>BSDF01000008.1:992468-2192468 GCA_027925045.1 Hypotaenidia okinawae
TCTTCCAGGGAACCCTCCTCATACTACTTCCCTAGCCATTGGGCTCGGCCGCAGCAGCCTTCCAGTACAAACAGGCCGAACGTCCAGGAATAGCTCCCAAACGCAGGCAGTCCCGACCCAAAGACATACCTGCCCTGACACCGCCCATGGAAGCTCAGAAGCAGCCCCTCTCACCCAGCACCTAAGGTCTTTCCTCTTCCGGGGAACCCTCCTCAAACTACTTCCCTAGCCATTGTTCTCGGCCGCAGCAGCCTTCCAGTCCAAACAGGCCGAACGTCCAGGAATACCTGCCAAACGCAGGGAGTCCCGACCCAAAGACATACCTGCCCTGACAACGCCCATGGAAGCTCAGAAGCAGCCCCTCTCACCACGAACCTAAGGACTTTCCTCTTCCGGGGAACCCTCCTGATACTACTTCCCTAGCCATTGGGCTCGGCCGCAGCAGCCTTCCAGTCCAAACAGGCTGATCGTCCAGGAATAGCTGCCAAACGCAGGCAGTCCCGACCCAAAGACATACCTGCCCTGACAACGCCCATGGAAGCTCAGAAGCAGCCCCTCTCACCCCGAGCCTAAGGACTTTCCTCTTCCAGGGAACCCTCCTGATACTACTTTCCTAGCCATTGGGCTCGGCCGCAGCAGCCTTGCAGTAGAAACAGGCCCAACGTCCAGGAATAGCTGCCAAATGCAGGCAGTCCTGACCCAAAGACATACCTGCCCTGACAACGCCAATAGAAGCTCAGAAGCAGCCCCTCTCACCCCACGCCTAAGGACTTTCCTCTTCCGGGGAACCCTCCAGATACTACTTCCCTAGCCATTTTTCTCGGCCGCAGCAGCCTTCCAGTCCAAACAGGCCGAACGTCCAGGAATAGCTGCCAAACGCAGGCAGTCCCGACCCAAAGACATACCTACCCTGACAACGCCCATGGAAGCTCAGAAGCAGCCCCTCTCACCCCGGGCCTAAGGACTTTCCTCTTCCGGGGAACCCTCCTCATAATACTTCCCTAGCCATTGGTCTCGGCCGTAGCACTTAGCCATCCAATACAAACAGGCCGAACGTCCAGGAATAGCTGCCAAACGCAGGCAGTCCCGACCCAAAGACATACCTGCCCTGACAACGCCCATGGAAGCTCAGAAGCAGCCCCTCTCACCCCGGGGCTAAGGTCTTTCCTCTTCCGGGGAACCCTCCTCATACTACTTCCCTAGCCATTGGGCTCGGCCGGAGCAGCCTTCCAGTCCAAACAGGCCGAACGTCCAGGAATAGCTGCCAAACGCAGGCAGTCCCGACCCAAAGACATACCTGCCCTGAACACGCCCATGGAAGCTCAGAAGCAGCCCCTCACACCCCGGGCCTAAGGACTTTCCTCTTCACGAGAACCCTCCTCATACAACTTCCCTAGCCATTGGTCTCGGCCGCGGCAGCCTTCCAGTCCAAACAGGCCGAACGTCCAGGAATAGCAGCCAAACGCCGGCAGTCCCGACCCAGAGACATACCTGCCCTGACAACGCCCATGGAAGCTCAGAAGCAGCCCCTCTCACCCCGGGCCTAAGGACTTTCCTCTTCCGGGGAAACCTCCTCATACTACTTCCCTAGCCATTGGGCTCGCCCGCAGCAGCCTTGCCTTACAAACAGGCCGAACGTCCAGGAATAGCTGCCAAACGCAGGCAGTCCCGACCCAAAGACATACCTGCCCTGACAACGCCCATGGAAGCTCAGAAGCAGCCCCTCTCACCCAGCGCCTAAGGTGTTTCCTCTTCCGGGGAACCCTCCTCAAACTACTTCCCTAGCCATTGGTCTCGGCCGCAGCAGCCTTCCAGTCCAAACAGGCCGAACGTCCAGGAATAGCTGCCAAACGCAGGCAGTCCCGACCCAAAGACATACCTGCCCTGACAACGCCCATGGAAGCTCAGAAGCAGCCCCTCTCACCCAGCGCCTAAGGTCTTTCCTCTTCCGGGGAACCCTCCTCATACTACTTCCCTAGCCATTGGTCTCGGCCGCAGCAGCCTTCCAGTCCAAACAGGCCGAATGTCCAGGAATAGCTGCCAAACGCAGGCAGTCCCAACCCAAAGACATACCTGCCCTGACAACGGCCATGGAAGCTCAGAAGCAGCCCCTCTCACCCCAGCCCTAAGGACTTTCCTCTTCCGGGGAACCCTCCTCATACTACTTCCCTAGCCATTGGGCTCGGCCGCAGCAGCATTCCAGTCCAAACAGGCCGAATGTCCAGGAATAGCTGCCAAACGCAGGCAGTCCCGACCCAAAGACATACCTGCCCTGACAACGCCCATGGAAGCTCAGAAGCAGCCCCTCTCACCCCAGCCCTAAGGACTTTCCTCTTCCGGGGAACCCTCCTCATACTACTTCCCTAGCCATTGGTCTCGGCCGCAGCAGCCTTCCAGTCCAAACAGGCCGAATGTCCAGGAATAGCTGCCAAACGCAGGCAGTCCCGACCCAAAGACATACCTGCCCTGACAACGCCCATGGAAGCTCAGAAGCAGCCCCTCTCACCCCAGAGCCTAAGGACTTTCCTCTTCCGGCGAACCCTCCTGATACTACTTCCCTAGCCATTGGGCTCGGCCGCAGCAGCCTTCCAGTCCAAACAGGCCGAACGTCCAGGAATAGCTGCCAAACGCAGGCAGTCCCGACCCAAAGACATACCTGCCCTGACAACGCCCATGGAAGCTCAGAAGCAGCCCCTCTCACCCCAGGCCTAAGGACTTTCCTCTTCCGGGGAACCCTCCTCAAACTACTTCCCTAGCCATTGGGCTCGGCCGCAGCAGCCTTCCAGTCCAAACAGGCCGAACGTCCAGGAATAGCTGCCAAACGCAGGGAGTCCCGACCCAAAGACATACCTGCCCTGACAACGCCCATGGAAGCTCAGAAGCAGCCCCTCTCACCCCGGGCCTAAGGACTTTCCTCTTCCGGGGAACCCTCCTCATACTACTTCCCTAGCCATTGGGCTCGGCCGCAGCAGCCTTCCAGTCCAAACAGGCCGAACGTCCAGGAATAGCTGCCAAACGCAGGCAGTCCCGACCCAAAGACATACCTGCCCTGAACACGCCCATGGAAGCTCAGAAGCAGCCCCTCTCACCCAGGGCCTAAGGACTTTCCTCTTCCAGGAAAACCTCCTGATACTACTTCCCTAGCCATTGGGCTCGGCCGCAGCAGCCTTCCAGTCCAAACAGGCCGAACATCCAGGAGTAGCTGCCAAACGCAGGCAGTCCCGACCCAAAGACATACCTGCCCTGAACACGCCCATGGAAGCTCAGAAGCAGCCCCTCTCACCCCAGGCCTAAGGACTTTCCTCTTCCGGGGAACCCTCCTCATACTACTTCCCTAGCCATTGGGCTCGGCCGCAGCAGCCTTCCAGTCCAAACAGGCCAAACGTCCAGGAATACCTGCCAAACGCAGGCAGTCCCGACCCAAAGACATACCTGCCCTGACAACGCCCATGGAAGCTCAGAAGCAGCCCCTCTCACCCCGGGCCTAAGGACTTTCCTCTTCCGGGGAACCCTCCTCATGCTACTTCCCTAGCCATTGGGCTCGGCGGGAGCAGCCTTCCAGTCCACACAGGCCGAACGTCCAGGAATAGCTGCCAAACGCAGGGAGTCCCGACCCAAAGACATACCTGCCCTGACAACGCCCATGGAAGCTCAGAAGCAGCCCCTCTCACCCCGCTCCTAAGGACTTTCCTCTTCCGGGGAACCCTCCTGATACTACTTCCCTAGCCATTGGTCTCGCCCGCAGCAGCCTTCCAGTCCACACAGGCCCAACGTCCAGTAATACCTCCCAAACGCAGGCAGTCCCGACCCAAATACATACCTGCCCTGACAACGCCCATGGAAGCTCAGAAGCAGCCCATCTCACCATGAACCTAAGGACTTTCCTCTTCCGGGGAACCCTCCTCATACTACTTCCCTAGCCATTGGGCTCAGCCGCAGCAGCCTTCCAGTCCAAACAGGACGAACGTCCAGGAATAGCTGCCAAACGCAGGCAGTCCCGACCCAAAGACATACCTGCCCTGACAACGCCCATGGAAGCTCAGAAGCAGTCCCTCTCACCCCGGGGCCTAAGCACGTTACTCTTCCAGGGAACCCTCCTGATACTACTTCCCTAGCCATTGTGCTCGGCTGCAGCATCCATCCAATACAAACATGCCGAACGTCCAGGAATACGTGCCAAACGCAGGCAGTCCCAACCCAAAGACATACCTGCCCTGACAACGCCCATGGAAGCTCAGAAGCAGCTCCTCTCACCCCGCGCCTAAGGACTTTCCTCTTCCGGGGAACCCTCCTCATACTACTTCCCTAGCCATTGGGCTCGGCCGCAGCACCCTTCCAGTCCAAACAGGCCGAACGTCCAGGATTACCTCCCAAACGCAGGGAGTTCCGACCCTAAGACATACCTGCCCTGACAACACCCATGGATGCTCAGAAGCAGCCCCTCTCACCCACGGCTAAGGAATTTCGTCTTCCGGGTAACCCTCCTCATACTACTTCCCTAGCCATTGCTCTCGGCCTGAGCAGCCTTCCATTCAAAACATGGCGAATGTCCAGGAATAGCTGCCAAACGCATGGAGTCCCGACCCAAAGACATACCTGCCCTGACAAAGCTCACTGGAAGCGGAGCCAGGAGGAGACATGCCGTTCAGCACCATGCCAAAGCAGCTCGTGGTGAGTCCATCTGCATCTTACACACAGGTTGTGACACCAGGCTTATGCCCACACCACATATGAGTAGATCCGCAGGAAAGGAAGGTTTTACTAACTCCACTGACCACATCGATTATATATCCTTTTCAGACCACAGGGATATTTTCCTTACAAACATCAATAGTTAAAGATTGATTTCATGCTAATCCTGCCAGCCATCTGTCAGCCTGTAAATGCGTGGCCATACAAACACTAACACAGACCTTGCAGGTTAAGACAAGGTATTTCACTTCCAGATTTTTCACCCTCAGTTAAGACCAGGTGACTGATACCACTGCCAAGGGAAGCATCACAGACCTCCCAGCAAATACTTTACAAGCGTTTTTAGGGAAGGGCAGTATTCTCTGAAACTGCAACCAGCTCAACAAGAATCCTTAAAATACCTAGATTTCTAGATGCTGACCTTTCCTCATTTTCAATCCAAAGCCTACTTAATGCCAATGGGAGAGAAGAGCCCACAGCACCGAAAAGGCGACTTGCATATTTACAGACACATTGTGACCTCATCACAGTAGCATCTTTAATTTAATGCCGCCTTCACTTCTCCTGTAATGCCAGCAAATTAAATCCTTCACATTTTAAACAGTTATTGATTTGTCTGATTTATGAATAAAAAGCAAGCTAAGTAGTGGAGATGTTATTTGCGCTGACTGAATCTGGGCTTCGACTGGAAATGCTTCTTTCTAGGACAGGCAAAGCCTGCCCTCTAGAGCACTGCTGTCCCTCCTTGGGAGGAACCCGTGGGCAGTAGCTCACTGACGCTCGGCATTTAGCAAGGAAAAGTGAATTTGTGGGATTGCTTTAGTATTCCTGCAGATGAATTCAAAGTGACAGATTATTCAGTTAGAAGAATGTGAGCCTTTGAGCTAGGAAAAAGTTCTCGGGTTCAGGGTTAGATCGTAACGAATTCCTAGCTGCATGAGCAGAAGCATCCGAATGTGATGCTTAAGTTCCACCAGAAGAACAAAAGGAACCGCCTCCCTGAGACACACCAAAGCCCGTGCCGACCTGCCACCACTCTCCAGCAGCCAGATGTATGAAAAGAAGGCATAAAATTCCCAGATTCAAAACCATTACACGTTCCCAGCTGAACACCGCTGGCACAAAGTGCCTGTGACAGCGCTTGCTGCAACACTCACCTGCATTGCAACTCCATACGCTGACTGCACGTAACAACAGCACGCAGTCCCACCAGGAGCTCCTGGCTGCCCTGCAGAAGCGTTTGCCCTGTGCTGGCAGAGCAACCTTGGGGTGCTCCCCTCAGCCTGCACCCAAGCAAACGTGACAAAGCATGCGGGAAGGGAGGGACAGGCAGGAACAAAGGTATCCTTGCTATCTCCTGCCACCCTTGCACCCTCCTTTATCAGAGTAGCAAATTCGCTAAGTATGCACGTTCACAGCAACATGTGGGGCACAGTGGCATGCAGAGAAACACTCAACCCTTTCATCACAGGCAGAATTATGGGGTACCTGCTTGGAGAAAGCTCAGTGTGACCCAGGAACATATCATAGGAAACAACAGCACACAGATGAAAGTTGTTGGCTGAGCTCATGTTGTCTTTGAGGTCATTTCAGACACCCTTTGGGGGATTCAAGCAGAATACCAAAAAGCACAGGATACTTTTTAACCCTGAAGTACTTGACAAACAATGACAGGCTCACTCTCAAGTCACTTTAGAAAAATATATTAAATTTGTCAGCAGAAACCTCCTGGCCATGGCTCAAGCTACACACTCTTCCTGCACCGGTCCACTTCTACGTTTTCCCAGACCTCTCAGGCAGCAGCACTGGAAGACACACCAGGAACATGGCAAAAGAGGAGGGAGACTATTTTTCCCCCTGAAAGACTAATATTAGTTGGTCTTAGAATTTCAACACTCTACCACAAAGCGCATGGGAAAAACTTGGGGTATCTTTATACAACAGCATGAAATCTTCAGCTTTGATCTGGGATGACCAACACAGGACAGGGAAGCAGAAACCAGAGTGCCGCCCAAGGTGACCGACTGACTTTCTCTGCCTGGATTTGGTTCTTCACCCTCGCCTAGCTGGCTTGCAGAGCAGGGATCTAAGCTACAGGCTGGCATGGGAGGGAGTTTGGGCTTTGGGGTTTCCTTACAGATAGCCTGCAGTTTGTAGAGATCTGTCAGACCGGGGAAAGAGCAAGTATTTGGCAGAAGATGGAGGAGAGGTATTTGTGGTAAATGACAGTGAAGGTTCCGGGCTGGGCAGACAGATGGAGGCTTACATCAGTGAGAATAGGCAGAAAATGAGAGCATCTTAGTGGCATATTTAATTTCCGTATGCTTGTTCTTCTAGGCAACAACCTGAGCAGCTGCATTCATTTCATGCACAGACATCTCTGAGGATCCTCTCATATATGGAAATCACTGAAATCACAAATGAAATACATCTGTCTCCCTGATGCACTGCAAGAGCCTTTTCACTAGGCACATCTACACAGTGCAGCAGGCTCAAAAAACCCAAAAAACAACAATGCACGGAAAAAAATGCTCGATTGTTCCTCCAAGCCTCTTAGGAACCCTGACCTTGTTACTGCCACCTCAAAAGGCAATGTAGTTAAACCACTCTGGGGCGGACGGAGCCCTGACCTGATGGGAGGAGGGCAGTGCAGGCGCAGGAGCCAAGCGTGGCATGGGAAAGTATGTGTCTGCTGGCAAGCCGTTGGAGAGAGCTGAATGTCCCCTACCAGTGAATGTATTACTGAGACCTGCCCCAAATGCCACCATCACTTCCTCTCGAAGGCACAAGGGATTTTCTAATAACCAAAGGAATTAAGAAAACCCTCTCTTCCAGAAAGGCGTTCAGTGGGCAGCACGATTGGCACAACCCCCTTTGCTGCCACCAGGAACCAGATCAGTGGAAGGAGCACGCCACCAAGAGCCAGCTCCTCCTGCTTGCCATGTGCCTTGCACTAAAGCCCAGGCAGAACGCAGTGCCAGGCAATCCAGAAGCAAACTACTCTCCTTTTTACTGTACTTGGACAGACAGTAGTATTAGCTATTCTAGTTTTATTCCTTGTAACAATTTTTGTGTCTATTTTGGGAGCTGGAAAATTTCAACTGCATTAATATGCTTTAGTCCCAAGTCTCATCAGAAAATGTTTGTGTTCCTCAGACAGAATATGAATCATTGTAATGGACTAACTTAGCTTCCCCTTCTACATAACAACGTGAGATGCATGAAGTACCAACAGTCTGAAATGCATACTTGATTTACGTCTGGGCAAAAAGGGAATGGCGCGTGCAAAGTCTCTGCCTTCATTAAAGTGCCTCTGCACTTCTGTGAGCTGATGGCATTTCCCTGGCTGCTGAAAAGGCCACCTTGTAAGAAACAATGATGCTGGACTCTGAAGATCTGAACCATAAGATGCAGTGACATGAAAACAAAGACATATTGTGTTTACCTAATCCTTGCACTTCCCACCCTACTTAGATTTGGAAATGGGACATTTAATAGCAGAGGAGGGCAGTTCTGCAGAAGTAAATGTGCATTCGGTTTCATGGTTTACTGAACAAGGCCTAGTCTTCCTTAATGTTGTGATTTAAAAAAAAAAAGAAGTAAAAATCCCTTTTTGACTAACACAGTTATGTTTAAAGACACTACCAGGCTAATAGCTCTAGGGCATTTCCCAAAATGCTCACAATGTGAGCTGGTAAAGTAGCAGAGTGATGAAACCTGAGCCTGTCCTGAGGGGGTAGTTTCAGATGACCTGCCACTTCTAATTTAGTTGCTGAACATTGTTGTGCTACTTAAAGGGTTAAACGCAGTGCCATGAAAAGAAAGACCATCACAAATGAAAGAGATCTGTCCCCCTGCTGCACTGCAAGAGCCTAGATGAAACCGCTAAGAAAGATCTAGATGAAACTGCTAAGAAAAATGTGATGGCTGAATTTTTCCTGAACATTTTGAGTTACCTGGGACTTGCATTAAAAAGAAATTTCAGGAATCAGCTTTTAAAATTGCATTTCTAATACAAAACTTTATTTCTATCGAAAATTTTCTGTGGAACTACCATAAGGGTTGGGTTTTGTTTTTCTGTTTTACACGCAGAAAATGACTTTTTAGAGAAGCTTTTTAATTGTCTCACATACGCAAACTAATTAGATGCTGTGTCCAGCAGGTCAGACACAGTGTCAGACTTGGATGGCCAGAAAACTCCTTGTCCTCTTCGAATACTTCTCTGTTGCTATTCATCCTCTACAGTGAAAACCAGGTATTTTACTCCAGACCCAGGAGGGGAGAACGAGGCATCATCACCTTCCACGTTACCCTACCTGCAGCTGCTGCCACCAAATCCTGAATAGTACTAATAATTAGTGATAGGCAAACACAAAACCCCACCCTTGAGGAAAATTAATTCAAACAGTGGTTCTTTACTCAGCTGAGCCTGTATCACCAGGCCAAACACACAAGAGAACATCCTGAGTGGGACAGATGCCAAGCAAATAGTTAACTAAGATCAACTCCTTATTAAAGTAATGAATATACTAACTTAAAATTTTGAAAAGTTATTTCCAATGAAGTATTTTTTCAGAATTTCAAGTGAGAAACAGGAATATTTCTCAAGTTTGATCTCCTGTAAGTAGTAATAGGCAAAATATGGCATGAAGCCTACTTTAATCAAATGAGGACCTCTGAGCCTGACAACAAGCACGTGTTCTCCAGACAATGACTCTCATATGCAAATCTAGAGAAAAGAAATTTCGTAACTTTCCCAGCTCAAAGTCAGTCATTACTTTCAGTTTATTAAACTCATTTTTCACCTTAATGATACATGGAAAAGGCAATTTACAGTGGAGGAAGCATGAGTGCTGTTCCGCCGCTTTGGAAGCACACACCTACAGAAAGCCAACAGCAGAGGAGGTTGACTGGAAGGGTATCCTTCAGAACAAGCGTCATCCTGCACTTATGGTCAGCCGTGACATTTCTGTTGCTCAAGTTGCAGGTGCCTTCCTATCGAAAATCCCTATTTTTTGTGCTATTTGTAATTCAAATGTAACTGTTTCCTCTGGCTGAGATTTGCCAGTTATGTCCTGCCTCTATTTCCCACTTCTGCAGTACCGACACAGATTTAACCCATGAGAAGAAACTGCCTTGGGTAGTAGTTGGGAAACGTTTGACAGCATGAAGAAAATAGCCTTGGTCATTTTTTCAAGTAACACAAGAGTGCTGAAAACGAAGGCATTTGAGGCACTTTATGATGAACCTGCTGCTGAAAAGCCAAATCTCAGAAGACAAAGTACCTATTCACCGGCATCTTGAGCAGCCTTAGATTTTGAATGCATCCACCAAGTCTTTCCTGTCACCAAGCCAGGGAAGGCAGAACAAGAGCTGGCAAGTGGGTCACCAGCCTCTCCAACTCAGATCTCATCTACCATTACTGTTACCAGTGCACAAGGGGACTAAGAAGAGAGGAAGATCAGGTGAAGGACAGTGTTTGTTCCCACCAACCTGAAACTTTCCTGGACTCTGTGAGGGTAGAAGAAAGAAAGAAAAACCCACTAAAAGTCTTTGATAAGCTCTGAGTGTTTAATATCCTATGTTGTATGAAGCAAAACCAATTTGAGCTCCTGCAGCCCTATTGTCAAAGAATCCCTAGTCCCGGTTTCAGTCTCAGATGCATGATCTACTCTGGCTGTGTGATGAGTCCCTACGCGGATCCACAGTGCTGACCAGAGTGAGGTACTGGCCACAGAACCTCGTGACACCAGATACCTTCTCAGCCAGAAAAAACGATTCAGGTTCTTACAATAAAACCCAGCTCGTCTTTTCTGTGACTGCAATGGATAATGCAGGTGGCATTTCACCCTGACTGTTGTGATAACAGGAACATGATAGAAATTCTTTCTGAACAGAATCCTTTCTGCAGGGATACAAAGATATGTTAATTACACAGTGGTACTGAATTTGGATTTTTATCTATCCTAAATGCTATTTTTAAGTCTAATTCACATCCCGCTCATGTAAAATGAGGAGACAGTCCTTTGAAGGCACGGTAATTACATCAGGTCAAACTGATACGAGAAGAAAATCAACCCATTATGATCGCAGGCTGGAGCCTGAGTAAATGCTCAGCAAGCACAGACCAGAGCAGATTCACTGCCTGCTGTATTTACACAACAACAGCAGAGATGATATTGTTAAATTCAACTGAGGCTGATTCAGAGTAATAGAGTTAGGAGGTCATACACTGCTGGTGCCATTGGCTAGTGGATAAAACTGTAATTGAAAATTTAATTTTTCTCATTTCAAATCTTTAAAGATTGGAAGCAGAGAATGAACATTAATCTATCGTGACACACACCACCCATGACATTTCTAAACCACTTTTATGCTAACAAACTTAAGGTGTATGTATTCTAGGAAAAAAAAAATCCAAGGGCTGTTGTTCTGTGGCATAATGAAAAATGAAGAGGGTTGGAGATGTTACTGAAAAGTATTAGAGCCTCCTTCCAGTAAGTCTTTGAACCGAAGGATCTTTCATGTTTTATAGACTCTGGGTCTGATTCTTTTGCTGAAAGGGACTTTACATGAAGGAATTCGGTTAATGGAGCTACTCCTGCCTCTCATGAAAGGCAAGTCAGAGTTTGGACATTTGAGTGAACGCTACCAGATCCTCTGATCCTCTCAGAGTTCTGAAGTGGCCGGGGAACAAATTGTTCCTCTTGCCACTACTCTCTGTGAGTGCAAGTATTCATCCTTACTGCTCGAGCCTGGTCTACCTCAGCCCAAAAGTGACACTTCACAGGCTCCTGGAAGCCTCCTGTCTTAGTGAACAGCTTTTAAAGTACTTCTGAACCAGAACCTTTGCTGATTTTAATGGTTACAGTTGAGGTGTTTTAAACGGAGGAGGGGAGGATGTGTGTGTGTAAGAAATAAAGGAGTGGTTTTTCTATGTGTTTCTGTAAAGAAAGAGAAGATTCTTTTGTTCTTTCTCCCTTCTACTACTTCTCACAACGAGCTTGATTAGGCCACAGGGATTAAAAATGTGCAGTATCCAGAGAGATGCTTTCTAGGCAAAGACAAAAAACAAACAAGCAGAAAGTAAACTGTCACATTCAAGGCTGAGGTTTGTTTAAAACAGCAGGCTTCTCTTCTGACAGTCCAGCTTCTAAAGCCAAAAGGCACAAATTTCACCACTACAAGTACTGTTTAGTAAGGGAGAGGGAGAAGCAGGGCTGCCTGAGTCTCTCAAGGTCCCCCTGCCCAAATTCCTGGCTGTATAGTGGATGTTCCAGCCAGCCAGGGAAAGGTGGCATGAGACAGCTTCAAATGAAAAGGATTCAGCAGGCCAAACTATCTGCATGGAACACAGCTCTCCGTGGATACTCTGATAAAGGAAGCCTTCAGATCTAAAAATATCCACAGAAGACAAACTCAAAAGAGAACAAAACCGATTAGCAGCTTCTGCTTTTGATTTTAAACTATGCATTGTTTAAACTGGAAGTGATGTTTTGTCAGGAAGCCAGGTTTGCGATTCCTTTTAGTTCCTTTTTGTGACAAAACCCAGCAGCACATCTTTTGCCGTTCTCCCTTATTTATTAATTCCATGAATAAAAGATTTTCCTGGTGACTAATTCACCCTGACTTTTTGGCCACCGATCCTGCCCTTTTTATTCCTTTAGGGAATGGGTTTCCTTCCAAATTTAAATGGCAGGACTGGAGAGCATTTCAAGTGATGGCGTGGTACACCAAGTGGTACCATTCTTCCTTGAGGAGCTTGATTTACCTGCCTCAAGGATTTTTCCCCAGCGTTTCGATTAAGGAATTTAAATTATTCATAAAGAGAGAAAAAAATCCACCCAACATGTATCTTTGTCAAATGTTCTCAGCAGTTTCCTTAGATGATGAGACTAGACACAATAAAATAACAGCATTTTTTACACCAGTGAGCACTGAAGATTAGAAGAATCACCGGTCGCAGCAAACTGGGAGGAAGCCCTATAGAAGTACTTGGGGAACTTAGTCAAAAAGGCACTTTCCCAGCTTGAAACAATAGAAATCCACTTTGCATCACCCTGTGACAGGAGGAGCCATCTCTCTCTACAGGTTATTAGCACTCCAACTTGCTTTAATTACAGCAAACTTTGCTTTTCAGTTTTATCAGTGTGACTGTGCCAAATAACCCCGAGTAAAATGAAGAAATCACATCCCTGGTGAAGTTAACGACAAGCCACACACTCATCTCAAGAGACCCAAGATCTCAGCCCTGGTTTGCTATTCCCACATGGATAATCAACTTTCCACCTACTATTACTCCAGGGCAATGCAGAATTTAATTCAGACATCTGTAGCCAAGATCAGCCAGCGTCCTTCAGATCAACGCACAGCCCTACAACAGGCAATTGTGGAACAACCTGACAATGGGCAATTTCTTTAAAATCCAGCCATTTCATCAGCATTAAATAAGCTCTAGAATGAGTTATTACCTTTTCTCAAAAGCCACAGGAACCAGTGCCAGAAAACTCAGGCATAAAACGTTTTTCTGTGCAATAAAATTGAAGTAAGGAAGGCAGGCATTTATCACCTTCATTCTCAACTGAAAGTCAATGGACTCCCAGAACCTTGTTTCAAAACACATTCCCTCCACGCTAGGTGAGAGAAAGGCCACAGAGCCCCTGCCTGAGCCACAGAAGTGTCACACCTTCCTCCCAGAGTGGCTTAGCACCTCCCTATTCGACTTGCTGTCTGGCAGGATCTCTGACAGCCGACCTCCATCGTCACCCTGAGCAGCAGCACAGCTCAGCTCCCTCCTCTCTACTTTTCAAAGAGGGAGGGCAGCACTCTGGCCCAGGAGCATATTGGTGGTGCAGGGAAAAAGACCCGAGGACAAGGAGAAGGACACAGGAAGAGTATGGAGGGCTCCCAAGACTGTGGGACACCAAGAAATATGGCCATGAGAAACCTGAGTTCCATTATTTCAAGCTTGTTACAATCATTTAGGTTGGAAAATACCTTTAAGATCATCCAGTCCAGCCACTAACCCAGCGCTGCCAAGCCCACAGCTGAACTGTGTCCCTAAGCACCACCTCTACAGGGCTTTTAAATACCCCCAGGGCTGGTACTGCACCACTTCCCTGAGCAGCCTGTTCCAGGGCTTGACAAGCCTTTCAGGGAAAAAATTGTTCCTAATATCCAATCTCAACCTCCCCATCACAACTTTTGTAACATCACATCTCTTTGCTTCTAAAGTCATACTCTTGTGGTCCCATACATACAGAAAGCAGGAGCAGGAGAGAGCCTGGTTTTCACAAGTGGTGAAACTCAGTATTTGATGCTCAGTATTAATTCCAGGCGCAGTTTTAATTAATCTAGTGACATCTGTGACTCTTGATTGGAGGTTGCTACAGTCCTTCTGCACAAAGATCTGATTACTTCTGACTTCAGGAGTACTTTTGCCCTGCTACAGAATGCAGATCTACTCTTGCTCCACCAGCAATAGGGTTGGTATTAACTCCAGGTACCTAAGTGAAAGATAGAGCACCCTGCTTGTCATATCCTGGTTTTACACATGCTGCTACAGGAACCTTTGTCACTAGGACAAAGGCCAAAGTAAAGTGAATGTGAGATAAATATTCATTGAGAGCACAGCTAATAGGGTTTCATAGGGATAAAGCCAGGAAATTGGAAAAGGGAGCATGAGAGAATATATTATTAAATTATGCATTTCTCTCAGCATATGAATAATATAGAACTGAAATTGATAAACAAAGCTCTAGATACCACTGGCACTGTGGCGGGGAGGGGGGAGTAATTCTAAATGCTGCACAATCATTTCAGTTAATTATAGCAAAAGGCAACTTCACCTCAACGCTTCGATTTTAATTTACCTATTGTATAATCCGTAGGTGGGAAAAAAAAGTAATGATTAAATTACGCCCATAAACACTCCCAGAAGATGATGTATCAGCATAATTTAAAGGATCAGAATTGAAAATTAAAGCTTAGTTTTCTATTATCAGAGCTCTGATGTCTTTGGATGAATAAATGTCAGAGCCTGCAAGTGCATACTCTAGTTATGCCAAGGATATTCTTACTGGGCTCCATCATAAAGTTGCTCCCTGTAGCAAGGATTAGGCTCTGACTCCACTGAAATCAGTGGCCCAAAGGTTTTTCCCTTTATGCTTCTAAAGGCACAATCTGGAAGTAGGTGAAAGTAGGAAGCACCACAGCAATCAGGAGTCATTTTTCCTCCACAGATTCAGAACTAATGGAGTAGCAAAATAATGAAAAATTAAGTCCCCCAATCTAATGTGGTTTCAAAAAGCCTCTGATAATCTCTGTATCACAAATAATTAAAAAATATTGAATATTTGCAGCACCTATTCACCTGCTCTCATCCTGCAGTGCTAACTCTGGGAACGTATGGTCAAGTAATTTCCCAGTATAACTGACAGCCCAAAGGGCACATTTTAAACTGCAGGGAAGTGTGAAAGAGGCAGGTAAGTGCTAATGGGATTTTCAGAACTGTTTCCAGTTAGCACCTATCTGGAGTGTTAGCTTACTGAATATCTAAAAAGACCCACATGACCCAAGTTTATGAGATAAGCACACTTAGCACGTGTTTAATTTCCAGTGGAACATACAAGAAGCAATTTATGTATTACTCACCAATTATAAAATGTCAGTGAACTGTGTGTGAGCCCAGTGCTAAGATGGGAAGGTGTCATAGGACGAATGTTCATGGATTCTGTTCTCGCTGTGGAATTTTAGGCAGAACCAACAAAAGAACCAGCACCACACTACAGCAAACTGACTTGAGGTGTTCTGTTTCCCCCTTCAGGGTATTAAAAACCAAGCTTTGGGAGATTTACCATTCCCAAATCGAGCTGAAAAAGTGGCTGTCTCATAACCACAGAGAGTGAACAAAAGAGAGTGAGCAAAGACAAAGCCATCAGCAGTGTGGCATCTGGCATCCACCCCCTTCTCCCTCTGACAGGTCCCGTATGTGACCTGCGCCTCTTCCCAAGGATTTATTTTACTGATGCTGGAATAGGAGGTACACAATGTTTTAAGGGAAGATTATCAGTTTATAGTTTTTACCTGCTTTCCTTGCCTTTAAAACAAACATTAAAGACCAGAATTATGGGTTGGAGTATTAACAACAACTGATTTCAACAAAAAAAAAAACCGTAGCCCCTGAGTCCAAGGGAGCATCAGCTTCAGGTGAGAACAGAGTGTTCAACATAAACCCCTCCTGCCTCTCAGTCGCCCTCTTCTGTTTCTTATTAGCAACATCATAAAAGCAAGACTTTGCTTTCGGCCTAGATGCCTGCAGTCTCTGGCATTCTTCCCTTCTTTAGCAGCCAAAGCTTGCACTTGAGAAACACTGTACTTGCCTGGATATGAACTAAATTGATATAAGGAAAAAGGGCTTAAGATGGGATTATATAAGAAAAGCATACAGTAAACTAATTCTTAATTCTTTCCACATCTCTCTTACATTGTTCTGGCAGCCTCAAGCTTCTTCCACCCTCCTGAAAGTGACTCTGTGCTACCAGGCCTTTATAAAGGCCCTGGGGAGAAAAGGAATGAGTACAAGGTATCCTTAATTGACATCTACCATTTCCCTAGTTCCTCAAAATAAGCATTATAACAACTCAATTCCAGAATTTCAGTAGGAAATGAAGTAGTAACTTTAGCACACTTAATAATATACTAAAATATAGTATATGTCACTACTACTTTAAAAAATAAAAAAAAGGCAAACATATTGATTTATCTATATAGAAAAAGGAGCTTCACTTCTGCAAAGAGATTCTCAAAAACACCTACCTGTCTTGTGACACAGTGTGACCAGAGCTGCAGAAGCCAGCCCTGGGAACTGGGCACCAGCACAAAGTCAACACATGGACAGGCCATGAGAGGTTTTAGGGACCTAGGTGATTCAACCATTTTGAAGATCCACACAGGGCAGGTAAGAAAATAAAAATGCAAAAAATTGCACAGGGACAAGTTCTGGGGCCAAAAAGGCCCAGGAAGGGCCAGGAAAGCTCTACAACACACAGCACAGGCCCGCAATGCATACAACCCTCAGCGCTTAGCCTGCACACCACAGTCCAGGCTTTCAACAGCACAGGTCCCCCCATGGGATGTCTCATTTCAGCCGTCTCCTCCTTGACATGGGCTGACAGACATACAAAAGACAGACACACAAAAGACCTACTGTACCAGAACACCATCAGGGCCAGGGTGACCCCTGCAATACTCGTTTCAGAGGCAACATGAAGACACTTGTATACATTTTTATCTGAAGAGCACCTGTGACATGCTTTGGCAGCATTCCTGAGCAACCAAAGCTACCACATTTCTCCCTTTTCACTCCTGAGAAGGCAGAGATCAGCACCACAGAAGGGACTTGCTGGCTTTCTTGGGCACTTGCAAGGAATAAAGAAATAGTACACTGCCCCTTGTTGCACAAACACCAGTCTGTTTCTGACAGCATCAGTGCAGCTTCCAGCTCTGTAAGCAAGAAGAAGCTTTATCTTCTGCAGCATGAGAGAAGGATGTCAGGATTCTGCTCATGACTAATGACTTCATGCTATAATGCTTCAGGTCTACACCTTGAGTTAAATAACTTCAGAAAATTAATTGAAGAGTTACCCAAGCAAAAAGAGGGTGAAAAGCTTCAGGACTGTATCGTGCACTTCTAGATGCACATCAATAGTTGGCTCAACGGCTCCCTTGAGCCTGTAGCCTCCGGTGCTGTGAGATGTGGATGTAGTGGGGGATAGGAAGGGGGGGAAAAAAAAAAAAAAAGGAAAGGAAAATAAAATCTATTTTAAAAAAAATTCACCTGAAGAGAAACCTAAGTAACTGGGGAAATTACAAAGCTGGCTTGTGCAGTTAAAAGCCCGGTGTATAGAATTGATTGAAGCTTTCAATACAAGGGAACAGGGGTCTCATTTCAACTGCTGATCAGTTTAGCATCACAGCCACGGTAAAAAAGGCAGTGTGCCCTGGTTTCACCTCCTGACTATTAAGAAAGGTTTTTACTTAAGAGTCTTTGTTTCCTTAATATAGACTCAATGTACTTGGTGATTTCTGACTTGATGAGCACTATTCAAAGTTCACAATCAGAGATGACAATACATTTCACACATTAGTAGACTTTCACGCCAACAATCCCTCCGGCTCACAAAATTTAATTCATTGAAGAAGACTTTTTGCAAGCATATGGCCTTGAAAACAAGGCAACTGGAAGGAAACTCTTAACTAAGAGAAAAGTAAAGATCAAGGGAAGACCAGTAGTTACAGGCCCCCACGCTTCACAAGACAAGAAGGAATACACTCAGGGAGAAGGAACAGCGGGTGCTGATAGTCTGCAGAACTGCTGCTTATCTGCAACTCTCCCATTCAATGCAAAGCCAAGAGTTGCCCGCCTCTGAAATCTGGACACTATCAACAGCTAGTGCTGAAGCCCAGCATTGCCTATATCTGGACACCTATCCCCCATTTATCTTTTCTGCCCTCAGGAACTTGTTTCTGCAGACCCCAAAGCCACATTTGGCAGAGAACTGAAGAAGAACTGAAACAGCCTGAGGAACAAGTTCTTCTCCTTCCCACAGAGAATGTTTCTTTTGGACAAAAGTAGCTACTGAGTTCTACAGGTACTGGCAATCCAGGAAAGCAGTTCAATATAGCTAATAAAGCAAATGGTTATGCATGAAGCCTCCTCCTGCACTCACAAAACCAAGGGTCACTTCAGTTGCTCTTAAGCAAGAACACAAGATTGCCCAATGCAGAATCCGTGTAGTAAAAATATGTGTTTAATGCTTCTCAAACTCTGTATGGCCACCATATTGTACTGGATCCTCAGCTGATTCAACTGCTGCATTGGTAGCATGGTCATCAACACATACCTTCCCTCCTGCTCCATCCCAAACACATATGGTTTTTGCTGGTTTACACAGAAGGAACAGAAAAAAAGACTGCAGCCATGTGGCTTTGCCAACAGTTCATTATTGGAAGGAGGCTTCCTGCTCTCTGGGGTGCAGAAACTGCAGTTGATTGTGATGCTGGGACCAAGACATTCTCCCCCCACAGTCCAGGAGGAAGCAAAGGTAAGTCCTCCTGTACATGACTTCCTCACTGCAGCAAATATGAGGAAAACATCCTCATTATGCTATTGTTGGTCCCTGAAACTTAGAAGACGGATATCACCCCGACAAAATCATTACTAGTTCGTGTGTGTGCAGCTCAGTTCCTTCCTTGTGCCTCACACTGTTTAGAAGGGATGATAATGGACTAAACATGGCTTGAGGTGAGAGCCAAAGGTGACTATGGGGTGTGTGATAGACCAATGGGACGTAAAGGTGGCCCTTCCCACTTAGGGAAGATCTCACAGTCTGCAGGTGATCAATGAACACATATACCCTCCTCTTTTCTCCTGGAACAAAGAACACATGCAAAGCATAGGCTGCTTTTCAAGATGGACAATGGGAGGATGAATTTCAGCAACAAAACAGACTGCATTGTGGTGTCTTCTCTCAGGGCATGTGCTAAAGTCCTGAATACTGTGACCAAAGACACACACACACACACTTTTATCACCAGACAGAGCCAATGTGTGCTGGCCTGCTTATAGAGGAAAAAATTACTCATCTAGCTGCAGTTCCCTGCTAGGAACCTTGACTTTCCTTAAGGGAAATTTATTTGAAGTTGATGTAGTTCTTTCTGGTGGAGCCCTGAGGGCAGGCTATGGTGATACCAAGTAACACCAGTGGCAGTTTCAAAGGGCATGGCAGCAGAAGGTGGTAATCTGCCTTCAGGCAAAAGCTGCACCAGGCCAGCTCTGTGGCATGTTTGTTTGAAGAGGCCTTAAAGGTAGAGCGCCAATCAAGAACTTGCAGGGAAAGTTAAACATCCCTGTTCATCTCTGCACTCAGACTGCATCTAAATGTTTGTCCTGGTTTCAGCAGGGATAGAGCTAATTTTCTTCTTAGCCGCTGGTGGTGTGTTGTGGTTTGGATTTAGGATGAGAATACTGTTGATAACACACTGATGTTTCCAGTTGTTGCCAAGCAGTCAAGGACTTTTCAGCATCTCATATTGGCCTGCCAAGGAGAAGGCTAGGAGGAGACACAGCCAGGACAGCTGACCCAAACTGGCCAAAGGGATATTCCATACCATGTGGTGCCACCATACTCCAGATATAACTGGGTGGTTGGGCTGAAGGCAGGGCAGCTCTGGATCTTGAAGATGGTAAGAAGTAGTGCTGTTTGTCCCTTGTTTTATACAGTCTGTTATTATTATTCCTATCTTCCTTTTCTGTCCTATTAAGCTGTCTTTATCTCAACCCACAAGCCAGGGCGGGGGGAATTGTGTGTCTAATTCTCTCCCCCATCCCAATGCGGGGGTCAGAGGGGGCATGAGCAAACAGCTGTATAGCTCTTCTAGCTGCCCGCAGGGTTAAACCATGACAACGTTGCAAACTCTTCCTGTGTAACACCTCTAAGATACCAGCTAGCAAGATCACATAGTCAAAATCCTCAAGCAAGCTCTCATTCAGTATTCACCTGTGTACTGGAGACATCCTCTTCTGCATTTGATATATGCACAGACTTTTCCTCACCTGCCACTGACTCACATCACACTTGTCCTCTACTTGTTCCCCGTTCCCAGTTCCCCAGCACAAACCTATGCTACTTGTTTTCACCTTCACGGCCTCCACAGAGCTACCCTTTCCCTTGCCATCAACTCCCACACAACCAACCCGTGTTGCAACCATTTCTTCAAACATGGGAGCAGCCTGGGGGTCACACAGGCTCAGCAAGCCCAGGCAGCCGTTACCCTGCTCGGAGCAAAGCTGGGATACTTCCAGAGCCACCAGCACCACTTACATCAGCTACTTTGAACGCCCCAAAAGGTCATACGCCAGGTGATGATCTATCTTGCACGAGGAGGGAGAAGGAATCAACTCTACCTTTGCCCTGACAACTCTGTAGCAGTATTCCACTGAGGCCACTTCTGCCCAAGGCAGGGTTATGTCTTGCAGGACCACTTGTAAAATCTCTTTGTCTGCAGCATTGCCTCAAGTTTTTCCTCCAATGCAATCATAAATCTGCCTGATATTCTGCCCTGGATTACACAGATTGCCACGGCCTTCTCCCAGACTTGACCTTCTTTCTTTGAGTCGTGGCAATGAACTGCACAGCAAAATCAGCTTTACCTTCACTTACAGACCATTTGTAAACACGCAGCTGATAACTAACTACTCCAGTGAGGCAAACGTATTCAGCAATATTGTATTTTACTGCAGAGGAAAAAGGGGACAAGAGGGATGGCCAGGCACCTCCCAGTCACAAAAGTCAATGTTTAAAATAACACTGAGAAGTCAGGTTTAAAATTCTGGGAGGAGTCCCAGATAGCAGTGAGGTTGAAGCGTTATGCCAGGCAGCAAAGTGGAGAGTTACCCTCAGTAATGATCTGCAATAATCAGATGATGCAAATCCCAGCACATGGCACCAGACCCAGGCAGCCGGCACGGGGCCTCTGGGCATCACCCTCTCCCTCTCCAGGCTGCATCCCCATCTGCTGTGAGCTGTGAGCTGGCCACTAACAGCAGCCTCTCCCCAGCACAGAACCACCCGAAACAAATGCTCACAAAAATGGCAGATTTTATTTCCAGCGCCTCCTTTTTCTCTTGTCTTTTAAAGTTGTTGAGGTTCCAGCCAGGGGAAGCTGGAGCCAAGCGTTCACAAGTCAGCTCCTGGCACATGAACTCTGAAATACCCCAGGTGACTCAAAGATGTGTAGACTATGTACAGTTCCCCATGAGGAACTGTAAAGAAAAACTGCTGATTTCTAATTCGATCACTTGTAAGGATAAAATGAATATTTAAAAAACCCCAACTAAAATTGCCAAATCAGAGTGTTTCTTAGTATTTGCTCTAAGATGAATGAGCAACTGGCATGAATGGCTTTTTTCAAAGTTTGGGAGCCTGACATTCCTAGGCAGGAAGCTGATCTTGATCTGAGTCAAAAGGACTTTTGCTGCAGTCATTGATGTAATGGTGACAGGACACATCTGACAAAGGGCAAAATAAGTTTTTTAAAAAAAAAAAGTTGCCTTAATCCTCAAACTTGCATAATGGCCTGGAACAGCACCCTCATTTTTACACACATTCAAAAATACCAACTTCTGTAACTTCTACAGAACTTTCAAACATTTGCTTTAAAGTCAATGAAGCCTTTGGAAAGATCTTTACCTTTCCTCATTCAAACAGTAATTAAAATAATTTCAGTTCTATTCTTCCCTTAATACCAAGGAGAAAGGCTGAAAGGCCCAGCAGCAGAAAACAAACACCAAGAAGTCCTTTTGCCTAACATAATCCATGCAGTCTGATCCCAGTGCCATATTTGCCAACACCTCTACAGAAGTTTAGGGCGAGCAGTAATCAGGGACAAGGCCTGAAAGCTGCTTTTCCAGCAAATTCCTATTTCCATGCAGAAAATGTAGAGGGGCTCAGATGAAGAACAACTGCTACGCTTGGTGTGGACGTGGATACACTCTTCATGAACTGATATTTCTATTTTATCATTTTAATAGGCTTTTCTATAGCTTTAGTAGGTGTTAAAATAACAGCATAGCTTTCTAGCAGCCTAGACCCTCACACCAGTCATAATACTGCCAATCCAATATTCATTTCACTTACTGTGAGTAACAAGAGAAGGATTAGCTACCTTTTATTTTTTTCTTTCCTTAAATGAGGAAAACCAGAACTGCTTAATAACTTACATTAAGTTCCTGGTGTGGAAACTGCTGCAGTAAAGCTTAACGGTGGGAAAAGAATTCTGTGAGACTCAACGAGAGAGAACAATTTGGTTTGAAGTAGCTGGAAAAATCTGTCTTTATATTTCATAGCAAGACAATGAAGGAGGAACGAAGCGCATTTGTCACCGTGTTTCTCAGCACGGTGGAAGTCCCAGTGAGCAGCTGTATTACTGACAGCACTAGAAAATTACAAATTTCAAAATGAAATGTGTCTTACCATCACATAACAGAGTGGATACCACAGCAGTGAAGACGTTATCTCAACTGTATTTAAATCACAGATTTCACTGATATACTATTAATCCTCAGCAATGAGCTGCACACATACCAAAGTTCCTGACAACCACATACCAATTCTTTCTCTTGCCTCACTGTTCAACAATTGCTAACTAGTCTAGTGTTTGCAAATAGAGTGCCTGTTTCTTGTATTGATTTTCCACCAAGATGAGAAGAGTCTGAAAGGGAACACATCAAGAGGTTTTACAGGAGGAGAAGGAATCTCCAGTTTGCCTCCAAGGATTGCTGAGATGGCAGTCGTGGTGCTGAAGCATTTCCAAGGTGTAATGTTATCTGGACCTGTTACTACAGAAAGCTCCAGCAACAACAAAAAAAAAAATGCAAAGTCTCTTAGGACCTAGCAGTTTTTCCTGAGAGTTAGGCATAACAGCCTAATTAACTCTATTTAAAATGCAGCCAGCCTAGGGATTTGAAAAGTCAAGTTAAATCTCCCAGGACCCAGAAGGAAGGACAGTGCCAGGATTCACTAAATAACCTTTGCAGTTTTCCACCCGTTAGCAGGCAGCTGCAGCAAAGCCGCTCGGCTCTGCTTTCCAGAGCTCATGCCTCTAGTGCAAGAGATTTTCTCCGCCTTTACGAGGCAGTCACCGCAGTCTCTGAGGTGTTCCCCGTGAAGGCGTTTCTCCACCACCCCAACAGCAGTAGGGACACTCTTTTGTCTGGGGAGAGACTGGAGCAGCTATGGCTATTAGGGCCTTTATATAGCTGATAGCAGCACTGCCCTGAATCCATGGCATTTCTCCTCTGCGTCACATGGGATGCTGTGAGGCAGGCAGCCGGGGTTTCTCTGCATGTGTTGCAGTGCCATTAACCTTCCCTTTTTATCCTTCGATTGAACCCGGTGAGTGGCAGATGGAACACAGGAGTCTGCACCTTCTCCTTTGTTCAGCAGCCGCATCTTCTCTGAGCCACGTTACAGGCCGACTGTATGTGGGCCAAGCCAGGGGGAAGACGGAGCGTCGGAGGGCTGCCTCTTTGTAACACTGCCCAACAGTTCCCACAGCCACTACATCTGACAGGGTTAAACTGGTGCAGCAGTTAGGATGAAGGAGAAAGAAGAGAGGTGACAGATTTTCTCATTGGAGAACTCCGAATTTAGCACTATCCAGGCTCTCCCAGTGTTATTCTGGGGTAGAGAGAAGGGAGCTTCTCATGCTCATCAAACCCTGCTGTTTCACAGCCCTGCGCTTTGGCCAGCACTTGCACATTTCTTAGGCGCTCTCATGCCCCAGGACAGCACAGCAGGACACTCTTTGCAATGCCAACGTACCTGACTCCAGCAATGCTTCCAGCAAATAAAGCATCAAGACAGAGAGACTGACACTACCCAGTTTAGTCCAGATCACACCCACTCAGGACCCACATAGACTTGCCGAGCTTTTCACTTCTGCCTTACCAGCACCCCCAAGCAGCTACAGGTTTGGCCCAGCTTTTCATTCCTGTTAAAAAGCTCAGGATGACAGCATGCAGGCTTTTACAAACAGATTATGAACCTGAAGTAAAACACTACTGCTTACTTCTGATTCCAGACAGTTCCGGCACACACTCATTCCATCTCAGCAGCTGCCGTATGCTGCATTAAAAAGCCACGAGGAATATAAATTAAATCTTAAAGGGACATCGTTGGGACTGACTGCCACAGAAGATTATGTGCAAAAATCAACATATTAGCAAGCTGTACAACAAAACAAGAACACACAGCGTATCATCCTATGTGGCAGTTAATGAGACTTGATACCCACACTGTGATGAAAGAGAAGACTGGCCTTTGTTTCAAGGTTTCTAGCGTTTTCTCTTCGTATTCATGAATGTCTGTGGTATCATAGAATCATAGAATTGTAGGGGTTGGAAGGGGCCTCGAGAGATCATCGGGTCCAACCCCCTGCCAAAGCAGCTCCCTAGGACATTTCACTCAGATAGGCGTCCAGACGGGGCTGGAATCTCTCCAGAGAAGGAGACTCCACACCCCCTGGGCAGCCTGTCCCAGGGCTCCCTCACCCTCACTGGGGAAAAGTTCTTCCCCATGTTGGTGCGGAACTTCCTGTGCTCCAACTTGCAGCCATTGCCCCTTGTCCTGTCCCCACAGACACTGAGAAGGGGCTGGCTGATTCCCCCTGCATCCCCTGCTTAAGATAATTATAAACATTAATTAGGTCCCCCCTTAGTCTTCTCTTCTCAAGGCTGAACAGTCCCAATTTTCTCAGCCTTTCCTCATAGGGGAGATGCTCCAGGCCCTTCATCATCTTCGTAGCCCTTCTCTGGACTCTCTCCAGGAGATCCCTGTCCTTTTTATCCCAGGGAGCCCAGCACTGGACACAACACTCCAGGTGGGGCCTGACCAGGGCAGAGTAGAGGGGAGGATCCCCTCCTGTGACCTGCTGGCCACACTCCTCCGGATGCACCCCAGGATCCCACTGGCTCTCTTAGCCACTGAGGCACACTGCTGGCTCATGGCCAACCTGTCATCCACCAGATCCCACTGTACATTATGCAATCTACTACAGGAAAACATGACTTTTGCACTGTCTTGGTTTTAGTATTGCCAAAACCTGTGTCCTCTTGCACGGATACATTTAAAGATCAAAACAAAGGTAAGATTTTCTAAAATAATAGAGGGATTGGTTTGCTGGCTGGTTTTCGGTAAGTTAAAGCCTGTTTCCATCGTCTCAATCTCCAACCAAAATATAAAGAAACAGAAATGGCAATGAGGGATTCATGCAGGAAGAAAGAGAACAAACTCACCCCTCATTCATGCGTCATCCTCCCTAATCCAGCTGTCCGGCTTTGCGACAGGCTCGGTTGTCCTCTGCAGAAAGCCATTCTGAATCAGGCTGTTTCCTTCAGGCCTTCAAACATAAACAAACAGATAAACAGGCTTCTCAAACATCTCCAACATTCACAGATCTGTCTATGCACAGGAGAAATAAGCAGGGCGTTTAGAGTTCAGCTTTTTTCGGTGAAAAACAGACTTTTTATTATTTGATATACTTGTGTGTCTCACACTACAGCTATCTGCAGACACTGTTCTGTTCTGGTTACCATTCAGTTATTAAACCTGGCTCTTGCAGTCAGTGCAAAGCAGACCGGTGCACATGCTGTCAAATACTGGTGTCCGTGTCCCGTTACTACCTGGACGGCCAACTATGGAGCAAAAGGAGTTTGCCTACCTCCCACAGTTAGAAATTAAATAAAACATTTCAGAAAGAGTTTTAGAATCTCAGTAGCTAACCCCATTTTGAAAGCCTTCATGCAAAACAGTTTCTCTGGTAGCATGCCTAGTTGAAACAGGAGTATTCCCATGGCGAAGTGCAGTAGAAGGAGCGTAGCATGAATTGGCAACAGCTTAGATTTGAGTCACCTCTCAGATGTAATTCCATTGATTTCAACTAAATTACTTCTGATTTGTGCTATTGTTAGAAAAAAAGAGTGAGAGAAAGGAAGGGCTTTCATCTTGATTTTGCACCAGAACAGCAGTTATGCTGTTGACTGCAGAAGAGTGCCAGGTTCATCTGGGAGCCTGAAGAACACCGTTTTAAGAAGATCCAGTAAATTCTCCTACAGCACTCTGGGAGCAAAGACCCAGATGGCCAGTCCCTGTGGAAATTTTTATACTTGATCTGAAAACATGAAGAACAAAGGACAACTCTTAAAAAAGCAAAAAGAAATTATGTCAAAAACGTCTCTCCCACTGCCCACAAGCAGAGTGAAAGCGCGGATGCGTTTCCTTTGCCGGCATATGGGATGTGATCTTGCAAACACCACGTTAGTTTTGCTTTAATCACCTAGTAAGAGAGTAATTTCATGAGTGAGAGCACCACGACCAACTAGCAGTAATGAATCCTGGAATCCATGCAGTGAGAAGAGCGAGAAGTGGAGACTTAAAAGGGGACAGTGCCAGAAACAGTCATTACATGCCTGTTCTCAGAGTTGACTCTGGCTGGAACCTGAGCCTACCCTTTATTTGGCTGCTTACTATGAAAATGCTGCATCTTGCACTATTTAAGCATGTATGAATATCAATTTTGGGTTTTAATAACGGCAAAAAACCAGTATTTAAATAATCACAGAACAAATTGAATGGCTCAGCCCAGTGTGTTTTCTGGATTCTTGACAATTAGCTATGGCTAATAGTCCTTGCTTTCACCTCACACCATTAATTTTCAAAGTCATCATTAATCTCCAAGAAAGCATTGAGCTTTGATCATTATTGCTTAATTACATGGCAAAATAGACAGATTGTTAATATTTATTTGCTTTACAACAGGCTAAGTTATCTTCAACTCTCAGCACATTCTACAGCTGCCATTTTATGCCAGGTAATAATTAATACATTTATTAATTTCAACAAAAATTTTTACTTTTACTAGTGAGGTAGAAAGCCTTATTTGAGCTCACAAACACTCGTATTTTACTACCCAGCTCCTATTGTATTTTGTTTACCATATGTGAGCCCCCAAGGTAAAGCAATTGCAAGCTTTACCTTGACATTTCTATGTAAATTGCTTCAAGATATGCATGGAAATCACATAAGACAGGTTCTGTCTTTCAGGGAAATGGGAGAAGGTTCTTCCAAAGATGAGAAGGACAAATTTCAGACCAAAGTCATGAGAGTAAAGGTGGACTTAAATATTTGAAGTCAGACAAATCTAACTTCTGAGAGAAGCAGACTTGTTACGCCTTGGCCTTTCCTCAAGCATTCAGGGGACAGCTTGGGGAAACTGTCCTATTTTTTTTCATGAGAAAAAAATATTTTCATGACTTTTCATGGCTAGTCACAGGAACTGCTAAGGGGCAAGCAGCTTCTGAGGGAAGAGAAGAAGAATTTTGGCACGTACTTGTCAGCCAAAGTATGGCAAATATTGTTTGGGTGTGGCACCTGCACTCTTTCATCACTTGGAATTGAGAGGAGATAAGGCTTGAGATACTCAAAATATCTCTCTGTGTAAAAAGTTCTCCTGCCTAAACACATGAAGGGCTAAAGGAGCGGGGGAAGAGAGTATCCTCAACTGCAACTTTAATTAAGGGGGATTTAATCTATAATAGAAAGGCTCCCATTACAGATAGGCTGGGCACTCACACCATGGAGGGAGAGGAGAGAGGTATTAAATCACAGTCCTCCCAAGAGTTGGAACTGTTTTTCACACAATTCATACCTTTACACCCTTCATACTGTACATGTATTCTGAATCATAGCAATGTGGGCTGAAAATTACTTCTGCAGACTCCATCACTGATGCAGGATGACATAAGTTGACATCACCAGATGCTCATCTGACGTGCTTCTAAAAACCCTTATGGGCTCATACCACCTCCCCAGGTATCTTTTATCCTTTCAAATCCACCATTAGAATTAGGGCCTTTAGCCCATTTTGTAACAGTACCAAACTAAATAGTGTCACAGGGTTGATGCATTGTTCCTTAGCCCAGCACCACCACAGCAATTATTATTCCATTTCCCACAACTAACTGCTCAAGTATTGGTAAACGTAACCCTGCCCCCTCATCGCCCCTCCTCTGCCAGTCCTCTGAGCAGAAACAAACCCCATTCCTTCAGCCTCCCTTCCCAGGTCATGCTCTCTAAACTTCTCACTTCCCAGCTGTCGCTGCATTTCAGACACCTTTCAATGTGTCAAGAACAACTTGTCAGCCTTAGTGAGGTGAGACTGTCTTACTGAAACACCATGAACACAGCTGCTTCTTTGCCCATTCATCTTCCAAGAGAAGTAACCAACCAACCTCCAAGCCAGACAACTTCTACATCTGAGTGGCCAACCCAAAAACCCATTTCAACATATATGTTATTAATTTATTAACAATAAGTTATCAATTTATTATATGTTAATGCTTGTTTTGAAAATAAGATAGGGTGAGGAAGGCTACTGATGAAAACTCAGCAGAGGAAGATGACAGACAGAAGTATGATTACAGATGATTCTCCATGTAATGAAAACATTCCCCTTGGAGGTTTTTTGAGGTTTCTCCCATCAAGTGGGGAGAAATTGTTCTTTCCTCCAAGCACTTTCTGTTGTCATGTGATATGCACTTGCCACCCTCTCGTTATCAAGAAGCACATTCACTTGTTTTTCCTCTTTAACTTCCTTCAGAAGATAAAAGATGACAACAGTTTGTGTCCATACAGCAAACAGAGCAAATATTACATCAAACCAGAACTCAGCTGATTTAATTCAGCTCAGAAACATGGGAGATTTGAAGTGAACAATTTTTGTGACACAGAGAGAAATGAAAAGTCAACAATGTGAAATGGGATTCTTTTGCCATTACAAAGAAGTCTGACAAGCTTTTGGGTCACATCCTCTGATCTAGATTGAATTTTGGAGGCAGAATCCCAACTCCTTGTCACTGAAAGGGTATCCCTCATCTTCACCCACGTTCCCAAGCAGAAACAACCAACATGCCAGCTAGGAATTCTTTGGCAATACCTCTAAGCCCAACCCCACCCACTGTATTATTTCTAAGTTGTCCACATATTGCAATAGAATTCAAGATCTAAATGTTTACACAGCATCGCATTTTACTACATAAACCCACGGGACAAGCTAACTATTTCTTAGGTTATAGATATAGGACACGAAGGGCCCCAGGAAACCCAAAACCTTACTGAGTTCATGCTGATGTACGAGTATTTCAGGAGAAGAGGGAAAGGCAAGGTCTCTCTTTAAGCTGACTATTACTATAAGCAGAACCAACACTTTTATTCGAAGGACAAAAACCAAGATCTCATTCACACATCAGGCTTTCAGTGGATTAATGGTTCGTAATTCTCACCCATTATCTCTAGTGCTGGATGTTCCTTTCTTTTCTTCCTCTATCACATTGTCTTGCCCCTCCCAATTCCCCACCTGATCATAACATACTGAATCTTTCACAGGCACCTTGTTTGTGACAGCAAGTGACCCCCACATCCAGTGCTTCCTAGTGCCCGAAGTGCCTTTCTTGTTTTACTTTCTTTCCTCTCTCATGCTGTTCTTCTCTCTTTTAATCTCAGCTGAACAAATCTCTTTTGCCTTTTCCTTCTAGTATCTAAGAGCCAAGGCAGAAAGAGATTAACTCACCGTAGTATGCCTTTTAACTCTGTGAAGCACTGGGGTAGAGTCAGTACATGAAAAAGTCGACAGGTATTAAAGCTCTGGTACTGCAGTCAGGCATGTGATTAGATCTCAGCAGAGAATTACATATATATTTAAGTACTGACAAGATCAGGAAGTACAGGTATCTCACCCTGGGGAAAAAAAATACAAGTGCAAAGGACAAATAAGCAGCATGGCAACATAGCATGCCTTAGAAATACTTCCCTGGCACATCGGCGTTGCTAACCACAAAACATTACGAGTAAAACAAGTAAGGTTTTTAGGACACCTCAGGGACTAAGAATAGCTTCGTATTGTATGGCTCCATCTCCCAGCATGTTCATGTCATGGCTTTTTTGTCTGGGTTTTTTTTTGCTGAGACCAACGGGATGAGGTTCAACAAGGCCAAGTGCAGAGTGCTGCACATGGGACATAACAACCCCATGCAGCGCTACAGGCTTGGGGGAGACTGGCTGGAGAGCTGTCAGGCAGAGAAGGACCTGGTGGGGTGACTGCTGGCTGAATATGAGCCAGCAGTGCGCCCAGGTGGCCAGGAAAGCCAATGGCATCCTGGCTTGTATCAGAAATAGTGTGGCCAGTAGGTCTGGGGAGGGGATCGTGCCCCTGGACTGGGCACCGGTGAGGCTGCACCTCGAGTGCTGGGTCCAGTTCTGGGCTCCTCACCGCCAAAAGGACATTGAGGTCCTGGAGCGAGTCCAGAGAAGGGCAACCAGGCTGGAGGACAAATTCTATGAGAAGCAGCTGAGGGAGCTGGGGGTGTTCAGCCTGGAGAAGAGGAGGCTGAGGGGAGACCTTATCACTGCCTACAACTACCTGAAGGGAGGGTGCAGAGAGGTGGGTGATGGTCTCTTCAGCCAGGGGACAGGAGATGGAACAAGGGGAAATGGCCTCAAGCTGTGCCAGGGCAGGGCCAGATCAGATGTGAGGGAAAAGTTCTTCCCTGAGAGAGTTGTCAGGGCCTGGAACAGGCTGCCCAGGGAGGGGCTGAGTCACCATCCCTGGATGTGTTTAACAGACAGGTAGGTGAGGTACTTAGGGATCTGGTTTAGCATAGGACAGGAATGGTTGGACTTGATGATCTTAAAGGTCTTTTCCAACCTTGTGTTTCTGTGATATGTGTTTGCTCAGTTCAGCTCCTAGGTATTCAGGGTGCTTCCACTGCCATCATTGATACCAGAGTTGGTACACCATGGCCCATAAGGATTAGTTGGTTTAGTTTCCAAACCTCCCCACTCCTCTGCAGAAGCTGTTTATCTGTTCTGCTACATTTGAATGGCAGAATTTGTCTGTCAAATGATTCTAAAATAACCAGTTCTTTCTCCTAGTTAAAAATCACTCCCCTTAATGACTATGTTTTGACTAGTCACACAGTGACAAGTGTCAGAGACTGTGAATACAGTTTAAAGAACAGAGTCAGAGGGAGATGACCCAGTTTTAAACTCACCTCTGTTACAGAAACCTTGGTGATGCTTAGAGGCATGGACTGTACTGCCAGGGGCCTATGACCCTTGGCTGAATCATTGCTGCCCAGTGTTCCACATCCCCCCACTCCAGTTTGCTCCACCAGCCTGTGAGCCCCAACTCCTCGGCTGGCAGAGGGGGACACTGCTCCCAGTGCAGGGCTCAGCAGACGTGCACGGCTACAGAACCAGAGCTGCCACACTAGGGACAGGGGAGACACATCACTATTTAAACCCCTAAAGTATATTCCTGCAGTTACAACCAACTACTTTCAAGTGTTACATGGATGTTTAAAAAGCCACAGCAGACTTGCACACTGCTGTCAGTCCATTTGTTTCTGTTCCAAGCTTATTTCACTGCAGTATTTGTTTCATGCTGCCTCTAAGAGCATGCTTCAGCTACCTTGCTGTTAAGGCAGTGTCGCAGTTTTGCATAGTTGGCTACTGAGAGAGAGGGCCAGGGGCTGCAGAAAATGGCTGCTAGAGTCTTCTGCAGGCCTGCTTACAGCGCCTCTGAGAATCACATATAGGAGACAAAGACTCCACCAGAACAGGAGTGCCAGGAAGGCCGCAATTTTGGCCCGTTAAGGGCATTGGGATGTCTATTTGCATATAAATGTAAGCAGCTGACAGACACAACAGGCCAGGAAGGCTGGGGGAGGAGGCGCCCAGGTACCCGGGCAAGAGAGATTGCCCCTGCAGCCCGAGCTGAAGAGCTGAAGCACGTGGAGTAGCCGGAGGAAAGGACCCATGGAGGAAGCAGAGACCCGACCTGCCCGGTGGAGAGGCTCCACGCTGGATGGAGCCAGTGGAGACATAGAGAAGATGCCGTGACTGACATTGGGATGAGCCCCTGCCAGCACAAGTGACCTACAGAGATGAGCCAAACAGGTTTTCTGGAGGAGGCCTCATAGCCCCGTGGAGGACTGGGCCTGAGAGACACTGTGATTGATTGCTGCCTGCCAGAGCAGAGATGAAGCCCGGGGGGAAGAGATTTGCCTTGGAGAAAGTTCGTGGAGGACTGGCTCTCGTGGGTGAGATCCTAGGGTGCAGCAGGGGCAGGCTGTGTGGAATGGATGCCCCCATCCCGGCCAAGAGGGGAACCATCTTGCAAGGGACTGACCGAAGCCCCCATCTCCTAGTCCCTGCCCCCCCATCCTGTGCTGCGAGCAGGAGAGGGGAAGAAGGGAGCAAAATCATGGCTAAAGGGCAGTCTGCTTTAGAATGGAGGGGTGGGGGGAAGGTGTTACCGAGACCCCCATTTCTCCAGTCCCTGCCCCTCCTGGGCTGCGACCGAGAGGGAAGAAGGGAGCAAACTTCTGACTAAAGCCTGCTGAGGAGGGAGTGGTGGGGGGAAAGTGTTTGCCTGGTTTGCATTTGTTTCAAGATTGTTGGTTTCACTCCTGACTCTGGTTCCTTTTCCCTGTTTTCTCTTTAGTGTAGTGTAATAAATTAGATAACTTTCTCTTCAGCACTCTGTGTTGAGTCTGTTTTGCCCGCGTCATTAACGAGTTTGTCTCTTGAGCTGCCCAATTATGTTATTTCTCCCCTGTCCAACTAAGAAGGGGAGTAACAGACTGATTTTGGTGGGTGTCTGGCCTTTGGCCAGGGCTCAATCACCACAGGCCATCTCAAGTACAAGGATAGGACCAACTCTCTCCATCAGGTCACAAGGCGTGACTGGGCCCAGGCTCCTCAAGGCCTTGTCCCTTCACAGATCTCTCATTATGCACAAATTCTGCTGTAATTTGTTACTCTCTGCTCCAGCAAGACTAATAAATGATTCTGCTCTTTCAGCAGTAGATGCCTGGGAAGGACTAAATAAGGTCTTTGGTTTTAGGGGTTTTTTTAACCTGAAATAAAGCAGCTAAGTGCTAAAAATAGCAAGCATTGCCCATTGACAAATAGGGAGCTGAAAGACCTCAAAGTGGAGAAATAACACCTACCTTTGCAGAGGGGGTGGGGGAGAGACATCCAAAACACCTCCTTGTTTCACAAGCCACTCCTCCTCAGCCACTGCTTCACTCCCTGAAGATCATTGGAAATAAAAATGAAAAAAGAAAACTGAGCCTAATTTTTCATCTAATTTATTCTGGCATTTAGTTGCTGAAATTGGTCCCTTTTCCTGATCCTTTCAAGGTTGATATGTGAAGTACAAGAACTTTCATTCATTCAAGCAATGTACAACAAGGGCCAACTAGTCAGACACAGGGACCTTTTGCCGACTTCAAACCCAGTGAGCAGTGAAACCACAGTGGTAAAACCAACTCTTTTTTTTTTTTTTTCTTTTTCTTCCACTAGAGTGGCACTTTATACTACCCTGGACATCCTCAGGGAAGACCTTTCTTTTCCTTCTGGATCCTTTCCAGGTTGCAAGCGATATAACAGAAAGTAAGAGCCCCGAGTGAAAGCACCCATGATACTATGCCACAGAAAGAATTAGCTGCTTTGACACTATGCTCTCATCTTGCCTGAAGAGCAGCAGGACCTTATAAACTACAACGTGGTCGCAACAAGGTCAGTCTGAACCTGCACAGACACAACACCCTGCTCATGGTGTCCTCACTGCACAACCCACACCACCCGAGTTGTCAAGCCACCCCAGCACAGCACGGGGTAACACCAGAGTCACCCAGCTCAACTTTCCTCCCTCTCTTTACTCTCCCTTTTTGGTAGATCTTGCCCAACTCCTTTAGACAAAGCAAAATGTCATCCACCACAAAGATGCTCTAAGTAACAGAATTCTTTAGCTCCCTCATCCAGTGAAAAATCTGTGGTGAAAATAAAAGAAGAAAATATAGTGCTTACAAGATAGGTTTCTGACATTTGGGGAGAATTCTTTTCATGGGGCTGGTTTCAAAGTAGATCAAAAGTATATGCTCAATTTTCATCCTAACAACATAAAACCTATTATACTAAATCATTTCCCCAAAGAAAGATTTCAATATATATGAAACTGTCAAAAATATCCATTATACACATAAAGGGTACTATGTTATGTACCAAAAAAAGAAAAAAAAAGAAAAGTAATATAAAACCTACAGAGAAATGGGAAAGATAAATGAACCTCTACCAGAGAAGCTAGGCAATTCCTAAATGGCAAAGGGTCAGAAAAAAATCTTCAGGTTATGTTGTGAAGCATTTCTATTATCTTTGTGACTGAGTAGAGCACAGCAACTGCTATCAATAAATGTCCATATACATGTTTTATTGTTTGGCTCACTACAACCTATTTCAATTTCCCCTGACTTCTTGAAGAAAAAATACCAAACCCCAAACAGAACAGACCTACAAGCTATGCAGGAAGAGACCACTAAACACACTATTTCCACACTTTGACTTCCAAAAAGAAATCTAAACCTTCTGAATTGTCTATGCAGAAAAGTACCACCACCTTCCTTCATGAGCCAATAAAAAGACCTCAAGTAAACATAAAGCATATGCTAAGTTAAGCACATGCTGGGACGTTAGTCGTGACTTCTGTTTCTTCTTGGAATTCTTTTAAAATATTCATGTCAGGTAATCATAAAACATCCTGAATTTTAAAGAAGCTGAAAGGAAAAACCACCTGATCCTGAAGCATAAGTTCTCTGTTTCCAAGTACGGGCTTGTATCCACAGGGGTCTGTGTTCCTTCCCTAGTTGCAGTGGGCTCTGGCTGATACACCTGCCCTGACTGAACAAGCACTAACACGAGATCGCTGGCAGTGGGTTCTGATCTCTTCGCTCCCTTGTCTCCATCTTAATTCATCTTACTTCAAATAACATGGGGGTCAAAACAAGCCTTTGAACTATTAACTAAAAATGTTTCCCAACTTTCAGCCTGTAACACTTCACAACCCTTCCGAAATCCCTTCCATGAGGCAACAGAAGGCTCACCTACACTTGTGGGTCACTTTTACACATATAAAACCTGTACATCAGCACTGTAACCTCTGAAACAGATACAGCATACACAGACATTCTGCAAGACCCAAGGAAATTGCTTGGTCCAAACCTTGAAATCTTTTATTGCTTCACGTTCTGAGTACATCTGTCAAACTCAGTGGCACACTATGAACACAGATGTTGGCCTTACGTCACCAGCTTTTCTTCATGCCCATTTGTTACTCACCAGGACTGAAACCAGGAGAATCAGACCATCTCCACAGTCAGCACTGGACTCTAAGCTAGTGAAAATGGCACATTTACTTCCCTGTTGATACTGAGACAGAGTCTCCTCTATGTAGCCCACAAGCAGCCCCTCTGACCCTGGGGCTCAGGGCTTTCCTTTCCAAGGCAGCAGTCCTAAAGTTCCTAATAATTTCCTATGTAATTTAATAGGCTCTACCAACATTCAATTAAAAATATGCTAAACTTCCAGCAGTAGTTCCCAAACCAAAGGAGTGAGGACTGAGACACATACCTGTGGGAATTGGAAGAGCAGCCCTGGAGAAGAGACACAGTTAAGCTTGTTGGAAAGAAGCCATGAAAGCAAGAGAAAGAGCAGTAAAGCACGAGATGGAGGGGCTTGTAGAGATGTAAATTTGTGTGTTGTTCAGCAGGGAGGTGGCACGGTGTGCTTTGTAATGTTAAGGAAGGTGCAGGCTCAGGGGATGGGACAACCTTTCGCATAAAAAAGTTGTGGTTCTTATGTTAAGGAAAAGAACTGAAACTTGACTCCAGGCTGCTGCCTCAGCCATCAAGAGGCTATGAAGTTTGCTTACTGGTTATTAAAGTTGTCTTCAATCCACCACAATCAGAGTCCGTGCCTTTCAGTACGCCACCCATACCTGGCCTGAAACCTCCCCATGGAGCCCACAAGCAGCCCCTCTGACCCTGGGGCTCAGGGCTTTCCTTTTCCAGGGAATGGTCCTAACATTCCTAATAATTTCCTATGTACTTTAATAGGCTCTACCAGCATCTGCAAACTTACTAGACTAGTTGCTGCCCACCCACTCAGTGCAGAAAGGCAAGGGGGAGAGTTGACATCAGCCAGCCAGCCAGCCCGCCCGCTGGGCAGAGGAAGGAAGCAGAGCTCAGCCAGCTGACAGGTGAGTTTGGCTGTGGAGGGTCACTAATCTCTTCTAAGGAATGGAGGGATGGTGTCTACCTGGTGCAGGGTCATGACCCCAACACTTTCCAGTATGGAAGCAGGAACCCAGTTCAAATAACTTCAGAAGCATGTAGCTGTGCAGGTCTTGGTGCAGGGAATGCCACAGCATGCTGGTAGCAGGAGCAGCTCTGATCAGGGCTGTGTGAACAGATAAGGGATCTTCTCAGCTGAGCGACACCTGCAAGACGAGGCACATGTGCTCAAAGACAAACTAGACAGACTCATGAGCATCAGGAAGGCTGAGATGGAGACAGATCGGTGGAGCCAGGCTCTGTCCTCCCAGCAACAGAAATGTGAGCACCCAGTAGGTAGCATCCAGGACCAGAGTGACCCTGTGCAGGCAGAATAGACTAAATGAAAGGGATGAATGGAAGCAGGTACATGGCAAGGGCAGTAGCAGAGTGCCTTCCATGCCTGTCCTTCCTCCCCAAGTTCCCCTGAGTAATAGATACGAGGCCCTACTAGAAGGCCAGCCAGAAAATGAGATGGCTGATAGGATAACTGTACCTGAGGTAGCGTTCCCTAGGACAAGGCGCCCTAAGCAAACCATCAAAACAGCCTCTTTGAAGAGGAAAAGATGGGTCATTGTCTTAGGGGATTCCCTTCTGGAGGGAACTGAGGGCCTGATCTGTAGGCCGGACCCATTCCATAGGGAAGTCTGCTGCCCCTCAGTTAGGGACTTCACTAAATGACTTCCAACCTTGGTCAGGCCCACAAATTATTATCCACTTTTAATCTTCCAAGTAGGTAGTAATGAAATCCATAAAAGAAAATTGAGGACCATTAAAAAGGATTTAAGGGCCCTGGGACACAGGTAGTGCTTTTCTCCATTATTCATACTACAGGGAATGAGGAGGGATGGAATGAGAAGAGCCAGGAAATTAATACCTGGCTCCAAGCATGGTGTGAGAAGCAGAACTTTGGGTTCTTCTTGAGCATCACCAGCTTTGCTGTCTAGGGATGGGGAGCACTTATCCCCAAGGGCCAGAAGATTACTCTCAAAGAAGCTGGCAGGGCTCATTAATAGAGCTTTAAACTAGATGAGAAGGGGGAGGGGGACAGGGCCAGGCTAGATGGAAAAGAGCCTGGGAGTGGTGGTCCAGTTACTGAGGGATGGTGTGCTGGCAATGACCTCTGGTCAGCCACCCTAGTAAACCAGGGAAGGGGACAGTGCTTTAATTCAGAGTAGAGATGTAATTATTACTGATGGGCTAGGTAACTTAACCAGCTGCCAGTTGGGAAGCAAGGCTTCCCTTGGGAGTGTAACAAGATCAATAGACCAGCTGAAGTGCATCTACACCAATGCACACAGCATGGGTAATGAACAGGAGGAATTAGAAGTCCTTGTAACCAAAGGATTCTATGATGTGATTGCCATCACAGAAATGTGGTGGGATAATTCACATGACTGGAGTGCTGCTATGGCTGGTTACAAACTATACAGGTGTGACAGGCCAGGCAGGAGAGGAAGTGGGGTAGCCCTCTATGCCAGAGAATGCTTTGACAGCCTGGAGCTGGATTATGATGAAGAAAGGGGTTGAGTGTCTCTGGGTAAAAATCAGAGGAGCACGAAATCAGGGAGATACAGTAATGGGAGTCTGCTATAGACCACTTGGCCAGGATGAGGAAGCCGATGAGTTGTTTTTTAAACAACTGGGAGAAGTCTTGCGATCACCAGCCCTCGTCCTTAGTGGGGACTTCAACTTACCAGATGTCTCCTGGAGGTACAATACAGCAGGGAGGAAGCAGTCTAGCAGGTTCTTGGTGTGTCTGGAAGACTACTTCCTGACTGAGCTGGTGAGTGAACCAACCAGGGAAGGTGCCCTGCTGGACTTGTTTGTAAACAGAGAAGGCCTAGTGGGGGATGTGAAGGTTGGAGGACGCCTGGGGCATAGTGATCATGAGCTGATAGAATTCTTCCTACTGGGAGAAGTAAGGAAGCACCTTAAACTTCAGTAGGGCTGACTTTGGACTGTTCAGAAAGCTGCTTGATAAGATTCCATGGGAGGCAGCCCTTGAGGGCAAAGGAGCCCAAGGGGGTTGGATGCTCCTCAAGAAGGAAATCTTGGTGGCACAAGAACAGGCTGTCCCAGTCTGCGGGAAGAGGAGTCGCCAAGGAAGGGAGCCAGCTTGGCTGAGTAAGGAGATCGGGGAAGGTATTCAGGAAAAGAGGGGAAAATATGAGCTTTGGAAGAAGGGGCAGGTGTCTTGGGATGACTATAGGAATGTAGTGAGATCATGTAGGGAGTAAGTCAGAAGGGCTAAAGCTGAACTGGAACTCAGACTGGCCAGTTCTCTGAAAGATAATAAAAAGTCCTTCTATAGGTATATTAACAGTAAAAGGAGGGGCAAGGAGAATCTCCAGCTGGGGGAGTTCAGCCTGGAGAAGAGGAGGCTGAGGAGAGACCTTATCACTGCCTACACTGAGCTGACAAGAGGGTGCAGAGAGGTGGGTGATGGTCTCTTCAGCCAGGGGACAGGAGATGGGACGAGGGGCAATGGGCTCAAGCTGCCCCAGGGCAGGGTCAGATCAGATGGGAGGGAAAAGTTCTTCCCTGACAGAGTTGTCAGGGCCTGGAACAGGCTGCCCAGGGAGGGGGCTCAGTCACCATCCCTGGGTGTATTTAACAGAAGGGTAGGTGAGGTACTTAGGGATATGGTTTAGCTTAAGATGGGAATGGTTGGACTCGATTCCAATCTTGTGATTCTGGCAACTCTCAAGCAGGTTTTAAAGTTACCATGCATGCTAGCAACTACCCTTCTTCTGCCTGGAAAGCCAGTGTAACCATACACACGGGAAAGTATTTACTTTTCTCTGGAAGGGAAGATATTTTTTTTTATAATCCAATAAAGCATACACATGCACATAGAACCCCATAGAGAGACCTGCAGTGTCTGCACTATAATAGCTAAATAAAAATAATTTTTAAAAAAACACAAAAAGGAAGAGAGGCTTGATCCTGCAACGTTAAAGGCATTCTACCCTTGAATTAACAAAACATTTCTGTCCTTGCTGTCTTTTAAGTTCATGAATATTCCTCCACGATCTCAGCAGAACTATGTAAATGCTTAGAGGTAAGTATGTGCTTAAGTGCTGTGCTGGGCAAGAAACACAATGGTCTGAGCTCTGGGGAATGGAGAATTACATTTAAACCTTGTGTGTCTGACTTTGTGCTAAAGTAAATGTTCGTGTTTACCTGATTGTCGTTGCCTTCTCTCATTCATTTTTGATACACAGGAGTAAATGATATGCATTTCTGATGTATCACAATTCTGATAAAACTGAAAAAAGCTTTTATGGAGCTTGGAAGTGCTCATACCTTGACCTTATTTCTAGCATTTTCATCTGAAAACCATTTGCTACTGACAGAATTAGCGAACATTCCCTGTATGATTTTGGTTTTCTAGCAGAAGACTTGTAAAGAAGGAGTAAAACTGTTCCAACTCTAAACATTAGAGAAAATCAACTCGCATGCTAATTCCATTTCCCACTTCTATTTTTGCTTGGCACTATATTGATGCTGAAGCTCTAGTGTGCCCACCAACAACTTAATTTCCAAATAAGTTACCCATGCCCTGGATAGACACATAAAATAAATGAAATAGATGTTTTCCTCTGCACAATGAGGATGGGATTGCATGGTTCTTTGACAGCTACGCAGCTGAAGGACAACTCTCTCTGAAGAAAGTAAGTGTTCAGTAGGCAACAGAACTACCATTGGTAGCATTCTACTTCCTTACCACTGCACAGAGAAAAATAAGCCAAACACAACCAGAGAAAAGAGCCACAAGTGATAAGTCACAGTTAATAACTCCAAAGAACAAAGACATGCAAAAGAAACAAAGTCATTACTACTCTGACATTGCTCTTCTTTTGCCCATATATACTCTCTTTCATTCACCCTTTTTTTTCCTGAAGCCTTAAGTGTCCTAATTGTTGAGGGAATAAAAGGGACAGGAGACTTAAAGAATTCATGTTATTATAACTTAATACCAAATAAATATGCAGATCAATAGAAAAGCTATCTTATGACCATGCTATCCACCTTCCATACTTGAATTCTTTTCCATTGCAGAATATAGGAGGGGGTGGGGGTGTTGTTTCATTGGATATTTTTTTTTTAATGTGCATGTACTTATAATAAACCTGCAATCAATTAACTTATTTCATAAAAGAGGTTCTCATTTTTTTCAATAGCTGTAAAGAAAGTACTTAGGAGAATAAAAAATGCAGTTTGAGTCTTCGGGTGCTTAAAAATAATTGCAGAGAAAACCAGATTGACTTGACATTCTAACTTTTCAGCATGGTGAGGAATTAAGCAGCAGTGCAGTCAAACAGTGCCCATTCTGTTAAAAACACAAGCTTGTCACATCTTGTAGGGGAATGAATTTACTGAAAACAGGTCAGGTTGGTGCCATGTACTACCCCCATACCCAAGGCCTGAATAAAAATTCAACAACCAAAAGGCCCAGACCTGTGAAGCTGGCACAACTCTGATGCCAATTTCCCTAAACAACATGCACAGCACTCTTGGAGAGGATGCCAACATGAACCTGCACGGAAAGCTGAAAATACTAAGGGACTGAAGAAAGTTTCAAGCCTTTTCACTTACATTATTCCACAACGTTTTAATTCTCAAGCTGTTCCAAATGTCTTTGCAGCCTATTTTCCATGAGCAGTTCCTGCAGAGTCAAAGGCGCCTCATGACAAGTTTGGCTGGTAAAGACAAGAACAGAAATGCAATACACTCAGAATTCTGTCAAGTTTTGAAAGCCCTAAAGTAATACAGCTCAAGGCATGTGTGTTGGAAACAAGAAGCAGCAACATGGAAAAAACCATTTGCTAGAGGAAATCATGACCTAAGAGAAGTCAGTCCCCCATCAGCAATACAGGATTTACTCTCTGGAGGGAAGCACTACATCCCCACAAATCCAACTAGCAGCAAACACAGCCAGAATGACAAACAATGAAGAGGGAAGAGTATTCAGTCACAACAGACCCAGATGCTTGTTAAGCTGAGTCTGTGCAAAAACAACCCCACAGCCCCAAGTTGCAGTGCACCCCACGAATAAACCTATGAATAAAGCTTGCCATCCACACCTACAGAGAGGGGGACCCTGCCTTACACAGCAGCAACTCTACAATAAGCGCCGAGCTCCAGTGTGATCCCTGGTTGCACGAGGGGAGGAACTAGATCAGGAAGTGGTTCTGCTCATCTCTTGAAGCACTGTTGAGACCCAGAACAAAAGACTGCACGTGGACTTCTCACATGCTAAGGACACCAAAAAATTGAGATGGATGCACAGAAGAGGTTCTTGGAATCAAATGAATGCCCAAAAAATAAAAACTATAGCTGCCTTAATTACACTTTTTTTAATCTAACAAGACCCAATGACAAAACCAAAAAAAAAAGTGAGGCAAATTGAAATTAGATAAAACTTCAAATAGTTAAGAATGATAAACTACTGAAATAAGAAACGGGAGGTTCCCCGATCCTAGTATCTTTAATTGACTGGATGCCTTTCTTTAATGAGGCTTTTCTCAAACACAATGAAGGATCAGGTGAAACTACAGTCTGTGTTCCCAGGAGGCTGGAAAATGGAGCCTGATGTAAAGGGTGATTTCAGCAGTTTACAGCAACATGAACTTCCTTGTTTATGTCCTCTCTACAGCTGATCCTGTGCGCAGCTGGAAAAAAGCTGCCACTTGAAACTGGAGGATGAACTAAGTAAAAAATCTTCTTACTCTCCTTGTAACTCTGCTGCCACAGAGTTTCTCAGTGCACCCTCCAAGCCACCAATCCACAGCTAAATCTACTCCCCACAGCTTTGCTCAGAAAACTCACCTCCCATTCTGAGACAGGAAGTTCACATTAAGCTCCTTCAAAACGTGCTTCACAGTTCATGTCTGTGAGCCTAAAAAATAATAATAATAATTAAAAAAAACCCCACCCCACACTATTACAATATAGCCTGGCTTATATTGCAAATATGTCTCCCTACTCTCGATTTTCTTTAAACACAAACAAGTGTCAAGTTTTGCATATTCCTACTCTGAATATTCCTTTTTATGATGGCCAAGACCAAAGTAGTCTCAAACGAGTCAATCATCACAGAACTCTTATTATTTTGCCCTATTTTTCCCCACAAATGCACATCAACAACACAGAACTAATACTATTATGAACTTGGAAAAGAGAACTTGATTTGAGAGCTTATTGTAGTGAAAGAAATGCCTCTTTTCAACACAGCATTTGCACCTGCTGTATAAAGGAAAGTTAAATTGTATGATTGTGGCTATCATGATTTAAAAGGATTTTTCTTCCCTCCTGGAGGCATCCACAAAGTTAAGTAAATCCAGAGAAAGAAATTGCCTAGATGCACAGAAATGCTATCTGATTAAGGAGCTTTCTGAAAATCTCACCCAAATTCAGATGAAATTGCCCAGATTTTAGACAAGGCCACGTGTCTAAAAGAGTAAAGGTGAGTTTATTTCCTGCCTAGTTTTCAGCTCACATTATTTATTGAGATTCTACACACAGTGACCATGTTGCAGACTTCCCCCTGGAAGCTGGAGGAGGTAGGTCCCACCCACAGCAAGCAAAAACACGCTGCCAGTGAAGAGTTAAAGTATTGCCCAGAGAGCAGTGAGGCACCACCTTCCCCCACTGATACCTCTCTCAGAAGATGGTAGGAAGGCAGCAAAGAACTCTTGGATTTCAGTGATGTTTACAAAGCAAACTATGCCAGACAAGGATAAGAATGTTGCATTGTCCAAACAGATCAGTTATTGTTCAGTGTCACTCATGATAGTAAGCATAACCTGAAGCATATAGCCTGGAAAGCTGGTACCCTCAATACCAGTGATGCTGGGTAATCAAGCAGCCAGCCACCATCATGGTTTTTACCATTCTGGGAGAAAACTCCAAGAGAAGTCCCACATACAAGCAAACCCAGATCAGACCAGCCACAGGGAGAAGGAATCTTAGAGAACCAAGGCAAACTCTCCAACAAATAAATCATAAATATCTTGCCAAGCAAAAAAGTGAAGGCATTGTGGCTGATATTACTCTGATTTTTGGGAGTCCAAACCCACATCCACCTCTCCCATGCACCACAAGAGAGCCTGGCTCTCGTGCAACGCTGCTACACTCAGCACCATTCCTCACCTTACCTTTCTTCCACTAATTTCTTGTCTCATCATTGTCTCTCTTCTTACGCTGTTACCAATTCCCATCTTCTCCATCACCAGTTTCCACACTTGCAAGGGCCTTCTGGACGTGTGCCTTTCCTCTTCCTTGCTCTGTTGTCTTATTTACTGAAGCCTCATACTTTATTCTCTCTGCTCTCCTCAGTGATTTCTTCCCTTCTTGTGCATTCAAAGGGTTTTCACACTGCCTGATCTGAGTTCTTAAAAAGATCAAAAATAAGGATGCACAGTTATTTATTTACAACTTTCTTTGTGTGTGTGATTGAAATTTAGATTAAACCACAGGCAAATGACAAGTAACAGCATCTCCATTCAACGAAACGCCTGTTTATCTTCATATACCAAGAAACACAAGATTTATTTGTGAAAAGCAGTATTTCCAAAGCATAGTTCATTGCTTTTTCTTAAGTTGCGTTTAATCTGATGTCTTTTATTCTAAATTGCTTTTCTTTCCTTTCCTTTTTAAATGTTGTCATTATTTTACTATTATGAGGTAGTCCTCACTCCTTTTTCACACAGAATCATCTTGGTTCAAGTCTAACTTGTCAAATTAGGTGCAAGCCTGTTAGAAACACACAAAATTGCTTTAGAGTGGTTTATTTCTTTCCCTTCCAGGAAAAGAGAGAGTTTTTCATTTCCTTTATTTTTTGGGTACTTAGCTAAATCATGCCATGAAATAAAAAAAAAAAAATTAAACTGTGTTTTAGAGGAAAATATTTTTTCCTCTGAGTTCCCCTGTGCAGTATTTCTCTCTGCCAGACAGGCTTCACCAGCCGCCTCTCTGGACTTCCATGGCTCCGTGCTGTAGTCCTGTAATGAGCAGAACCATGCCAGGTTTTCTTTTTACAAGACAGCCTTAGTCCTGGGGAGAAACACTCTTTTCTAATATCCCTAATTGTATTACTTGGCAAACAGCATTCCTTCTCTGCACAGCATTCAGTAGCTCAGGTGACTCCCGTTTGTGGTGGAACTGGACTGGAAGAACACAGCGTAGGGCTTTTTGCAGAGACAGACCTCAAGATCTGAGAAGTCACCAATCCAGTCCTCCTTCATGAAGCTTCACACTTTCCCCAGGATGATACAGTCATTCCAGGCCAGCGCTTCCTGACAGCCATTCTCTAAGGGCTGCCTTGTGCTTGCATATACAATGGGACAGAGTAGCATGGAGCTACTCCTTGTTGTCCCACTTATCTCTTGGCTGTCACCAATTCCTGCTCCCAGATGTTAGTAAGACTGTTCCCCTCTCAACAATTCCCAAGTCACGGCCTGCAGGACATGCTTGTCCCCTAAGGGATTAAAACCAGCACGCCAGCCACCCCGGGAAAATGTCAGCTGCGTGAGGGGAGCCTCAGGCAAGCAGCTACCTCGTGGCCGCCACCACATGTGGGGAGCTTCAGGCAAGTGGATGCCTGGGCCAAACGCCCATCACAGGTAAGGAGCATCAGACAAATATCTGACTGAGGTAAACAGTCACCATACATGGGGCTCTGCAAGCAAACGACTGCCACTGACAAATGGGAACCTCAAATGATGGCTGCATGCACTCACCTTCACCTACGTATCCTGCACTGCTGAGGGCTGCATGTCACACTGATTTAAGCCAGGCCAGAGAAGACGTTTTTTCCTTTCCCACCCCCAAAGCAGGCTTGGAGTCCCTGCAGCTGTACCCAGGGATCTGCTGGCTGTCTCTCCACAGGGCAGCCATGGTCACTGGGCCAGCTCTGGGCTCACTTCCTTGCCTCTGCTCCACAGACACACCATCCATGAGTGACTGTGGAGACCTCTCCACAGTGGGTTTGAAGGCTGGGGTTTATTTTGGAGCAAAAGGATGATAAGGCTCCCTCGTGCATGGGCTCTCCATCACACTCTCAGCTGTAGGGGCACAGCGCCTTTCTTCCCCTCCTTCCCAGCCACCCCCAGGCATCCATCACCAGCCAGCTCCCCTGCCCAGGAAGTTTGCAGTGTGAAATTGGAAATAGTGAAATAAATTGTGGAAGTAAACTCTGCTCCCAGAGGCTAAACTCATTGCCGCAGCGATCGCAGAGAAACGCAACCCGTATGTGAGAGGAGGCGGCAAGGGGGAGCTGCGCTGCCGATTTCCACAGCCACCCGGTATAACTCACCATGAGCAGCACATCCACCAGGCTGGAGGTTGGGGGGAGAAGGGGGAAATTGCATTCCTTCCTCAGGCCATTTTACTTAGTGCCTGCTCCAACCATACGTTTGCTCATAGAAACAATCTCTGCATCAAATATTAAAGCATTGCCAGGGAGATCTGTAAGTTCTGTACTTACTGCGCTCCATCTTTTTGTTCATTCTATCAGTCCTTATTAAATAATTGATAGCAGGTAAGAAATGATATTTCACATTAATACAATTCATGCTGCTGTTAAAAAAGCAGCTCCATCTGATGTCCACCACTTGGCCCAAGTGATGTGCAGTGCTAATTCACCCTTTACATACAAGTGTTGAGCTCAAGGGCAATTCTTTTCCCCTGGGTACAGCTAAACGTTTCCACCTGAACTTGCCTGCAAAAGACTTGCCACCCTGGGACTGGGCTTGCAGAGAGATGGGGGCATCAACAGCCACCCTCAGCCTCCTGCTCTGGGGCATGGCTGGCTCCGGGAGCTTCAGCCACTCACACTTGCACACCTTTTGCAGCTCTGCACTTTCACCCAAGCCTCCAGCCACCCCCTACCCAGGCATCACCAGCAAACCCCTCTCCCAGCTTTCACATGCCCCCACCAGGGTGTCAAGCCAGCAGCCCATGGCTATATGCTCCTCCAAGACCCTGTACTGTCCCTTGGACAGTGTTCATCAGCCCCTCCTGCCACCTCTACCAGGTGCTTCCTGTCCTTCACTTTTACCTGTTATCTTGGCAGGTCCCCTGAGCCTGTTGCCATATAACTCCTCAATTACAAACCCTCCTGAGCCTCTCCGAGCCTCAAAACCCAACCCCTGGAAGCTTCTTTCTTCTAGCAATGTCCTCTCTTGGGTAGTGCCCCAGTGTGGCCCTGGCTCCCACCAAGAAGCACTCTGCCAGCTCCCCTGCAAGGCAACCCTCTGGGTTTAACCTGCATTCGAATCTGTCCCACTACAGCCACGAGACTCACCCCACACCTCGAGCGTATCACAGACCTTCACTGCATGCCACAGCAAGCAACTCATAATTGATGCTGATGGGATCACTGGAATTAAAAGTGTTGGAAACATCAGTGAAAAACCCACTCTGGCTCTCCAGTTTGCCAGTGCTCCGCTAGCAACAGTCAGAGTACTCTACTTAATACCATACCGATGAATTAACTTAAAATGGGACATTCTGCCACGATAAAGTAGAAGATGTTTCCGAAAGGAAAAGGAAATGCTAACTGACACACCACTAACAATCTTCCCCATCAATCTTTATTTTGGCTTTGTACACACTTGATATTGCTGGTGGTGGATGCTGTAAAAAGTGCCAGTACTTAAATAAGGTTATAGAAGTTAATGTGAGGGAATAAGCCTATATTTTTCAGCATAAGCACAAATAATATTTTTTCATTTCTTGATTAAAGTGTCATAGAATTGAAGAAAATGTTGTTTTCAGGAAAATAACGCTAATGCTATGCTCCGGGTAGAATGATGCATAATGCAATAGGAAAGACAATAAGAGGTGATTCATATGTATCCACCGTAATTCAATGACAGGCTTTCGGGCTTCTTTAACCAATATAGCGTCTAATGGGCACACTAACTGGGGTACAAACAGAAAGCCATTTTCACTTCCAATCCACTTCACAGTGATGCCTTTGCGATTCAAGTACCGTTCTTAATCCATGTTACCAGCCCTTTACCTTAACGCAAGGAAATCAAAGTGACCTTAGGGACGTTTTCTCCCCTCCACCCCAGGCAGTACAGGCAAACTACGTGTACTCCAAAATATGAAGATCGCTGCTTTTAAACTGGACTGTCTCAGTGAAAGCACAGAGCTGCATACTCACTTGCCCAGCAGTGTAATTCACTGTGCTGCCACTATGATGTCCAAAATCATCGGGCAATCCTTTAGTGTAGTTCCATTTGCAAAGCCCTCCCCGGCAACCGGCGAGTGATAATAGACTGGTCATCTGAGTAAAGGATTCTCAATAATCGCTCTATCATCAGTTTTCGGCTACTTTGCAGTGAAGGGCAAGTTCCTTATCTCTGAAAAAGTCCACTTGAACTTAAACCTGAAACCCTTTGCCAGCTACAAACCCCACATGCTACCTTTTCTTTCTCTTACAGTGAAACAGAGCCATTTCCAGCGTGACACAGTAAGGAAATCTCTTTGGCATCCAAACGTGAGACACTGGCGAGAGGCAGCAGTACTTAAAGCTTTCTTCAGACAACTGCCATTGATAAAGCAAGGTTAGATTCCATCATGTAAAGAGCAACATGCAGGAAAGAGATATGCTTTCTTTCAATTAATTACATTAAAATGACATATTTGAGCCATACAAAAGAACACATGAGTTTACAAACTATTTCACTCACCATCGAAAAAAAAGGAGGAAAAAGGGAATGTAGGAAAAAAATCTATTGATAACAGATTAATAATAAAGACTATTAATAATTTCAGAAACATCTTTACATTTTTGTTTCACATAAAACTAATCATGTGGTTCTGTTTTCATAACTACTACGAAACTGAAATAAAAGAACATTTTACCAAAAAATTATATATTTTCTCCAAGCTTAGAAAAATCAAAAGAAGCTATTTCCAACTGAGTTCTTTTCGAGGGGTTATCACCTGATATATAAAAACAATCTTGTTCAAAAGCTGTGTTTAAAAGATACATGGTTTTCATCTTTAAAGAAAACCTAGAAAACCTTAATACCTTTCTGAGGTGGAGCTCAGGAGCTTCCCAGTTCCCCACTCCTTTCTACCATCTCTCTCTAAAATGATTAAGTAATTATTGTCACCAAGGAGTTTCCTGGGAAACAGGAATTGGTTGTGAGCTCTGATTAAGAAAGCATGGAGAACAAAACTGTTGTTTACGTCCATATCTCTTCCAGGACTGGTATAGACATTTAACAAATTGCCCTTAACCACCAAACCTGTCTCCTTCTCTGAAAAACTGAACTGTAAAACTCCACATAGGTGCTGTGGTGTGACAGAAAGGAGAGACGGGTACCAAAAATCCCACCATGTATCAGGAGAATGGTTCTGAGTGTACAAGGTCACCCCATTTCTGCTTTTGGGTGAAGACCAGCTTGCAACTAGCCAACAAAACATTCTCCCTCTGACCTCAGAGGAAAGTGCTGCTTCTCAAAATCAGGTCTGGGATTAAAAATGAAGAATGCATTCAGCTCTGTTGGCAATCTCAGCAGAGCTGAGCTACCAGCGAGCAATGCCATCTCTACAGCTACGTCTAAGTGGCTCTCTACCTTTTGGGACACTGACATTGTTAGCATGTTGAGATGAGGGATGGCAGAAGTTCTGGTGTTTGGTCAAGGTTCTGACAAAGGTTATCAGATGGGTCAGATGATTTTCATGGACAAAGTGTCTGCGAGGTGATAAGCAGTGCGATGGAAACGGTGACACAGAAAAAGAATCATTCTCTTGTCACCCGGGATAATGCTAGAGACATCCTTGTGTAGTTTTACTGTCATGGTTATGTATATGGCACATCATCATGCTGATTTTGCAGAGGGCATCATGAAGGTGAAATGCATACCTTCTGCTCATGAACGTCAATCTAACTGAAGTCTTGGAAGCGGATACTGCTGTCAGACTGCTACAAAACAAAAAGGACAGAAGACAGGTTGTCTGGGTGCTTGCCATGAATAAGAACTGAACAGAAGCTTCACTCTTGGAAAAAGCAATAATCAGAGATCCCAGAAAACACTTTGTGGGATAACAGAGTTCATTTCAAAAGCTTTCCTTTGAGGCTGGGGCACATCAGGTTCTCTAAGCACTGGAAAGAAGAAAGAAGCCATCACTAACTAGACCCTGATACCAACTCATGAGGTTAAAAATCAGTAGTTGAAAATACACTGTCAGATCTGTTTTCTCAGATGTACTATCTGAAGATCCTCTTTCCTAGATTTTTCCAGCCCAGGGGCTTGACACCTCCTTCAACCAGCACAATGCCCTACCTCATCTCCTTGCCTGGTGGAGACCAGTTGTATTTCACACACACTGGAACATGACAAATGCTTCTGCAGTTGTGTAAAATGTAAATAATTAGCAAGTGCTGACAACACAAAATAGAGAGCAAATATAAGCAACTGTCTGTAGAGGATGATTTCTCTTCTGACATAGGAATGCATCACCACAGACAAATCTCTTTGCCAAAGTACCAAGAAGCAGTAAGTCCCCACTGTAAGTGCATGTTCCTTGATTCGATTCTAGTTCCAACATCATTTCTCACACACCAATAATTGTCATTACATGACACAGCAGTAAGTCAGCCTGGCCCTTCCAATATTTTTAAGCAAATTCACGTATTCTCTTCTGGAAAGTAAAACCTTTCACCACAGAGAAGCTGCTGACAGATGACAGGAACGCAGGTGCCGATACCTGCTTTTGGCACAGACACGAAAATGAGGGTAGATAGCATCCCCCCAAGAGCACCCTTCTGCCACCCCACGTACCTACTGCCTATGGCTGGCAGCCATAACAGAAACCCAGAAGTCAGCTCTGAATGTGACTGCAGGTCACACGCAGCAGCCTGAGATTTTACTAACCGTATGGGACCCATATACAGAGGTTTATGGCTTTATTACACTGACTACACAACTTGGAAACACACATCCAGGGACTGAATCTAGAAGAAACAGTTATGGTAGAGGGAAAAGGACCACCACAGAAGGACAGTTCTAGGAAGTCTGTGAAATATGCTTGGGAGTTGAGCTTGATGTAACTTTTCACATTAACAGGAGCTGCTGACACCATTTGATACTATATTCTGTGCAATCAAACATGTAATTGTTGTATATGTGATGCCAGATATCCCTTAAGAGCTTCATCTGACATGTGTCACTCATATGAAAGGATTTCATAAAGGCATTGCATATTGAGCTGTACAAACAGGCCCATGAATGCATTATCATTGGCAAAAGGTCAGCATTTTCTTCTTTCTGTTCCCTATGTGATTTTGGAAGGAGCAGAACAATCACTTTACTAATGCCAGGACATGTTCTACACCTAGGTGTTACTGTGACAGAAAACATTTCTTTTACCCTTTTCTACAGATAAACCAGTTTTACCCCTCACTTCAGAAATGCTCAGAAGATTACGTGGGGCACAGACCATCTTCAGATAGCTCTGCGGTCCTTCAGACATGACTGCACTTCTAAAATCACCCATCAGCTTTGATTTGGTCATGCAATGAGCCAAAGATATATCCAAAGTTAGAAAATCCAGTAACACCTGATTGCCCACTGAACAAAACCACTGCAGGTCATGGTAGGTGGTGTTGGTTCATGTTACAAATTGATCTGCCTGCAAGAAAGCAGCTGTGAAAGACAGCAGCAGAACTGGAGCTCTAACCAAACGTAACTTAAAATATGTTTTTAATCAGGGTTTCAAAGACAGTGACTATCAACCCTGATCAACAGGAGAATCTGTTTCTTTCCATTGGGAAAAATAAACAAACAAACAACAACAACAAAAAAGCTTGAATGCCTTCCAGTGGACTTCCAAGATCTAAATACCTTAGCTCTGCCTGAAGCATGTGCTCCTCTGTTACAGCCCCCTCCAAGAGTGAAAGAATTTCAGTTTTCTAGTTCTTTGCTGGTTGGGAGCTGAAGTGAAATAGAAGCAGCATTTAGATCCTCCAGCAAAAGTTTGTGTTTCTCCTCTGCCTTACTTGTATAACATCATGGAAATCAGAGGAGAAAAGGCCAGTGGGTTGCTTATTTGTTTGGAGCACGCTGTTTAAGAAAGAGCCAGTATCTGTCATCACCATGAGGGAGGAATAACAATGTCAGCTAACTCCTCCTGTGAGCAGTACTTTCTTTTAAACCAAGGTTTTGTAACAGTTGATCATTTTCGACCCAGTTTTCCAAAATTCAGGATCCTGGCAGTTGTTTTGATTAGGAGGAGGGTATCGTGATGGAGCCAAGTAATTTTTGGATGAAATCACGTTTACTCACATAGAATGCATGAAGTTCTGCTTCCCTGGTCACAGGATCAAATGCTAGAGCCCATCACTACTCACAGTTTGCAGCCTTGCCCAGCCCACAAACAGACAAAGCAGACTTTCTCTTCAGTGGCGCATACCCAAGGATATGTCCCTGTCCCTTTTTGCTCCCTATCCCCCACCAGTTCTGTGATGTACCTTGCTTTTCTCACGTGTTATTTCAGCACAACTCTCCCCCTTTCCTCTTAAAGTTGCTAACGTGAAAACCAAAGCTCCTCTAGCCTGCACATGCTTTTAGTTTGGGTGAAGTCTGATGGGCCTTTCTGCCACTCGCTCTACAAAGCATCTCTCATGCCTGGATTTTACACCAGTTGCTCACTCCAACTTTACCAAGCTTTGGCCTTGGATCAAAAAGTTCAAGCCATCTCCTGGAGTGTATTTTTCAGCGCTCTAGCTGGAGCAGCCATCCCACAGATGGAACACCTCAAGCGAGCGAGATGTCAGACCATACAGAAAAAGCTATCAGAGCACCACAAGAGTAACAGCTCAGGAAAGGAAGACGCTAACGCAGCGTTAACAACTCCAGACAAGGAACTTCACTCTGTTAAGTGATTTTATTGCAAAGGTTAAAAAAAAAACCCAACCCACTATTGGGGGAAAGAACAGTCATTAGTACTCAAGACACTCTGCTTTTCAGGCCTGAGTACCAATGTACTAATAGAGGGGTTGAGTCTATCTCAACTCCCTGACAAACATCTGGCCAGCCTTCTCTTAAACATCTCCAGAGAAGGAGTCCAGGGCCCTTCAGAAGGATCTGTTCCCATTTTACACTCCATTTTCCTAACCTCCAGCCTGAATTTCTTCCACGTTAAACTAGTGTTTTACTGTTGTGTCCCAGGCATAAAAGGAGAGCAATTATCTGCCACCGTCTGCACAAAACCTGTTGTAAATTGGTATACTGTTACACCGCCTATTTTATCTTCTTTATATTAAACATAACTACTTTCAGCTTACATTCTATGCTTCATAAGCCCCCGCCCTTGAGTTGTCTCCAATTTTTCCACATCCTTATTAAACAGTGAAACACGTGTTTTTACAAGAGCACCCCAGTGCTGACCTCTACTTAGCTGTCTGCCGCTCCAAGATCATTTCCAGCCACTCATGCTGCCCAGGCAGTTACTATACTCCATTTTTCACTCCTGCTTGCCCCTCACCTTCTCTAGGTGTAGGGCTTTGAAAAAGCTGAACCTGGTCTTGCCAACTTAGTATTTCCTTTGAAATTAACCAGGCCCTTTTGAATTCCAGTTTTGCCTTCCATTGCCCTTACAGCACACCAGCTTGATGCCCTCGGGTGCATTAACCAACATTTCCTTAATGAAAATACTGAATAGACCAGCTCCCCCTTTAAATGCCCTCTCACTCCAGCAATGAACTACAACTAGTTTTGAATGGTTTCTACTCCACTGTGTGCAGTGCTTTCATGCTGGACATATTTCCCAGTGTAGTATAGAAAGATATCATGAGAAAAGAGTGAAAAGCTTAAAGAAGTCAAATTATATATCCTCCTGATGTAGTGTGCCTATTATCCTGCCTGAGAAAGAAATCGGATTAGTTCAACATGATTTGTTCTTCACAAACCCATGGGGTAGCTTTAATCACTTCATCATCTTCAGCAGCTGATAAATTGCCTGTTTAGTAATTTGTCCCAAAACCTTTCCTGGGCCAACTGCTCCTGAATTTCTCCAGATCGGTCCATTTTTCCTCCTTTTTCCACCTAGAATCTTTAGGTGTTAACTTGGTGAAACTCGACCTATCCACAAAACTCATTCCACAAAGAAAACCAGACATAAGTCATGGCCCAGGAAATGATCTGCATATAAAGAAAAACGTTACTTATCTGCACGATCCCAGGAGCTTCGCAAAGGACTGCAGCTCATCCAGTGCAATTGCCAGAAAACAGGAACAACTGGGACTGCCTGTTTTAGTAAGAATATGAATCAGAGGGGACACGCTGGAAGGATACAAATGAGCACGCAGCATAAAGAAGTTAAGCCAAATGCTTCAGTTAATCCTCCAGTGATGCAAAACAAGCAAGCCACAAAACTGAACTGCACACTTAAAGGATAAAAAACCCCACGTTCTTCCCAGTTTAAAAGGACAGTGTATGGACTCTTGGAAAGTCTTGCCAATACTCAATAGCCAGGGAAAATGCCTAGCAGAGAGGATTAGACTTTTCTGTAGATAAGAGCCAGAAGTAGATACCAGCCCTCCACAGAGGATCAGCAAAGAACCCGTTTGCCTTCTCCAATCTAAACCAAGAGCATGGCCACAGGGAATTGCTACGGTGATTAACTCCAGGGTCTCAGCACAGCTGTTGGTGCCCAAGTGCTGATCATGCCCACCACCGGCTGGCCCTCCCAGCTTGCTCCTACATGTGTGTGCCTGCCAGCGCCTGCTGGCTGCATTCTTCTCCCCCTCTCCCCCTGCTTCCCAATAGCTTCTCTACCGTTCTGCAGCGAACAAAACACCTGATCAGCCTCGATCACTCTGCAGTAAGTATTTGCCCCAGGACCAGTGACACAGCCAGCCCACAGAGCGCTGTGGTTAAAACTTGCCAAATTTTCCCCTGCTTACAGCTTCCACATCTGGCCTGTTACATTTCCATGCAGTCACTTCCACAACTCACTTGGCCTTTTCGCCTCCTTCAAAATCATCCTCTTCACTGAAAATCTGATGTGAAGGGCCCATTTACCCTGGGACTACACATCAACTACCATACTGCTCACCCTCCTCTCTCTTCTTAGCAGCTCACTTCTTTTTGTGTGTGATTAAATTAAACGACTTTACAGCCTTTTGTTTTAATACCTTTGCAAAGTCGACCTCGGCCCAACTTTTATTTGTATTCCCACTTTAGCCCTGTACTCCTTACCCACCAAGACAGATTTACTGCACACTCTTCAAAGTTTGCTCCGAAGACAGAATTATTAATTTCCTTAGGGCCTTTTATTGTACCTGTCAGGATAATGTTAGCACTTCATAAATGTTGGAGGTGTTGTAAAATAAATGTCATTTGTTTGAGAAGGGGGACTTCCTCCCTCCCCCAGACACTCTGAGGAAAGAGAGAAAAAAGTGACAGTATTGCACAGGAACCATCTGTCCCCAAACGAGATGCCTCACACCTGACTTTCTGAACCAGCTAACACAACATCATGGTTATCGGTTCAAAGCACATCTACCATTGACTTTTATCCGCAGCTACAAGTCAGCACTTCTGCAAATCAGCCCCAGGATCCATAATGATGATCACACGTGCAATCACGAGCAAAGGGTTTAGTTCACATGGCTTGTTCCCTAAAAAGGCACTGAGCAAGCCCAGCTCTCCAGCGCAGCCTTCAGGTGAGCCTTCATTAGGAAAGCATCACCTCCTTGCCCTCCAATCTCTGGCAGTACACAACCCAGACCACTGGTCCATTTGTCGTGCCCCCTGCTTCATTCTTTGCACTGCACCTTCATTCCTCAATTATTTTTTTTTTTCCATTATCTGCCCCAAGAAACACCTTACAACTCACATCCACTCTTCACCCTTCCCATTCTGATGCTTCCCTCTGGTTTGCGGTCATGTAATTAAAGGCCATTTCCTAACCACATCCACGCAGAGAGCTGCACTGAGCTTGCACAATTATTCCCAGAGCCTGACTTTGCAAATTTACGCTGAAGGCATAGGTGTGGCCACGTGCTGAAGGGGCCCTGCTCTTGCCCAAGGGATGGTCACATCATCCCCATGTGCCCTACATGGCTTTTATCTCCCCAGAGCAGAGCAAATGACGTTTTGCCCCCAAGTTTCCTCCTCCACTGAATTTACCTCACCGTCCGTTTCCTCCCGCTCACTGCTGCAGGGTCCCAAATAAACTACCAAGTGGAAAGACCAGAAAGCATCTAGAGCATGTATAGTGCCATTATGTGCAATGATACCTGCATGAAAAACACTCTGCAGTCACTACAACAAAACACTCTCGTCTCTGTTGCTGCAAAATCCTAAACTAGCAGGCAGAAAGAATAAAGGAGAATCTTCAGAAAGGCAGGAACAATTAAGAGAAAAAGCTGGAGGAAGGAAGAAGGGTTGACCTTGTGTAGCTAGCCCCCAAGCTTTTAGCACAAAAACTAAAGCTACACTTGCATGGAGGGCAAAGGCTCATTACTAAGACTGCTTGTCGCTGGGACCTTCAGGGAAACCGCGACGGGCAGCCCCGACTTGGGCTGGAGTTAAACGTGCCCGTGCGTGGCTCCGCTCACCCTGCCCAATAAGCAGCCCTGAGCCTCTGCCGAAGGGAGGCTCTGCGGGCCGCGGTGCTGAGCTGGTTTCGGTGCACTGACCTCCTGCCGCTCTAGTGCGGACACTTAATGTATTCGGAGATTTGCAGAATGAGCAGGTTTCATCTTTTCAATGCTCTAATTCCAGCTAGAAAGGCACATGTGAGAGCAACTGGCTCTTTCAAAAAAATACCACAGGCTGTGTTACTAAGGTTTAAGTGCAGATTCTAGTTAGACAAAGTGGATTTATTTTGCCAGAGGAAGGGGGATTTCTCTGCTTGGCTGCCAATAGAGTGTGAGCCCTTGAAAGATTAATGTTTGCCCGAGGAATTTTTGTGTTCCCCAGCTGAAAGCTTTGCCATCACTCCACTGCTTCTGAAGTTCACTTGCTGTGGTCAGCTCGAGGGCTTAGAGTACGGGGCACGTAGTGGAGTCGGCACCCTCGCAACACTCCCAGCAGTCACACAGGAACCCAGTCTCCATCCAGATCCCGCTCGCACAGCCACCGCTGAGCAAAGCCACCTGCCCCGGAGCAGAGAGACGTGCTGCAGCCCTGCAAGATTCCTCTCCACTATCAGGGGTCCCTGATGAAATTCAACCAGTGGTCAAATTTCCCTGTTTACAACAGATGTCACACTGAGAAACCCAGCAAGGATTGTTTCTCTGAGCAGCTCACCTGCTGGTGACTACAGTGGTAAATTATATTACTTGATAGCACTGTTCTTAAAACTCTAATTCAAAAGGGCTGTTTATTTTGGGAAAGCAAGGATCTTATGGACCACCTGGTTTAGATGAAGAAACTGAGGAGGTTGAGCCAGGCAGCCTACCCTCAGTCACCCTGCAGCAGGGTGCTCTGAAGTTTGTGTGGTCTTGAGGTTGTGCTGCTCTTTAGTTAGCAAACAGGTATTGACTGCTCGCTGGAAGGATCCACGATTACTCAGCAACTTGCATGGCTGCATGTTTCTACTGTTTAATTTAGTTGTGGGTGTTACAAAAGCCATTGCTTTTGGCAAGTCAATATAAAAAAAAAGCTCCCGTCCTTCACAGGTTCAGCCCCCGCATTTGTCAAATCTATTAGAAGATAGATTCTGTCATTTACAGCACTTTTCATCTTGTGTAGCCCTAACCACCAGCAGCTGGATTGAGATTGCCTTTTCAGAGTTCACAAGGGACTTTTACTGCTGTCAGAGCTAAGCAAGACTTAAAAACTAATTCTCAAAGCAAGATTTATTGGAGGGCTAGCATCTGGTGACAAATGTTGAAGGAATAACAAAATCCTTTGTATTGTGGGGTTTCTTGACCTGCCTGTTTATTAACATTCATCTTTCCTCATAACTCAAAAGCAAAGCTCCATGCTTCTGATGCACCCTTATGGAATAAAATAAAATTATGATGCTGCTGCTCCTGCTTGTCCACATCAGGAAAATCAGCTCATTTAAAATGTCAGCGTGGAAGTGGCCAATAACTATGTATGTTTGCTTTCCCTATTCAAACATAACCAACAACCTCATGCCAGCTCCAAAAAGAAATTAAATGCCTCCCAGGAGCTGAAAGATGCCATTTTTCTAGGTTTTCTCCTTCACTTTCCTGTTCAAAAGCACTGACTTCAGTCACAGCTAGGAACACTATGCAGGAGTCTCCAACTACTGTCATTTCGGTGCAAGGGGTGAGGGATGCTGGTCTGCCACCCGTGCTGCAGGTTCACTGTGGCTAGCAACAGAGGTTTTCCCCCGAAGCTTTTCCAGCCCCAGTGTGCAGAAAGAAACTGCAAGCGACTGTCTGGCTGCCTTTATTCAGGCAAAATTCCTAATGCATTTAAGGCAATTTTTCTGCAAGATCGTGTATTTAGAGTCCAAAAAACAGTTAAAACATGCTTCCCCACTTGTACTCACTAGTTTCCCTTATACACAACCAGACATTTGTGCTTGGTTTCCAACAAGCAAGAACTTAGCCTGATGTGACACGGCCATGGAGGAGCCAGAGGGGTGTATGGATGTACTCCTCCATGGAGCCAACCCTCCTCACAGGACTGCCCGCTGCCTTCTCATCTGGCCCACGGTCTGAGCCGCCAGTGCCAACCCTCCTAGACTCCAATGCCTGAACTGAGAAGACAAAACTAAATCAGATCTTCTCCAACCAGCTAAATAGGAAAAACACTCTGTTGTGCTTCACCAATCTTGAAGTCCCTCTTGTTCCCTGAATGTCATACTGGGAATAATTAATCAAAATAATACCCCAGATCCAATCACAATTAATCCCTTTGTATAACACAAGCACACAGTGAAAGCTTCCATTATCTCTGTGTTCCTACATCAATATCCGCCAGAATTGTATCGCTGCAGCACTTCAGTTCTGACTAGCTCACTGCTAACTGGGACTCTTAATTGGCTGCAATATTGCTTCTTGCCAGGTTTCCAATTTGCATGGGAATCAAATTCGTATTTATATCAGAGCGTGAGGTGTAATATTCCTCTAGCAATCACCTCAGTGATACAGTCATTCCACTGTTACAGAAGCAACTAGCACAGAATTTATTAAAAAAAAAACCCACCCCCCATCCCCCATAAGCTAAAAAAGAAACCCCAACACCCAGAGCCCAAACATCAATCAAACCCAGTCAGAATTCCCACCCATTCTATGTAGATGGCTATCACCCATACTCCAGTGCTTCTGGGAGCATCTCCCAGAGTAATTCATTGGCTGGAACCTTCTTAGAAGCAGCTAATTCTAAAGTAAACCACATATAATACTTAGGGAAATAAAACCTGCACTGCAACCAGAACCCAATTCAAGAAAATAATATTATTCCCCATCAGGAGCTGAATAGAGCAGACGTAGCAGCAGAAGCAAACACTACCTGAATTTTAAAGCCCTGTTGCAGGTTATTTGCAAGCAGCCTGTTCTACCAAGGCTTGCAGATAGATCTAATTATGCCCTGAAATGAATCCTGTTGTTTTCAAGCGACGGTACCGTGGCACCAGAGCCGCCTCTCGGGCCAGTAACGCACACACCGTTTGCAGAGGGGCTCGCTGTCAGGCTAAGCGCTGGTTTTTGCAGTACCCATTCCTCACGCTGGGGGATGCGATGTGTGGGTTGGGGCAGCAGCATTATACACTGGGGGTCTCTGGATGCACTTATACAAAACACAGCTTAACGCAGCCCCAGTCCTGATGTTTGAGATAAAGAAGTGGATCTCAGCTCAGAAATAGGACTAAGGTACAATTGCTTCATTGTATAGTGGTATAAATAAGCCTTCCCCAACACGTTTATAAATCCCTAATAATAAAGGAGTTGAATTATTCATAGTAATTATCAACAATTCATTATAAGCTAGCAAGTAAGTTTAAAAAAAAAAACAACACAACCCATCTCATCGGGCACTACAAAGAAATTTGTCAACACAAAGAAATAAATTCATCAAAAGCAGCCCATGTGAGGTATCTGGGTAGCCCTGGTAAATATATAACCTCTTCTCAATTTTATTAGCTGCTGCCCAGCTCTCGCACACGAAATGCCAGCGACTGCATGTGCAATAAATATTAATGGTTCATAAATTAAATAGCATTATTCTTCTTGACACCACACCGTTTTGCAAGGCCCCACGGAAAAAGGTACAGGCAGTTTGTTGAGCAAGCTCTGATAGAAGAAAAATATGCCTTTGTTTTCGCTTTTAAAAGCATTTGTCAGGATTTATAGGGTATATCCAGAAGGCAATTAAGGCGACAGTTTACGGAAAGCCACCATATGCCCCCAAATAACAAAGAGCAATAAAAGGAAAGTGTGATCTGTGAAAACAATTTGATTTATAGAATTACATTTATAAAATGTAGATACTTTCAGTCTAAACAATTTGTATAGGAGGAGCTTATGCATAAAGATAACCCAGAATCCTCATAAGGACTGAGCCCCATTGTTCATGTTTCAGCAGTGCATTGCTACCAAGGCTTTCTTTTTGGGTCCTAAAAGCAAGATGGGCTCTGTCCCTTCAAACACCACTTCTAGAAGACAGCAGCGCTGAGGCATAAATACAAGGTGAAACAAGGCAGCACACTGGGCTGCCTGCTGTCACAGCGGCATTACGGGTAAGGGGAATTTCAAGGGTAGCCTGTGAGGCACCCAAGAGAGCCTGCCTTCTGGGGTTACAAGGCACTTTAACCACCCCTGGCATGAAACATAAGAAAAGGAGAAGTAGGAGGGTGAGAAAAATTGGCCCCGTCATCAGGGCAGAAACAAGAGTTAAAAGCTTCATAGGCTCCTGAGGCAGGCCTGGAACAGTCTTCAACAGTGAAGAATGACAGCATATAGAGGGGAGGAAAGCATGCAGTGGAGAGATGCAAAAAGAGTGATTAAGTGCTTCAATTAACAAGGCCAGAAATTTGTCAGGGAATTCCAGGCTGGTTTGAGTTGGAAGGGACCTTAAAGATCACCCAGCTCCAAACCCCTGCCGTGCCCAGGGACACCCTCAATAGCAGCATCTCAAATGCAAATGGAGCATGAGCATTTTTCTAGGTAACTCTGAACATGAGGTGATATTGACAAATCAGATATTGACTTGAGCAGACAGAGATGCTGCTGCACGGAATGGCAAAGTACAGACACCCTGGAAGGAGGATGTGAGGATGAGGAACACAATGAAACAACACCCAGGTTGCAGACTGGACCATGACAAAGACAGTGAGGGGTCTTGTCTTCAGCCTGGAGAAGGAAAAAAATAAAAAGTGAGAAAGAGACCTTCATCAAAGAAAGGGCAAAAAACTGAATTTTACTAACTGAAATTCCACACAGAGCTGTCCAAAATGCTACAGCCTTACTTTGCCTTTCCTAAGTGTGCACATCCGAGTCCACATGAGATTTCCAGATATGAACGCCAGAGGAAACAAGGAAAATGTAGTTGGTTCTCCAGCAAAGGTCTGTCACTGCTGAAGGCACTTCAAAAATAAGGATAAACCAGAAGGTATCTGCAGCAAGACACCAGAAAACAGTTCATTCAGCTTTAGGGTGAAATAAAATGGGATGGAGAGAGGGAAGTGGACTGAAGGGTGCCTGGTTTATTTTAAGGTATAGGAGATTACAGTGAGATCGCATTTTCTGTGGAAGAGCCTGCAAAATTACACCGGTTAAGAAAAAGGATATAGAAGGAATTGCTGAGAGCCTGAGGAACATATAAAAATGTGCACAAGTGGGTTTTTTAGTCACTCAAAAAGTAAGCTTAGAGTTGCTAAACGGGTGGACTTTTCTGCGGTACAGGCAGACAAAGTTAGCAACTCAGTCAAGGGAAATGACGAGTTCTCTGCAGCTCTGTCATCAAGAAGAGCCAAACTAGGCCCCTGTGGAAGGACCAAGTCACCAGCAAACGAGTTTGATGCAGGCCATTTATAAGCTGTTGATGCCTTGTTTGAGACAGGGCTTGAACTGGTCCAGAGGGCTGTGATTTGAGCTAATATAGAGTAATACAGCTATAGAGATACTGTTTCTCATTCTCTTCAGCACACACGTGATATAGGATGGCATTTGCTTTGTCTCTCACAAGTACTGATTCACAACAGACAAGCTGAGTTGGGGATCAGCACACTTGGGAATGTGTAAGGAAAAACAGTTTCTCACCCTGGGGAAACAGGGACATAATCAGTGCAGAGAACAGATGGTGACAGTGAACACACAGGGGTATAGAGCGGAAGGACACCTCGTATCCAAGCTGAGCTCACAAGGGCATGCTCAACACTAGCAGATACTTACAGGGGACACAGCTCACTTCCCCACTATTTGAAAGGCTTCTGGTTGCTCTGATCAGTGAAGCAGGGGTTCAAGGCCTCATCTTTTCAGCTGGGAAAGTATCTGTGGAGACGCTAAGGAGCGGAAAGATCCTGTGCACATAGTGCAAATCTAGAGGACATTCACACCTTTGGTTTTTATAAAGTAAAGCTACATCTTTTGCTCAATTCATGTCTTTGTAGCATTTCAGAAACCTGTAAGACTGAAAAGAATACTGCCAGGTCTGATCCAGAGAAATGTTAAGTAACCCTAAATGGGAGTTATTTGGGCTTCCTTTAGTTTCAGGTACTTGACAGTAAGTGACAGAGCTCTCCTGGGGGCTCTGTTCCTGCGGTTTTACCATCATCCCAAACTGGGCTCCAGTGCTGGTACCTTGTCAGTTCCTTTATAAATAGAACATTTCCATTTGAATTCACTGCCTGGGTCAAAAATAGTCACGTATTCAGAATGCAAAGAATCCCATGTGCCCCTGTCATTTTTTTATGATCAGCAGAAAAAACAATCTCTGTGTTGAAAGTAAAGGATATAAAAGTACAGAACACCTGCTTGCTGCAACCACAACTGCCTGGCTCCAAACTCATGAAATGTGGCAATATTCAGTAATTTATAGAACAACAAAGACAAAGCAGTAGGAGGTTGCACTTCCATGACCAACAAGCCAATAAAACAAAAGAGGGGGGATGTGATTTGAGGTAGTCAGACCAAACGTGACACAGATATTTCTGCTTCCTGCAGTAAATAAAACATGCTGCATCAGCTGGAAAAAAAAAAAAGCACTCCAGCAATGCTGTCCATCTTAAAAGAAAGGTAGCAGTGAGGGAAGGTCACCTGCCACAGCTGGAGCATGTTTAATGTGAAGTTTGTTCCTCAGTACAGGGGCCAGTTCAGAGACAGCCAGGGTCCAGCTAGCCACAGGAACAGCCATGCCAGCAGCTCACAGGCCGAACTTCCAGCTGGGCTTGTAAGAGAGAAACAAAATTCAAACCACTATTAAGTTGCTTTATCGTATCGCAGTACCACATGCCTGTGCTATGGACTGAAAGAGAAAAGAATTAACTTCTTAATGCATCCATGTTACCCTGGTGATTTTGCTGTCTTTACCTCTGCACATGCCCTACAAAGGAAAGGATATTCCATCCCCTCACCCCACCACGGTAAGCACCACTGGTTAGAATATGTCTAAGAATGCTTTCTATCCCACAGCCTGGAGAGAAGTCAACTGATTTTTCCTATTATACAAAAGCTGGACAAGCAGTCACTATCAGTTTTGTTTAAGGACACATGTCAATACCAGTGCACACAATTTCAGCATAAAAAGGAAAAAAAAAAAAAGCATTAACACAGCAATTATTAACAGTGGTTTCTTCTAGCCAAGAAAAAACAGCCTGAGCCACACAGCCAGTTCCACCACGCCAGCCAGAGAGGTGCTTATTGCTCACGGCCACAGAATAACAAATTACCAGAGAACAACAAGCTGCCCAACCTCTCCTGCAGCCAGGACCTCACCACCCTGCATATGCAATGTATTGTCCAAACTATCGAAGGGATCGCTGGGCTCATCTTTATCTAGTCAGCGGAAAACAAGCAAGCAAACAAATAATGAGATCGCAAATTTCCTGAAGTCCCGAGAGAAGCAGGTATTGTTTGCATAGTAATTACCCTGGTTCAATTACAGTAAGAGCAGTCTTAAAAAGAAAAGTTGGCCTTCTTCCTCTGGGGGCAAAAATGAGTAAGGAACTATAATTATCTTCCCCGCTTGTTTCCATGAGAGTTGAAGTATTTCCTGTAGCGGATGAAAAAGACAGCACTTAGTGTGAAAATAAGACATTTATTTTCAAGAGCTATGGGAAATTCTACACATTACACCTCTAAACCCTTCTGTTCATTGCCCCTAATGTTCAATAATTTTTATCCAAAAAGTAGTACTTCTTCTGAGACAGACGACCAACCGCTCTCCAGTCACGTTATTATACAGCAGACATGTTAATATAAACCTGCAGTCATTTCGCTGAGGTCCGTGTTCTAAAAGCGGTCTTGATTATTTTTCCCTAACTATATTAGTGTAGTTTCACAGATGACACTGAAAGTCCCCATTTAGACAGTGAGAATAAATCCCTAAGATCATAACACTATGCATTTCGAAACCTGCAGATGACTTTCCCCAAGAAATTGCACAAATAAATCACCTGAAAGCAATAACAGTGTAGAAAAATCCTACAGCTCCAGACAATGTGCAATCAGCCAACACACACTGTATATATTCCTCTGCCTTTATCACGTCTGACAAGCGTACGGCTTGAGACTGACAACAGAGGCTGTCTGTTCATCAGGAACAGGGCAGAATTTATACAAATACCTCTTGAAAGGAAGCACTCCTGCTGGAGTGCCAGATCTCCATGTCAGCTCCAGACTGGTAATAATTTGTGCTCTATTTTCCTATAAAGCAACCTCTCCTTATAAGAATATTCAAAGAGCTTTTGGAGCTGAGTGTAAGTGCTACAGCTATACCACATCTAAAATGACATAGTGCAACTACAAGAACAAGCACAGATGATTTGGGATATAGCAAAGTACATGGAAGTGCCTTCTGCTTCTGAATTGCCATGTGAAAAGTGGTTTAGGTCACCTGGAGGGCTGCCTAGCAAAACTTGCTGCTGAAACAGTCCGGTTTCTAATCAAGAGGAGCCAGATTCTGATCACATGCACACTGGCACATGATTAACGTAATATTAGCCACATCAATGCAGGAAGTGTCAGGTTCTTTTGAATCCAAGGTAGAGGGGAAGACTGCTGCTGTCAATGGCACAAACTCACCGTTTTTACTACTGCTGCCAGCTGTGCAACTGAACCTTGAGCAGCTCAGCCCAGAGGCCAAGGCTTGCACTGCATTTTCACAGAATCACAGAATCATAGGTGTTGGAAGGGACCTCAAGAGATGGAGTCCAACCCCCTGCCAAAGCAGGGTCCCTATGACAGGTCACACAGGAACGCATCCAGACAGGTCTTGAATATCTCCAGAGAAGGAGACTCCACAACCCCCCTGGGCAGCCTGTCCCAGTGCTGAATTTTCATACTCATTGCAGCAATGCCTGCCAGGCATTACTTATACACCATAGAGGAACCCACAGCCCTGATGTGCACCACAATTACAACCTTTACCAGGAATAGCTTTGCCAACCAGTGATGCAAAAGCACATCTCTGCTGCTTGAGTCATTTTGTTGTTGCATCTTTAGTAGGACATGGGAAGAATCATAAAATAGAATTCCAGATTGGTTTGGGGTTGGAAGGGACCTCAAAGTCTCATTCAATTGCAACCCCCTGCCGGGGTAGGGGTGGGGTTGGTGTGGCCAAAGCCCCATCCAACCTGGCCTTGAATCCTGATGGGGATCCAGGGGCAGCCACAGCTTCTCTGGGAAGCCTGAGCCAGCAGGGCCTCGCCACCCTCACAAGAAAGAATTTCTTCCTAATATCTAATCTAACCCTGTCCTCTTTTAGAAGATCTGTCCTGCCTCTGCATGCCAGTACCACCATGCCTAGGGTCCTCCTGAATGTAGGTCTTTTAGGTGGACTCCACAACTGCAAAATGGCAAAAGGGCTTTTACCTGCAGCAAATGTACTGCTCAGAGCAGTGAGGCAAGCAGAAAGGTTGTAGAAACCTCTCAGGAGAGGAGCTGACTTTTGGGAACCAAAAGTGCCCAGGTTACTACTTTGTGGGTTCTCCATGGCACCGGTCACAGGTCAGAGATACACACGGGAGCACAGAGGGGATTTGCCCTTTTGCAAAGCCAGAGGCAGTGGCAAGCTGAGACTCGGCAGGAGAGGATGCTCAACTCCAGCAGCTTTGCACCAGAAAGGCTTTCTGTGGCATGTCTTTCCCTGCGCTGCCCTGGCAATAAGCAGCAAGCTCTCCTTCATCAAATCTGAACAGGAGATGCTGAGAGAAGAATAAATACACATGCTCTGGGTCAAAGCCTGACAAGTCCCCATGCTAGGAGCGGTACTGGGGAACGCAGTAGCCTGCCAACAAAGGAAACGACAAACTGGGCAAACCAAAGGACCCATCAGAAAGACTCAAGCCCAAACTATTGGCAGACATCCTGCGGGCAAGGTCAGCTGGCATTTGCAGGCAGCCAGGGGGAATGGCCTCTCGCAGCTGTAACCGTTCAAGCAGAGGGAAGGAATCACCCCAGGGGATGCAACTCACCCACCTCCCCCCACATCTGCTGCCACGGCCCCTCTCAATAGCTGCCCCAAAAACTGAATCTTTATGGCTACTGACACTGACAGATGGATAAGTGGGAAATTATTGGCCTCAGGACCTGAGCTCAGACTGATGCATGAAAAACACCCACAGAAAACCACCTTATACAGCTGGAATTGGAATCAATAACTTATCAACACTACAGAGAAGAAGGGGAAAAATCCCAGTTCTCTCTGGCCTGGTGGTTCTGCTTACTAACAAGGGCTATTCTGTAGCAGTCAATATTTTTGCAGACAGAAGTACTCAATGTAATTCATGCATGAGTACAACATAGATTGCAGGTGGCCAAGGAGAAAGGGAGCTAACAGAACAAAAACTGTGTCTGGACAGTATTTGGATTTGGAGAAGTTCTGAAGCACCTCCACCAGGTCACAACTTCTTTTGCTGGGGCAGCCCAAGGGAAAAAAAACCCAACCAACCAGTGTCACAATTTCACCTGGGATTTTACTCCAAGGGGAAAAGGGTTGTCATCATCGCTGGTAGGTTCAGAGAGATCAGAAAAATACTAAATCCTGCCTTTGCATGTTGCAACTGTTATTACAGAAATCAAATGACGTGTTGGGAAGTTATAGGCAGGAATTACGTGTCATCTTCTGGGAAGAAATTTTCTGGCACGCTCCAAGAGCACAAAATTCAGAGAGAATTGTTTTACAAAGGACTTAACAGCGTCTGGAAACTCTGTTTCATTTACAGTCTACAGGAAAAACATGAATACCTTATCAACCCTCAAACTGTATGCAATTTGAGGCAATTAAAGGTAAAAATTAATAATTCTGTACCTAAATGAACAGACTCTTACTTTCATTTTACAATGAGGGTCATTTACAGGAGTTGTGTGTATTTTTCCAGATGAGAAGAGTATAATGCACACTTACATGGAAAAAAGAGTCTATTTTTATAATTCTATCGAGTTTTCATATTGTCATGCAGACAGATTGGTTCTGTATTCCTGAGCCATGCTGCATTATGCCAGGGGAGGAAGGTACATCCCTTTCATTCACTAAATTGTGGGGGAGTAGACTCAGTGGGATGGAGAAAAAAAAAATTATGAAAACAATCCATTCTCAGCTGAAGTTGTGGGTGGATGCCAGAATATTTTGGTAACTCACTTGCACAATATACTGCTGCAATGTGCAGAAAAGAAATGACACCAGAGTGCTGCACACACTGTAGTTTTTACCTCATGTAAACCAAGTCACACACCTCGGCCATGGGGCTCATCCTGATGGGAGGATGCAAGTCCATCCCCATCCTGCTGCCAGCAGCAGGCTGATACCCCTGTGGGATGGCTGGCAGCATGGAGGCTCCTCCACGTGCAAGCCCAAATGTGGCAGCACAGGGAGGTGCCGCCCTTCCTCACCAGCACAAAACCAAAGGGGACACACCTAAGACTCTGTGCACCCACAGCCTAGCTTAGATGTCTGCTCCTCATCTTTCCAATGCCCAAACCATGGCTGGCAGTGGCCCAGGGCTGGTCCTAGGACAAGCCTAGCTCCCAGGACAGGTCCTTGGCTTCTACAGACTCTACCCACCACCCAAAAGAGCACCCAGGGAGCTTTCTCCCTACAGAAAAAGAATAGAGAAAGAAGTGCTCACTGCAAATACAAACCCATCTCTCCCTGCCTATCCTGGATGCTCCAAGTTGCTCCTAGATAGGTCCAAAATCCCACAACCCCCCAACTCCCACTCAGATATTAATACAGACTCACCTTTGATAATTTGCTACAGTGAACAGTGGAACACACGTGGCAAAACACAAAGATGAAATAAAAGAAAGCATCATTTCTCTACCAGTGACAAAGTGGACAGCCAAGGGCTGTTGTCCCCCATCGTTTAACACAGCCTGAAAGAAAGCACTGTCACTGCATTAGATTACATTTCAATGACAAGATGCATTTGGTGTCCTTGAAGCACGTGTCACCAGCAGTTGCCTTCACTCTGTCTCAGCATAGCAGTGGCGCTGGCTGTTTTACATCAAGTCACAGTAACTTTAACCAGTGAGAAGTACTGGCTTCTGAAGAGCCCGAGGAGCAAAAGGTGTATGACAGGAAAAATTCCTACAAACAGCAACTATGGTGTCAGAAATACAGCAGCAGTGTGCAGGGAAACCACATTTTCTAGCATTCAAGCCCTTCACCACCTCTAATGTTTTTAACCTCTCTAAAGCCAGGACAGTGGGAATACAGGTAAGGAAGCACTGCTTTCCACATTTCAGAGGTGGAAAAATGAGGCACAGGACTCCTATAGCCCCACTGCATCTATTTGCATCTAATTACCATTTAAATTCTTTGCATATTTGGGCCTAAATCACTTTGTAAGGTCACACTGGGCACGATGGGTTGCCACTGTCTTTCTTCTGTGAACCTACAGGCAAGGAAACAGATTTTAAGGCAAGCCAGAGACCATCTGATACCCCCATTCATGCATGGGCCTCCCTCTCCTCTCAGCTAGACCAGCTAGAAGGAATTTATTTGGATCATGTTATTTCTTCCCTTGCAATAGGCGTTTCTTTCCTCATCCTAAGTGTTCAAAAACAGCTTAGATGAATCTGACTTAAGACCAAAACTCACCTCTGACCTCAGAGCAGCATTATCACACTACCAGGACTCATTCTGGGGACCATTACACATACCTAGAAAACACAGGACTAGAGAAGAACAGAGTGCTCTCGACCTTCTCATCATCAGGGAACTTCAGCTGTGAGAGAAGAGTGGCCCAACACTGCCAGAGAGAAGACAGTGCAATAGAAAGGTGCCCAAACATAAAACTGTGTTCCAAAGTTTTCATGACGCCCTGTGGAAAATATGCATATATCTCATTTTGCTGAGCTGGAGCTATTTTGACATTTGTAACTTGCAACAATGGGACTCAATTTCAAACAAGTATTTCTAAGCATGCACATGTGGCATTTCTTTCAAATTCATTTTCTTCTCCTATCAGAATAACTAGTTATGGGTGTGACAACTCCTCTGTGTCAGCACAGTCTAAACCTTACAAGAACAGGACTGTATCAGAATTAGGTCTTCCATATCAAATGCATCTTCGATAGGCTCAAATCAATGAGGAACAGAAGTTTAACGCCATCTGAAGCTAAGTGCTGTTGTCAGCTGCTGTTTTTCAAAGGAGCCTTCTAGTACTCTCATCCTGGGAAAAGCAGAGAGAGTGTGCCAGAGAAATTAACTGTATCCCACGGGTTTAGGATTGAATGCTCAAAAAAAAAAATTACTCTGGTTCTTCCTATATATTCAAGAAGGCAGAGGTGGAAGTTATTAGACATGTTTGGTGAAATAGCTACAATTAGACAGTGGGACAGAAGATACCTCAAACCAGTGAAAAATATGAACATAATAAAAATTTAAATGTCTGTATGGTGCTCCCAGTTAACAATAAAATTTCCTAACTACACCACCATAGTCGCTCTAAGCCAGTATCAGCTCTAGTCTCACCAGAAGAGCTCTTCCTGCTCCATGGACTTGAACACGAAGATCAATGCAATGTATCATCTAATTTTGGAGAAAACCAGCCAGCAAACCAAAACAGAAACCCACCTCCAGGGTGAGAGAGACAGGTCAGAGCCAAAGGGTGACCCACACAGCAGAGCGTTGCTGCTCCATGCTCCCCCCGCTGCCCAAGAGCCAGCTCCACATCCTGGCCTTGCTGTGCCAGCCTTGAACAGGACCACCCTGAACACCTCATGCAAGCACCAAACACAACTTGAGTACTTTTGTGGTTACAGCCCATCTTCCTCAAAACCATGACAAAGAGCAAGGGGGTTTCCTGTGGGGAACTTCCAGCTGAATCAAGCCTACAAAAGAACGAGCTGAGAAAAAGCCAAGCAACCAAGGGGAAAGAAAACCCAAACCAAAACACCACAGCGAGCCACTGTGTATGCAGTAAGAGTTCCATGTCTACCCTTCTGAGAGGGGCACCAGGAGAGCAGGTCATCTTCTCTGTTTGGCTGCTGGTTTCTCTGTTCCAAGCACCTCATCCCACACAACGGTTGCATGCATAAAAATGAGTGGTGTGAAAAGGAAAAACCTTGTGTATCAACAGAGCCACTGTACTGTTACAACTTAACAACTGGCCCTGAAAACCAAACAAACAAACAAGGCAGGACTGCACTTGAGAAATGCTTCTTTGTCAGCTTAATTCTTATCACAAAGTCAGACCAGTCAACTGCAAACAGAGTTATAGATCTCTGCAATAAAATATTACTAGCTCTTGTATACTGCTTCCACAAGGTAATGTAGTAAAAAATAAATGTTGCTCGCACATTTCCTCATTTTCTCTTTTGTTTCTGCTGAGAGCTTACATCTGAGAAAGCCAGTTTACTGCAGCATGATTCCTTTTGCCTTCCCGGGTGGTATTTTCCCTTTAAACCTTAGAGAATAATTAAAATTCCTCACACAGGACAATGGTAAATAAGATTAGGGTATGCATTTCAAACATAGCATACTAATGGCATTTTGGGGCTTTGTAATAAATCATCTGTGTTCTCTGCAAGCAGTAAATGGGCAAATCTGAAATATACATATCTCCATATAGAAGTCCCATACCTTCACTCTGCCTCTGCCTTCCCACACCCCTGTCTTGCCCAGACATCTTGGTACTGTAGATACAATACCACACACCAATCCAGTGGTGTCACTAACTGCAGATGCTGCAGGGATGCAGCAGCCGGCTGACACCCACAAAACCCAGTGCTGCTTTGCCAGGGCCAGTTGTCAGCAACACGCAGCCAAACGTGGGTCGCTCTCCTCCACTCACTTGCTCATTTGGTTTTACAGAGTCTGTTCAGCACTGAACTGAGGGGAGAGAAACGCTCCAGTGTTCAATGGGAACCGCTTAATCCAACGCGCCGAAGCAGCTTTGGCTTTGTACCTGACCTCTGGGTGATCTCATCTCTCCCGTAGGTTTCTGACATTCATGTTTGTTCTGAGAAGCTGCAGTTTACCCTACTGCAAACAGTAAGATCATGCCTGGATATTTCCATTATCTGATAGAAAAGCAAGCTGAGAGAAAACCTTCTCTTCCTTCCATCTAACACCAGCACAAGCCACTGCTGTGTTTGTGTCCCCTGTGCTGTATCACACTGTATCTGCTGAGACAACTAGAAATCTGTTGCCTCACCTGGAGCTAGTCCAGTGCTCCCAGTTCAGCTCCAAGTTCAGGTATATCCCAGCCTTCGATCCAACCCTGGGAGGTGAAATGGCCAGGCCTATGCTACGCCTGGTAAACCCTGTCCTAGTTTGCAAGAAAGCCTGCTGGTTTTGCACAGCAGACATTTCTTAATATTTCTTTCCTCCTGGAAGTCCTGTTGGCTAAACAATGAGGTCGATTTATAGTTTTCACCACTAAAAGGAATGAAAAGGGGAATAAAATTTTAAGGAACATGGACTGTGGGTGCATTCACTTTCAGAAAACTGCATGGACAGAACAGAACTTTCTCTCTTCCAACAGACATTCTCCAAATTCCCTTTAAATTAATTTTTCTGCTGTATTTCCCAGATAAGCAGTCGGTACCACTTGGTTTTAGCTCATGTAATCAGTATAAATGAGAAAAATCATACCACCTAAATGCTAAACAACAGATTTTCTCTCTTCTCTTCAATAACTTCAGGCTCAGCAAGCACTCCTCACATGAGTCCCTGTTTGGGGTTTCACAAAGACAGAAACTTTACTCTGGACTTTTGTAACTTGGCAATCTTGACTATTGACTCCACGTTCCCGTGGCAAAGAAAAGACTGTCACTTTGGGGCCAGCCTTCAGAAAACCTGAGCTTATTTACAGCAGCATGAGCTGAGGGTACCAGCTGACTCCTGCCTTATTTCTGTGTTTCTGGAAGGCTCCCTTTCAGCACCAAAAGCACCACCAGCATCACACCAGCCATCACAGCCCGAGGGCACCCGCAGACCCCGATGGAGCTGGCATTAGTGCTGGCTTAGCTCCCTAAAGCTAGTGCCAAGTGGGCAGCTGGAAGCTGTGAAGTTTAGTCAGAAATTTTGATGGAAATTTCCAAAAAGATAACTAAAAGCTGGTGAGGCTTTTCTTACATCAAACACTCAGATGTTCCACTTACAGCAAGCTTAGAAGTGAGATCAGCAATTGAAGGAGCTGGAGAATTTGATAATACAATAGCTGAGTTATTGTGATTGCAATGACACCTACATCTGAAGCTACAGCCACCTCCTAGGACATCTCAACTGTTCAGGACATGTCTCGTCTGGAGGATCTTGCTTAGAAACAGCCATTAACTCTGGGAAGATTTCTACAGCAAGGCAGCAAAGCTTGTTATACAACAGTATTAACAAATCTCACTCTCACAAAAATCCAGTTAAACAGAGAAATAAATGCTTACTCGTTTCCCAAAGCACAGAACACAAAGTCCTCCCTTAATGGATGAGCACCAAAGTGAGTGCCTGAATCACTCCAGTGACTTCCCAGCACAAAGTATGACTGCATGCAGGACTTGGTCATGATCCACAGTACAGTACTGGAGAAAAGCAGAGACCTGTTTTGAAGGGGAGTCAAGCCATTAATTAATAATGGCAGACAAACTAAGGTAAGGTAACACTAAGAGAACATAAGAATGAAGGTGTGACTGAGGTCCTGTTCACGGAGACACAGGCAGCTCCCACACGAGCAGGCTGGGGTGACAGCCAGACCAGTACACCCTCACCCTACTGCCCACAACACAGCACCTCTGGGGGTGCCCTCAAACTATTTCAGACCCAGCAGACCCCTGACACTCTTCCTGCAGGAATTCAGCATTTCTTTTTTGACCCCAAAATAACTTAATGCCATCTGCCCCTTCAGGAGCTCTTAAAAACCAGACACACCACAAGCACAAAAGCCCCTCCAGATTTCCTCAGTCACCTGCACTTCTTCAGTTGGTGACCCAGCCTTACTCCCTGTCTACCTACAGCATGCTTTTGTAGCTGTAATCCATTTAACTACAGAATAAGAGTCCAAGCCACTTCCAATTTTTTCCCCCTCAGAGGAAAACCTTCTCATTTAACTGACTCCACAGCTTATCCTTCTGACAACAGAGCCACGCTGCTTATCAGAAGGAACAGAAAAGGCAGGAATGAAGAAAGACATAGGCAGAAATAATTCTTTAGAAACTAATGCCTGCATTTCTTCCAGAACTTTCCAGTGTTATCATTCTCTTATTGCTAGGCATCCTGCTCACCACCTCCTCCTCCTCCTCCTCCTCCATGCAAGTGTGAGCACCAGCAAGGGTACAGGTCTCAGAGGTATTGCACATAGCGCTGCTTTATAGCTATCCTTTCTGATTGAAAGCTGCACGTATATCCCAGCTGAGCAAGGCTGGCTCTCTCTCCAGGGCTGCTGTCAGCCTGCATAAGGCCCCTGCATAAAACAAAAAGAAAAAAAAAATAAAAAGAAATGCTGCAGCTCTTTGTGTTCATCTGGCTCAGCAATGAACATCTAAATATAAAATGTTTATTGTCACACAAGGTGAGCTCTGTGTCCCAAGCCAATGAGTTGGCACCCTGCAAAGCTAGGCATATATTTGCCATTGGTGCCATCCAATAGCTTGCATTGTTATGAACAAGATTTAATGGTTACACTCTGTATCTGTTACCTATTTAAATTACTCTTCCAGCATGTGAATATTAAGCACAGGAAGGGGCAGATGAATGTCTGTACAGCACTACAGTAAGAAAAGATAGATTGAAATGAATGTTGTAACAAAATGCTTAATGGAAACAAGTAGCACCCCGACTCCTATGATGTTTCACTCCCTCTGCTGAGCCCAGAACTGGACTATTTTGCACCAAACTCAGTATCACACACCAGTTTGGGTTAGAAGGGCCCTCCAACCCCATTCAGTTCCAATCCCTTGCCACAGGCAGGGACACCCTCCACCAGCCCAGGGTGCCCAAAGCCCCATCCAACCTGGCCTTGAACCCTGCCGGGGATCCAGGGGCAGCCACAGCTTCTCTGTGCCAGGGCCTCCCTGACCTCATTGTAAAATAAATTCTTCCTTGTATTTAGTCTGAATCTACCCTCTTTTAGTTTAAACTCATTACCCCTTCTCTGACCACAACAGACTCTACTACCTATCCCCAGTATGTCAGTAAATAAATCATTTCCAGCCTTAATATTAGTCTGAGTCTTGATTCACAAGTTCTAAATTTTACACAAGCTGCTTTTCATTACTTTTTCTTCCCATAAAAAGTTATCTACAATTCTATTTTTTCTATCTTACTTCCACCTTTCACACTTAAGGGAAAGAGTTTCAACATATTGGAGCATGATTCCAAGTGCCATGAAGCATTACTGCTATTGGGGAAGAATGAGGATTTTGGGTAGTTTGGGTTTTTTTTCTTAATTTTGTGCCTAGAACATGGATCTCTTTTCACAGACTTTCTAAAGCTGAGTGCTTGGAAAAGTCATGTAATCAGCATACTGCAGAAGTGTTCAGATCGTTCTGCACTAGAGAGTCCAACATCACCAAAAACTTCCTGAGAAATTTTGAAGGGGAAAAAAAAAAAATCTCTATTTTGATTTTAAAAGGCACCATTGTCATGAGCAATTAACATTGTCTAATCACTCCTTTTATACCAGGCAATTTAAACTCCCTATCGTAACTGCAAACCAGTCTGTAATTATCCCTCATTTCTCATTCTCTTGCTACAGCTTCTGGGAGGGAGACAACCAGCTGCAGCTCTGTCATTTCCTCCTTAGCATGACACTGCATTTCTTTGTTGCAGCCAGCTCTAGAACTTATTTGGCAGCACCTGTAGAGGACAAGTCCAAGTCTCTGTGCCAAGAGACACTGCAAGGACATCATGCTGCCATGGTCCATCCCCACCACGTAAGGAAGAACAACGAGCCCAAAACTATTTGGCCGTCCTCCTGAAGGCAGGGAAGGGGTTCAAGACTGGGCAAGTTAATTGTGTGAGGATGTGTGTACCAGGGGTCCCCATACACGAAGGGATGGCAGTCCTTTGGTGTAAGCCTTGGGCACAACTGTCCTTCGCAGCACTGGGGTGAGAGGGAACAGTCACCACTCTAGTCACATCCCTCTGTGGATGCATTAAGCTGTACCCCTGATCCCTCCTATGTACTTCAACTGCTCATCTGGATTTCTGCAGCAGCTGTTCACACCCTTCCTTGGCCTTCACCCAGCTGAGCTCCCCAGCTCCTGCAGGGCTGGCTGGCAGAAAATGTCACAGGACCCCCTGCCATCTTCTGAAGCAATAATCCCCATAAAATGTAATGAATCCCAGAGGTGTGGAGCGCGGGCACGAGGACACAAACCAAACCAAGCAGAGAACCCAAGAACTTTCCAGTGTGAATCACTGAAAAAAGATCCCTTGAATCGCCAGATCTTCTCTGCCTCCCCTAGTCAGTTTTCCTAAACCACCCCAAAACAAACCAACAACAGAGAAAAAGAAAAAAGAAAAAAAAAAAAAGCAACAACCCCAGTGAAGAAAGCTCCTGACATCCAGCCTCTGGCTAATAGGGCAGGGAATGAATCACGGGGTGGCAGATATTTCAAAGACAAAGGCCACCTTCTCTCTACTCTCATCTTACTATGCAGCATCCTTCTGCTGCTCCTGGCACAGCAGTTAGCCATTGCCACAGCACTGCCTGCCATGGGAGAAGGGCAGTGGCAGCCTCTTGCAGGGCTTGGCGGGACAGTCTGGCACCCGTCATGACACTCATTTCCCTTCTCTGTTACTAACTGAGGTTGGTATTGAAATTTCCCTTTCTCACTTTTGGATTCTTGCAGCAAGAGCACTACTGCAAAAGCCTCACAGCATTGTAGTCCAACCATAACAGGCTCTTCCCACCCTCCCCCATAATCTGCTCCCAGCCTGGCCTGATGACAACCCTCCGGATGCAGCTCACGCCAGAGACTTGTGTGGTAGCAGATGCCCACCAGGTTAAAAAAGAGCTCCAAATCCATTATTTCTCTGGGATTTCACTAGCTTCTTTTCATTTCCTAAGCAGTTAACAGCAGTACCAGCAGAACCTGACACCAGGGCAAATAACCCAAACCAGCAGCAGGGTCCTTCTCAGTAAGTCACAGCAAAAGCCAAGGCTGCCAGCACACTCTCCTGATCCCAACCCCACACGCCCAGCACCTCTTCTGACGTGCTGACGTCCTTTGGCAGGGGAGAACACAGTCTACCCAGTTTAATTAGGAAATTTTACACAAGTTGGTAAAATGTCAAAATGCCTGTTTGAACCAGACTTTGTCACCCATCTTGTCTCAGAAGGGGAACACAACCTACGCTGCCCAGCCAATGAGGATCAGAAAAGGGTGTTTTAAGGTGATTCCAGCCAGTGGTGAGTGAAGGAAACAGCCTAGAAAACAGCCTAAGCATTTATGTAAATACTGTCAGCCATGGAGAAGGGGTGCATAAGTATACACAGGGAGATGTTAATCTACAGCTGTTCCAAAAGAAATTACACCAAAACACACCTCACAGCAATTAGCCAGGGCACAAGCTTTCAACTCCTCTGATTTGACACCACCACCTAAAAAGAACCCACGGCCATCACACCCATACCATGATCATCCATTAAGAAATTTTGGGGTTTTTTTTTTTTTTCCATTTTAAGGCCTTCTGAGTACTAAGTTCCAGTCAGATAGCTCAGCAGTTCAGCTTAAAGATAGACAGACTTCCACTTTTTGTTCTGAAACAAGTGCAATCATTTAAACTGCTGTTAATAATATGTCATTGCCAGGTAGCTGCCCTCATGAAATACCCAACACCTAACCTATTACCATCAGCTTATATTCACCTAAAAATGCCATGTACCAGCATTTAAAGCTGCAGAGAGTTCTTTCAACCAGGTAAGAACGCGTGAATGAGAAGCAAATATGCATTTTCTTAGCTTATCTCTCAGTCTGGCTCATACCTCAAGGTCTGCAGAGGTTGCAGGGGGTGATTTTTAAATTCCAGCAGTCTTCTCAGTTTCAACTTTAAGTTAACAAGGAAAGATAGATCTGAGCTACCAACACCGCAAGATACGGCTGTAGTATGGCATCGGCAGGCACACCATTTTAATCAACAATGTTCCTATTCACTGAAGCACAGTTCTGATCCTCAGCCACATCATGCAAGAGAAAATTGCATTCGTACTCGCTGGTACCGCTGCTTCTCAGCAATCCATTACCACAGGTCAAAAACCCTTCCTCAAAGGCATTTCTTCTGTCAGATGGAGGGGCAGAAGGGGCAAAAAGCAGCACATCTCTAACCCACAGTCCCACCGAGGGTCCTTTACTCCCAAGTAGGTATACTCAGTAGATCTCAGGACATCAGTGAAATGGGACAGCAATGAATCATGCTCCCAGCAGGAAAAACTTCTTGCCTCCCCTGAAAAAGGAAGCCAGCTCTGCCTGAAGCTGAAGATGAGGCTGTGGAAACGTTTTTTCCTGCAAAGCCCAGAGCAGCGTGCTCTGCAGAGGGAAAGCTCCCATCTAGCCACCTGCACAGGCACGTACCTGGGATGGAGAGCAGAAATCACAGCTTTGCACCTCAGGGACACAAGAAGCCCTTTCCCTGCCTGCTACTGACACTCAGCACAATGAGATGATGTCTGGGAGTCTCAATCCTCTCTGACAATGAGAAAGCAGCTTTGCCTGCACCCTAGGACCAGCAAGCAGATGGCTCCTTCAGCACCCAGGCATTTAGCTGGCAACCTTCACAGTCCCAAGCCTTTACCTCCAATTCAAATACTCCATTTACAAATAGCAAACACATTTAAATGCTGTTTAAGCAGGTAAACACTCGGTTTCTTTGAAAGAGAGACAATCCTTAATCTGAAGGAAATACAGAAAGCTAGAAGGAGCTGTGCATGTTATAATTCATACATTATCAGCACAATTTTGGTTCAGTAATTAGGTGTCCTCTCGCAGTTGCACCAGGGAAGATAACCTCTTCTGGATGTCACCTCTTCTGCCAGGGAATAATTAAAGGGGTATTTTTGGTAGGGCATTTTTCTCTCTCCCATCGTCTTGGGTTTTGATTTGGTTTGGGATTTTTACACCTAACCTCCTTCCCAGCTTTTGTACCCACCTGTATTTGCACTGTGCTTAGTCAACACCAAAGCCCAGGCATCGTGTATTTGCAGTCCTGGCAAGTTTTGTGGGCTCTGACAAACATGTAGCTGAATTTCTCACTGATCTTTCAGCAGGACCATAGCCCTCAGCACCTCTAAAAAACATTTACCCCTAAATTCCTGTGCGCCGTGAGCACATCAACTGAACAGCACAGCTCAAGGCACTGCTAAATCTTCCCATTTTCAAGGAGCACACGCAAATTTTGTGCCACACTTGAGAAAAGAAAACGAGCTCAGTAGTAGAGACAAAACATAGTAACTGGCCAGGTCACAGAATTGATAGAGGGTTGCAGCAGATCACTAACTGCACCCAGGTCAAAATCTCAGTGAAAACAAAGATAAATCTCTTCTTGGGCTTATTGGCAAGTGTCATCAAAACAGAGTTCTCAAACCAAGTCCATAAACATCAAAAATGTTCTGTGGATTTATTCCTCCCCCTCCTCTGAACGTTGCTTATTTTTAACTTGCATTTGTGTTTCATTGTTAGTTTCCTCCTTCACCACAGGATCACAAGCCTAAAAGATGCCAACACCCTGACACACTCAGCCTTCCCCTGGAGCTGCGGCATTAGGACCAAATGCCACGCTGCCAGTGAAGTCACGAGAGTCAGCAGAACCAACAAGCAGCGGAGATACCATAAACGACCTTCTCTTGGCACCCCAAGCTCCATTTCCATACAGAGAATGAACTAAGGTTACTGCAGAAGCTCCCACATTTCTCTAACGATGGGAGCTGTGTTGTACTGGGGGTGGTGGGAGAACCATGCTCCCTGGAGGTGTTTACACGCCTCACCAATTCACTGCAGTGCTGTACTTACTTTAAAATCAGGATTCTTAGGCTACGTGTGTGAAAAATCATCTCAGCCTCATTTAAAGCTAGGTATCCCTGGAACCTCTGATCCATAAAGAGCCTGAAAACACTGGAAATATGTGCTTGACAGTTCTCAGAGTGCACACTGGATCACTGGGAAAACTATGCATTTACTGTGTGGGTTTTTTGGCCGTTTATTTTTTGAAAGCATCACTGTGTGTTTGCAAAGGTTTAAGGCCAAAATACTGTACGAAGCACCTCAATTTCATTCAGTAGACTGGTCTAAAGAACAGGAGGGAAAGCCAAGCCCCTGCATTTTGCTGGGTGTACTGGCAGAAAACTCTGCTCCCGACAGAAAAATCAATCCCAACATCCTACCTCTAAAGCCACTTCCACCGTGGCCAGTCCAGGGAATTAAAAATCTCGGTTCAGATCTGTTTTAACAGCATGGTTTTTCCTCCAGGATGTCCTAGCTAAGCTCATCCTAGGCACCACTCCACACTTGCACAAGCGGTTGCCCGTTCCCTGTCAGGCCCAAGAGACATGTCCTGACTCATAAGGAACTTGCACACACACCTACAGGGAGGAGCCCAGCTCAGACCCACCGCACTCATTTAACTTGACAGCTACATCTTCAGACCCAGATAAGAGCACCTCAGCACTGGTATTTCAGGCAAGAACAGCTCCTTGGCATGTCTTTCCTCCAGAGCACAGCAGTCTTGGTTGGGTTTCTGCTTCCTCCTTTGCTGAATGCTAATGGCCTCTGCTTAAAGCTGTTGTTTTTACTATCGTGTCTTTCCCTGCCCAAATCCCAATCCTGCAGCTCAGGACTGCTGGGATGAGCCCGGCTGCTGGTGGGTGGCCTTGGAGATGACAAACCCCACAGGGGCACACCTGCTCATCCAGGACGCACAGCCCAGGTTTGCACGGGCTCATATCACCCGTACAAACAATCTGTTCCACCCTGTTGCATTCTTCTCAAACTGCTGTAAGTTTAAACAGCTGTAAGATGCTTTTAGCCATCAAATAATAGAGGCTGTGAGCTCCTTGCTAGCAACCACAGCAAGAGCTGTGCCTACCACTTGAAGTCAAATTTCTGTCTCCAGCAGGGGTTCCCCAACTTGCTCTGCTCTGCTGCATCCTTTCCAAATAGCTATAAATTCAAGTTATTGTAAGACACTTAAAGCTTTCAAGCAGCAAAGCTGAGCTCTGCTCCTCTCTGACATTCACTCCAAGAGCCATACAGGAATATGTAAGGCAGCACTCTGCGGCTCTTCCCAAACTCACTTTGCTCAGGTACTGTAAGGGAACACCAGAGCAGCTTTGGCTCTTAACATTGTTGTGATACCAACATGCATGTGGTGTTTTCTAATCATCACAAGTTGCAAGGGCAATGGCTGCCTGCCTTATTGCTCTGGAAATGGGAGGTGGGACTGGGGAGCAGTGTTTACCTTACCTGTGCTTTATACACAGTTGTCACATAAGCAGTGAAATACAGCAGCAGCTGGGTTTACAAGCACTCAGCCCTATGGAGGAGTAGAGATGACACAGGGATCTGCTCATCTATTACAGATTCAATTCCCTAATACTGAATCAAGGCCATGAACCGGCCTTAAAATGGCCTGAAACATGCACTTGAGTTCAGACTTAAGCTGGACAGACAGAAGAGTTTGTGGTTGGTGCTGATGCCTCACACCTGACACAAAACCCTCTCACAATGGCAGCACTGAACATGCACGTAGCACACAGCGTGGAGAAGAGTAGCCAGGCACAGGGTGGGCTGCTTCAGCCTGAGCAGGGACACCAGCCTACCACAGAAGTCAAGGAAATGCAACAGCCGCTCCACCACAAGCCAAGAGCCTAGAAATACATGTGAGAAGAGCAGAGCAAGTCACACAATCCTCCACCGAGCTAACAAGCCTACATTAGTTTTAGCAAGTGTGATGGTTGCAACTTGCTGACAATTTTGGATGGCTAACTAGGCACCTTGCTTCACCCATGAACAGCCTGCAGAATCCAAAATGCTTCCCAAAACAGGTGCCTTCTAGCATTGCCTAGCTTTTCCAGGAGTTTGCAACATCAGACCATGTTTACATATGTTTGAATGCACCACGTCAAGTGCAGCAATCATACCACTTTTATCCTCAGTGATCTACAGAAAAAAAACCCAACATGGACTGAGGTTTGGGGGTGGGGGGTTGCAATGGGGGAGCACTGGCATTGTTCTTTTATGCTACAAGAAATAATAAAAAAACCCCAACAAAATACAACACACTTATTCCTAATCTTCCCTGCAAATCCATGACTGATTGCCTGTTGTCTGCATGATCCCAAAGGGAACATAGAAGCAGAGCAGTAAAGAGGAACAGAAATAGATAGATGCTGGTGGGATGAGAGAGGGTTTGCCAGGTCATCCTTCACTCATTGTATCATTTGCTGATTTTTCAGTTAATAGCTCTTGCCATGGTCCTGTTCAGGTTTTTAACTTTTTTTTTCTTTCCCCTTTAGCTTTTTCAAGCAACCAAGGAGGCTTTGTTGCCTGGGCCCAGCATTGCACCACCATCAACAGGGCTACACCACACCATGGCAGGCTGGGAGGAATTCCATTTGAACAAGAAAACCCTGCAGGGGCTTTCCTTAAAGTATTCCTTAACTTCTCAAGGTCTCTTCTCCATGCCGCAGCCAGCCAACAGCCTCCTGGGAAGAAGTGCCCACCCAATACACCCACTCGGCTTTCCCAGCTAGTTTAACTGTGTGGATTATGGGGAGGTAGTGGTGGTCCCTTCCTGGCCCCTATTAAACCCTGACAGAGGGGCAAAGTCCCCACAGCCACATGGCCTCTGGTTGGCCTGTCACGTCTGCTGTCTGGATGCCTTTTTCCAACAGGGAGCCATCAGCACAGACAGACACAGACTGCAGACTGAGAAATGTGGCTGTCTTCTCCCCTTTGATTCATACCGGTCTTTATTTTGCTGCAGGAGATCTGGTAGACTCCGTCTCCTGTGTTGCAGCTGCCATCTGCAGGTATCCGAGCTCCTCACAGGGAACAGCCTCTTCCAGACATGGAAATGGGGATGTGTCTGACAGAAAGGGTTTTCCTCCCCCTTCCACCTTGCTCACTATTTTTCTACCTCCCATCTGTTCATCCCTTCCTCCTTCCCGGCCTCTCTGCTTTCTCCATATGCTTGCACTGCTACCATCTATATTCTTCCTCACCTTCCCATATGTCCGTCTGCTGATACGATGGAGATGCAGTCTAAGCACCAAGCATCAGAAAGAAACGTCATCTCTCATCCCTCTTTCAGCTCTTACCCACCCTCAGTGGCATCAAGGAAACTGGCCTCCAGTGCTGCCCTCTCTGTACGTCATTAGGACACTATTAATTTGACAAGACCACCCACAAAGCTCAGAATCCCCTAAAGTAACAGAGGATTCTCCATTGTCCTCGGTGTTTAGAGCATCCTTCCAGCCACATCATTTGCAGCTGCTCCCTAATGCTGAGACCCCAGTTCAGAGTCAGAAGCAGTGATTTCAAGGGGCACTTGAATGACAGTGAATAGCCAGTCAATAGCAGCCTCAAAAGCCTCCACACCCACACCAGTCCCAGACCATACCACACCTGGGGCCAAATGGGGGGGGCGCGGACGGGGGACAGAACACACCCAGAAATCCAGCTCCCACATCCTGCCTACCCCCTAAACCACTCCCTGACAAAAGATCAATCCCTCTCCCTGTATCAGCACGTTAAAGTTGCAAGGCTGCCCTCTCATCGCCTTTCTCAAGCAGAGCATTTTTTTTAAATTATCTACCTACCTTTGGAAGTAAAGAGCCTATTTAACAAGGTACACACACCACGCCACCTTTTATCATCTTGACAGCAAGCTGAGAGTGAAAACTTCAAAACATGATTCTGGTAGAGGGAGGAGCTCATTGTTGCAGCCCAAAATGTATTCAATTACCTACCACAAAACCCTACTAGCAATACACACGCAGACCCCAAAGGGAAAAGGCAGGTCCCTTAACGTATCACAAAAGCAAACAAATACTGGCCCTGTTTCACTCCTAACCATCTTCCTTCACAACCAGACACATTTATTTGTGTGTTCATTACACAAGCCTCCCCTCCCAAGCAAGTGTTAACGTGCGAGACAGTTCTCCAAACCTGCAGCGACAAATGCTCTCATTTTCTGCCCCTCACACTGCACCACGCACCTCGTGACAGCTCTTCTCATAACAAATAACTCCATGTCGTGGTTTCACCCCAGCTGTGGGCTGAGATCCACGCAGCTGCCTGCTCCTTAAAGTAAAAGAGCAGGGGAAAAGGGAAAAAGGGGGGAAACAAGGGAAGGGAAAAGGAAGGGCAAAGAACTCCAAACCCAAGAAACTAAGAGGCCCGTGGGTTGGGATAAGGAGAGTTTACTAAGAGAAGAGAAAGATCAAATATCCCAATGCTAACAGGACTTTAGAGCAAAAGAAGATGAAACTCTTGATCCCCAATGCAGTTTCTCCCCGACCCACACAACTCAGGTACCACCCAGAGCTGTCCCGGAACCCGACCGTCCCCCCAAGCAGCACGCGTCCCGCCACCGCCCCTCTTCTTCCTCCCCTCAGCCCCCCGTTCTCCTGGGCAGGACGTCATTGCCATGGAATACACTCTTTGGCCCATCTGGGTCACCTGTCCTGGCTTCGCCCCTCCTTTCTCCTGAACAGAGAAATAGGAAGAAGCTGAGAAAGTCCTTGACTGTCTGACTGCAACTAAGAACATCAGGGTGTTCTCAGCACTGCTTTCATTGTAACTCCCAAACACAGCATCCCATCAGCTGCTACAAATGAAGTTAACTCTATCCTGACTGAAACCAGGACACTCCAACATGGCAGATGGCAATTAAACTCCCTTATCTCAATTTTGGATGGGAATGCCTGTGCTCAATGTCTAGCTTTGAACTCTATTAGACTGATGACTTTTGAATTGAGAACTGGTGAAGAATTAAAGTTGCCATTCTAAAGTACTTGGTTTTGTCAGTTAAACCCAAAATATTATCATGACTCACATTTTCAGTCCCTCTGTCGCACAAAAAAAAAAAGTGTTGCTTTAGAGGGGGTAACAGAGCTATTTGATATTAATATCTATACCTACTGTGCAGGTTGGAAGTATCCAGGCTAAAAAAAACTATTTTAAGTCTAGAAAACAAAGTTGTGTGATCCTTATTTACCATGAATATTCAACAGAGGCAATGTAAAACCACGCTCAGCAGTAGCTCTGCTGCTTATACTTTAGTCGTTGCATAATTCAAGACTTTCTTTTGATAGCGAATCAAGGCACTGTGTGGGCACCGAAACAAACCTGATATAGCTTGTGAGAGCTAGAAAATCATTACCTAATCTAACACAACAGCAGGCAATATTCCTCTTCCTCCTCCATTATCTTAACTATGCAAGGTAAGAGTCATGCTGAATGCAACTACCAGGCAAGCAGGGTATCAGAAGAAATGTGTCCTCCCTACCATATCCCCTGGAGCATCTCATAGGTGTGCATTTCCACTCATCCGTGTGAGGATCCATCAGGGTATTAAAAAAAAGAAACTGGGAAAATGACAAAAGCAGAACAGAGCCCAAAATCAGCACAGGAAAGTGAGAGCTACATGGCTTTGACACTGCTCCTGTTAAGAGAAATGCACCAGCAGTATTAACTGCGTGCCTTGTCACTGCACTGGACACAAGCATCAAGGGGCGTGGGGAGGACTCCCTGCTGGAGAAAAGAAAAAGACATTAAAGAGGGAAAAATAAATTTATATCTGACCCCTTAAAACTTCTTTTCAGTGTGCAGCTTTTACCTTTCCCCCAGATTTGAACACAAACAGTCAAAAAGCCTGATCCCTGCCAAGAGGCACACACTGCCTGCACGCTGCGTCATCTTCCTCCTGGGGCTCACCAGAAACTTGGTGAGACACAGGGATGCTGAAATGGGTGGATAAAGTGAGAAGTGTGAATGTCACTATGAAGTTTTGAATTAAACAGAAAAGGTGCTATGTTGAAGAGTGAAGAGAAACTACGTTTTAAAGTGTGTCAGGTTCTGCAAGTGGGTGCGGTTTTCCTCCATCATCACCACCACCTTTGCACACCAATATCTGAATCCTCCAGAAGGCTTTGTGATCCCACGGGCACTGCTCACAAACCACAGGGGAGCCCCACAAGGAAGGGAGCTAACTCCCATCCCTCCTAGAGAAGCAGTTGCCAAAGAGGAACTTTTGTACTTGGACTCCCATACAAGCTCATCAAGTCCAGCACGATTTAACGGCCACTCCGTGTGATAGTGTGCTTCCCTCATTGCCCCCATGTTTTCCTGACTTTTTCCTGTAAATATGGATTGATTGATAACCACTGGTGTTGATTGTGATTTCTGCATCCGTCTCACAGTGAGTTCAGGAAGACAGATAACAACACAATAGCCAAGGGTTATCTATGCTAATGTGCCCACCCGGACACTGGTCAGTGTCCACTGGCATATACAGGTGGTGTGTAAATATGACCATGAGCCAATCATCTTACTCCCTTGCAGTCCAAGAGCCCTTTGAGCTCTCCTGAGACGGCAGCAGGCTGCAGGTCAGGATCTGCCCTTGAAAGAGACTCCTCTCAAAGTTACTCCTTGAGGTCGAGAGAATCCTTCCTGCAACAGATCTGCAACAGATCCTCAGTGAGTGAGTTGGGAATAAGTGCACTAACATTTGTGATCTGAGCTAAGAAATATAAAGGATTGATTGTATACATAATCCTTTAGACATAAACCATTGACCAAGTCTGGGACTAAGAGTGAATCCAGCCACACCTAGGCTCCTCTCTGAGGAGGAGTTTAGAAAGCAAGGGGATTCTTTCTGAACCTCGTGACTCAACGGGAGGGTCTCCCTGACAGCTTCATCTGTCCCTGTTCTCTATGCACTAACTAATCGAGATTACCTTACCATCGAATCTTAATCACTGTCGTGTTTATAACCAAACACCGTTACATCCTTTTGGTTTATATCAATAAACATATTATTGCCTCTCTCTTAAGAGTGAAGTGCATCCCTCTTATCTATCCCATCTGCGACACCCCATTACAAAAGCCCTATGGAACAGAGGGCAGCACCTCTCACTTCAGAGCCCTCACCGTGCCAGTCACTGCAGCCACAGCTGTCAGGAGAGCACTACAGACAAGTGTCTTCACGCATCTGCATCAGGTGAACCAAGCACAACCTGAATTAATTCTGAGGGGGCTTTAAATTACAGCACTGCACAAAGCTATGCTACAGGCAGGGGCAGCTATACTGAGTTTTCACCCAGAAACTTTATCTCCCCCTTTGCAAGTGGGAGCCAGGTACAGCTGAGCCCTGGGTGCAGCTCAGCAGTGATGCCAGGAGGCACTGGCCAGACCCCGACCCCCTGCAACCACCATGCCCCCTCTCTAATCAGAGCGCCCCAGACAGGTTTGAACTGGAAGGGACCTCAAAGCCCATCCAGTCCCAATCCCTTGCCACAGACAGGGACACCTCTACCAACCCAGGGTGCCCAAAGCCCCATCCAACCTGGCCTTGAACCCTGCTAGGGATCCAGGGGCAGTCACAGCTTCTCTGGGCAGCCTGTGCCAGGGCCTCACCACCCTCACAGGGAAGGGTTTCTTCCCAGTATCTAATCTGTATCTCCCCTCCTTCAGCTTAAAGCCATTCCCCCTTGTCCTGTTGATGACTCCCTGATGAACAGCCCCTCTCCAGCTTTCCCATAGGTCCTTTTACGTACTGGAAAGATGCAGGACCCAGGGCACAGAAGCTCGCTCACTGCCTGTCCCTAGAAGCTCGCTCACTGCCTGTCCCCAGCATAGCTATGATGACAGCTTTATTCCAGTTTAATTCTAAAGCCTAGGAGACTATTTGCATAATTAAACATTGATCTGCTCTCCTTCTCTGCATGTGCCTCTCATTCATGTGAAATACATTAATTCAGTGTCTGCCTCAGGACAGAGGTCCTGCAGACATGGTGTGGTGTCTGTCCTCTATGGAAAATTCTGTCCATCCTTACTAAAACATGCAAAATTTAAAAAATAAAGCCAAGGTGACAGGCCTGGGGCATTTTCCTTTCTACCAGGGAACAAAGCAAGAGAAACCAAGGGGCATGGGGATTAGCCTCCGGGCTTGCACAGAAAAGGGGATATAATTTTTAGGCTTTGCTACTGCAACAGCCATAATCTTCAGCTGTGGGTGTTCAAACAAATGAGCATACCCAAAACAAACAACAAAATAAAAACACCAAGCAAGAAGTGTATTATGCAGCTGATTTTCAATATGTACTGTAAGCTACTGACAGTGGGCATCACTCAACCTGGTTTGTTGTCAAATGGTATGTCAGACAGCGTAACGCTCGTGCAATCCAAAGTAATTTTTTATTAAGTATTTTCAGAAACTAAAGGAACCTGCTTCACCAAAAGGAAAGAGAGACCCTAAGACCTCTAAGGCAGATACTGTGCTGCAGCCAGTCAGTGTACTATCCCACAGCTCACTGCCCTTCCTTGACCGATCCTCAACAGGAACATCAGGAGGCAAGCAGTTTTGTCCCCTAAAAAAGCCAAACAGGCAGCAGGCTGGGAAGGTAACTGATAGCATCGTAGAAATGCAACTAGTTTCAGGTGACAGCCTCCAGAATCCTTGGGCGAGCCTATATAGCTATGCACAGCCAGGGATGTGACATAAGGATGTGACAGACAGACCTAGCCTCAGCCCCTCTGAAAAGCAGCAGTGGCTTCTCCAGCTGCCCAAATTGCCCAGGTTTCGCATTCACTTGTGTGCGACGCAGATAGCCTTGGGAGCACAAGCTGCCCCAAACGATCACCAGAGGAGCCCCCAGCTGCTCTCTTTGCACTTTGCACAGCCGTGACACGGAGAGAGGATTTCTGCTCATGCCAGGACGGGGCTACCAGGTAGGAGGTGAACGGACACAGACTCTCCATGGGCAGCTTCAACAGGCACCGCCAGCCTGGTGAGGTTTGGGGAAATCTCTTCAGCGTGCGAGTTGTAATTTGGAAATAAGCAATTTCTCTATGCAAATCGCATAAAAGCATCCCACAGAATGCATGAAAATACCAGAGTGCTCAAATTAATTGCTTGCACAGGAGGCAACCAGTAGATAAATAACCAACATTAATATTTTGAGTTCCACGTTCTATTTTGTGCTACAATAAATTATTTTCACATTTAAATAACAAACTTGTATTTAAGCTAATCAGGATTTAACAGTTGAGACACAATTGAAAAATATCAGGAGAATCCTATTTTTGCTGCTAGCACTGATTATTCTATATTTTCAAGGATTGAAACCTTTTTTTCCCCCCTAGCTATCACAGAAGAAAATTGCTTCCCCCTCTCCCCCTTTTAAAAACCTCTTTATCTGAAATTTTTACTGAGACCTACGAGAATATCTTTTGTGGGCATCAAGTCTTTTACTTTCCTCACATGAATATATAGCAAGATCCTGGCAAGTAGGTGACGGTTTTGTTCTGCCCAAGGTTTGTAAAGCTTGTTTTGCCTTTTGTTTTGGTCCTTTCCTTAAAGGTCAGCAAGCATCTCACCTAATCTGACTTGTAATTACGCTAGCAAACATGGTTGAATAGATAAATATCAACACATTTAAGTATAAAAGATTAAATGCACTGCTTTCTGTTCCTAATATACTAGATAACAAGGAAAGGAGAAGTACAGCACTTTCCTGGTGCTGATTTATAGGCCGAGATGAGATGGAATTTATGTGTGTCTCAACTGGCTGGAAAGGCCCTTCTCCCTCCAACAAATGCTCTGACTACTCCTCCCTGCTCTTCCTCAGGACCCGCAGAAGGACAGAGTGAAATATTTCCTGCACAAGCAAGGTAATAACCTAAAGTGCAACAGGTCAGTTCATAATGCCATATACCACGCATATCACCTTCAAGGACCCACTTGAATTTTGGCAGCCATCCGTTATATTGATCAGATTACCTGGTGACAGTATATTCCAAAGAATGCATATTTCAGGAGCTTATGTGAATGAAGAAAGCCAGACAAGCCTGTGAAGTAACCAGCATCACATCCAGACAGCATCATGTGATGCCAGAGCACAGCCTTGCCCAAGGACAGGGTCACCCCCTCCTCAGAGGGGGAACAGCAATAAATCCATTAACTGACTTTAATGAGTTAAGATAAAGAAGCCAAGAAGGAACAGAAAAGCACCTGTGTGCAGGGAGGAGGATGAGGACACAGGGAGCTTTCCCCAGCACCAGCATTGGCTGGGCAGTAAGTGAAAGTCATCACGAAAATGAAGGGAAAGCATCTTAGCCACTTCCCTCAGACACGGGCCACCTGTCAAGCGAGCTGACACAGCATCTCTGCTCGCCTCGGTTCTAACATCACACCTTGGTTTCTCCACATTCAGCCCATCCGCAGTCTGGTCTTCCCACACCACCCCCAAAATCCCTGTAAAGGGCCCGCTGACCCTGAGGGTCCCTCCCCTGTAACTTCATGCAGGGCTGGGACCTCTAAAGCCCAGGCCGACAGCAGCTGCCACGTTGCATTTCTCGTCCAAGCTTCTGTACGCTATTTTCTCAGCTGACAGGCAATTTTAATACTTTCAAAAAATCATGCAAAAATACCTCCTCCTGTAATGCTTCCTCACTATCTGTGTCTGTAATCAAAATATAATTTTTTGGTAGCATTTGCATTTCTCCTATGAGAATGGAGCATAAAAGCGATCCAAAGCCCTAACAAAGGGAGCCACAGGGTTCTACGTAAAAAACAAATAGCTCTCATTCCACTAAACCCCACAGCTACTGCAAATCACTTGATACAATAGTTAATACAAACCCTGACCGAATCAGGGTGAAGAGTCTGTTTTAAAAAAATAACCCCATATATCTCGTCCCACACATCAATATTAAGTGAAATAACGAAAAGAAAATCATCATTTCCCAACCACAACTCTTGTCAGAGCCCAGCCTAAGAAAATAGTCACTCAGTATTTGACTAATACATTAATTTTATTGAGCCCACTGAAGACTGCTGTGAGACCATTAATATACCATACTACTGCCACAAGCCAGAATAGAAACAGCTAAATCAGATCAAGACTGGTACATCAGAAGAAACGAAAATCTGTCAATCTAGGGAAAAAACACTGTACTTGCCCCCATCAGTACATCACGTACACAAAGAGGGCACAGTAGGACTGAGGCACATGAACTTCAACTTTAGATAGCTGCTTTCCACGTTATCATTTGCGTTGGCCACTCACTGCCATTCTGCCTCCTGCAGCTGCTGTTTGCTCAGTACGTGTGTACATGGAAACAGTGCAAACCCTGATGGACTCTAAGTGAAGGCTGCCTGAGTTTGCTGCCAGCCTTCAACATCTGCCAAGAGACCTGTATATGCTACAGAGCCACCGTAAGTTAGGTTTGTAACCTCTTAGAGTGCTTTCAAAAAAGAAGATTGCAGCTCCCAAGGGAGCCTCTGGAAAACTCCACCCCAGTCTGCTGAGGCCACACAGGTCCTCCTTGCTGCTGCTGAGCCGAGAGGCAGCAGAGGAGCAAACCATGCTACCCTGCGTGCCTCACCCACCTCTCGTACCTCCTGCAGCACCAGCTTTTCGGTGGCACCTCTCTCATTGCTTTCTATTTCCAGCTGAGTTTGGGATATTTTGTAAATATAGACACACTCTGCATTTAATCTCCTATATGCAAGGAGTTTCAACACAGGGCTGAGCGTTACCAGCATGCCTCCATGCATGGCGTGGGCTGGGATTCTACACCAAGAGCTCGGTCACAAGGGAAATAAGCATTAACCTGTGCACCATGACCAGAACTGTGCAGTTTCCTATGCCATCTCCAAACCTGATCTCAGTCCCCCATTAAGCATCATTAAAGCACATTTATATCGCCTTTATTCAGCTATGTGTGCACTACAACTAACTTATATTTTGCACTAAGTATGCACATGCCAAATGTGATATTTACACATTACTTAAGTTTTTACATATCCCTAAGAGCCGAACAAATTAATACTTTGATTAACATAGCCATTTGCTCACATGCGATTATTTTCTAGAATTAATGCATTATTTAAATTTATTCAATAAAATAGCTTCTGGGGTGTTTCTTCTCTGGGTTGATTATAAGCTCTGAAGATCAAACAGTCATAATTCGAGCTGTGTGGCTTTGATTATAATTGTTAAGGTAAATCACAGGGCGCTGCTCCAGCTCTCCCTGGATTGGAGAAGTACAGGCATGCTCCTGCATGGAAGCCAAATCTGGCACTCGGGGCAGGCAAGACAACCTTGACATTTGCTTTCATCAGACGTTCAGCCAAATAAATTCAGACAAATGTTTGTGATAAGGGAATAGGAAGGGTCCACAAGTGCAGCTTGAGCTGATTCTCTTGAAAAATTCATAGAATACGTGCATGGAACACCTCTGTCCCTTCTGAGCCCCTAACCCCAGGATCCTCCCCCAGAGCAGCATGCTGACAGTATAACCCTGTATGCGCAGACTGAGACTTCCCATTCCTTGGGAACCATTATTAAAATGCATCTTGTTCTTTGTTTAATTTATAATATGCTCTCTTTTCTACATGCCCTAAATAATTGCTTTTTAATAGCTAATACAGTTCTACATCATACTGGATGTTAGTATTTCCCATTGGGAGGCTGGGATGTGCTTTCTAACAGCGCTGGCTCCTGCACAGATACATTCACTGACGCTCCTGCTCCGACCAGGAGCAAGCACACAGATATATGGGTTGTAACCTGCACGTAGCACCAAGGAAGAACAACAAGGGGGTGGGGTGGGGGAATTCATCTGAGTGCTTTGTGCCACGGGAGGCTTTTAAAACACCCAGTCCCTCACAGTCCAAACTCTTATCTTCCTAGCACACATCTGAAAAACTACCAACGAAAGCAATTAGCTCTGGAGAAGTATTTAATTCCCAGCAATACATTTAAGTACATTGCTATTGTTTTTTAATTGGAAAAGATGCTTCCAAGCATGTTTACTGCAGATTTTGAACTGCCCCTGACAGTATCAGAAGGAGTCCCTCTGGGATTTTCACTTCACAAGTAACAACAAGTAGGACTTTTTAGAACGGGATTCTTCTGTAGTCAGTCTCACCTCAGAGCTAAGAAATAGCAGCCTTAGTTCGGTGTTTTAGACAGGTTTACCAGCCCAATAGTCACCCACTGCAGCGTAACTCAAAAAGCAAACCCCCCAGGCACACTGCTGTCTGATCCTGGCACACATACAGCACGTGGCTGGGCATCAAGTTATACAATGGGTTGTCACAACCACACGAGTCCACCTTTCTTTCAGCATGCCTGCCTCTCAGGTTCCCCGTGGCATGCAATACCCATCAAGAACATCCTTTATTCTCTCTGAACCAAACAAATAATGTGTATATCCAAAATGAGAAATCACTATATGACAGATAACACCTAAGCCAAAAACACACAGAGCATGAGGGCCTACAGTCTGTTCACTGTTCCTTTGCTGAACCTTGAATCCAACTCCAGCGCTGATGCTGCAAAAGCACTGGGGAGAGCAGTGCCGGGCACCCGAAGGGAGCGGGAAGTGTTTCAGTTATTGGAAACATTACACCTAAAGAGGAATTGACAAGTCCTTAAAAATACTGAGTGTTGGCTTTAAGGAAAAGCTTCTTGCAGAGATTTAAATTTTTGCCATATGCCAAAGCCACTGTGGAGAAAAAAATTAATAGCTTTTTTCTGTAAAACTTAGCCCCTACTGCCACCTGCAGTTCCCATAAACCACACTCTATGACAGAGCGTTTCCATTTCCAAAGAGAGAATCCTGCACACCCCTGGGTACAAAACTGGGGGGCCATCTCAAAGCAGGCAACAGTGAGGATCATCCTATCCACAATTAATATTAAACTACTTTGTGCTTGTTGTATGAGAGCAGGCTGTGCTCCACACTCACACACACACCCAAATCCTGAGGAAACACCACCGAACTCCAGCGGGGATGCTGCCTAGGTGCCCACCAGGTTAAAGCCCTGCTCTTACAACCTTTGCTGTCCCTTGTACAAGTGAACTGTACATATTCAAATATGCAAACCCTGATAGCAAATGGCATCTGTGAGCTTCTCATTTTCTTTCTCTGGCTTTACCAGTCTGGCGTGGATTTTGGCAGGACCCTCATCTCTTCTGCTGCATCCCTGTGAGACACACCATGTTCCTTGCAGCTCTCCCTTGCCAGAGCCAACACTATGCTGACACAAAACCACCGCTTACAAATAAATAAAACAAAAACACCCAAAGTTACTTCTTAAAAATCACTAAGTCATCCAGTCATTGCTTCTGCAGAGACAATTTAGTATGTAAATGCACATATGGCCTCCTGTATAGTGCAATGCGTGTCTTGATTCTTGACACACTGGGAGAACAATGCCTCAGCAGACAGCACCCCAGGACCACATGTATGCGGGAAACACAAGAGGTCCCAGCAGCAGTCAGCACCAGAACCTCTTCTTCCAAACCCCACTACAGTTCCATTTTGGAGGTCAATTCAGTATCTCTCTGTTGGCAGGCTGACCATGGCCAGATGCCCACCCAGCTATACTTTCACTCCCCTTCCTCAGCATGGCAGGGGAGAGACCACGGTGAAAAAGCTCATGGGCCAAGATACAGACATAGATCAAAGCGGGCAGGGAGATCCTTCACCAATTACCACCACAGGTGAAATTGATTCAACTTGGGGAACGTTAATGTCATTTTTTACCAATTAAACTAGGTTTGGATGGTGAGGGAAAAAAAAATAATTACTCTTCCTTGCCCCCTTTTCACCACCTCACCATGTCCTCCTTCACTCCCAACACCTCTGCCTCTCCCTGCTCCTGGAAGTGCTTTCCCTCTCTCTCACCTCCATATTCACATGCCAGCTGGGGGGCTGCAGGAACCAGCCACGGACAACCCGGGACAGCTCTGGCCTCTCCTCACCCCTCAGCCCTGCCACCGTGCCTGGGGGTGCAGACACCCCACACATTCCCAAAGGCAAAACCAGGGCACGAAGCCCACGCATGCAGTCTTCAGATGGTCTCGTGGGCATGCCATCACACATCTCATTATTTTGTGAGTACTTATGAAGCAGCACTGCTTCCGTACATCAGCATCACGATCCCCTTTGAGATACTGAGGGCAAAACCACCCTCTGGCTTACTGCAGAGGAGGAGGAGGGCAAACTGCCACACACCCACTCCTGTTCACCTTCATCACCTACCTTTAATGTTTGGGTTTTTTTCATCTCCTGTCTCTGTGCAGGAGAATCCAGCAATAATCACAACTGAACAAAAAAAAATCCTTGCAAGGTTTTGCTCATTAACCACATACTCAAAGTCAAGAGCAAGGCTTCACAAACCTGCTCGTGCATAAACACCTGTTTTATGGCAAGTTTTGTTCTCAAGTTCTTTTCTTTCATCTTTTACTTAGCCCTTTCCTCAGTCATTAAGTGCCTTCACTGCAGTTCCTTCTAGATGCTTGTGTATTTTACTGTACTTTTCCCCACCACCACTCCAGCAGGCTTTGAGACAGTGCAGCCCTGTACTTGCTCCACTGCTAAACCAGTCCCAGAAACCTGAAGGCAAAGACCTCAGCCAGAAGACAGCAGGGAGCACCAGCATCCACGCCTCCCCACCAAAGCTCACCAAAATGAGCAGGCTGCTTCCTCGGCAGAGAGGGGAAGGAAAGGGCATTGCATGCTGTAAATGAGCAAGATTAAAAACACTAATCCAGCTGTCACATACAAAGGCATCTGCAAGTTACCGTCACAGAAGAAGCCACAAGCTGGGAACTGGGAGGAAACCTTCACGAGGTAAGAGCAGGGATTTCATTTTGACATCAGTAAAACGAACCTCAAAGACCAAGCCTGTGTCAATAGGAATCTTCAAAAGCCACACCGAGACCTTCCTTCCCCCCCCACACCCCCATCACACGGTTGTTTCACAGTTTCATTGCATTTAACACAATTATGGCTGAGCAAAAAGCTGAAGCCAAAACCACTGGGGAGATTTAATAATTATAACAAAAAAATCCCTGCAGAGTTGACTGCGAAGGTGGCAGCTATGTCTCCTCCTGAGCAGAGGCGAAGTGCCACTGCCAGCACAGCTGGGCTGTCACCCCGACAGGCTGGGGACCATCTCAGGGGACAGCAGAGGCCGGGTGGGAAAGCTCCCTCTACCCAGAGTCAGTGATTTATTCCAGACCGAACAGTCTCCCTGGATGGATTTTAAAAATTCATGCAGAAAAATGTGTCTGTCTGGGGGAGTGCATTTGGCTATAGAGTTTTTAGCACAGAAAAACCCTCCAAACCAACCCCATCTAAACCTGCTACCATACACACAATGTCTGTGCATTAACACAAATAGAAAACCGTAATGCCACTAACATCTACAGGTAATAAGCTACAGAAATTAAAACAACCATCCTTAAATCTCAGTACAGTAATATAAAGGGTGATGGTTCATGTTCAGGATGAGAGTCCTCATCCATATTACTGCCAGGGACACAGAAATCACCAGGCTGTTTTAAGAGCCAGCCAAATTTCCCCGTGGCTGTCCCAAAGCCAGAGGCTACCCTTCTTCTCCTGGCCCAGCCCTGCTTTGATGTGGTCAGAGGTGGGCTACAGGACCAGCTTGAAAGACTTTTACATCCCTTTTCATTTTTCAAGAACAAAGTTTCGGTGATAGATTAAGTCACAGGGATTAATTTTGTTTTCCCTTGCAGTTCCATTAAAAATCTATGCATTTTAATGCTCCTCAGCAAAGCCTCCAAATCATAGATCCGTATTCATAAGCACAAAGAAAATCCACCTTTCTGTGTTTTTGCTGTTCTTTCCCCAGACTCATTCAAATCACCTTAAAGTTTTTATGTAACCAACACAAGAAGAGGAGACTATCACCACTCAGCATTAGCCTCCCGAAGCATAAATACATTAGCTAATGGGCCGTTTGCAAGCTGCAATGGTCAATTAAATATACAGAAAACATCATCTGAGTGACAGTGCAGCATCCCATCTTAATCCCATCAAGGCACAGGCAAACAAGTTCATCATTGTTTGCTTCCAGCTCTACCATCCTCTCAAAGCCAGGAAAAAGCAGGTGATTTTTTTTTTCCCCAGACCCTCTGAACTGAAAAGCTAACATTGTTTAGGGCACAAGCAGATTGATTAACTTTCAAGAGCACTTAAGTAAGGACCAGACACTTAGTCAATATTATTTTGCTCTTTTAGCCTTCTTGTCAGAGAGAAGCATAAAACTGCCTAAAAGGCACAGTATAAAATTTTATTTTCGTCCTCTTATTTCATTATAATTTGCTACTCACAGAAAAGACAAAAGAAAAAAAAAATTAAACTTTTAATGCTGTTTCCACACCCCCAGGGCTGGTACAGTAACAAACACGAGCCCTGAGGGGCAGCGTATCGGTCCAGGAGCACATCAGCGGATGCCAGAGCAGCCCCTGTGCCTCATGCACAGCGTGGTGCCGCAGGCACCACTGCAGATTCTGTGGGCATCACAGGCCTCCACCTGCCCACCCGCATTCGTCCTGAGCCCTGGCTGGCAAAGCCCACTGGCACTAACCCAAGCTCACACCGGGGTCACCAGCTCAAGGGTGGACAGAGATTCGGGAAAAGGCTGCTGGGAAATCTGAGTATGTGGCTATCCCCCAGGGCTTGTTCAGGGTTTGGCCGCGGGTCACGTACGCTCCTCCCCCCCACCCCGGAGGCCAAACGCGGTGACCCTCAGGGCAGGGGCGGGCTGGAGCGCGAGAGGCGGAGCTTCGCCTCGCCTCGCCTCACCTCACCTCTGACCCCCGACCCCGCTTGCGGTCGGCGCTGCGCGTCCTCCCGCGCCCCACCGCAGGCTGCCCCCGCCTCAGGCTCCCCCGCCGCTGTTCTCAGCGGGCCCGGCCCCAGCAAAGCCGCCCGCAACACTCAGATTTAAAGAAGATACTAAGTCACCTATGCCTGGCATACTGCACAGCATAAGCCCGCTGCCGGTGTAATTACATACATACATTAGTTGTGTGCTTGTGAAGGCAACAGTTTAATCATGTTTAATTAACCACGTTGTAATGGGAACATTTGATAGTTAAGGGTTGCCTCGCTAAACTGATGAACACCTGGAGCACACAATTAGTTCCACCACCAATAAATTAACCAAAAATCAGTCATCAGTAATTATTTTCCTTCCTCCCTAGCAGGCCACTGGGATTAAAAGGTAACCAAGGGCCAACGCAGACCTCTGGCCATGGGATCAAGTGGCTGCAGGACCACGGGAGCCTCCAGCTGCCAGACTGACCTTTCCGCCATGGGTCCTGAGCGGAGACAACTCACCGCTGCCACAGTCCTTGGTTTGCATCGCTCTTCCCTTTCCCAAGCAAATCGTTAACTGTCTGGGGTTGTGCTGGGTTCTGCTTTGGGGGAGGATTTGAGTGTTTTGAGCTAGCCCTGCACCCACTTGCACGTCTCTTAGCACAAGGGAAGTGGGGCACGCGCTGGGGAGTTTCCTTACACAAACACTTTGAGGCCTTTGCTTACCCACTTCCAAGTGTGTGGACAGATATAAAAAGGAGGGGCCCTGGAAAAGCATCCATTTGCAGAAATAACATTTTCAAAAGAGGGGAAACAGAGCAACACAAAATACATACCATTAAACTGTAGGGTGAATCTAAGCCAGACATTCCTCTTCAACATCATTATTCCTGATGACTGGGAATAATTAGCATGACTTGCTTGCTATTACATTTTACCATGTCACCTGAACAGTTTTTCACCCCTCCTTTCATAGGCAAAAAGCCAAGAAAAAGCCACCAGCCCGTGCAGCTTCCAGTCTCTGAAGGACCTCTGAAGGACAACACACTGCCAAACCAAGTCCAGGCAGAGATGCACTAGGCCTTCATAAGCAAAACTGCTGCAACACATCTGTTTCCTGGTTTATTCACCCCAACACCAGCTTGTTTCCCAAACCAGGAGGCTCTCCACAGGCTAAAGAGCACACATCTAGTACAGAAAGCATTGTCACTATTTCATATCAAAGTTAAAAGAGCCTGGTGCAGTTTGGGGCCATGCCACAAGCGTGCACAAGTTAGAAGCCATTTGATTCACAAACCTCATTTACTTTCCTGCCACGTTCCCTTTCCCTCACAAACATCTCCAGCTACTGTGGTTGGTCTACCACCCTCCTCAGGTGGGCAGCACAGCCTGTACTCCCACTGTGCATTGCTGCCCACACATTTATTCAGGTTTGGAAGCCTAGGTACAAAGAAATTCTGCTACTACAAGAAAAGAACAGCCCAGATTTACATACAGTTTGCCTGTGGCCATACATCTGTCCACTATTTTCACAAATTTAACTCTCATGGAAGGATTGCATCAATCAAAAATCATGTCTAGGAAATTTTACATCTCCTGTAGCAGGCGATACAAAGAAAGATGACCTTTCTGATGAACTACTGATAATTCACTGCATGGAAAAAAATCAGATCTCTTGCATGCTGTAATAGACAATACAGTAACATGCCTCAAGCAAACCGAAAATTGAATGGCAGAACCAGCTGGTTACAGATGGTAGTGTGAAAAGTTCACCTCCTCCTTTCTCTGCTGCTTAGCTGCAAGAGTATTAGTCAACAAAAGCAAAGGATTATTTGTACTTCACTCTGCTCAGATTAAAAAGGATAAATCCTAAAAATGAATCCATAGCCTTCACTTCAAGCAATAACATACAGTGCTCCAACAAAGGGGGAAACAGCCTTGATGAAACATCAAATGGGATAATGAAAGAGATCACCGAGATGAGCTTGACATGAATACTGGGCAAAGTTTACTTTCCAAAATGAAAAAAAAAGAGCTCAATCCCTGCTTTTATACCTGACCTGATGTTTATCATGGTGTGGGGGTGCACATCACTGGCTGATGACAAAATAAAGCAGAGCATATTTGCCAGCCAGGAAAATGAAGATTCAGCTTAACTCCCATTGCTTCTCTGTGCCAATTCGGTCACCAGGAGGTGTGGAACAACAAAATATAAGAGATGGAAAGACCTGGAGAAGCAATGGAAAAATACATTTTTTTAAATGTTTACAATGGATGTTCTTCCTTGAACAAGGGCAAAAAACTAGGGCTTAAGCAAACCAAACCAAGAATTAAAGGATAAGCATTGCCTGATGATAGGGAAATGGTATTAAAACGTAGGCGGCATAAATGAATGTTCAAAGCTTTGCCTCTGCTCAGCACTCTTAGCACTTAAATCAGAAAAAAAAAATCCCAGCACTCCCTTGGGAAAAATACAGCAAGATTAAAGGTAAAACACAGACAGGAGTGAAAAAAGAAGCCCATTCAGCCTTCCTTTCTGGACAACCTGCACGTATCACACATTTATTTTGCAGAATAACGCGACATGCCCAACTCTTACTTTTTTTTTTAAACGTTTTCTTAAGAGTTTTGCAGCTGAAACATGATGAAATCCAGAAAGCAGCAGAATTTTCTCCAGTGCTGAAATAAAAATCCTTCAAGTCAGTTTTAAAACATATAGAGAACTCAAAGCAATTTCACAACTTAGTCCTAAAGCACTGAAGACATTGTACAGATGAACAGTGCAGATGCAACATTATAATCAAATTTCCACCCACAAATGAAACACAAGGAAAGAGATAAGTGATACCTAAGGATTGGGATCGTGACCTAATGTGTATAATTAAGCCACTTAAATTAACTCAGTTCCCTTTGTTCTTTTTACAGAGAAATGGAAATCAAGAGATAACAGCCCCACACGAAGGGAAGAATTCACTAGGGCATTCCTCCCCAAACCTGCTTCTTTTTTCCCATTCTTTTGATGAAAACAAAGAGTTGCTCTAAGTGAAGTATTTCTAATTCTACAGAGTCAAAAGCTGTAAGGGAAGATGACTCCTCCCAAAAAAGAAAAACAAAGGTAATAATTTGGCAAAAAATGCTTGCCTTTTCTGATATACCATGACATACAGTAATAATTGACAGTTTAACTTCAGGACCCTGCTAGATGAACACACTGATCACATTAGTCTAACTACAAAGATTTCTAACAAAGGTGCAAATAGTTTCCTTATTTCTAAGCATGTAACAGGAAAAACACTTTTTTTCCCCCTCCCAAAGAGCATCTCAATATCCAACAATAGTGAAATGCCACAAGGATATTTAAAAAGCCAAACAAGGTGTTAAACCGAATTAGGAAGTTAAGAAGCTAAAGCGGAAGGCAGTGTTTCCATCCACACTCTCTTTTGGATCCTGGAGACGAAGGGCCAGATCAGCTTCCCCCACTGGCCCATGCTCATGAAAAGAGCTGCAGGTACCACGTGACACACCAAGGCAGCTGAAAAGATCTTTAGGTTCTTGAAGGAAATCACAGCTCTCTGGTCATCAATCCCCCAAATTCACAGAAGTCACCCACCCACGGCAAAGAATTCACTCATGCCAGGTCAAATAGAACAGAAATAAGTGCATTCAATATACAAGTGATTTTTTAAATTCCCACACACCCTTTTTCACATAACATGGAATAAAATGCAGAGGAAAAACCCACTGATGCAGCCTGGTATATGTAGCAGGAAGGCCAAGTGGCAGGACTCCTGCGGCACACCACTACCTTCACAATCCTCCCATTCCAGAGTCTTCTCTCTGCTTTGGGATTACAACTTTATATCGTTCCATTTCTTACTAACCTTTATTTCTTGTACCACAAAAAACCCTCAGCAAGCAGTAACAAAACTTGGTGTTTTACCATATTCCTTCTGACCCGGTTACCCTCTGAAGAGGTGCAATCAGTCACTGCAGTTATAAACATGAATGTGGTGGAAGGAGTTTGTATCACTCAGGAAAAAAATTCACAAGCTTAATTCTAGTCCTCATGAAAGTGAAACATTACCAAAGCGATGAATAAATAAATGACTAGAAGATAAGAGTTTGCAGCATACTCTATGTGCTGCTTGTCGTCAAGCTTCAGCCCCAGAAGTTAAACAAATACACACACAATCCACCTTTGTGTCAACATCACCTAGACACAGCTCTCTTTGCCAGCTGATTGTCACTTCTTGGCTCTCGATGGGGCGATTTGTGAAGCACACACGGACAGACAGACCTACACACGGCGCAGATCTCAGCGGGGACATCCAGGCAGAGCAGTCTGTGTGCACTCACACACACACCCTTAAGCACAAACACGCTTGTGTGGGCATATATGTTCATTTGTGGAACAACTAATTTGGGGACTTGCTCAGAATAGAGAGGCCTTTCAGTAAGTTTTTTTTCCAATCAGAGGCATTAAATAAAGGACCAAAATGATATGGGTTTCCTTCAAAAAGCCCAGGTAAGCATCCTGGAAAAGGATGTTAAATAATTTTCTTTTTAATAACAAAATAGCGTTGACCATCAGAAGACTGTCACGTTCCTGATGCATCTACTCCAACATAAACGTATTAACTCTTAAGCAGAAACATACACAGCCCCTCGCAGGAAGAATTTCCACTTCTATGTGAAGCGAATTGGATTACACATTATTACATATATTATACAATACATGGCTCACCTTCAATAACTTTTAGTTCCACATATACAGCCAGGACTCAATAACCTTTATGTAAAAGGTCACTCATTTTCTTCATTAAATTCACCTCTTCAAGGCCTGAAATTTGTCCCATATTGCATTGTTTTTATCTTTACAACGCTCTCCATGTATCTTTGTCACGTAAAAAAAATTACTTCCACAACAAAACACGCTTAATTCTCCTTTCAGATCTGCTGTTCAGCTTTCCTGTGCTACATACTCTAAGGCCAACAAGCCATAAAAATCTTTGGTCTCTTCACACTGTGAGGTACATCGTAATTCAGAGGCAAAAGAGCCTGTAGAGAAAATTAGCATACACAGGATGCTGTTCCTTTTCACCATTCCAGCTTGCCATCTAAAGGCCTATACAAGGCCATCTAAATTTTAAATTGCACACACATCTTCGATTACAACGTTACAGTGTAAGCAGAAGGTAGCAATTACGTTTCATAAAATAAATTAATGCTTCGCTTTAAGAAGCCGTAGAGACATCCAAACATGCAAAATACGCTTTCGTTAAGTCATTCAATTAACGCACACCTTTGTCACCTCTCTTCTCACAAGCTTTGATCAACTTCTTCCATCTTTTCAATCTGCCTCCACATAAAACTGTTCAGCGTGCTACAAACAGCACTACATAGGAGTCCTCCAACGTTTCCCATCAGATACATAGGGCAGGACCCTGCCCTTCAACGGTTACACCACCTTCACGATGGAGGCTACATTTCCCACCACAGACAGGCCTTCTGAAGCTCAGCTGTTTTCTTCTAACAGGTTTGCCTGCCAGACAGAAGAACAATAAATTGAAAAAAACACTTTACATGTCTTATTTTTCACATCCTTTTTCATAGGCTAAGATAAAACATGAAAACCAGAATTCATTGATTTAAAAAAATTAGAGGTGAAACAATATTTTAAAAGCTCAAGAATTAGTTTTTTTCTATTTCAACAGAACATGGTGTTGTTATGCATTAGGCACAAAAAGAAGGCATAATAGTGTGTGCAATATGATTAAGTACAATAATTACCAGATAACTAATAAGCTAGTATATCCAGAGCAACATCAGAAAAACATTTATTCTTCTATATCCACACTAAACCAGCTTAGCTCTATGCTAACCATGATGCATAGCGACACCCTCAGTCCCACGCTCTGACTTGGCTAGCACTGTGCAGAGCCAGGAGTTGGACTTGATGATCCTTAGGGGTCCCTTCCAACTCAGGAGATTCTGTAACCCGATGATTCAAATTCCTTTCTTCAGGGAATCAATCACACCCAGTCCCCACGTTTAAAACCACTTATTCTAGGAAGCCTTTCCCAAACTGAGGGTATGTACTTCCCTGTTTTCCATTCTATTACCTATTGAAAGAAAAAAACCACACTGCTTCCACTCCTGGCTTCACAAGTTTTTAGTGTGTGTCAGCAACAGGAAAACACTCCATTTTGCTCTAACCCAGGGGACTGGTGAAAGGTAAACCACGTCCACCAGTATACAGTCATTTTCAATTTGTGTTCCACTGTGAAACAGGGCAAAAGGGCACAATCAGTAAAGGAAAAATGTGCCTAGCTGGTCTTACTGTAAAAGGACACAAGTGCTGCTGAACATATTTGTTTCTGATTATCATAAACAGCCTATTCTTCAAGGAGCCAAAATATTTACAGATAATGTAATACATACAGGTGAAAGCTGTTAGCCTTTTCATCTGTAAGAGGGAAACAAAGAATAGACCTCCAGCTGAGCGTGAGAGGAAGGCAGCTTTAAAAGACTCGATGCCTGCGTTTGTTCACGCACAATTGACGCAATACGCACTAAATCATGGCTTGCATGAAACAGAGGGGGAGAATAACACAGAGCTACAGTAAGGAGTAAAAATAAAAAATCAATTACTTGCCTCTTCACTTTTAGACACGTGGCATTTGGGGCTCTGGAGATCTTCGACGCTCTCGGCAATTGGCTTATTTAGTGTTTCTGGCAGAAGGAGAGTCAGGAATCCCGCTGACAGTCCGCTGATCCCAAACACCACGAACGGTACAGAAGGGCTGAGAGATTTCTAAAATTAAAAATCCATAGTAAAAACCCAGCACTATTTCCTGCTCCTAAAATCCATATGAACTGCAGTCAAAATCTAGAGATCACAGCTTTTCACTCCAGCAACTTGGGCAGTTATCTACATACCAGCAGAACGATGAAAATGAGTAAGTGTCATTTCCAGAACAGCTTCCTAGGAAAGCTTTGATCAAGTGTCTAAAAACTGAGATACTGAGCGAGCCTGATAGGCCCAAACACATTACATGACATTCATTTCACTAACACATAAAATAGTAACACAGAACATTAGATTATGTAAAAAAACCCCAAACCCTAAACTACCAGGTATGTTAAACATCTTGTTCATTAATTCCTGAAATCGAGTGAATATTCTTTATTTTTTCATCAAGCCAAGTGTTTTCAAGGAATATGGGTGTATGTGGTATCAAAATCAGCCAATTGCTTTGAAGAAATATTAATAAATCTGAGTTTTGTAACAAGTAGAAGATAACCTTACCATAGATGGCACGAACGGAGCCAAAATGCCCCCAAATCTGCAAGACATGGAACAGACACCCAAGCCAGCGTTCCTGTTTCAAACGAAGAATGAAAAGGATTTGTAGGTTCAGAACACACAACCAAATCACAGATAAATGCTGTGCCACTGTTGGAACCAACTTACTTTCCCTCCCCCCACACACACACACTTTGGAAATTATCAGTCTTTACTTAAGAACGAAAAAAGGAAGTTATTAAAGACCTCCAGCAGTTACTCTATTTTCCACAGCTGGCTACTAGCAAGGTAGTTACTAGCAAGCCTTTTGATCCCTAGCAACCCCCTTTCAACCCCTAGCAAAACCACCCTGTTGCACAATCCTTCACAGAAATTGGAACACAGATTTTCTGAGCTGCCACAAAGGGCAATTAAATGGGACGTTGCTGTGCCGGATAGGGAACGATTTCGAAGCGTGGCAGAATCTCCAGGCAGAAGGCCCCGAATGCTATCTCCAGCTCAGGTCATCGGCAGCAGCCTCTTCTCTGCCACCTCAGGTTGCACAGCTAAGTCAGCGCTCACCTCCAAGCAGAAAATGACTCATTGCCAGCGTGAAGGTTGAGAGCATCACTGGGGGGCTGCGGAATTCTGCTCTCCCTTCAATTTTCAGACAAGTTTAAACCCCATCTAGGCTGTGATAGCCAAGGCGTGGGGTAGACCAGCTGGGTCCTCTCCAGAGAAAGTTATGGAAATCCTCACTCTGTCACTTCCTTACCAAATGCAACCCCACCCACCCCATCTCCATCTCGTTCCCCAATATGGAGCCTTACAGCCCCCCCAGAAACTGACACGGGCACCAGTCCTGAGGCAGCATGAACCAGCTGATGGTGGCCGTTCTTCTCCCTACATCCCTGTTGCTTCCTCTTGTTCCTCATCATCCTCCATCGCACCGCTGAGCTGAGCTGCTCCTGCTCACCCTGTTTACTTTTCCTCCTCTAAAGAAAGGACAGTGACAGGACTAAAGATGACAAGCAAAGCTGCAACGTGTGTCGCTAGCATACCAAAACCACCCACCCCCTCCCACGTCCCTTCCTAAAGGCCCCCTTAGGGGGCACAGGTTAAGGGAAACATATGAAGGGAAGGAGCTAATGAGAAGCCAGTGACTTAGGTGTAAAACACAAACACAGCAACTGATTCCCTCAGCACATTGTTGTGGGAAAGGGAAAACAGCAATCCATGCTTCCTCACGTTGAGGCAACATCAGCCCCAACCCCATAAGATAAAGCCAAGGATACCATCAAAAATGCAAGAGTTCCCCCAGTATGCAAAGAGCGAATAACCAGTATGTAAATGAGCAAAAAAAGATTTCCAGTGCTCTCCAAGACAGTCCAATAGCCCCACTCTGGTTTCACCCATCACACACAAGGATGCTGCCATTTTCCAACAATTCTCATAAGAAAACCCCACGAGTTTGTTCTCCCAACAGTATTACTAGAGCTACGATGGCATTTTTCTTTCCAAAGCCAGCCTTCCTTTTTGTTGGAGATGCACCAGCAGCAGTGTTTTCTCTTCTAAACTTTTTATTTGTTCCACAGCAGGTATTTTAGAGACACATCAAAAAGGAGAACAGCCCAAAGCAGGTATGGTCTGCTCAGTGGTAATACTGAAGATATTTAATCTGTCTGTAAAACATCCAACTGGAAAAAGAATGACAAAGGAGTTAATTCCACCTCCTCTCCCCCACCTTCGAGTGGTACATGTCTCATCGGATGGAGCAGCAGGAAGATCACTACAAGGCTCTGCAGAGACCACCAGATGGTGCTGATGCCTTGCTTTAAATTAAACCCACCGCTGCTTTTCCTGCATCAACTAGAATATTTGCAACTCAAGTACCAAAACAAAAAATGGTTTTAAATATACGATCACATGTGAGGAATTGTCATATGGTTTAATGTAACGATTTGCCATATCATTAAACACAAGCAGCTTCATTAAGTTGCTAATTTTTAAATCTCTCTTTATTCTGGCACTGTCTCCTTTGGCTGGCTGTATCTTTGACAGAAAGTTACTGTTTTGACCAAATATTAGTGCAGAATTTCCAAGGAAGCAGCCCTGTGCTGGGGCTTTGTTTTTTGTTTGGTTCAAGCAGAGCACTGCTATTTTGTGCTGGGCATGAACTGTCACCTATTTGGCACAGACCCTCAGCGGGACTTGGGGAGAGATGAAAGGCAACACAGTGAAACCAGCAAAAGTGGAGAAGTGAAAACACTTTCAGATTTAATTCCCTGGATTCTCGATTCCAGAAAAGCAGAGGGGACAGGGAAAGAAAAAAAGTCAACACCTTAAAAGCAGCATGACCAGTGAGGGAAGGGATTCTGCCACTCTGCTCTGCTGATGCCCCACCTGCAGTACTGCATCAGTTCTGGGGTCCGCCGTACAAGACAGACAGGGACCTGTCAGTGCAAGTCCACAGAGGCCATGAAGATGACCAAAAGGCTGGAGCACCTCTCCTATGAAGGCAGGCTGAGAGAGTTTGGGTCTGTCAGCCTGGAGGAGGCTCCAGGGAGACCTTACAGCAGCCTGCCAGTACCTGAAGGGGCCACAGGAAAGCTGGAGAGGGGCTGGTTACAAGGACATGGGGAAATGGCTTTAAGCTGATGGAGGGGAGATTTGGATTAGGCATTAGGAAGAAATTCCTCACCATGAGGTGGTGAGGCCCTGGCACAGGCTGCCCAGAGAAGCTGTGGCTGCCCCCTCCCTGGCAGGGTTCAAGGCCAGGTTGGAGGTCCCTTCCAACCCAAACCACTCTGGGATTCTATGAAAAAAGAAAAAAAAAAAAAAAAAAAAAAAAAGACCTTCAAGAATACAAGACTTTAGTCAGGAGAAAACAAACCCCCACCTCCGATTTCAGTCAGCAAGCTTGGGGTGTGAATATTAACCCTAAACCATTGTGAATAATCATAAGCTCGGTATCCAGAAACAGTCGATCCGCCTCCATCGTCACAAGTTTTATTCCAAAAAATATGATCCACAGCCTAGCTTTTATGCTTCTAATATGGTGACAAAAAGGTAACAAAACAAAAGTAACCAAAAAAGTAACAAAAAAAAAAAAAAAGCCAAGCCAAGGAATCACCCACATCCCCTCCCAAAAGCCCTCAGCAACCTGGAAACAAATGATTTATACCCCCATCCTCACTAACTGCTACAGGACACATCTACCAGGATGCATTCCTTCTCCACATCAAGTTTCAACTCTGGTGCCCTCTCCAGAGAGGGCTCCATTTTTGCACAAGTTCTGTTGCTGCTGTTCTCCAGCAACGCGTGCGATGCGGCTCTGATCCTGAACACGCGCTTACACACCACCATCCAGAAGAACCACGTGGAACCGAGACGGAGCTGAGAAGGCCAAGGACTGTGTGCTAGCTTATCTTCTTATCTTGGGTTTAACCTCAGGACATCCCAAGAGACAGTAGTAACCTCACAAGGAGTTGGCCAGAACTAGGAAAAATAACCTAAGGTGCTAGCCCACTTGTTTGTTAATTAAACGGCATAAAGCAGATCGCTGCCATACAGAAACTACTGAAATTCATTGCGTTACGAGTAATTAATGAAGTGACAAAGCTATAGAAACGCTCTGTTTTTCAGCAGGCAAACATCACCGCAGGGGAGATACAGGCATACAGATGGACAGTAAATAGTCCTTACCGCATAGTCCACTCTCACAATAAAGTTCACACACACTTACGTACATCGTTACGTTAGGGTTTGCACCCTTGTAACCAAGAGAAGTGAAAATAAATGCAGCACCCAGTGCTGCCGTGTAAAAAGTCAGGTTCCACATTGTTATTCTGGATTCAGACCTAAAGGAAGCTGCCACAAAGAGCCCAGGTGAGCGCCCTGGTGCAAAACGGGTGGCTAATGGGAGGAGCCCTTTCATAGAATCATAGAATTGTAGGGGTTGGAAGGGATCTCGAGAGATCATCGGGTCCAACCCCCTGCCAAAGCAGCTCCCTAGGACATTTCACTCAGATAGGCGTCCAGACGGGGCTGGAATCTCTCCAGAGAAGGAGACTCCACACCCCCTGGGCAGCCTGTCCCAGGGCTCCCTCACCCTCACTGGGGAAAAGTTCTTCCCCAGATTGGGGGGAACTCCCTGTGCTCCAACTTGCAGCCATTGCCCCTTGTCCTGTCCCCACAGACACTGAAAAGGGGCTGGCCATTTCCCCCTGCATCCCATGCTTAAGATAATTATAAACATTAATTAGGTCCCCCCTTAGTCTTCTCAAGGCTGAACAGCCCCAGCTCACTCAGCCTTTCCTCATAGGGGAGATGCTCCAGGCCCTTCATCATCTTCGTAGCCCTTCTCTGGACTCTCTCCAGGAGATCCCTGTCCTTTTTATACCAAGGCGCCCAGAACTGGACACAACACTCCAGGTGGGGCCTGACTAGGGCAGAGCAGAGGGGGAGGATCCCCTCCTATGACCTGCTGGCCACACTCCTCCTGATGCACCCCAGGATCCCATTGGCTCTCTTAGCCACCGAGGCACACTGCTGGCTCATGGCCAACCTGTCATCCACCAGGACCCCCAGGTCCTTCTCCACTGAGCTCTTCTCCAGCAGGTCATCCCCCAGCCTCTACTGATAGAAACAGTTGTTCCTTCCCAGGTGCAAGACTTTACACTTGCTTTTGTTGAACCCCATCTGGTTTCTCCCTGCCCAGCTCTCCAGCCTGTCCAGGTCAAAGCTGCCTTAATTACACAGAGAACTCAGGGTGGTATTTCAGGCGGGAGCAGCTACCGATAAATACTGAAGCACACCAGCAATCAGCATCACCACGGGTGAAGTGTTTTCATTTGCCCAGAAGCGGTGTGAAATTACCTCAGCACTGTTGGGTAGAGCTCCGATGTATAAATATAAACGATGTTGAAAGCAGCGCTGACCATCATTTTTCCACACAAAGCTAACAAGGTGGGATTGAGGAGCAAACCTTTCGGGAAAGAGAAAACAAGCTGTAAGCCTAAGTTCTCTGTTCTCTTACTCTTTTGTTTTACACCATGGGGAAAACATCCAGTCCTCAGAGTGCCACGCAAAAGCAACGTTTCATCCATATGCTTTTCAGCTACACAAAGAAAAGCAGCATCTCGATTCTCCTCAACCTTTTTAAGAGCTGGCGTAAGAACAGATACATACAGCTACATTTAGGAGGAAGAAAAGGTCACACCCAGAGATTCCAGAGAGCTTCCAGCTCTGCAGTCCGAGTAACTTACCGGGTAACCGCATTTTTGATGTGCACAGACGGAGAACGTCGCCTCTCCGACCAGTTTATTAGATTAAAAACAACCTCAAAAGTTTGTTTGCTGCCCAAGGACATCCTGTTTGGACTTCAAATGCGACAGGTCTGGAACTGGAAAGACCAAATGCCAACGCAGCCCAGGTTACTAAGAGACAGAGCTCAGCTGGCTGAACTGAAGTGCACTTCTTTTAAAGTCCAAAAGAAATCTGGCTTCTGTTATCCTCGTTGTGATTACAGCTGTGTTTGCATCATCTGTTTAACTAAAAAGGTAATTGAATATTTTTAGCACATGAACAAAGGCAAAAGCTTGGATTAGCTTTATTTCAGGTCCTCTTCCTCAGCACTGAGTTCAGCATGTTTCAGTTTGGATCAAATGACGTTCATTAAGTAATGGTAAAGTCTAATTGCTTCTCAATTGCTTTTCTTTTAATTTGGCCCTTGAATGTTTTCAGTTCTATTCACGCCATCAAGCCCGATTCTATGTCAGCTGAAGCACAAATTCATTTGTCCATAAACTGAAATCCAGAAACTTGATTTCTTTACGCATGATGCATTCTTTTGCCATTACTAGTGTAATTCATGCAGAGCAGATGCTTGGTAAGAGCTGCAATATTACACAGAGTCACCAGATGCAAAGGTGTGAACCTGGCCCTCAGAGCCCTGCTCTGGGTCAGAGAGCTGGGACATCCCTTTTCTTCTGTCAACCCAATATGAAGCAGTCAGGAAGAGATCTGTAATTCTCAAATGTATTTTCAAGCCTCCTGTTTCTCTCCCAGGGAGACTTAAATCCAACACCGCTGATCTGTGCCTTAGGAACATAGTGTTACTGCATTTGGGAAGTTTTGGTCTTGCTATTGAAACAGAAGAAGAAAGTCTACCTAGAGAGAGAAATCAAGCTCAGGAGGGAGTCCCAAGTGTCTTCTCCTGGTCCCCTCCCTCAGGGAGGCTGAAAGCTGGCCACGTGGGGACACAGACACGGTTGTTAATATTTTCCTTGGAGTTCCGAAAGACATTTTGTAAACTCTTGCAGCACAGCCCGTTACTTTCCTTACATCTAGACAACGTGATGCCATGCAGGAGCAACCCATTTGCTCCTGTGGGGATTCTGGTCACCATGTACGGAGTCCTTCACTCGGTCCAGCAGTGTCTTTAACACTCAGCGTCACGCTTCGCCTGCACCCCTTCACCTGAACACCCGTTAGCAGCGGTATGCACATGACTGCCTCAAACAGGACAGCCAGGCCACGGTTTCCAGCTTCAGGGACAGGCAGAGCCGTACCGTCTTCCTAAATTGTCACTTTGGAGTTTTGTTGGTAAGAGACAATCTTCCATTGATTGATCTTTGGAATTCAGAGGAGTAAAACAGAGGGAATGGTAACAAACAGCGCTGATGTTTAAGAGCTGCCAAAGCAGCAGTTCCTTTGTGACTCAGTTCTGATGCCACCAGCAGTCTCATTCGCACTGTGCAAATTCTCCCTCTGGCTGTCACCTTCATGAGTAAGTGCTCACTTCAGCAGTACCTCCAAAACTAAAGGAGTCTTTGCATTTCTTCCAGAAAAAAAAATATCCTCCAGGAAAAAAGATTAGTTCTCAGCACAAAAGGAGATACCCAACTTCAACAGAAGCTGAGACAAGGGATGGTTTGGGGTTTTTTGGTTATTTTAAAAGAACTGCAAATTTTCTTTCCCTCTTCAGTGAAAAGCCTGTCAAGTCAGAACAAGTCACGTGTTCAGCACACGCAGATAAATCTAAACAAAAGTAAAAATCTAGTTACCCCAGCCTGGAAGGCTCCTTTCCTTGCTAGATACACACCCCGCAGAAGATGCCCCTGTGCTTTACAGCATCCTTTTGGAGAAGAGGCGATTGGCAGTACCATTCCCCCTCCTCACCTTCTTCCATGCGATACGTGAATTAACTGACGAGTTCCAAGCAGTAAGGGAAGGAGGAGCTGAGGGATAGATCAGGTTTTACTTCACCGCCGAGAGATTTTTAGTCTCCAAATCAGTCTGCATCATTAATAGTGGAAACATTCTGGGCTTTATTCCACAGGAAAAATTACTTGGCTTGGGTTCTCATCCACAAGTTTGCAGCGTTCTTTAGATATCCAGTGAAGGTCACAGACGTGAGAGGGAAGTGCCTGAAATCTCATTAAAATATTAAATCCCCGTAATGAAAAAAATTATCAAGGATCTTATCAGCAACTTAAAAGAATGCAGACTTGGACAAACCTAAGAACAGGAACAGGAGGGGGTGGCCAGAGATGCAACAGTCCTCATTTCATCCCAAGTGACTCATCTTCCTCATGCTTGGAGCTTAATTTCTTTCTGCTTAACTGACACGGGTCATTCTGAGCCAAGAACCAGATTTACTCTTACCACAGTGGAGAGCAAGGCATTTTAATGGGCTTAACGTCAAGTCAACTGGAAAACACGGAAGATTTCCTGAAATTTAGCAGCTCTTCAGGAATTATTACCCTGTCTGGTTAGTCACTACTGCTTTTCTTTCGTTTTGCTTTATAAAACGTATAAAAAGAAGCACAGAGAGCAAACTTGTTGAAACAAAGCAAGAAGCTGTCTCAAATAAAAGGAGCGACAAAACAGCTGAGAAGCTGAGTTAACACAAGCATGGCAAACAGGACGACAGGATATTTTGTCTCCATCTGTTTTTCTTCCCAGGGCATTTTTGGTATCAATTAGAAATTGATGCCAGGCAGCCTTTATGGCTGTTAAGGCTCAACTCAACCTCTAGAAGGCTACCTTTGTCATCACATCCCTAAGTGCTGCTCATTCCAAACACCTAAGGCTAAAGCGTGTCTACTAAAGCAGTGTTAAGGGAAATGCAAGCACAGAGCAACCGCTTCAATTCGCTGGAGCCATATGGACACAAGCTCTCAGTAGCAAAAATAAACAGTAGCACAGAAACACTGTACTTGTAGAAAAAGAGTGAAAACACCACAGAAAAGGTATGTGAATGTCCCTGACAATGTTGGAAAACAAAACACCCTTTGAGATGAGGAATGCACTGGATGGTACTCCACTGTTTGCATGACCTGTCCTGGCAACCACACACTGCGGCTACGCATAGCATGAGATAGAGAGAGGCAACAAGCTTCTTGCCATCCCTACAGCTTCCACACTGCAATTCAGACTGCCACTCCTAGTTTTCCAATACAAAATATTTTCTTCAGCTTTTTAGTGTTTCCTTTGACAATGAATTAAGCTTTTACTTCAGGGAAACCTCAGTATGAATACTACATGCCACCAAAACAAACGCAAAGCTAAGCTTGGCATCTTGCACTGAAAGATCCAACCAAGCTAACATGGCTCTGCAGTCTGCCTACCAAATCCAGGACTGGATGGTGAACTGCTCAATAGCAATCAATGAATGCAGTGTCAGTATTGGAGGCAGAACGGGCTTGCTTGGTCTGGCCTACAGAGAGCCAAGGGCTTGCAGTCAGACAATCTTAAGTCAATTTTCAGTCCAATTATGCCTGCAAGAAGTTAAATGCAATATAGGTGAGAGCTGGCTCCCTGACCAGCCTTGGAAGGAAGAGAGGGAAAGAGAGAGATGTAGATAGCCAGGACCTTAGGCCCCAATATACCAGGTCAGGAAATAGTGATTAAGTTGTTGTGCCAGCTTTTACCCACATTAACCAACACCTACTTCAGCAGCAGCATACACTTACCAGAATTTGTTGGTAAAAACATGGTAAATGTACAGGCAAATCCAGCAAATATCAGAAAACATGCCATAGTTTTACGTCTTCCAGACCTAGAAGGAAAAGAGCACCCAGATAAAGACGGAAACCAAGTCCTTCAGCATTTTTTGTCTGCAAAAATACCAACTACAGCACATAACAGTGTTAGTAAGAGTTATAAATCTGTTGTACCTTGACAAGCGCTTCAAATCTTGCATTATTTTCCTAGTTCTGGGCAACAAAGCCCTGACACAAAGCTTTCCCTTTTAGTTTTTAAATTATTGAATTGGTAGCCTTGAGAAGCCATCTATTTCAGCAACGAGAACTCAGACTTTCTTCTTCCCTGTACTGCAGCAGGCAATGGGCTGTGCCACCAAACAGGCGTTACAGCATGTACACACACAGATCAAGTTAACTTCGGTCAGGAACACAGACTTCGAGCGCTCCCTAACCCGCCTTTCCCTTCTACAACTGCCATTTTCACCACTGACCTCAGCGAGACCAAAGTCCCATCACCCAGATGCTCAACTGGCAGGTTACGTGAAACCCTGAGCAGCTCTGAGTGGTCAGACTGGTCGGCCTTCAGGAATAACTACCCACAATAAAGCATGGCTGCCAAGTACAATGAAAAGGGGGAAAACACACGGACATCAATCATTCCAGCCTTAACGGAAGCTGAGTCGCTCTTAGTTCCAAGCTCTCCTTAAGAAGTTGAAATGAACGATGCTGAAAACTGCTTCCAACTGCAGGTGTGGTAAGCAGCATAAAAACAATCAATCATTCCAAATTAAGTATATAAGAGCTATACCTAAGCTGTAGATATCTAAATAATTAGGCTATTCCCATTTTTTCCAGAGACACACAACTTTTTTTCTCCCAGTAACAATCATTGAGAAGCTCCTGTCTAGTAACTCAAAAGATGAGCAAAACTAAGAAGAGCAGCAGAAAATCAGAGCCTTGTTTCTGTACCGACTGCAGAAACTCCTGCAGCAAAGTAACTCCCCAAAGAACCAATGCCCTTTAGAAGTACAGCGACGTATCTCACTGAGAAAAAGGCAAACGCTTTCCTAGGCTATCTACAAACAAACCCAAAAGTCTAGGAAGTGAGTTTGGCTTACCAGGATTTCTCAATAAAAAACATGCAGAGAGGAAATGCTGGCACTTCGACAAGACCAGACAGAGCCAGATTTAAATACAGATTCCCTCTTAATTCACCAGCATTTAAAGTCAGCCCATAGTACACAAAGCTGCAGATGTACCTAAAAAAGAACCATAGAAGTTACATCACTAACATCCCAGAATAAATCAAATTCCATAGTCATTCCCATGCTGCCCAAGCAGAACGTGGGCCAAGCAATACAGAAAAGGAGTGTCGCCCAACGCAGGGAGAAGAGCATCCTCCGTCCACCACAGCTGCGGGTGGTGCCAGGTGACAACCACTGAAACACCAACTCCATCAGCCCTACGTGCTGTAGCTTGACAAGGCCAGAGACAGAAAAGCAGCACCCCCACACCTTCTTCCAGAAGGTGAAGAACCCTTTACTTTGTCTCTCATCACTGTTGTTACTTGTATTCACCAGCCAGCAACTTAAGGGTCTAAGATGCTTCTGGATGTCTCTTAAAGGTGTTCCAGCCTCTTCTGCCATGTCCTGCTCGCCTCTGCTTATCCCACACAAACTACTGGGTTTTGCCCTCTACATCCTGACCATCATCTCAAGTGTCATTCAACTTTGAAGGAGAAATATGCCCTCGGCATTGTGGAAAGGAGCCATTCCTCCAGCAGATTAGCCCAAGCCCCTGTGCAACAGCTGCTGCTGTAGCAACCACCCAACACACCCCCTCACTCCAGGGCTTCCCTCTGCACCACCGCTGCTTGCTAACACATTGTGTTGAGGCCTCATGTGCTTCAAGGTGATTTTTTTTCCCCCAAGTTGCACCCCTTCAGGCCAGCACCTAATATACATCTGTGCCATCCACATTTTATCTTGCCCAGCGTTTTCCTCTGCTGAACCCCTGTAATGTTTGGGCTCTTGACACCTCCTTAGCCCTGATTCTCTACCAATCCATTCCACATAGTCCTTTTCTTCAATGGTTCAAACCAGTTTTGTTTTGTTTTTTCAGCCAGGAAAGCCAATGGCATCCTGGCTGGTGTCAGCAATAGTGTGGCCAGTAGGTCTGGGGAGGGGAATGCGCCCCTTGGCTGGGCACTGGTGAGGCTGCACCTTGAGTGCTGGGTCCAGTTCTGGGCTCCTCACCATCAGAAGGACATTGAGGTCCTGGAGCGAGTCCAGAGAAGAGCAACCAGGCTGGGGAAGGGGCTGGAGGGCAAATCCTCTGAGGAGCGGCTGAGGGAGCTGGGGGTGTTCAGCCTGGAGAAGAGGAGGCTGAGGGGAGACCTGATCACTGCCTACACTGGCCTGACAGGAGGGTGCAGAGAGGTGGGTGATGGTCTCTTCAGCCAGGGGACAAGAGATGGGACAAGGGGCAATGGGCTCAAGCTGTGCCAGGGCAGGGCCAGAGCAGATGTTAGGAAAAAGTTCTTCCCTGAGAGAGTTGTCAGGGCCTGGAACAGGCTGCCCAGGGAGGGGCTGAGTCACCATCCCTGGATGTGTTTAACAGACAGGTAGATGAGGTGCTCAGGGATATGGGTTAGCACAGGATGGGAACGGTTGGACTCGATCTTAAAGGTCTTTTCAGCCTTGTGATTCTGTGAAACACATGCTAATTTCTGCTTCAGCTTCCCGTTTTGCTCAATGTACACATGTTCTCACCAGATAATTTCTCAGTAGGCTTTGAAGCAGCTTAAGTAACGCTGAAAACAAAAGGCAACCAGCAATAATAATGAAATAGCAACCTAACAGCACGTCAGTTCAGATCGTCAGGGACTGCCAGCAAGTGGCAAATGTCTGGTTCACTTTGAGGAGAGAATTTTTTAAAAGAAAAATGATTAAAAAAATCTTAATTGTTGCCTCATGCCCGACTCATTCACAGCATCTTTGTGATTACCTACCAGATGTACATCAGCAGGATGGTTCGCCACCGAAGGACTGGGTGTTTAATTAGGTTTAGGACACCAGGCGCCGACTCATCCTGTCTCAAAGCTCCCACGCTTGGTTTTAGTTTTAGATTTAATCTCTCTTTTCCATTACTGAGGGCAATGTATCGCAGCACATCTTCAGCTTCTGCTGTTTTCCCCTGGGAATAGAGCCACCTTGGGGATTCTGGGAGCATGCTAGGAGGAGAGAACGGGAAAAATCAGCGATGACAACCTCATTCCTAAGTCAATCTTCCCGTTTCACCAACCAACACTTAAGAAAGTGCCAATGCAGAATTCAGAGCAAAGCACTGGATCTGCACCGTTCTGCCGACAAAACTCCACACGCTCAGGTTAACCTTATGGAAGGACCATGGCAAGTGCTTGATTAAGCACGTGGCCACGTTAGAGGAGTTTAAATCCAAACCCAGACTTGTGTAGAGCTGACTTGGGGAATGCTGCACTGGCAATATCCAGGAGACAACTCAAATCCCAATTACAGAAACAGCTCCCAAAAAACTTTGTGGTCACAAAGATTATATTTTTTCCAAGCTTCTCCATTATGGGAAGGGCTCTGAGTTGGAGTGGAAGAAGGGGAAAGAAATTATACTGGGGAATTACTTTTCAGGCTCCAGCACCAGTTGATCACTGCCTGCATAAATTCTGAATGTCTTATTTCCGAGTATAATCAGAAAACCCTTGTTTACCACAACTTCAGTTCATGATTCCTGCTTTTTTCCAGGTTGTAGAGTGTGCTGCTGCCTTTATAAGAGCCACGAAATAAAGAATGCAACACTTTCAACCAAACCTTTACCTTCTCTGGCATTCCTAACAGAGAGATGTAACCAAAGAAATCTTCCATTACTTCTGATGATACCAGTAGTTTTGGTATTTGGGAGAAGCAACTGTAATTCCATCAGACACAGAGCACCATACAGGGCAATATATTACTCAACTTCTTTGCTCAGTCCAGAGGCTTTGCTTTCTCTGACTACAGGCAGAAGGGGGTGAGGGGGTGGTGTATACTCTTTAATACCTTATTTGAAGATCAGATGTATCTAAAGAGTAGTTGAAACAAAAGTCAGAGTATTTTTCCTGCCTGTAGCGTACGATAGACATTCCTGTATTGAAGTGCAGACAGCATACTCCCCTAATACTGTGATTTCTTCTCCAGCTGAAACCACTGATGGGAAGTACACAAGGTGTATCCCTTCACACGTTGAGAGAACATTTCATAACCCCACAGGCCAAAGCTGCCACTTAGCTCCTTCAGCACTGACGCGTTTCATAACCACTCTCATGATAATGTACAACGTAGCCAATTCCAGATGGTAGCAACCAAGCACAACACAATGCTCAGACCCTGAAAGCGAGCTGATACACAGCCTATCATGGGGAAAAAAGGCAATTCCAAGCACTCTCGCTTACCTCCCCCTTTGCATCTCATGAGAAGGAGCTCTAAAACCCTGCAGGATCACTCCCAAAATTTCCCAGCGCTGAAGCCCTTCCTTGGCAGAAGGCAGCCCTCCTGGCCAACGCTCCAGCCTTCAGCCTCCAGCAGGCCATTGCTTCCCCAGGCGGAGCTGGAATCAGGTTTTATTGGACAGCTGGCACACAGCTGCAGCACTGGCTGCCGCAACCGGAGCAGCACGCAGCAACACACGCTTGTCTTCTCGGTAACCCTGACCTCCCCCTTCATTTAAAACCACTCCTGCCTTCACAGTCGGATCCTTGCTTTCACAAGGCCGTACAGAAAAGCCATCATCCTCGCTCACACTGCTCTCAAGCGCCAGCAAAGAACAAGTGACTGAAGCTGCTGCTTGTTTCTTCTCGTTGTAACGCACATAAGCCACTTACAAGGAGAGGAGGAGGAAGATGACTCCTGGAGTATTCGATACCAAGGCAAGGTAGCGCCAGTCTCTCACGCAGTAACCCAGTAAAGCGTAAGCAGCAATGCCAACTGCAAACGTCAAATTGGTCAATGAACCTGGAAAGACAAGGCTGAAACGGTGACTGCAGAAATCACTGGCCAAAGAAGAAAAGAAACCTCTAGCAGAACCTGGAAAGTGCCAGCCCATGATATACCCACAGAAACCAGCAGGTTTATGAGGTATCTTTAGGGCACTTTGTGAAGCACCTCTGTGTCATGTAATCCCAATGAAGAATAGCTTTGTACGATGTATGGGGGGGGGGAGGGGGTTGGAGGTTTCCCACCCCACACTTTCCAAAATAAAGGGGGAAAAGGAGAGAACAAGAAGTGAACAGAAACATACAAACTAAAGAGCAAAGGCAAGAACAAGAAAAGAAGGTGCTCAAAGTGGCTTATTTAGGTCTACAAAGGTAATGGTAAATAGAGGTGGCAGGCTGGAACAGAAACTGGGCGTTAGAGAAGTACGGGGACTGGGTTCAGAACCAAAACAGCTGCAAGACAGGTTGGACACAGCAGGCTGCTGATGAACAAGAAATAAAAATGTGATAAACACTGGGTCAGCTCCCAACTCCGACAGCCTAAACAACAAACCCTCCACAGACTAACGCAGGAGGATCTCATACTGACCTAGAATCAGTCTGCTACCGCTCACGGAGCCTAGCTCGCAGCCAGAACACACAGGAGAGCTTTAAGGCTGCTGAGCTTCAGCCAGCAGCTCCCTCCCCGTCTGTTGTTCAGCACCTCTTCCCCAAGAGCTGAGCAGGGCTACAAGAAAGCACCTAGTGCAACAAGCAGCTGGAAGCAGGCTGTCTCTTTGGTCCCTCAGGATGCTGGCGCTGGAGGGAGAAAGGCTGGGAGGAGCAGAGACACACAACAGGGCAAAGGGAAAGGAGGGGTGGGAGAGACAAAGCATGAGTCAGAAGAGCAAACCCAGGAGGAGAGGAAAATCCAGTTTTTGGATTGTATTGGTTTTTTGAAGGGGAAAGCTATAACTAAACCACAACCCCTGTATTCCCTGGAGTTCAGAAGGGAAAAAAAAAATCAATAAGAAAAACAGGAGAATGAGGTAACTGAAGAAATGAGAGAAATACGCTAACAGCCACAGCAAGTCAGCATTTGAACTGTGTTTTTCCCCCGTGTTGTGCTAGCCAAAAAGGCATTGCAGTCTGAGCTACTCCAGCTTTACAACAGTCTGGCCTGCAAGCATTAGATTTATTTTAAGCCTGGGCAGTGTCAGAGGAAGGAGGACATTTAAAAACACTGGATGGTCAGCACATTCAGCAGTGGCAGAATCCACTATCCAGGCACTAAGTCATCGTGTGGTGCGGGGAGGCTTCAGAGGACGCTGTGAGGTGCCTTTCCAAGGCACCATACGGCATCGCTCTGAAGCTGGCAGAATCTACCAACACACCTCAGTTTGGGGGTTTTTTTTGGTGTAATGCAGTGTACAAATTGAGAAGTTGTAGGAACCGAAGTACGAACTCTAAAGCCTCATTTTTACTCCTTATCAAACTCAATCCCACCTTCCCCACAGAAAATAGAATGTGGGTGAACTGCACCAGGCTTATCTGACTGAGCTGACACACTGCCTTTTCTTAGCACAAACATAGCACGTAAGGTAGTCAGTCAGAACAAGAGGTGGCACAGTAATAGTGATTAAAGATTCCCAAATCCCACCTGTAAGTGACCAAAATGATTTTCCTACATATTCCTGGGTTAAGACAAAAGACACAAGAGCCATTCCACCATTCACAGCTCCAACAAAAAAACGTGAGACTGCAAATATGTCATAATTCGGAGCGAATGCTGTGACATACCCCAAGATGACATCAAAAAAGAGACCTGTAGAGAGAATAGAACGCAATTAGTACTTACGCTACGCAGCTTGAACTCAGAAGAAAGGCAGGGACCACAGTCAGTTACTGACTGTAATGAGCTGTCTATAACACCCTTGGTCTCCAGTCTCTCACGTTTGGCTTTGTGAAACCATACTCTACAAAACCAGAGTCATTTTGGAGTCAGACGCTTGAGGTCTGCAATGCCAGCGGTGACGTTCCCCTGAGACAGTGTTATCATTAAAGAAAAGGATCTTTTGGCTGCAGACACAGCTTAAAACAAAGCCTCAGGACATAAGTAACCCGCTCCTGACAATTAAGTAAATCCTTCTTGCCCCCTTCACAAAAAAACCACACAAACCCAAATGCTTTTTATCAGGAACAACATGGCTCGGCAACGCGTGGAACGCTTTGATCCAACAGTGACAGAGCAAAGCCAGGTTGTTCTTTATCTCCCATCAATACGCCAGCGACAGCCACGGTGCTCAGCACACCCATGCAAACCACTGAGCTACTGACCCACAGGCAGAAAAGAAAAAGATGGTGTTATCCACATCAAAGGTTTTTCTTAAGCATTCTAACAGCCTTACCTGAGATATACACTGGTTTCCTGCCCAGTTTGTCCGACAAAGGTCCAAACGTGATATTTCCAATAAGCAATCCAGCAAAAAACAGGGATGAGGCAAGGCTCACTTTGTAGGCTTCTTGTTCGATTAGGTACCACTGTCAAAAAAAAAAAAAGAGAGAATAGAATTTCCTTACTGTTAAAAGCATCGACACCAAGTTACTGGCTTCCTTAAAGGCAATAGAAGTCTACCAAAATCCTCCTCCTGCCACTTCCCGCTTTACATCCAATTTTGTTTTGTTCCAAGTTTGATAGGTGAGCCAGCTGTAGTCCTCCCTAAGAGACTCCCGCATCTACTTTCTCTCCCAAGGAATTCTGATATAGTAAAAGCTTCCAGCTTGGTAAGTACAATCAGTCACACCCCAATTCCCAAGATAAACTGCCTTGCCAGAGCTTAAGTTATTAAGCAAGGAAGGTCTGAAGGGAACAGCTTAGTCGTTCCAACAGTGGGCAAGACCACCTATTTCAATGAACAGGTAGTAAAAATCATTAATTAACGAGAACAATACACACTGAGTGTTGCAGGACTTAATGCTGTGCAGCTCTGCCTCCTGAACCATCAGTAATCCCTGGTGCCCTCCCTTACCATGCACACGTTGAGGTGAAGAGAAGCAGGAAGATATTATGGAAAGATGTCTTTGTTTTATAAAAGCTCTAAGATCTACCTACGGCTCGGTCAGTGATATTTAGCATCTTCTAAATCTGAGGGCCCCTAATCCAAAATTGTCAGAATGAACTGGCAGTGAATCCAGGTGGGAACTAGGGCTGCACTGTTTGCTGACAGGGCAAGGCACGGACACAGCTCGCACGGCACCTCTGCTACAAACAAGGAGAGCCAACTCTCAGCAGCACGCTGTTGATGTCACAAACATAGTGACTCTGGGGAAAAAAGTGGCCATCAGAAAATCTGAGGTGATTTTTCCGAAAAAGAATTTAATTATTTCAGTGCAAAGCTTTACCCAAAGAGGTATTTAACCGTTTTTTCAGTGTTTCAAACAATTCCCAGAGTATTTACTGGGAAATTTCCTTCCCAAATTTCCTTCCCAAGTGAATGTCATGTTGACTTAAATGACATGGGAAGGCTGTCCTTTGGGCGAAGGAAGAAGGATCCTAATCCCATTTGCTTTTTTAAATTAGTACAACATTAAAGAAAAAGAAAAAAGAAAGTGATAGAAGCCTAAGCAAAGAGGCCCATGACCAAAATCCAATACAGCATACCAAGACCTCAGCCCCAAAGTCTCTGATTTAATACATATCCCCAGAGCATCAGGAATTTACTGACACTTAATTACAGCAATCTCAAGAAACATATGTTTTTACTCAATCAGAGCTCCCATAGCAGCAAAGCACAGAGAACAGCTCTTCTGTTACATGGCTCCATCCACCCAGTAACCCACCAGTAGCCCACCAAATGCAGGTTGTGGGAGCAGGACAAGATTTAAGATCTGCACAGGATGCCTTCTTCAGTTTAATGTACCTGATGTTCCAGCCCTTCAGCATTCTGTTGGGCTTCTGGGTGCTCTGGGAAGGAAACTCCTGTGCGGTAGCATTTACAGCTGGTTTTTACCATACCCCACTGGGCAGTAGATTCTACCCTCTCACACTGGCTAAAGATGTAGCCCCAAAACTTATGGTTTCTTGACTGAGAAGACTCCAACAAAGAAATATTCCTGGGCATGAATCCACAGGAAACTTAAAGTATAAAAATACCACGGCCAGTGCTCCTGGAGGCACAGAGCACTGCTGGCTTGAGTCCTCCTCCTCCACACTAGCACTCCACAGCACACATTGCCAACTCCCAGTTGTCATCTGCTGAGCATTCCAGGCCGATACAAGAGAAAAAACAACTTTATGCTCCTGGATACGATTATAAATATCGATTTCTCCAAGGCAAAGGACAGTTCTACACTAGATGCAAGGCATTCCTGGACTCCCTTTCCTAAGCGTCGTGACTTGTGAAAGCAGGGGGCTGAGTTGATCCCAGACCAAGCTGCAACTCCAACTGCATTTCTCCATGAACCGAGGCTGAACCATTATTTAAAGCAGTCTTAGTTAAACCACAACTCAATACCACGATGATCAGTTCTTGAGACAGAACTGAAGAGCCGGAGTTTTGCTGAGCTCCAGAGCACAACACTGCCCTTGCCAAACCAGAACAGCACTCCAAATATTTACAGTTTAAGCTCCATCACCAAAATAAAGGAAACAAACTTGAAAAAGCAGCTTCCTCTCTCAGGATAGAAGACGACAAAAGATGGCTTTTGCGAGGTGTTACTTGTGCTGCATAGCTCGTTGCTGGAAGATGCCTGTATTTTAATGAGCCTGATACAACCACCCGTGAAGAGCATAACTTCTGCTTTATTTGCATAAAAGGAGCTTGTTAAATATTTGTCAAAGTTAACTGCAGCTTGCCAACAAGAACATAGTCCATTTTGCTGCCACTGAAACAGACACCATCTCGGCTCTCCACTTGGATTTGGTTACTAGGCCAGTAGCCTACAGCAAAACATTGGCTAGCATCAAAAGACCCCATGAAAAGACTGTTAACAACGTAATAGAAAACACTCTTACAATAGAGCTACTGAAATGAATGGGAACAGAAATCTGTTTTGATGAGTCTTGAGACTCGCTATGTATTTTGGAAGCCAAGATGCCAACTTGTATGTTTAAAAACAGAGCTTTGGTCAAAATTTGCTGATTTCTGATTACAAATTAAACACTGCCCTGCATCGTGGGTCCTGCTACAAGTCAAACCCAAGGGGGATCTCAGAAAATAGGTTAATAAAACAGACCAACCTGATTTCCAACAGAGAATATAATCCTCTGTTATAATATAACTTTGCATCGTTCCTTCTTGTGTCTAGTCAGTACTTTTTTTTCCCCTTCTTCCAGGACTACACAGTCAACATTTGAGATGATAGGAAGGAACCAAAAGTTTGGCACCAGACAAACCAAGCACTAACCTGCCTCAATTGCCCCAAGAAATGAAACCAGCTGAGCCCGGGTAGTTCATGCTACAGGCCAAGCCACCCACACCACTTTTTGTTCCTGGCATTGGCAGTGGTGCTCAGGCCACTGACACCTCCCTGAGCCATTACAGCCCAGGGGCGAGCGAAAAGGCAACCACAGTCTCTTGCATGGAATTCACCGGGCGTGAGGATGAAGAGTCAGACTTCTGTCCCACTCAGCACAACTTCGATGTGTTCTGTCTCCCACTCTCACCACGCATTAGAATACCCAGACCTGTGGTGCGGGAGTTCCATTTCCATACTGGTTTTAATCAAGATGTACCTTCTGTGAGAAACTAAAGGCAGGGTCAAGTTGCTGATCACAAGGACACAACAAATTGAACCTTTTCTTGGGAGAAAAGAGACATTAGGAGGAGTTCCTCCTAGATTCCAGAGACATACGCTGTACTCAAATGATCATTCTTCATTAGCAGCGACTTTCAAACACATCCAAAGGTAAAGAAAATTGAAAACAAAACAAAGAAATAGTAACTTAAATTAGTGAGTATTAAGTTTACACTGGGGAAAAATAAACTAGTAGTTTAGTCATACAACTTCAAATTTTAAAATAATCCTTAAGTAAAAACCAAACAAGCGGGTTCCCATAACTTGTAATAGAGTGGGTAAAACATTACGCTAAGCCCGGCTCAGCTTTTACAAGCGCTGTGTCCTGTGCTAGCGGTGCAAGTCCCAAGCAGAGAGGAAACTGTTAGGCACAGACAGAAGTACTTGCCTCAGTTACTATAGACGTGAAGTTGTCTGCAAAGTGGGTGTGCTTGGCAAGCTCGGCTCTGCTCAGCGGAACTTCTTCTTGGTCTATGTGATACTCGGGCACGGCTCCCACCAGCACAATAAGCATCGACTGACAAGCCACGTATACCTTAGAAGAAGACACAACCGTTTACCCTAAACAATCCCAAGGCAAGCTGATGGAACACCGTGAGCTTTTCGTTTAAATTAATAGTTTCCCTTTACTCAGCATCACAAACCAAAATGCAATCAGTCTACTGCATTGAAGTCCCCAGCTGTGATCATCGAGGCAGCTGGGAGCAGCGGGTACCACTCCAGAGATACCAGCGCGCTTCCAGCACAGGCTTCCGTCCTGCCACCCTCCTCCTGGTCACAAAGTTCTTCAGGCTGTTCCCACTGGCCAAGCACAGGAAAGGAAAGTATTGAGAACTTCATTGTAGTTTCATAGCTGAGATCTAACCATTTGGCCAAGATGACTTTTTAATAGTGTTTTGCTTGCTATACTCCAAGACTACAACCTGTAGTGACAAGTCAAAACCAGAAAAAGAATCCTATACTGTTGAGTTTTTTTTAAAGTCTCTGCTAGTTCTTCCCATTGCAGAGACTGAACCTTTAACCTGATGGTTAGGAAAGCCAGAATGCGCAGAGGCAAAAAGTTCCTTTCAAAGAAATTCATTAAAGCCTTTATTAATTGATATAGGCATCAAGATGTTTTTAATGTCTTCCAGGCTTTACACAGAGACTTTTTTTCCCCTCCTAGCTTAAAAAACCCAAACAAACATTAACCTGAAACATACCCACATCTCAGTGATTTTCAACATGCTACCATTGATGGAAACCACCTGAGTGTAGAACAGCCTCCTTCACAGGGCAACAAGTCTTTTGGAAGGTGCATCGGGTCGGATGTTGTTTCAGCATCCCATTTCACCTGTGCTTACCTGGGGTGTTCTTGCAGAAATAACAAGCTATAAACAAAAACCTGCCACCAGCACAACCTCCCTCCCTCTCCCGACCACGTTTGGATTCAAGACCAAGGCCGGCACTAGCGGGAGGAAGCGTGTTACAAAGAAACCAGGAACAGGTTAGTGCCTGCCCGGGGGTGCTGGCGCTGTTTAAGGACAGCACCCTGCCTATCGTTTTGCGTAAGAGACAAAACACCCACCCAAACACAGAACCAGCTGCTGCCGTCAGGCTCCGTTTCCTACCCGCTCAGCAGAAGGCACTTTCCAAAGGGGAAGATGTGCATAGACGCGAGGAAAACACACGCTTAACTTGTCCGAGTCTGGAACCTAAGTCTGCGCTGAAGCCAGCGAGGTCTGAAAGGCACAAAACCTACCGAATTCTCCTGGAAACGGGCACGAAGCAAAGACGATGCCTGCCTGCCTGCTAGTGCTAGGGGAGCGCTGCTTTGCCATCCTCCCAAGTGCCGGAGGAGCACATGGGCCGGGGGAGGAAGGTGCTCAGAGACCGAGGAGCGGGGGCGGGACCCCGGACCGCGCACCGGCTTGGGGCACCGCTTCCTAGAAGGATGCCCGAGCCATCCGCTTCCCCTCCGGCGGGGCTGGGGGAGCAGCCGGCGGGGCCTCGCATCCCCGTCCCGCTGCCCGGCAGGTCAGGAAGCGGGTCCCGAATGGGCACGGACACCGCGGCAAACACGGGCAAGCAGCTCGGAGCGGCGGGAGACGCGGCGGCCCCCGGCTCTGCCTCCCGCTCTCAGCCTGGTCCCGCCGCCCGGGGAAAAAGAAACTGAACCGCCACAACCCGGAGCCCCAACACCGCCCCCGGGACACGGAAGAGCTCGCACAGGGACCCGCGGGGGCTCCGTGCCCAGGCCGGCCCCGCCTCACCTGCAGCAGCACCAGGAAGGCGGTGAGGCGCCGCTGCCCACCGCCGAACTCCCCCGCCGCCCCGAAGGCTTCCTCCAGCCCCACCGCCATGGCCCGCCCGCCGCCGCGATGAGCTGGCGCCCCCGCCTAACCTCGCCCCGCCCCGGCCCCGCTGCTCCCCCCGCCTCTTCCCTCCGGCTCTCACCTGCAGCCCCGCCGCGGGGGGCAGCAGCGGCCGCCGGGGCAGCGCTGAGCCCGGGCTGGGGGCAAGCTGCCCGGGGCAGCCACACTGCTGCGGGGGGGCTGAGAGCCGGCGGCTTCCAGGGCGGCCCCGCTGCAGGGACAGGCTGCTTCGCTCTTAGAAAGCCATCCGGGAGCAGCACCGGGCGAGCCGAGCAGGGGGCAGAGGCAGCAGCCGGGGGGGTAACTGCCTCCCCCTACTCCTGGAAGAAAAGGCTATCCGAAGCAGGAGGTTGCTCAGGTGGGATACAAGGGGATACGGCACATCTCTCCCGCACTCAAAACCAGAGCGGCAGGAGGGGCCCCAGGGACAGGCAGAAGCCCTCAGTAGTGGTGCCAGAGCTGTTTTCAAGTGGCAGCAGGTCTACCTGCTTCCTTGGCCTCCAATTTAGAGAAGCTGGAGATTTCATCAGGATTTAATCCAGCCTAGGGAATTGCAGGCTGCTACCAAAGGTTAATTTTACTCTGTAGCCTTCTCCCCAGGCTCCTGTCTCTGGCCAGATCTGGTAATTGGGCACCTACAGACTGAGTCAGTTCATCTTGTTGATTAAAATACACCCCAAATTAAACTACCACAAATGCTCTGCTCACCCTGCTGCTTTCATCCAGTTATGGGCACCTAAAAGCCCTGGCTCCTATGGAGAACCGGAGAAACTCCAGTTTAACTGGCGATTCCCACACTGAGGAATGCCTCAGCTGTTACTGAGACCTGAGGAAAGGGTTCGACAACAGCATGGTGAGCAGCCTTCTTCAGTGCAGTTCCTTCCAGACCATAATACACAGGGTTATGCTTAGATTTTCCACACTAACTTTACACAGGGGTTTTCTGTTTTGCTTTGGTGATTTTGTTTAGGGTTTAGTCTTTCACCTCAGTTAGCTGTACTCCTTCCTCTGAGGCAGTAAGGTAGGAACACCTCCCTTCAGAATCGTAGCCCAGCAAAACTGGCATCAGTGGAAAGAGTGGATGGGCCAGTGCCGCTCACAGAGCGAGCGCCATGCAACGGAGCCCGTATGTTGCCCGGGAAGAGCTGTGTGAAGGTCAAAGTACATCTTACCTTGGTGCTGTGACAACGTGGATACCATGGACTACCTAAATCATTTTTGCTTCCTCATCCATCATCATACTTCAGCAACCAGCAGTGAAATCCTAGGTTTTATTTGAAGACTTTATAGTCTGTGCTCCAGCTGCTTTCATGATTCCTACCCAAAGTCAAACAGAGCAAGCTGTTGCTGAACCCTGGCAAAGGCAGGCAGACATAAACAAGTCAGGCTTCCATTTTGTTCCCAAATACATCTGCAGAAAGCACAAAAAAATAATTTTGCAAGTCTCCTGACTTTACAAGACCTAATGGGTTCCCCTTGATGCTTCTTATCATCTGGTTTTCCCACCTCAGTGTGGAAAATAAACAACACTTAAATGTGTTTTAAAAAAGAAAAGGACCCAAAAACATTCTCACTCTTGCTGCATCTGCTTGCCTTCAACATTTTAGCCTAGAATATACACACCAGGTGACTGCCTGAGCAGCTCTCAGCAACATCACATTAAACAGCAGGAACCAGCTCTCAGCCAGCATTCACCAAGGTTCCTGCTAAACATTAGCTGAACAAATAGAGCAGGAAAACAAAACAAACAATTCCGCATTGTTTTCTGACACCTACCACTTCTTCAGTGACTAAGGGGTGTGTTCGTAGTGCATGAGCTGCTCTGACACGAGGAACCAAGTCACTGCAAGGTCCCTTACAGTCAGTCTGTGCTCCTGGGACACATTTCCATAATGCTTACAATACAGTAGCCATAAACAATAATGTTTAAAGTCTTTCTCCTCAATTAGCCATATCCAGAAAGCCTTTCCGTTGAGGCAGTAAGTCAGGAAGCCTTACAAAGAAGGAAAAAGCCCAAGCTCTGGCTTACCAGAACACTGTTTGACTAGAAACAGCTGAAGAAAATCTGTTTGTTGGTACAAACAAGAGTAGAACTGCATCAGTAAGACAGGCTACCATTAGAAGAGGATTGATTAATTTTTAAAAATCCAACTGTTCCCCAGGAAGCCATACTTGCCTTTTTTGTTTTGGAAATGACACATCATCTTATGACTTTAGGCCAAGCTGAGCATCTAACCCAAACAGGTAACATGCCAGCCTTTTCAAGCTGCCTTTAGCAGGGTATGTTTCCTTTAACCTTAAATCAGCATCAGGCTCCACAGCAAAAACCTCGACACGGTAGTTTAGTCATTACTTGGACCCACTTTAGAAGTCTCTTCAAAACCCAGACTGCTCATTTCAGGACAGGAATCATTATAATAAACCAAACATAACAGGTCTGTAAATCATAATTCAGGTAATAAAAGATCCACTGCATCCTGCTCAAAGCAGCCTTTATTAAAGACAGGACCGAGATAAGTCAATGCATAGTAATAAAGCTTTCCCTCCTACAAATATGTAAACAAGTTGACAGCAAGTTATTATTACAATAAAGAAGTTAAAGCTTACATTGCTTTTTTTTTTTAAAGCTACTAACTTCAGTCTCCATGTAGACAGTCTCTGGTCTGTAGTGTTTAAAAATAGAGTTCTTGAAAACTGTTAAAGTGTCACCTTGGCGCACCCACGTTTCTGTAGAAAAATACTTAAAGACACCCCCTTCCCATTAATAAAAGCAACACCAAGGATGATACACACGGTCGTGAACAGCGCTCTCAATGCACCTAGCATTTACTTCACCATTCCCTGTAACCACATTATCTCCTGTTCGTTTTAAAATTCATTACAGTTAGCTAAAAAAACATATTGTGGATAACATTCAGTTACTTTCCCATTGCAAAGCAATTAGCATTAAGTAGCTAATATTGGCAATTACCTTGTAATCAGAGTCTTGCCTGAATTGATTTGCAACTGAGGCCGTCAATTGAATCCTCATCTCAAACTGTATTCTAGCATTGACAGTCGGTGCTTGCTGAGAAATCTGAGTCAGTTCAGGTACTTTGGAAAGGTTTGACACCTTTGCAGGTTTAACAAGAAACACATATTCTTTCTGAAAACTTGCATAGAGGTTAAAGGTACTTTCTCCTTAACTCCATTAACAGTTCTGCTGGTGGCAGTCAGTCAATCCTCAGGAAACGCTTTCTTCCTGAGTTTTATGATTTGATGAGCCCCATTTTACATTCCAAACCCCAAAAGAATGGTATGTTTAATTTTGATTTCTGCTTAACATTTTTCTAAGAAGTTTACTGGCAAGAGCTAGACAGATCACTTTTGCAGTTGCTAAGGCAAAACAGTTGGAAAAATCCCTGTATCAAAAGTATGGTTTTTTTTTAAAAAAAGTGTAGTATTTCAAACCCAAACTAAACTACATTCAACAAGCAGAGAGAACTATGTATGATTGGGATGAAAGCTAATCATGCCATTGTGCCCTGCCAAGCATCAGCTGACAAAGAACAGCAAGCAAAAAAAAAATAATTAAGATCACACAGTGAACCAGTTTCAGGATAAACCCAAAGAGCAAAATTGAGCTGTCAAGGAAAGAACTTTGCAGTAAGTTATTAGACTGAAGAAAGAGCTAGGAAAAGGCTGAAAGTTTTACCATCGCTTCAGGACAGCATCTGTCAGAACACAAGTGCATTCATAGGCAAAGAGTGAGGAACATGGATAATACCACCAGCATTCCTAGTGCCATGCACAGCTCAGGAGGAGGGGACTTTGTGTAGCCTGCTTAATTAGCAAGTTAAGTCTTCCAGGAGTTACAGCCAGTAAGTAACAACACAAAGCAACTTATTGACCACGAGGGTGGTAGAACCTGAACTATTCACATCATCTCTAGCCCTGGAAACATGAATACAGCCCTTGAAAGAGGATCTCTGAGAACCTGCCACAGGAAATGTAACCCCAAAAGGGCTTCCCCTGCTCCTGTTTCCTGGAAAGATGACAGGGTTATTGCCACGCTCGCAGATAAAACAAATGTGATGAGTTTAAGCAAGACACAGCAGCAAGGGCTCAAGAAGGATGCTTGGTGAGCAATAGATTCCACACCCAAGGCTTAGGTCAGTCTAACTTTCAAAGAGAAGCGAGATGCAAATACAGAAGCCTGTTTCCTCTACCTAGTATCTTACACACCTTAACAGGCAGGCACAGCCTCTCCCTATGTTCAGAGAAACAGATGAGAAGCACAAACATTCCCGGGGCAGAAGCGATAAACCACACCTGGGAAGGCTGCCTTTCTGATCACTGCCTCCTCTGCAGACAACAGCTCCCTACAAAAAGCTAGATCACAAGCTGCAGTTGTGCTTAGAAGAAGGATTTCTGCCCTTCACTCAGCTGGGAGAGATAGCTTTCTGTCTCCTGCTACAAAACTGCATCTTGGAGTGAAGTAATACAAGCTTTGGCCTTGTAATCACACACAGACCGTTGCAACTGCCTACTAAAGCATTTAACTTCCCCAGAGGAAGGCTAAAGGCCTCGTGCCATCAGCGCTGTTGCATTTGTCAAAGGCTTTGCACTTGGCTTACACATGCCTGTAACAGTGAGCGACATGCTGCCAGCACAGACCAGGGTTTGAATCCCTACGATTCAAACCCTGGCCCGCAGGCTAGAGGAGACTCCTTCAAATGCCACTCAACAGTAAGGGGCCACCAAGTGCCCACCAGCAGTGAACCCCCTAGAGCTGGCACAGAAAGAAAAAGAATGGCAGTGGGCCCAGGCTGTAAGAATGTTTAGAAGTGACTGTGATACCCGGGAAAGGTCTTGGGACTGGAGTCAGAGATCCAAGGCTAAGAGGGATTCACACAGCATTTCCTCTCCAAGGAAAGGTAACACCATCTCTCCCTAAAGTCATGTCGTGCTACCTACAATAAGTGGGTGTTTTCCCCCTGAATCCACAGTAGGGGTACAGTCATACAGAAAACTAAAGCCAGCCTAATTCTCAGAACTGCAGAAAATAGGAGAGGGGAGCTCAAAAGTCATTCTGACAAGTCCCTGCCTTGAATGACACTCCAAAATTAGTCTCCAAGCAGACAGTGATGCCATGGGACACTAGGTTATGAAATAGGGCTGATTACATCAGCTAGACTTGGAGAAAAAGCTGGTTTTATGTAAATATTTTAGCAATATAAAAAGTACAAGACAGCCAACTTTAGAATCCACATAAGATAGGAAATATACACTCACATATGTTGCAATATATTCACTCTTTAAGTAATGCAAAGCAAAACCGAGTCAGGGCCTGAATAATCTTTCACACATGCCTCTGCGTCAGCACAACTTCTCATACGCAGCTGATGGGCTGATCAGATCCCTGAGGTCTACCCCTGGAATTGCTACAGGTTTTACTTACCACAATTTTAACCAAGAATGGAGTTAAATCATGTTACAGGTAAAGAAGGCAGGCAGACACAAACAAAACCAACAAAAAACCCAGACAAAACCCCCCCACACAGCCTCAGAATACACAGAAAGGCACCTGATAATGTTGTTAGGTGTTAGTAGCACTCGTCTACAGCATCCTAAGCGTACTTAAGCGATTATGATACGTTAAGAAGAGACCATGAAAACCAAAAATCATTGGCATTCAAGAGTTTAGTGTCTTATTAGGTAGATCAAACTTAAAATGACACGTGCAGCTGTAAATCATTAAGTGTGCAAAACTATGCAGTTCTGCATAAAGTGCTAGACGTACCCCCAGTTCGCACCTATTCCTATTACCTACGTTTAAGCTCGGCAACGCGAGGCAAGGAAGTGATCTTGAGGATGTACCATACCTACCTCATCTTTCCCTTCCCTTTCTCACCATCACCCGCTGTCTTTTGAACTGTACAGCTGTGAATAACCCAGAGGCCTTCTCAGGTATTTCATGTATACCTATCTTGCCATGTAAACTCAGGGACACAAGTTTCACAACACAATTGGACTTGTAATTATTTTGGCCTGTTCCGTACCTCTGGAAAAAGGCTTGTTACTCATTTAACTCCCATTTAAGGAATGCTGGAATTCATATTAAAACTTGTCCAGATTTAAGTCTAAAACAATAAGCAATTAATGAAAAGCAGAGTAATACTTTATCCAACCACTTAAGTTCATAAAACCAAGTCCTACCCTATCTATTCATACATACTCATTCTATGAATCACACACAGATCTGTAACACTTGACACACTGAATTCAAGTCGTTAGAATACAGCAGTTGGTCTTGCAGGCAATGTGCAACACTCAGAAGTACACGAGTGGCCTCTTCTTTACTCTGTACTTCAGGGATCCATACCGTATCTGAGGGGAGGAAAAAACATGTAACAAAGAGGTGAGATCACTTCAGGCAGAAATATTATTGACTAGATTGGACTAGGGGAAAGGTAAGAGACTTTAAACATGCTTTGGACACTCCACAGATACAGTAAAAGAATCTGCCTGCGACTGAAACAAGTACAGTTTCAATAGATTTGGGTGAGGGCAAGTCTCAACTCTTTTCCCAGAATTAGCCAAAAAGCTTTGTGAGACGCTGTAGACATTTATCCCAAAACATCTTTACTCTGAGACACATACAAATATAAAGCACTTGGAATCTTTCATGGAATCTTCTCTCTGTGGGTTACAAGGCAAAGCAGGCCACGTGCCTATGGCAGCTAAAAGCTTCCGAATCCTTAACCCATGAAGCAGCACATGTTTAAGCATGCACAACCAAGACACATGTGCCAATGGCAATGCCACTATCTACACCCCCGATGGCAATACCACTATCTACACCCCCCTTCCAAGGTGAGCAGTTCCTGGAATTTGGGTTCAGTGGTGCCAGATTTAGCATTACAAGGACAGAGTCTATTTCACCTCCTCAGCCCTTTTTCCTTGCTTAATTCCTGTATTTCATTCCTCTATTTCCCTTAAACCCCTCAAAGCACCAAAGTTTCCAGCTTGGATATTGCTGCCATGTGCTTCCTTCTCCACCTCACTTCCTACAATCCAGTTATTGTTGATAACCACTCATAACACCAAGAAAAAAGCCTGCATTAAAAATGTTCTGGTACATTATTAAAACCCAACTCAGTCCTTCAAGGTCACACTTGCCTCTCTCCGGCCTTTAATAGTTTTCACAGATTTCATGCTCTGAGTTCTTCGAAGGCCCCTCTGAGCAAATGTTTCATCATCTGAATGTGTCCCCTCCATCTCTCCATCTGTTTTATCATCTCCAGGATTTTCTTCCAGCCAAGTGCTGTAACCTTTAAAAGAGTTTTATAAAAGTGTTTATTAAGAGGCAGCTGAAACTCTTTAGATTTTTAAGCCAGCCAGGAGTTTTTTTCCTGTAAAACACATCTTTTATTCCTTCCAGGGATAGTCAGTCTGACAGCAAGACATCTAGCACGCCAGGAGCATTTTCTAACTGTACCATTTTTAATTAATAAGCCATTTCCTTCCATAAACACACCGTGCAGTGGTCCCCTCATTGCCAGAAGTTGAATCATCGGTCTGCTATCACCTTCTGCTTTACACCGAAGGGCAGAAGTCCTGGAAAACTGGTTGGATCTTTAAAGCTCCCTTCCAACCCAAATCGCCCTCTGACTGACAGGATCTTTATCACACTCGCAGACCGCCGGGCCAAAGATCCCTCCCGGCCAGATCCTCCCAAAGCATCCTCAGGGCTGTCCCGTTCGCATCCTGCAGTCAGGACCAGGACCAGGACCACCCCCGCAGAGCACACTAGAGGGCGCGCACGGCTCAAGAACACGGACCGCTGGACCCCCGGCCCAGGCGCAGGGCATCACAGAGCGCCGGGGTCCTCCACCAAGCTCTCCTTTTACACGGCCACGCCAGAACATACAGGCTGGAACACCTGCATACACCTTTGAGAGGCCAAACCCACCTGTATTCATCATCAGGAGGAAACGCGATGGATCTTGAGCCAGAATTTTATTTAAACTTCAATAGATTCTCTTCTTTTGGTCATTTCTTTTTTTTTTTTCCTGAAATCAGACTCACCCTCACCTACTCCAGAAGTATTTTAAGGCAGACTTACCTCTTCAGCCATTCTAGAGACCACGTATCTCTGCCTCTAATATAGTTTCAGTGCATCTTTTTCAGTAAGGAAAATGCAAGTCACATCTGTTACTCATATCACTTATGACTGGGGGTACGTGCAGTGACAGCAGTACTTCCTTATCTCTGTTTGGAAGACCTCTTCTGACACATCAAAACCACACTTGCCTCTCTCACAGCAAGCATACTGCGTCGCAGCTCAGTCATCCTATGAGCAATGTCCTATAGCCAGGTCTCTTCAGCTTACTTGCACGGGACCCCCAGCTCAGGTGATAAAACCCCCCAGTGTTTTACTAAGCACAACACAACATTACCAGGCAGCTTCCCTATCGCTGTCAGGGGTTTGTTCCTTTAAGTCTCCAATGCTGAAGAAGCTTCAAAGGAAACAGAAGAGATGCACACTACCAGGAAAAGATACACTAAACTAGCCCTGGAAGAGCGTTTTGACACACAAGATTGAAACTCACAATCAGGGGTTATTTACAGAGCGTGCTCTGTACCCAAGTTTGGGGAATTTTAGGCATTTTCAAGCTATTTCTAACAGATAACTACTGATCTCTTACCAAGGAATAGCCCCTGCACAACAACTGCAGTGACATCACCCCAATACAACTTTTGGAGTTCTTGGGCATTCTCTGTGGCCAGCACCCCCCACCCTTATGCTGATCTGCACAGGATACCTTCTGGGCTCACTTTGCAAGTCAGCCTGGGGCCATTCAGGCTGTCATTTACTCCTCAGGAACACCATGGGCTACCATGTGGTTACCTGAATTCCTTGCACTCCATGAGCACCTCCCCTCCCCAAAACAGAACCACAGAATGGCATGGGTTGGAAGGGACCCCAAGGATCATAGAGTTCCAACCCCTCTGCCACAGGCAGGGACACCAACCTCCAGGCCTGGAGCGACACAAGGTTGCCCAGGGCCCCATCCAGCCTGACCTTGATGAGAAGGATGAGAAGAGCTGACAGACTTAAGCAGAAACACAAGAAAACAACCAGAGCTGTTCCTTTCGGATGAAATATCAACCCTCTTGCATAGCAGCCTAACCACTTAGAGGTGCACCTGACAGCCTTCCACTACAGTCTTCTTACAAGCAGCACAGCCTCAACAGCAAAACAATGCAAAAAGTATATATAATAAATTAACAAGACTAATAGCAAAATACATGTGCATAAACATGTACTGGTCACCACACAGCACCTTTGGGTGGTGACACGCATCAGTATATTGTGACAAGTTCCTGCCTTCATTATTTCCATCACCACAAGTAATTTAACACTTTGAACTATCATTACAGATCTATTGAATTAATGTCTCTTAACTTTCTCTTCCTGTTTGTTGAACTTCCATAAGTTTTTAACTTTTTGCACACGTGGCAGAAACAACATTTAATCACCTTTTTTTTTTACTCCTAATCAAGCTTTACTTTAGCCATGAGCAGAATCCCTTGCCAAATGGCAAAGGTATGAGGACTGAGTACATATGACTACATTGCTAGTGGCTGTGAAAAGATACTTCAGAGAGCATTTCTCCAGTTAACCCTGATCAAATGCACAATAGAGTTCTTGCAGGTCTTTCCCATTTCTGAGCGGGGTAAATGCCTCGCTGCTGTCCCACTTTTGTCTTTGGTGAATTGATCTTTCCAGGTAGAAAAACTGGATAGATACCTACCTGAAGATTCACTTGCAGAGGCTCTGGTTTTTGTTTTTGCTTCTGGTAGTGTCTGATAGGGTCTCTGTCCTACCGGCTCATCTCCTTGTATAGTAGTCAAGTCGTGCATACTGAAACTTCTCAGCTTCTCCGTTATTGCACCTTGACTCTGAAATACAACAACAGTATCTTTGAGAACAAAGCAGAGACTTAACTTGGCTGTTCAAGTCAAGATAGGATGATGTTTAAGCCCATGCTTCCTTGTGGCACAACAGAATTCATTGAACATGAGCATGCAGGCAGATTTACATATGCTTAAGCATTGCCTTTACCCAAGCTCTTAAGACAAAAAAGTTACAGGTAAGCTAGCAATATCATTACAAACACCTCATTTCACTCCTCTGAGCAAATCAAGGCTTTTTGATCAGGGATCACGTTAAAAAGCCACAAAATGCTCAATCCAGTCCAAACATGGGATATCTCTGGCAGTGCTAGGTACCCTAACAGCTGCTTTAACGCTTCCTTTTACAAAAATGTGGTTGAACAAAGATTTCCACTATTTTATGTATTTTACCACCTACATCTGAATATGCATGAGAAAGGAAGAGAAGTTTAAAACATGCTCTGTAACAGTAACCCAAGTAACCAGGAAGCTGGCAGCACTACCAAAGCTCTAGCTGGCAAAACCATGACATCCCAAAACAATCAGGCCCTGTCTGGACTAAAGGCTAGCAGGTTCTCTTACTGGGGTAGCTTTACCAACATGGTACCAACCCAAACTCTAAGGCTACACTACAGGGATAGTCGATCACACTGGCACATCAGTACTCCTTCCCTGGTTGTCTTCACATCTTTTCTACATGGTGTGTACAGAAAGTTCCCCTTTGGAAGAGAAAGCGGCTTGACAATCCTCTCTTCCAAAGGGGAACTTTCTATACAAGGTGATGATGTTATTAAAGCATTGAAGCTTAATTTATTGTATAAGCAACCAAAGGCACAAGCACGTTACTCAACGTCATGTTAAAACAACATTTCATTCTTCCTTCTCTGGCATGTGAGGCAAAAAAATAGCTGTTTCAGAGGAAGGCTGGCAAGCCTGCACACCAACCCCACTTCGAGCCAGCGTTCTGTATTTTGTTTTGTTCTTACAAATGAAGCTTTTAAGGAGAACTCCTCATCTGAGCACTGTGTTAGCTAGCAGAAGCAGAAACCTGGGTGCGACTCCACACACCAGCATCGGGGCAGTTCTTGCACCACTGGCTGCAGCCGTTTGTTCCTACTCCCATGGCAACAACTGGCTGCAGAGGGTAGACTAGCACACTAAGGTATTCCATGTTAAAAATAGCCATGTGAAGTGTAGAGACAGTGGAGTGATACTCCTTAAGCTTGTGTGGCGACTGAAGGCCAAGGGAGAAGTGACTGAAACTTCATATTCGTTTCTGATGACTAGTCATTAGTACAGGATATAAAACTAAGACAGTGTGCTACAGAGGCAAGAAAACCTCTTTTAATTCTTACACCACCAGTCATACATGGCCACTAATTAATAGCAACAAAGAAAGGGCTTCTGAGGAGAGAAGCAGCAGCCTCCTGCGGAGCAGTGCCTCATTCAGCAAGGACCTAACAGCCTCACACAATGGGCCCTTCATTCCAGGGGTACTGATTGAGAGGGGAAGTTTCACTCATGTTACACACAGCAAATAAGTTTCAAAGACTACATACACCAATAAGAGAAGCAGCATGTGTGCCTGAGTCACAGGAGGAACTGTTCTGCACAACCATGGTCATACCACACTACTCCTATGCAGGTGCTCCTAACAGCCCCCCCACCACCAGTCACCTTCTGCCTGAATGCGGTCTCCAGCCCACCTTAAGAAGATCCAGCCTAGCTAAATCAAGACTGATTTCTACTTTGCACCACTGCATAGAGTAATTGGAAGTAACTGACCCATAAGGACCATTGAGACCAACTCCTAGTTCCACACAGGACCAGCCAAATCAGAGCATGGGACTGAGGGCATCATCCAGGCACTTCTTGAACTCAGTCAGGCTGGCTGCTGTGACCCCTTCCCTGGGGAGCCTGTGCCAGCACCCAAGCGCCCTCTCAGTAAAGAGCCTCTTCCTAACATCCAACCTAAAAGCTCCTGTGGCACCGCTTCATGCTGTTCCCTCGGGTTCTCCTCTAAAGAGAGGAGAGTTGCACCATCCCTTCACCCCCCTTGTCAGGGAGCCACAGACTGCCATGATGTCTCCCCTCATTCTCCTCTTCTCCAGGCTGTACAAACCCAGGGACTTCAGCCTCTCCTCATGAGACTTCCCCCACAGACCCTACATCACCCTCCTCTGGACACTTTCAATACATGTCTCTCTTGTACTCTGGCACCCAAACCTGCACCCAGGACTCGAGGTGGGGCTGCACCAGCACAGTGCAGAGCAGGACAATCCCCTCCCTGGACCAGCTGACCATGCTGGTTGGCCCTCCTGGCTGCCTTGGCACGCTGCTGGCTCACGGGTAACTTGCTGTCAACCAAGACCCCCAAATCTCTCTCAGTACGGCTGGCCTCCAGTATCTGACCCTCCAGCCAGGGTCGCTCCTCCCCAGGTCGAGGATCTGGCACTTGACCTTGTGAAACTTGATGCTGTTGGCAGTTGCCCAGCTCTCTGATCTGTCCAGGTCTCTGTAAGGCTTCTCCACCCTCAACAGAGTCAACAGCTCCGTTGTCATCTTGACATCATCTGCAAATTTACTTAAGACACCCTCTACTCGAGTCTGGTATCATCTATGAAAACATTAAAAAGACCTGGACCTAAAATGGAACCCTGGGGAACCCCACTAGTGACTGGCTGCCAGCCAGATGTCACCACACTTACTATTCTTGATCTATTTATTGATAAATTAGAAACAAGCCCACATTGCTGTGGTCATACAGCACTTCCTTAGAATGATTCTTCCAGCTCCCACACCCAAAAGCAGCTTTCTGCCCAAACCAAGCATTCCATGAGGATCCATATTATTATCAGCTCAGAATGGAAGTCCAGCCAAAAAGCATTCAATACCCTCCCTACTGCAGGGAAGGTGAGAGCAACACTCATATTTAGAGTATTAAGACATTAAGAGCTTTGCCATTTTGTTTGAAACCTCAGAGTTGCTGGCCACAGCGTGAAAGCAAGATGCCTGCCTGCAAAACAGAAGGCTGCACAGCAATCCAATTGCAGGGGGAGCTGAAGGGGGATCTCCTGCTTCCAGACTTGTGCCATGGGTGCAGCAGCAGCTATCACCTCTCCCCATCCACGCCCACAGCTCCAAGATGGCAGAGCAGTTGCCATGCCTGCACTAGTGTCCCATAATATCAACAGGTCCTACCAGTAAGGAAGGAATACAGCAGGCTGTATCCAGCCCAGAGGCTGAGAACCAAGTTACACCACGAGAGACTCAGGTCCATTTACGCCTACAGCACAGGCAAAAAAGGCACACAACTTCACTGCTCACATTTCCATGCCAGTGAGCACTGAAGAGAGAGGAGCTGTGACATTTGTCTTCAATAAAATGTAAGTCTTCAAGAATGAGTTTGCTTATTCATTCAACAGCGTTTCCTCAAACATACTGAGCCCTTTGGAGAGGCCACATTTATTACCAGTGACCAGGCTGAAACACTGAAGCTGTAAATAGGTTTCTCAGCCCGTGATAAATGTAGCCTACTAAAGGGACTCTTTTTGACACTGCTCAGACTCTAGTAAGCTATTAGTATGCTGTCTCATCAGCTGACCCTCATGTATGAAATGCCATTCTCTATTTTGTTACTGAGCATGTGTTTTTATAGTCTATACCCTTAATGTGGGAAGTGCCTGTAAACAGGCACCACACAGTACATCTGTCTCAGGGACTTCTTTTTTGTGAAGTGAGGCTTGCACCCCCTCAGTGGCCAGGATGACCGAATAAAGCTGCTTGCCTTCCCTGGACAAGTTCTCAATGGACTCCACGCCCACAGAGCTGCTCAGAGCTTGGTGGCCGCAGAGCACAGTGCCCACATTCCCAGCTGTCCTCTCCCTGATCTGATGCGGGCTGACAGGGAATGACTTCTGCTCCCTCTCAACCTGAAGAGGGACTGCTGTCCCGTGGATGACCTCCACAGCATGCCAGGCAGTCCCAGCAGGGAGAAGGGATGAAAGCTGGGGAGCTGAGCTGCTCCAAGAGATCCTGGCTCTACGCCACAGCTGGCTGCAAGACACCTCCTTCCTCTGCAGTGACTGGGACAAAGCGGGAGGCTCAGCAAGGCCATCAGCATAAACCACCAGAGAGGCAGCAGATTCAGGATGCAAGACGTGCAGAAAACACAGTCCTCAAAACACTTTGCTACTGCCATCACCACATAATCCTTAACAAACAGTATCTGTGTGACCTCACCAAGCGGGACAGTGCACTGCACAGCTTGATCAGCAGTTGTCCTGCATGTGGCAAGATAGAAACCCACTCCTGCTCCCAGCCAGAGTCAGAGCTCGTGTGTCAGTAAGGACTGGGACACACAGGTAAGAGGCATCTTGAGGGATCTGATAAGCTCATGCATCCAAATGCAAGATATGGCAGTGCAACGTGGTGCCGTGCACTTAGTTCTCTCAGATCCATGTACTATTGAGCTGAAAGAGCTCCAACAACTTCCCTATCAATTAAAGACATCTCGTTACTGCTTCTTTTAATACCCCTAAGAAATTTTACTAGTGAACTGTAAAAGTCATCCTAGACCATCTTTAAGTCTTCTAAAATCAGGATTTCACAAAGACTTGTTTTCTTAAATTACCATCAAAGTAAAATGATTTCTTTTGCTAGTGGGTGCTATCCAGCACGTTTTGAAAGACTACATTTTATACCAACAGTGGCTAACAGGCACGGGGTGAGGGGGTGGGAAATCAGTAGAGGAATGTAAGCTCTCCTGCCAATTACATTTTAACTCTAGTGGAGCAGGTTCAAATCTATGTCAAATTTCAGTAGACTGACCTGACTGGCTGCTCCAGCCTCCCCTGCACAGCCAGCTAGCCTTTTAACACTAACCCCCTACTCCTCTGACAGCCCTTGGAGAAAGCTGCTCTTTTTTCCACACTTTATCTTGAAAATATTCCAGAGAGTTTCCACCAATTTTACCACCCTTACATAAGCAGACACCACAGCGTCTTCTGCTTGGACACTTCAGTGAGCAGAGGCTTTCTTTAGACCTCCTCTCGTGTTTAGCCTCCCACATTCTCTACTCCTAATTTGAGATCTGATGTCAGAATAAGCATGCCTGCTCCTTAAAAAAAACCCAACATAAAGCAATGAGAGCGTGTCTCCTTCCCATCCAAAACTGTTGCCACTAACAGGATTCCATTCCTGAAATCCTATAGCCTGCTCCACCAGCTCATGCTGAAGGGATAAGCTTTTCACCTGCTGGAGGCAGCAGCCGACTCTTGGAAAACAGGGACTGAAAATCAAGAACACATGCATTGTCTCCATTTGCTTGCACGAAGCAGTCACGCTCAGCTTCTTGGAATGACAAGCTGAAGAGAGGTTTAGCATGCCAAAACAAAGACTTTCAGAGAGTGTCCTCTTTCATACTGCTTAAAAATCACGTCTGGTTTAGGTCTTTGGTACTGCAGCAGTTGTTTTGCCTCAGCATCTCATCTGCACTGAGCTAATTCTGCACAAATATTCATGAACATGTTTAACAAGTTTTAAGAAGTAGAGCAGGCATCTTGCCAGCCACAGCTGACCAACAATGAAATCTAAACATTGATGTTTAGGAACAAGTTACTTGTTATTTCAGAAGAAAGGGGGAAGAGGTATTTCTGTTCTTGATTTTACAATATTTCTGTAACACCATAAGAATTAACAAGGCAATATACAACCTTAGCCAGATGTAAGGAAAATACAGAAGTATCATTACAGATGCATGCTATAATAAATAATGATTTGCTGTTTGAAAAATAATTCTCCTTTTAGCATTTATCATAGTTCTTAAACTTTTTTCCCAGTAGAGTACCTAGAGGGTTTGATTGTTGGGTTTGTTTGGGGTTTCTAAATAATCTCTTGTTACCTTGATTACTTTTCATTCCTTCAGGTGTACTCTAAAATTATTTTGTGCCTCAAGGCAATACGAAGAACTTGAATAACATAAAAGGGCCAGTGATCAAATTTCATCACATTCTCAGTATTTTATGCTCATTATGTGCCTAGTTTAAACAAAACAGTGTTTGGGGTGGGTCTGGGTTGGTTTTTTTTTTAAACACTACCACTCATGTACATCTTTAAGAAGAGAACATGAACATACAAGATACACATGACTTTTTCCAAGCTGTTTTGAGACACCATTTGAATACATAATTTTTAGAAGCACCTTTGATTTATAAAGCAAGAGTTCACATAGAAGCCCAGAAGTTGAAGGTAGATGCTAGCTGTAACTGCTTTGCTTCAACAGCTCAGGATCTCTAAATGATTTTCTGTTACCTACTGAGAGTCTTTAGGTTTTCAGTTCTGTTACTATGAACATAGCAGTTCCATTTATTCCTGAGAAGAAGTCTCGATTGCCTTAAAACTATCATTTCACCAGGACATAGTAATCTTTTCAGGTTTGATGGGGGTTTTTTTGCAGTTTGGTTTAAATTATTATTAGGTAGGATACACATTGCCTGAAGTTACACTCCTCTTAGTGGGCCACAAGTTGCTTAGAAACTGACTTACAGCTTCTATTTTGTCCTCAGAGACCTAGAACCCTCTGAAATTCAGCTGGAGGTGATGAGGTTTGAAGGAACACCATTTGGGAACAAACATGGGTTACGTCATGACACAATGGAAGTTACATGGCAGAGTATGCTCTATGCAGCAATATGCAAGCTTATGCTTAGTGTATTAATTTAACTCAATCAACAGGTTGCAAACAAGTTAATTGTGTCAAGGTAATTTTTATCCATGGTAGTAATCTTTCATGCCTTACTTCCTATGTGGATTTACCTCAAGTTGATTGCAGAGAGAGACAGCAGAAAAGCCAGAAATCCTTTAAATAGTTTGTTTACCAACAAGAAAGCACAACAGAGACAGAAAAGAAACAACTGTCATCTTCACCCAAAGCCTGCATAGAAAACTGCATTGTTACCTTTTGAGCTACAGTAAACCAATTCCCATCATCCAAGACATAACTACAAGCCATTTTAAACTAACAAACAGAGGAGGAGGAGGACAGCTAGGACTGCAACCCTAGGACTTTTGCAGAAATCATCTTTCTGTTTCAGAACAGCAAATCCTTGGCACAGTTACACTATTCTGTATAAAGGACAACAGCAGTTACTGCAAGTGAGGACTTACCTTTACAGCTGCTGTCACTGCAGCTGTTGCTGCCAAATTCAACCCTTGCCTTCCAAAATTCACCATGGTCTCATAGCCTCTTTCTTTGGCTTGAACGATGTACTCATCAATCTCCTAAAAGCAAAGCAGTTCAGTTTTAGAGGCCTGTGTTAACAGTCCCATTACACCACAGTATTATTTTTCCCATCAATAAAGGAAGACAAAGGAAATCTTTAAGAGAATATTTAATGGTATAATTACTCTTGCCTTTGTATACTGATGTTTCATTCAGTTATTTAAAAAAGGATTATTTCTGGTCAAAGATGATGATCAAAGGGATTGCTTTTGTCCGGCTCACACACTGCAGCTACACAGCAAGTCCCTTACAGAGAATAAGCTTAACTTGTCACACACAAGTAGCTCAAGAAATAACATGCTTTAGATCAAACTGGAGAGCTCCTCAGAAAGGTAGAGTCTGCTCACAAAGAACTTCTGAAGCCAGAGCTGTGACATAGTTAAAGTACCTAGGACAATACAGCCAGGACATTTATCCCCAGCTGGGGTAAATGCCTGGAGCTGACAATAAAGGCTTCGAGGTAGCTCACAACAGCTAGCAGACTACTAGGAAAAAGCCCTTTTGTTTATCAAGCTGCAAACAGTTTGTAGTTAAAGCTTCAGATGGACAAGACAACCTTACTGTTCCTATCTGGGGCAATTACACCAGCTGCCTGTTTTGCCTAACACAAGCCGAGCCCAGCACTGACCTTTACCAATGCTACGTTCTGCACTGTGAGCTTTTCCAGGGGTACTCTTCACACCTCTGCTAATCACTATTTCCACACAGCCCAACAGAATACTGGAGCACTAAGCAGATCTGTGGGCCTGTCATACTTTAGCTAAAGCCAAATAATCCTTCAGGTATTTTCTGTTCAGGTATTTTCTGTTGCAGACTAGTCTGCCTTTAAGCCTCCATAGAAATTCTCCCCTCTTACCCTGCCAGTTTGCACACCAGAAAATCATCGATGCCAATCATCATGAGAAGTTTTATTACTAGGTTATGCTGGCAAAAAAATGTTTAAATGAAAAGCTGCAGCTAAAACTGCATCTGTGCTTCCAGCAGCAGGTCCAACCACATGGCTTGCACTCAGCTGGGCAAAAACTGCACCAAGTAGGGCACAGAACACCAAGCTCCCATGTCAATACAAAATAGCACACTGTCTGCTCATGCAAGTTACATAGAAGCACGTGTGTGTGTATATATAGATATATGGACTGCCATATGCACTCACCTGGCTAGCCCCAGTTCATGCTGCCTGGCAAGCCAGTAACATACTGATCAGCTCTACGATGCATCTAGCAACAGTTCACGTGTCAGCACGTGGTATTTCTGTATTAGGCATTTAAAAACAATGAGAAGTTCTTTCTTACCCTTTCCTTAGAAGAAAGCAGTGGGTGGAGAAATTTTCTGTAGATTAAACTCGCCCCTCTAGTATATGGGGAAAGGAGCCAAATCACAAAAGCTATCTTCAGTTCATAGTACAGTGGAAACCTAAAGACAAGTCAGAGTGCAGGAAATCAACAAGTGCAGTAAGAGAACACGCAGCAATTAATCATAGAGAGATCTTGAGAACACACAATTACATATTTATATTCTTCACAGAATTAAATTAGACAAAGGGAATTATTTATAGATTTATGGATTCTGGTTTTTTAATTAACTGCACTGTAATTTAAGAAATGGAAACAGTAAATATACTTGCTTTGCCTTATACATTCCTGCACAAAGATATTACAGTCCATCTTTAAGAGTTCCATTCCCCTAAGTTTTCTAGTCCCTGCTTCAAGTGACAGTGTACAGCAAGCTTGAAAACTGATGTTGCTCTTCACATATACCAAGATCTTTCCCTGAAAAAAGAGGGCTTTCAGCAAGCACAACCTCTTCGTAAAAATTACATTATTACAAACCAGAGAACATCAGAAACACACACATTTTCACCCAGAGTTCCCAAAAAGCAGGCTCTTACCATGAGACTGTTAGGTCAGTTATTGTTTCAGTAAAGGTGTAAAGAGCAAACACAATCCAGTACATCATCCAGCGAACCTGAAAATTAACACACCATCTTCAGCAAGAATTTTGATTGCACCTTTATACAGAATACACTTTACAATCAGCTCGGAGCTGATAAAGCAAGATGTTCAACAGTGTCTCAGTCTGCATCAGCTGGGCTTCAAGTGACATTATATGAAGGTCTTGAGTTTTCTGTCCGTAAGTAGAACCTGCAGTGGTTGCAACTAGCTGAAGCGGAATGGCTTGGGCGCCAGGGTCACAACCTCACCCAGGCTGGCTTCACAGATCTGGTTGTGCCCGTAGAAAGCTTTAGTGACAAGAACAGAAACACCCACACTGCAAAGAGTCAGTAGATAATGGTTAAGAGTGAAGTGCTATTCCCACTGAAGGGCATTTCAGTCTCTTCCACACTCATCCATACATGTATGCCACACACACACACAAGCCAGCACTGGGAAGTCAGGTAGCCCTTGCTTTCATTTCACAATGTACATTATTCAGCTATACCAAAGCCTCCCAAACATGCAAACCTTTCTATTCTCCTTCATTAAAGATCAATGTATCCAGTGCTGTTATGTATCACTGAATCAGCCCTTGGCAGTTAAGTTCTGCATGCGGGCTTATCATTATAGCATTAACACTGTGGCAAGGCAGGGAAAAAGTATCTTCATGGAAATTTAGATCTAGTAATATACCAAGAACCACAAAGTTCCTGTTAATAAAAAAGCTCACAGGTAAGCATCTTTGGGTTGGACTATCTCTTGAGGTCCCTTCCAACCCCTCCAACTCTGTGATCTTAATGCTTCAGGCTGTATCTATTTACTTCATTTGGTTTTAAGACTTCCATCATACATCACCACTTTGAAATCAGGCAATGCTCTTAAAACACAGGTTTTAGTTCTGTTTTCTAATAGTAAAGAAAAAAATGAGTGATTCCATTAAACATTTGCTCAAATTTGGTTGTCTATACTGATTACATCCTTCAGATTAAATATTACAGAAGTAGCTCCACACATCTGCCTCCTCCACGATATTAACGCCCAAATGCAATGTATTTCCAAACTAGGCCAGTGCAAGTCACCACTGGTTATTCATCCTAACTGAACACCCACACGCTCTTTAAATTCCTCCACTACCTATACTAGAAAGAAAACACAAAACAGAACAGTTTTGAAAAGGGAAGGAGAAAAGCACCACAATGTGGTAACCTCATTTCATTCACCATAGCCTGACCGATGGCTCTCGGCGTGTCCCCACAACGCACTGAACACCGCGTTTCTCAGGCAGTAGTCTGAGGGAGGCCCAACTTCACCGTGCTCTCTTTCCACAGAAGGGGAGATATCTGTAGACACACACTTTCCTGCAGAGTACGTGGCTCAGATTTAATCTTCACTTCTATAGCAAGCTCTTTTTCTCTTTACATGGACTTAGGCACCCAAAACCTGATGCTACGCTTGGATTTCATCGCTGCGCATGGTGCTTTAGAACCACTTCTGCCACAACTTGAGACCTATTTATCTTAAATGATTCTCCACGCTGCAATTCGGAAAGAAACTCAGTGATGAGAGTCTTCACCTCAACCTCTCACATGACTTAGTTTATTCAAACCTGAAATAAAGGCAAACCTACACAACAGCCTGGCCATCTCTGACAGGCCACGTAACATTTAGACCCACTGACCCTCGATTAACCAGAGCCAACACGTGAATAAAATGAACATCCACCTTTGCCCCACCAACCTAAGCACGATGCAATGCAATGCAAGCTTTAAGATGCCATGCAAGACTGTGTTTCCACCCCCCCACGTGTTATCCAGCCTATTCATTCTTTAATCAACATCTCTTTATCCAAATAGGAACAACCAAAGTAGCGAAGTTCCTCTCAGGCTGCTAGGAACAGTAAGAAATGCTCTGCAGAAGGGCACGTGGTATTGCCAGGAGTCCTGCTGATGACTGGGCAAGGATTCTCAAAACACCCAAATCTAACCACATTCTAGTACAGTTAATGCAGTAGGTACCAAAAGCATCCTTGACAAATGAACCTGAATGACTTATATGGAGAAGGGGGAAGAACTGAAGGTCACATTTGACACAGCCCAGAAGACTACCATCTACTTAAAGATGAAGCTACAGAGGATTTGATTGAGTTCTCCTTTTCATGTTAAAAGGGTGATTACAGATCTGTTCTGAGCTTTTTTCCTATCACCCAAGTGTTAAGTTCATCTTTACTGGCTTTGGCTGAAGCACAGTCTTTCAAGTCAGGATTTTGAAGCCAGGATTTGAGAAGACTGGTTGTTCAAGCTTCTACACTAAGTCCCAGATGCTTATTACACTGTTGCACTTCGGTGTAAGAGTGAAGAAAAAAAACTCCTCAAAGAACTCAGTCAACTCCCTTAAACCAGGATAATTACAAGAACAAATAAAGCTCCTCAAAGGCACAGAGCCTAATTTCTAGAACTGAAGTCCCTAAGTCTTTTAAATCACCAAAACCAGCAGCAACAGCTTTTCCCCCATAATCTCTGAACAATTCGCTGCATCATGACCTACACAGCAAGTCAAAAGATGCCTGTACTTTGTTTTTTAGTGATGGAAGACCCAGCTAGGTAAAAAAAAACCCCAAAAAAAAAAAATCATTGTAACAAAGCTCTTGCAATCCAGCAAACAAAACCAGATGGCTCCTGAGCCACACATAACCCTGGAAAAGAAAAGAAGGTATGCTTGGGCCATAATGCAACTGGCAGCAGAGCTGTGCCATTTGGAAGGCTGTGGTTAAAACTACACCATCTTCGTTAAAGAAAGTGACCCAATTGGGTAATGAAAGCCCTGGATGGTCCCTAAGATCTCTCTGGGCACTTAACCCAACCAGCAACAGAGTGGTACTTGACTAATGAACTGATGTCACCCCCCACCCATGGAAAAAGTCAGCGTGATGGATGGCACTCATCTCAGGTCCATGAGCATCATCTATGCGACTGCAAGTTCAGGAACTGCTCAAAGACCTCAGGTGACTGAAAAGCTGTGTTCTCACACCATATACACAGGTGGAAAAAAGGTTCCAGGCCTTACTAAAGGTCTTAGGTATCACAGAACCACTAGATTGGAAAAGACCTTTGAGATCACCGAGTCCAACCGTACCTGTTCTCTACTAAACCATATGCCTGAGCACCTCATCTACCTGTCTGTTAAACACATCCAGGGATGGTGACTCAACCCCCTCCCTGGGCAGTCTGTTCCAGGCCCTGACAACTCTGTCAGGGAAGAGCTTCTTCCTTCTGTAGATGACAGGCATCTCTGAAAAGAAAGCCCAAGACAGACAGCTATATCATACCTAAATGAACATCTGCAAGAGTAAAAGATCTCAGCTTTCTACAAAGATTACTTTTCTTTTTCTAGAAAATATATTTCAAGAAGCAGTGGTAACCTCTTCAAGTGACTTCCCACACTTGAGTTTGAAGTTGCCATCTTCTACTTATCCTGTGGATCCTTTTATAGAGAGAGCAGGGAGAACAGCAGATTCTAGGTTCTTTGCATTATATACTTCCCTGACAGGTTGAAGTAAGCATGAGACAGAGGAATTTTTTCCTGATTATTCCCCCATTCCCCTCCCAAGCTTAGCTCCAGCAGGCTCTAGCTCTATGTACACAATTAAGCTCTAATCAGCTTGTACACAGAAGTATGGGTATGACACCTTGATGGAGCGATCAGGCTAGATGCAAGGCATACAAGGGGAGGAACAACAGCTACTGCATTCTACTACTACAACAAAGCACAGAGCAGAGACATCACACAGACAGCATTAGATCATAGTCAGGGCTGCAGAGTTCAAGTTACTAATGGCACTGACTCCATCCCCAGTCATGCAGCCAAGTTAAGAACAAGGCTGAGGAAAGAACACAGGATAGGTGCTGAAATCAAGTTAGGCTGCCTCTTAAAACAGGGAAGTAACTCAGTGACCAAAGCTCCTTATGACTCCAACGGGGTAACATTCTTGTGGTAATCATCATTGCTCACACTGAAGAGGAAGTTATTTAACAGATTAACTCCCAACTGCAGTACCTACAGTAATTTTGTCTTTCTCCATCTGGCTCTTCTGTCCATCCTCCTTTCACATTAGTGTAACCACATCTTTCCCTTCCATGGTTACGCTTTTTCTTCCTTGAGGATGTGGGAAATGCTGAATTGTTGCTTGTGCAGATTGAAATTTTGGATTGTATATTCTGTATTGTATACTTTTCTGACTTGGGAATTAAGGTTGCCTCCTTAGGAATTCTTTGTAAGGAATTTTAGGATAAAGCATACTGTTGCTAAAAGATAATCCTGGAAAGAGTTAAAACGTGACTGAGGCCATGGGTTGGAACTCAAAAGAAATGTGGCTCAATACTGACAGACGGTGTGGAGTCTTGATACCATCTAAACAAAAACCTGTATGAGCTTTTAAATTCCTTCAACCCTAGGCCCATGACAGTTACCGGGAAAGTTAAGATAAAATCAAGCACCCGCCAGTAAGCGATTATCCCAGACAAAAGAGATGTTTAAGTGTTAAAAGCTCATACAGACTAATTTTCCTTACTAAGGGGAAGCAAGACTTTGCCGGCCGTGCAATATGTATTCCATTATGTCATAAATGGGGTACTTTGGTTGAGCCAGTAAACTTTTGAAATTGTTAATCTATAGTTAAAAGGTGGGAGGGATTTCAGACTGGAAAATGGTATAAAAATGCTATGTATTTTGACCAAAAGTGTGCCTACTTTTGGGTCACCTGCTCTTGCAAGAACGGATCATCAATTAATTACTGCTTCACTAACGTGTCTACCTCGAGTCCTTTTTTTAGGACCCTTTTGCATTTCTAACAAGGAACAACAGATTAACCTGAGATACCCTTTTCCCAGGGAGATTTTAAATCCCTGGTTGAGCTCCATACAACAATTGAACTGCCACCACTATTCGAGTGGTCACTGAGAATCAATTTGCCATTGCTGATATTACATGTGCTTGCAGAATTGGGAACCCTTTTTCTAGCCCCCACACAAAAGTGTGGGGGCTAGAAAAAGGGTTTCCAATTCCCCCACTTTTGTGTGGGGGCTAGAAAAAAGGGTTTCCAATTCAAAGTACTTTGCTGAAACATGGCCAACACTAAGGTTTACATTTTAAAACCCTTCTAAAAATACCAGTGTGCAGCATAGGGTGTTGGACAAGTTTCAGCTAAGCCTGATAAACCTTACCTTTAGTTCTCCACACAAGTCACAGGATTACCACTAGATTCTCGCAGGTGTTTGATCTACTCCTCAGCTGAGCCAAGCTCTTGTATGATTTACTGAACCACGTTATGAAAATTTCAGTTTTATGTAAGCAGAGGCATTTAATTAAGCAATTAAAAGGAAAGCAACTTACATATTCTTTCACATTTTTTGTCTTCACAGCTTTGTACGAGTAATACGCTGGATAGAGCATCCCAAACACCAGCCTATTGGAAAATAAAAAGAGCTTTCAGTGTCTGTTAGACTGTACAAGACAAAACAGTGACAGCACATCATTGGAGCCAGCTTAAAAAAATCCAGTTCTATAGCTTGAAAAAAAGAAAATAAATCACCATGTTCTAAGTTGCTTGGAGGAAGTTTGGCAATACACAAAAATAGAACAGAAAAGGCTGCATGCCCTGAAGACAGCCAACAGTTTCTTAAGACTGCCTCTAACAGATAATGTGAAACTAGTAGCTCTTCTGGTTCAGCTACCAGTAAAACCAGTCCCGCAGCCCATCCCTATACAGAGACACTGGCAGCGCTATCAACACTTGAGGAGCCTCTAACAACTATCCCCAGGTAATCCAAATCATCTACTTTTATCAGATTACCAGAAGATTCTTCAAAAGCAATTTTAAGACCAGACCAAGTTACATCATTTCATCTCCTTTCACTAGAACTCCAACAGATACATGTGGGAACGAATCCTGTTTTGCTCAGCCAGCCAATTTCTCCTAAAATTTGCTGGGAAGGTGCAGAGCAGGGTGAGGGTGCCCAGCAGGACCAGAAAAAAGATCTGCTCTAACACCAGTTGGTAACTTGCATCACCTAGTAAGAGCCTCTGCCACCGCAGGGCGCTTGGAGGAGCTGATCAGCAGCAGAGGCCACCTGCTTGATAGCAGATTATGTACAGTAGCCCTCCTCTGGACTCTCTCCAGGAGATTCCTGTCCTTTTTATCCCAGGGATCCCAGCACTGGACACAACACTCCAGGTGGGGCCTGACCAGGGCAGAGCAGAGGGGAGGATCCCCTCCTGTGACCTGCTGGCCACACTCCTCTGGATGCACCCCAGGATCCCATTGGCTCTCTTAGCCACCGAGACACACTGCTGGCTCATGGCCAACCTGTCATCCACCAGGACCCCCAGGTCCTTCTCCACAGAGCTCCTCTCCATCAGAGTCCTCTGTAGCAGGAAGGGATGCCACACTGATGATGACTTAAAGCCATATTGATATGAACGCCTCGCTGGTATTCCATAGCTGCGGTTCCAAACTTGTACCGCTCAGCGCTTCACAACTCATGGGAAACGGGTGTTAACAGAAAATGGATCCTGAACTCTCTACATGTGTAAGCTCAACTGCTTCTCTGCTGCAGCAGAGCTCACCTACATGTTTCAGATGCTGAAATGCATTTTGAAAGAGTCCAGACTACTTAAATTCCAGCTCAGCATACCCATCTGCAGAAGCCAATCCAAACACAGCTCTAGTACAATTCATCCTAAGGCCAACAAAAGCAACAGCCAAGAAAACCCTGAACAGTTTTGTTCTCAACTAGGAGAAAAGCCTGACAACACAAATTCAAAAGCTCACTTCACCCAAATAACAGGAGACGTGGAAACAGAAGGAATATGAAACCAAACACCCGTCATTTTGATGATATTCTGTAGACAGCAGCTTTTCCACTCATTTTTACTCCTGTTCAGTAACCCATCAGCTGTAATGGCTCTCAGCTTTCCTCCTTCTGGCTGAAATCATAATTCTCAGAGATAAGCTGAGCTTTGTTAATTCTAATAACACAATACAGTTTTTTGTGAGGGCATAAGCTTCTTTGTCCAAAGACAAGACACCAAAGAGGTTCCCAAACATCTCAACTACTACCAACTGTCAGATGACTCTGTAACTATATGCCAGCAGTTACTGGTGATCTGTGCACCTCTACCAGATTCTCAAAAAATAGTCCCAAGTTATTTAAATAGCTACTAGCAGTGTGCACATGCAGTTTCTTGCTATGAAACATATGAAAGAGAAACGGCTTTGATACTTAGATTTTTGGTCTATACTTCTCCACTCATTTTGCTGTCAAGTAGCACCATTTCTATTCTTAAAAATACTCGTATTTTACAATTTAGACAGCACTTAATCCTCTGAATGTCTCATCCTCTAAAATCCAGTAGAAACAACAAGTGGGACAGAACAGAGTTCTTGGAGAGCACCACTTCAGAACCAATTGATCTTCAAGCAGAAAAGCTTATTGAAGTAACAAAAAGAAGCTTATAAAGCTAAATTAAAGATGCCCTCAAGCTGAACACAAAGACTAGCACAAGACAAATACAATAAAAACACCTGGCTTTCCCCATCTAGCAAATCTTTGTTACTCAGTACTGCTCAAATCAAGTATCAGGGGAAAAAAAAGCCTATTTTAGTATTTCTGTCTTTTTAAAAATCCTTCTAGGACTCAGATTTAAAAATCAAAGAATGAGAAACTTAACAGCACAATACACTATGTGCTATTAGTGTTCAATCGTGTTGGCAGTTTTTCTAACCCTTCCCTATTCCACTTGTCCCCAAAAGGTGTGTAGAAAGGCCAAAGAACAAAACCCATCAGCACCTTTAGCCAGCAGCAAGAGGAACCAGTACTGTGAAGTTACCATCTCCTTACAGCCAGAGCTGACATTTCAAGCTTGGCATGATGCTGCCACCAACTCTGGCATCACTACCTCCTTCATGTGGGCCAAGTCATCGAATCTTAGCAAAAGCTACCTGGCAATTTAAGAGCAGAAAAGCCAACTTGTAGCCCGTGAGTGTAGCTGAAGGTCAGCCAATTCACTTTTACCCTCAATCTATACATGATAGATTAGTATACAGGCACAGGAGAGCCTGTACACTAAGCTGACTGAACAGAAACACAGAGAAAAGCAGCAGCAGGGAGCCTGGGCACTATGAATATCACCCACACAGATAGCTACAACAGCCAGGCACTTCCTAATGGCTTTCCTGTTTGCATGAACAGACCCCCAAAAACCCATCTCAAAGGTGTTAGCAACACCTACTGCTATGCAAAAGTGTATCCCTCCTCTGGCGTTTCTACAGTAACTATACAACCCTCCTTCAAGGACGTGCCAAAGTACTCCAAGGCTTTGCAAATTTTAAAAACAACCCTTGAGCTGTCAAGGTGCAGGCTGTATTTCACATGGGGTATGAGCACACCATGCTAACAGAATCACTAGGTTGGAAAAGACGTTTGAGATCATCGAGTCCAACCGTTCCCATCCTATGCTAAACCAGATCCCTGAGCACCTCATCTCCCTGTCAAACACTTCCAAGGATGGTGACTCAGCCCCTCCCTGGGCAGCCTGTTCCAGGCCCTGACAACTCTTTCAGGGAAGAGCTTTTCCCTCACATCTGATCTGACCCTGCCCTGGCACAGCTTGAGCCCATTGCCCCTTGTCCCATCTCCTGTCCCCTGGCTGAAGAGACCATTGCCCACCTCTCTGCACCCTCCTGTCAGGCCAGTGCAGGCGGTGATAAGGTCTCCCCTCATCCTCCTCTTCTCCAGGCTGAACACCCCCAGCTCCCTCAGCTGCTCCTCAGAGGATTTGCCCTCCAGCCCCTTCCCCAGCCTGGTTGCCCTTCTCTGGACATGCTCCAGAACCTCAATGTCCTTCTGATGGTGAGGAGCCCAGAACTGGACCCAGCACTCAAGGTGCAGCCTCACCAATGCCCAGTACAGGGGCACAATCCCCTCCCCAGACCTACTGGCCACACTATTTCTGATACAAGCCAGGATGCCACTGGCACACCGCTGGCTCATGTTCAGCCTGCAGTCACCCAACACCCCCAGGTCCTTCTCTGCCTGGCAGCTCTCCAGCCAGTCTCCCCCAAGCCTGTAGTGCTGCATGGAGTTGTTATGTCCCATGTGCAGCACTCTGCACTTGGCCTTGTAGAACCTCATCCCGTTGGTCTCAGCCCATGGGTCCAGCCTGTTCAGACCCCTCTGAAGAGCCTCCCTACCCTCAGGCAGATCAACACTTTCTCCCAGCTTAGTGTCATCTGCACAGCAGGTAGCGAACACAGCCACTTTCCACACAGGGACACAGACTGTAGCCAAGTGCAATGTCCTTTATTTTACTAGCAGATATATAGATAAACCTCTGCTTATCAATGTGATTTTACTGCCAGTAGTGTGCCTAGCTATTTCAGTTTTCTGCTTCACTCAGCAACATGCAGCACCCTTTTTGGTACAGCCCCTTCCTCTACAGAGATTTCCCTCATTTAAAGAGAAATCTTCCTCAACTGGACTAGGAGATTAAGGTCAAAAGGTGAAGAAAAGAACATCAAAATGCCTTGAAATATCAACAGAATCATGTACTTATGTACTCTTATAGTTATGTTAAAACATAGGCTACTGCCTGTATTACCACAATCTACAGTCTTGTAGCTTAAAAAGCTTTAAAGTCAATAACTATTTGAAAAAATCATTTCTGAAGCAAAGCAACTGAGTTTGTATTCAATGATAACTGAAAAACCAGCCGTCTGCATCCACTCTGCTCTGGCACTGAGCACATTTAACCTGACAGCAAAGAACTCTACAAATAACACACAAAAGAAACCCACCAAGTCACTCAAAAAGACTAGTCACACCCAGAACCCCAAAAATACTACACTGTTAAACCCACAGTGCATTTAAGACTTCAGTCTGATCACACTGCTAAAGAGCTGCTGAAGGCAAGGAGCAGTGTTAGTAGTTTATTCTGTTGTTCCTCTGAAATGCTGAGAGACAGGGGCCACACATGCTCCCTTACAGTAAAAGCCATTCAGGAAACTCTTCAGTAGTAGACATGTTTTGAAGACAGTCCCACTGGCTAAACTCCCTTTCCCTCGTGCATTTGATAACAGAGATGACACCGATCTGTCCTCCCACTGACAGGTCGATACCTCTTGGCACTGACTGCCTCAGAGCCAGGCATTTGTTGAAGTGCACAGCTACAGTGGCAATGCGCCTACAGCCTGAAGGATCACTCCACAGCATCTGGCAGGTCCAAGAATACAAGAATCCTCTCCACCTCCACAACCCACAGAAGTCAATATAAATACTTGATACATCTCCTAACTTTGTTAGCCATGCCCAGTTCCCCTTCCCAATACCAGTAAGCTATGGTAGTAGCATCTTCCACTAGCATTCACCTGCAAGTAACAACGACAGCAGCACCTTCCACTCCTGTCATACATACACACAAGCTTTTCTAAGAGCTGGTCAGACACCATGGAAATACCAGCAGTAACAGAGATGACTCCTAGATAACTGTGTGGTATGAAATCCTTAACTGGAGTGGAGTGCCTGTGCAAAAACTAGGTCTGATGTTGTTCGTGTTGCATTGTTTCCATAAGAACTGTAATTACTGACCCACATTGTGGTTAGCAGGTTTAGCTGAAGCAAGATTTCTTTTGAAAGGGGAGTTTGCTAATGCAAGCTAAATAGCTGAATGAAATCAGTGCTCAAGTCCTCAGCTGGCTGTCCCTGGTTTCAGAAAGGAAGATGTGGCCATGCTCCTTAGCAATGCTTCCACCAAGGTGTCAATCACCACACCCTGGAAAACCATAAATACTTTTACCCAGACTGCATGCTACTCATACCTGTGAGTCACTCCCATAACAGATAAGCACTATGGACTTTTTTTGGGAGGTAGGGATATAAAGCCATAAGTCTAACCAGTTACGCACTGTTTTATAGCTGCTATGCATCTCCATCTGGTACCCTCAAGCTCCAAATCAAGTATAAGTAGGATCTTTAAGAACCCTGTTCAGGAGGAAAAAAACCCTGCAATTACACAGAAAAAAACCCAAGACTTTCAGTCATGCCTGCCAACACCCCTGAGGGTTACAACTGGGTAGTATGTTCTGGACTACACCAGCTATCTCCTAGGTTTTCACATCTCCAAACAAATGCTCATCCAGGCATTTTTGTCCTGAATGTTTGTTTTTCAAAGGCACTACACTAAACAAAGACTTCCTTTCTAGCACCTGACAGAATTTAGTTCCAGTTTGCTACCTGAAAACATCCAGATACACACCACTAACCGTTAACAGCCTGCATTGTGATTACCTGATAACGCAGCCTTTTAAAGATTTAAGTTACATTCAGACCAAAACACTAGTCTGCTAACAGAGACAGAACCTCACACCAAACTGTATCCCACCTACTTTTTTCCACCCACAGCCTTCGGCAAGGAGCAGAGGAAGTCAAATAAATCCTATTAGGAGAACAAGTCTGCTAACAGTAGCAAGTCTTAAACTCAGCAACTCCTTTAGCAGATCACAGTTACCATAAGGCAGGAATGAGATCAGAAACAAACCTCTTAACAGAGACTATTCCCAAAAAACATAGAAAAAATAAAGAGTCTTGAACATACCCAGAACTAACAGATCTGAATAAAGCACATTCTTGAGCAGAGCAGAGACTATTAACTTTCCAGCTTAGGAGGCTGGAATTCTCCAAAGCAGCTGCCAGATTCTTCCAAAGCACAACATAACCACAAGTAACACATAACTCCAGCAGTCCAGAATCACCTTAAACTCCCATGGGTACCAACCCCACTAGCAAGTGGGACTTGCCTATATCATTTATATAGTAAGTCCTAAGTGTAGTAATTGCAAGCAGTCTGGTTGGAGGCAATTAAGCCTTTTCTCCAATGCAGAGCTCCAGTCTTCATCAGGCTTATCCTACCAACCCATGTTTATAGAATACTACTGTACCGACTTAACTTGAAGTGCACCGGGCAACAGATTCCCTGCTTCAGGGTTTCTCAACAGAAAACTACAGCCCTGCCTGAACCTTGAAAGAAGTCTAATACACAAAATAAGTCTAAAGCATAAAATAAGGACCTTCCTTTCCTGCCATTACCTTAAGTGACATTTACCTACAAACACATCCTCCCAAGAACTCCCATTTGCTTTCTCCATACTCCCAAAAAGCACTGGAAACACTGGAAACTCCCATAGCATTTTCTAGGTTGCCTGTTACTCATTCCACTTGCTAACACAAAACCCTACATACCACGCTGAAGATCACAGAGTGGTCTTAATTAACTTGATACCTATAAACACATTAGATGTGCTATCTCCTTCAGCAAGGATCCACCTTGGATTTCCAGCTCTCTGGTACATACAGCTTGCAGCCTGTGCCCAGTTCACTCAGGCAGCAATACAACCCTACCACAGGTCCCTGGAGTACCCCCTCTCTGCAATGAACCTACCACACGTGTGTCCCAACAGCTCTCTCAGGTGAGGTCTGGAACAAGGTGTTGCTAAAAAGCCAAATCCAGGCTGTTCTCTCTACTGAGTCAGCCTGGAGACTGTCTTCCATATAGACACACTGCATTAGCGTTCTAACATCACAGCTTTCCCAGTAGCTCTCTTCAAGTTGACAAAGCACTACTGGTACACAAACCCTATGAAAAAACTCACCTGTTTTTCACATACAGACCACACAGTGCAGAAGAACTCAGGGACAGGCTACTGCATATGAATCTCGCTAGAAGAATCTATGCCTGTGTCTGGAGGCAGCATCCAAAACTTGTGTCTGGGACCCATCAACTTGCCTTATGCTGCTGGACAGCCCGAGGCATATTGTAACAGAAGGGTATAAGCCTGGAGATCATCGAATCACAGAATTGTAGGGGTTGGAAGGGACCTCGAGAGATCATCGGGTCCAACCCCCTGCCAAAGCAGCTCCCTAGGACATTTCACTCAGGCGTCCAGACGGGGCTGGAATCTCTCCAGAGACGGAGACTCCACACCCCCTGGGCAGCCTGTCCCAGGGCTCCCTCACCCTCACTGGGGAACAGTTCTTCCCCGTGTTGGTGCGGAACTTCCTGTGCTCCAACTTGCAGCCATTGCCCCTTGTCCTGTCTCCACAGATACTGAAAAGGGGCTGGCTGATTCCCCTGCATCCCCTGCTTAAGATAATTATAAACATTAATTAGGTCCCCCCTTAGTCTTCTCTTCTCAAGGCTGAACAGTCCCAATTTTCTCAGCCTTTCCTCATAGGGGAGATGCTCCAGGCCCTTCATCATCTTCGTAGCCCTTCTTTGGACTCTCTCCAGGAGATCCCTGTCCTTTCTATACCAGGGAGCCCAGAACTGGACACAACACTCCAGGTGGGGCCTGACCAGGGCAGAGTAGAGGGGGAGGATCACCTCCCTTGACCTGCTGGCCACACTCCTCCGGATGCACCTCAGGATCCCAGTTACCAACACCATGTCATAAAAATTTTAAAAACAATTAAAAGCACCTCACCAAGCCAACTCTCAAATCCTGTTCAAAACTACAGTCATAAGGCCCAAACAACCCAGTAGTACAAGAAATTCCAAGAAGCTAGTACTGGAAAGCAAAAAAGAAAAAGTAGTAGGAACAGAAATGGTTATGAAATTCCTAGTCACTTCCCTGTGTGCCTACCTACTCATTGCTTTATTTCAGTGTACGTGTTTGACCACTGCTGTAATAGCATCCTGCCCATCCTGGTCTTATTTCCTGTTTACTGGGTTACTAAGCTCCACCACGTGTGCAGAACAGTCAGCAGGTGAGCTTGTACCTTCCCACACCAAGGGAGTGAAACAAGATACATCCATAACTCTTCCAGGTGATAAAGAGCCACCACCGCAGCCCTTCAGCAGAGAGGAACCCTGATCAGAGACCTTAAACTTCCCCCAGCTCTCACCTCAAGCGCAACAGCAGAACTTCATCGCTGATGGAAAACTATTCATTTCTAAAGCTGCTCATGCTTCCTTAGCTCTAGTGAAGTACATCTGAAGGAAGGTAACTTAAGTAGTCCCCTATTTCACCTACTGCTATGACCACTTAACACTGGACCAGAAGTATTTGTGGCCTCACAGCAGCCACCCATGTTTTCAGGCAGGAGGACCATGGAACACTGAGGACTAGCCAACAGTCAAGAATGGCTGCACCTACTTCTCACACAGCCATTAAGAGAATCTGGCATGGCTTTCTTCAAAGAGGATGCATCCTTGTTCTGCACTGTGCTTTTCTTTTCATGATGAGCAAGGACTGACAGCTGGATTAAAGATGCCAGTTAGAAGAGACTGATTGACTAATTTGTTATTTTTCATTTTTTTAAAAAAAAACCCTTGAAACCAACTCTAGTTTTCAGCAGCTATTTTCTGTTTTTACTAGTACATCCATGAATCAGCTTGCTCCACAGAGCAGGTGAGCAAGAACATAAAAAAATAATCATGGTCTTAATTAAATTTCAAGATGAAAGCTGATACCTACCTGGATGTTCAAAGAAACTGTCACATAGCATAAATTCTACTTTAGGTGACTGTGGATTAAATGTGTTTACATAATGAAGGTGATTGACAGAGAAACATATGTATGAGCTTCCTAGTTTTTTTAAAGTTCTTTACACTTACTACTCTGAGACTCTACAACCTACACGTAGATTTCATAAGCAGCATGACGCTCTCTATTTAGGATACTTCTGATGTGCTCCTAGAACACATCACTAACACAGAGGAAGTGCTGAACAAGATTAACAGGAACATTACAAATTCAGGCATGAGGTGTTTAATTCTGTCTTGGTGTTTAAAGCTAAATATTTAGTTTCTTGGCCTTGATCAACCGAAGTGGAAAATGACCATTACTCTTATTTACCTACTCAGGACTTTTAGGTTTGTGTCTAGCATCCTCAAGATGATTTTGGAAGCTCCTACAGTTTTTTAATTAGGTCTTGATTTCTTTACAAGAATATGAAGCCCTTCATATCAAGGGCACACTAGAAGAATCCAGAAGAGACCTTGCAAACACCCTCCATTTCAGTCTAACAAATTGTTCATCACAGTCACTTCAACTAACTCTTGTAAAGTCAGCATCCACTTCTTTTCAAAGGTTTCTCTGTTCTGTGCAACGGTAAATTTTGGAACAAGAGATAGATGGATGTTTGGAGAGGCAAAGCTAGCATAAATAAAGCAAACACTTTAATTTCAGTACTGCCAACTCGTGCACGTTTTTAAACAAGTTTAATAGTTTTAAAGCTTCAACTCTTGCAGGTATCAGATCCCAAACCTGGTGAAATGACCAGGGAAGAATCAGGTGGGCACATGAAAATGATCTTTTATCCAGTACAGAATCAGAACAGAAGCATCAAGATAATTGGTACTGCTATTCCTCAGCTATACTAAGTGACACCTATCAGCACTGCAGCTGATAGAAACAAGCTGAAACAAATGCTGTCTAAAATACATGACCCCACATCTCCAGGATACCCCCTTGGCCCCCGAAAGCCCCCAGCAAAATACAGTCTCATTACTACTACTGTACTTAATGTTTAAAGGAGCCTCACTCACAGTATTTCAGTCCCAAAGCAATGTAACTCAGTACTTCAAGGAGCAGTCATCTGTTTCAGTAACTGGGAAAATAAAATTTTCCTGGCCTGAAAGGATCCAAGGCCAGTTTTATGTTTGCTAGCACTAACTCAGATATATATACCCTAAGTTGTAGTATCTTCAATGAAGCTATGGAAATCATGATGGGAAGCACATTGACATCTAAGTCTCAGCTGCATGAGATGGGGAAGAATTCTTTCATTCAAGTGATACCTGTTACATCCAACACTATGTGAGTTGAGCCATCTAGTACTTTCACTATTATTTTCAGTACTCAAGGAAAACCACCTTACATTCTTTCAAGTTAAGACTCTGAGGCTGTGCTCATTCTCAACTATTTTTGGAATCCAAACCATTCTGCAGCTTTGGAGAATGGCTTTAAAACTAACCACTACCCTGGAGTTTCTCCATCCTGGCCTCAGCCATCGCTTACAGTCTAGCCCCATTACCTCCACCACATCAGAAGACCAGAGTTAACAAAAAAACCCTGAATTCTAATTGGATTGATACTTTGTCAACTTCACTTTCCCCCTTACCTTGGTCCACTAGAGACTGTCATGAGTTAAAATCTACAATGATGCCATGGCTCATTGCTCTAAGAGAGCATCTCAACATTTTTGGAGCACCATCAACGTAATTTGGCTATAGGAAACTAAAATTTAAACTAGGAGTGGTCCCAGCTAAGAATTGCTTCTGCTCATTCCAAGGAAAACCAGATGTTATTTTCGAGCCATTTGTAAGTGAAAGACAAACCACACTGTGTGTAACCATACATTCATCATATGGGCTGCACTGTTTAAGATGAGAGTGTGGGACACTGCTACAGGCCATGCTATGTAGAACATCCGTCTGCTTGGCTGGTTTTAGAGAGAAAAGCAAAGTTCATAACCCAAAGGCTCAGAAAGCTCCCACTTCATCTTTCATGTTTTAGAACCTAAATGTTTTGTTGCAGGCCAGCCTCTGTGTCCTGCTGCTCCCAAGAAAATGCTACAAAAAGAAAAGAAGCATAAGCACACAGCACTAACTCTTCAAGTAAAATAGCCTGGCTTACCCCTCTCCAGACAGCTGGGGGGTTTGGTTTTGATCATCAGAAGTCATTTACATCTCAACCTTTGCCTTAAAGTCCCTGACTCCCCGAATTTATGTTAATCTTACGATGTAGAAAAATATTTCTGAAGTCTCTTTAGAGCATTCAAAAACCCAACTTCCCCATTGTATGCAGGAAAGGGCTTCTATGAAATCTGTATTTGGCAGATACTGTTGAGATAACATCTGGATTTGTCATTCCAGAGCATACGTGTTTCCTCAATTACAACCAGTGCTTAGGAGAACTCTGACACCAAGTCAAGAACTGACAACTTGCAGAATCTCATACCAGACTTGCTCATACAGCTGCATTAGTAACTCAACCTTAGGGTGAAAAAAACCCACCATGCTAGAAAGATACTTCCATTTCCTCCCTTCTGAACCCCTGTCATTCACTGGGTTTTCTTTATAGACTCATGCATCAATCAAGTAGTTTGAGGGGTAGGCTTTGTTCTTAAAACTGTATGATGCACACTGTGCTAATTGACCAAAGGTTCATTTCTGAGAGAACAACTCTGTTAACACAAATATCAGGGGTTGGACTCTATCTCTTGAGGTCCCTTCCAACCCCTACAATTCTGTGATTCTGTTATTCTGTAAACATGCTTTAAAGGTAATACAAACAGGCTACAACAGACAGAACACGTGCCCTTTCAGGAACATCCCTTGCCAAATGTGAATGAAAAGCAATTTGCTTTATTCACATTATCCTCTTTATACAACTGTAATACCATTTTTTTTTTCAAGCATGCATTCAAGAATAACCTACCACTAAAAGTTCTGCATGTAGAACAGCAAAACAAATACTCTGTATATTGTATCTATGGCAAGCTGACAACTGCCAAAGCAGTCATTTAAAAGACTTATTTTATGTTTCTGTGGCTACATTGCCTTCCAAGTAAACTTTAAGCTGGTGACTGCTGAAAAATGTGACTAGATCAGCTTCATCTCCAGCTTCTAAAACAGTCTAATAGTAAATACACTTCAACCAAGTAACACTTGACATGCTTTTACACGTAAGGGAAACCATGTGTTCTAGAACAAAGTCCTAGTCCAGAAAAAAATATTAGGAAGCAAGAGCAAACAATAAGAGCAGAAAGCCAAAGAATTAATTACTTAACTTTTTAAAATGTTGCAGTTACTACGCTATCAAAGCTCATCATGATACCCCCACACCAGCAACTGTTTCCCTCTCTCTGCTTCCCATAGTTTTGATCAATGAGGTACAATGGGGGGAGGGGAGGAAGTAACAAAACCAGACAGTAGGAGGAAGGCACAAGCATGGGCTGTTCTGATTTTCCCCCTCCAGCACTGCAAGTTTCAACAGCTTTACGAGCAGAATAAGTAAAGCATTATGTCAGACTTCTCACTTCAGGAGAAATTCTGCTTGGCAAATCCCTTAAACACTGGGTTAAAGGCTTTTGAAAGAAACCACACTTAGTTTCCAACATCAAATACAAGTTCCAACTGTCTTGAGGATATGTCAGCAGTATTTCAAAGACGACAAACAGATGGAAAGCATCCATCTAGCTAAATCCACGTCAATGCTTGCAGACTAGCTATAAAACACAACAGAAACAGAAGTAACGCCCTATTAGTTTGTCAGTGATAAACTGAATTGGACAGCAACACAGATGGTTGACAAAAGGCTCGATGCAGAACTAGCCATTGTGGGGTATTTTATTCCCTCTGTGTCCAAAAGCATCTCAGATTGGTGGTTCAGTGCCACCACAGCCAGCCACGTTTCAAGTCAGACTGCTCAACGAGGAAGCCTGCAATAATCTTTCCTACCCAGACTCCTGTAGATCTCATCTCACTTGCCCAGCAGTCAATTTTCTTACAATCTAGTTCAGCAAGTCTTTAAAATCTGGAAGACTCACAACAGAGACTGTATTCTTTTCAGCTGTAATATTTCCTTCCCTGATCACCTAATACTTCCACAGAATAGCACGTGTTTTGAAATTACAAAGCTTCAAAACAAAGCAACAGAATAAAGCCAATGAAAAACCTCAGAGAAAGGCTCTTCACACAAGAAGCACCAGAACCAGAGATTTGCCAGACATGTTTTTACATAGATTTCTCGAATCATTTTCCGAGCATACTCAACCAAACTTTTTTTTCTTAAAAACCAGACTTTGGCTTGGGACCTCCCAGCCTCATATGAGCGTTACCACTGGAGTCAGCTCCACATACAAAACAGCCAGGAAATACAAACTGTTCCACCAGGTTGCAGAAATGGCTCAAGAGCCTGAAGCATGCTTGGTCAAAATAGACATCGACTTGCAGAACGTGCCAAAAGGGAGATTGTTTGTTTTAATTAGAAACGCCCTTTTGTGCCAGACAAGGCAGTTCTTGCCATTCCTTTATCTGCAAGGCACAGGAGACAGATGTGGATTTCGGCACGTTTTGTGACCGAGCGCATGCCAAGATCATTAAGCAAGCACGTCAGCCTCCACAGCATGCCTCTCGCCGTGCTCCATCTGTTTGGAGCAAGCTTGAAGCCCACCCACCTGCCGCGGGCTGCGAAGGCCGACCACGCATGCTCTGTATCTACAGAGCTGCACAAACATGGGGGAGGTAAAAAAAGAGAGCAGCTGGACTGCATAGCAAGCTTGAGGTAAGGAAAGGCGTGCTGTGCTGGGCAGGCAGGGGGGAATTTCTAACAAGCCATCAGAGCTAGTCGCTTCTGACTGCGCAGACTCACAGAATAGGTGCTACAAGTTTAGTCCACAGACAATTTTTGCTGTGTGTAGTAGGACTGCCTAACCAAGAGGCTGAACTATGGGAGGGAACCACTCCCATGACTTCATTGCTCAATTATGGAAATGATTTTAAACTTTCACACAGAAAAGACTATGCTCTTCATCCCTACACTTCCATATGCTTACAGATTTCAACCTATAAAATTGAAGACACTTTAAAAATCCAACACCTTGTGTGATTAGGACCACTATTCCTGGCACCAGTTTAACTATGAGAAAGAATAAGCAGCAGCGTGCAAGTGAGGAGCGTAGCTTCAGAGTGTGTTTTAACCAGTCCAGTAACATGCTGATGCCCAAGACAACATCCAGCAGCTTTCCATTCTCAACAGGGCGCTCTGCCAGCGACTAGACAACAGCAGGAAGCACTGGGGCAGTTCACTGCAACTCCTAAAGCCCAGCCTCTCCTCAGCATGCTAATTCTCACTGTGGTTTGCAAAGCAGCCAGACTCACCCTGAGGCCACACAACTTTTGGACCCTGTGGAAAGTGGAGAGCAAAGAGATGGTGAAGGGCAGGGTGGCACCTCCCAGCAATAGGCCAGCAAGATGCAATTAAGCATAGCATGAGGTGCCAAGGATAACTCCTGGTACACAGTGACTGAAACTGGGCAGCTCTGTGGGGAGGCACACATTTCAGCACACCATCTCAGTCCCTCATGCTATGACAGGGACACCTTCTTCCCTACAGGTAGAGCACCGATTTATAGGTCTTTGAACTGGAAGGATACCGGAAGGCATTCAGCATCCAACAGCTCTCACCTTCCTCCATATCTGAGCTGGAACCACCCTGCCAGGAAAAGAGCAGGCTACAAAGAGCTGAAGAAACTCTCCCACAAGCAGCCCTTGAAGATCAGGCCATATGGAGCTGTCCCTTCTACACAGCACGTGGTGGTGTCATTATTTAATTCCATCTGATGAATTACAGCTGTTTCAAGAAAACGTGTTTGGCAGCACGTTGTTTAGCAAACAAGAGGGTAAATATTTTTGTAGTTACTGCTTTTAATTTTAAAAAAAATTGTATTCCAATAGCAAGCCACAATCCAGGTTTACAAACAAAGCATCCACGGTTACACACATCACCGCCACGCTAAGCCAAATGTTCCTGACAACAATCCAACCAATACAACAGCTACAGCTTAAAACTACCCTTTCCAAGGGGTCTGGGAGAGTCAAAGCAGAGTAAGGTAATGCCCTGGAAAATACCATGAAAGAAACAGGTCCAATCTGTAAAGTAGCAAAAGCCTTAAGAGACTAATACCACTACCTACCTTCACCTCCCACGTGCCTCAGTCTTTGTCCAGCTTAATGCAGTTACAGTTAGAGTCTAATATTAGGACCAATGGACACCTGCTGATCCTTACACTCCTACATCTTCCTACATGTTCCTTGCAGGGCTCTAAAACGGAGTTGGGGGAAGGTGGGTATGGTAAGTACAAGCAGACAGAAAAGTAACTACTAGTAGCAAAGAGAAATACTTTCTCCTACCCACCACAACTCTCCAGCACTCTTGACTGCTGACCAGCTTTACTGGAAAAAAAAAACCCCAAGTACTTAAACATGAGGGTAGAGTGTTGCAAAGCGACACAGATGGGGGAACTTTCATTTTTAAGTGAGGAGGGGAAAAAAATTAACAGATTACAGCACAGTCTGCTTTAACAGATTGCAAGAACAAAATGGCCATCTACTTTGTATTTAGGATGCTTCACATCTTTGCTTGGCACAAGAGGATAGTCTGATCTCATCCATACCAGGCTGTGACTGACAAGTACTCAGTGTGTTTACTATTAAATACACTGTCTCAGCAACCGATGTGTACACAATTGCCCAGACCTTACAAATGAGAAGAATGAGCAATCAAAGCAGATTAAAAGTCAGGCACAGGCTGTATTACAAGTTAACGAGATGGGCAGTCACCAATTAAAAAAAAAAAAAAGCAGCTATTTCCACCATTACAGACTGAGAACTCCACAAGGTATTCCACCTGGAGAAGTTTCCTGAGACTCTGAAAGAAATTAGTATTTTTTTGCTGGTTTTTGGTAGCGAAAAAGGGAAAAACCCTGCAGTAATTATTCTGAATACTGGTGCAATAGCCAGTGCATTTCTGAATTAATAGTGACCTAACACTTATTACAGCAGCACCCCACAGACACAAAACTTTTAAACTGAAAACATGTTCTAATTATGTGTTTAGAGTCATCTGCTGCTTGACAGAAAGAAGGCCTGCAATTAGCATAAGGTAGTTCACACGTTGAAACACCTAAGCATAATAGCACTTATAGAGCAAAGGAAAAAGATTTCATTAAAACAAAATTCTGCCAGAGATTATTACGTGGAAGTAGTGAATTTGAACCACTCCCCCGTTTCCTGTGCATGAGTCTTCAAGGCAATTCACATGCAATTAAGAATTCTAATTCTCCACTAGCTTAATTTCCTAGCTCCTTAAAGCTTTCCCCGAAGTATTTCAGTGGAGTTGATTGACCCCAAATTGCAAACTCTGAAACTGAATCAGAAGTCAGTTTGCTTGGAACATGTGCCCAAAGAAATCCCCCGCCACGTCAAAAGTCAGCAGAGGGCACTGTGACGTGCCTACAAATTAATATTTTGCTGCCCTTTTGGCCCTGAATAAAACAGTAGGTCAATCAGGAGAAGTGAATTCTCCTGCATCCAAAGCGACCGATGCTCCTTCCAGTCACCACTCCAGAGAGCAGGCTGCCCAAACACGAGAGCTTCCTGGACTTGCTATGGACAGCACAGGGTATTCAATAGCTCACATACACAACTGAAAGTCACTAGACCAAAATTAAATCACTAGGCAAGAGTCAGATCTTAGCAGCTACACAGTAGTTAAAAAGGATTTTCATCTGTGTAAGAAAAAGGTAGGGTAAACCTTTCAAGTGCATGACACACACGTCAGAGAAAGAGAGTCACTGGAACAGGTATGTCTGGAAAGAGACCAGGAAGGAAAGCAGATCACGTAGAGGAAGACAGCATAATGGACAGGGAGAAAGAGAGGACAAGGAAGACAGTAAGTTAAGACTGCTTAGGTCAAACCCCACAGACTTCTGTGCTGCTTCCCACCTTCCTTTTCCACATTAATTTTGCTTTACTAAGCAAAGTTTAACAAGTCTCCAAGCTGTCCAAGTTCTTGCTTAACACTTTCTCCTTCCTGGGAAGCTGAACACTTACAAACTAGTTAATTCCCATAGCCAGGGAACAAGGAGACAGGAAGGTGGAGAAGATTTATAAATACAACTAAGGACTCCTTTTTAGCAAAAATAATTAGGGCATGCAAACGAGGGACCAATGGCAAGCAGAAAACCAAGCTCCACAGAACTGCACAATACCTGTCCTTTACTAAGTGTATGGATAGTTATTCTCTCCAGTCTCTATGCAGTTGGTTAGGCCCACATAGGGCCGAATCCTTAAATCACAAATACAATCCTAAAGGAATCCTTCAATGGAAAAACCAGCTGTCTTCACAGCAATCTAGTCCTTAGAAACCAAAGGTGCTCAGCATTGCTGATAATACTCCCACAACCAATACAGTCTAAGTTGTTGTTAAAAATTGTCTGGTTGGTACTTTTGCATAACAAAGTAGAAACAGGTTCAGCAGCTACATTTGATGTACCCAAAGTAAGCACATGCCTCTTCCCTCTAGTGCTGCATATTGCCCATGGGAAGACCACACTGACAGAGTGTGCAAACAGCAACTCTTCCCACAGCCTCCCTCTTCCAAACCAATGTGGTCCTTTGCCAAACCTGGAGCATGATGCTCTACTTCACGAGTTTCAACTATAGGACAAGTCTCAGGGAAGGCCAGGAGAGGAAGAAGGTAATGAAACTGCAGCAGGAAAACCTATGTAGCAGTATGAGAAAACTTCCTGACAACAAATAGCCTTTGGATTAAATGATACCAGACAGCTCAAGGGGGGATGCTTGTCAACAACTGACCAGGGAAATCCTATCAACGCCCCGCTTTGGGTCGTACACTCCTGCAGTGGACTTGGCACTAATTCAGGCGTTTGTTAGACTGCTTTGTGAGCAGGTTCATGCCATTTGTCTGGCAAAAAGTCACACACAGCAAACCTCAGCTCAAGCAACCCACGAAGGAGCACAAGTAAGACTCAGTTGTTCAAATATCACTTAGCATTTATTTTACAGAGGCCAGTACACGGTAACACCGTCAACCTCTCTCTTCATCAGCCGGTGACCTGACCCCTCCACAGCTTCCAGCACTCTCCTAGTCCCTTCAGCTCCGCCACCAGTTAGGAACTTAAACGGTTACCAGACGCTACGGGTTAATCGGGATCGATTTACAAGCAACGCCCGTAACGTACGTGAGGGGCACCACCGCACTACCTGCCCGGCTCCGCAGCCCTCGGAAACACGCACCTACGGCGGGAGACGGGCGGTGCTCACCGGGACAGCCCACCCGAGCCCGGTGCCGGTTCGGCGGGCGCTCCTGGGAGCACCGTGACGCCCGGAGGTATCTCAACCGCTCCCGGGCAAGCGTCCTTCTTGGGCAGAGCTCCAGCTACCTCGCTCCTTTCGGGGGAGGCGGGAGCGCTGTGCAGCGGCTCGATCCCGACCAGGGGGTGTTCCCGCACGGCGCTTTCAGGCCGCCGGTTGATGCGGCACTGCGGCGCTTCAGCTCGGGCACCCGCGCCCCTCACCAGCCCAGGCGGGCCCGCGCGGCCCCCGCCGCGCCGGAGGAAACCGCCCTCCGCCCCCCTCCCGCGCCGCGCCGGAGCGGCGAAGACAGACCGGGCCGTGCCGGAGCGGCTAAGCCGGCCGCAGCCCTACGGCGGCTCAACGGCCGCGCGGGGCACCCACTAAGGGGGACGGAGGTGGGGGGGAAGAAGGAAAGAGCCGAGCCCGGCCGACCCGGCCTGCCTGCCGCCACCGCCCCCAGCCCTCCCCCGGGAGAAACCGCAGCCCGCTCCCCCGGCCAGACACTCACACGACGGCCCGCGAAATCATCCAGGAGACCATCGCAGCAGCTGCGCGTCCCCACGGCCGCCCGGGCCCGAATGGCCGCAGCCCCGCCCCCGCCCCCGCCCGCCTCATTGGCTCGGCGGCTACACGCATGCGCTCTGGCGGCGGGAGTCGAAGTGAGGCGAGGGGTGTCGGGGTGCGTTGTTTACACCGGCGGCGCGGCGGGGCCGTCGCCCCGCTTCCCAGGGCCGCGCCTGCTGGCCGCGTCTGGCCGCGGTTCCTCCGCCGTCCCGCAGCCGTGCCGTCTGTTTGAGGCCGGCGGTGCACAAGGACGGGCTCTGCACAACCCCCGCCGGGGCGCCGCACGGCGATGGGAGCGGATGTGACCGCGATAACGCGCTCTTTCTCCCCTTTTCATCTCCTCCTCCCCCTGCAGCCAGCCGCCAGAAAGGCGGGGTGGGACGCTCACGCGTCGCCTTCGCGTCTTCCTTGCGTTCCCCGTGTGCTGTAGGAGCTGTACGGGAACGCTTGTTTCACGGAATTGAGCGGCGCAGCGTGTGCCTTGCTGCCTCCGAGGGTTGCTCGCTTGCTGTGGGGCAGGGAGCTGAGCCCCCTGCGTGTGCTGGAGGGGTTAGGTGAGGGCTCGGTGCGTTGCCCGGCTGTCACGGGCTGAAGCCGTCCGTTCAGAGCAGAGCTGCAGAGCCAGATGGCTCCCCTGTGCCCGGCTGAGACGAGGAGGGAAGGTGTCTCATCTACTCCATACCTGTTTACAAGCGCTCAAACACAAAGGGTATTTAAGGACTCATCCTTACGTGGGTCGTGCAGACAGCTATGTGCAGTTGATCCAAAACTTCAAGTGACCAGGAGGATACATGTGGGAAGGATTAGTGCCTGTGTGCTCTCTTTCCTTCATTCCTTCCCTAGACACCTCGTTCCTGGCTGCTGCCCAAGGCGGGACACTGGACAAGACAGTTCACAGCATGACCCAGGCCGGATGCTCTTGACGAGCTCGTGGTCTGGCAGGTGGAGACATGCCGAAGCTGACTGCTCCCGGATAGCTAATCCCTCACAATCCATCTCTGCATACCTGCTGTACACTTCACACAGAACTGTTTGTATGCATAAAAGGACAGTATTTAGCTGAAAGGGACTGTTCTGTATTTTTTCAGAAGACATTGTAGATAGTTCTGCCCATGCTAATGCTGGAAACACTCAGCTTTACTCTTCTGACACCGACAAACGTACAGAGCAGTACCCAAAGCGAGAGATCCCGATGCTACTGAATGCAGCACTTTGCTGTTGAGGTAGAGAAAGAGGTTACTATTTTCAGCACCATTCCTGTTGACTCTCACAGTGAATGACACGCCAAGGTCAGCATCACAATCTGTAGCATTAATTAGTTCTTAACACACCTTTAAGTGAGGATAGTGGGGAGTTTTCCTGGCTGACATACAGTGAGAAGAGATGGCTTCATCTTTGTAAGATGTTGTCTTGATCAGATGAGAGGTGCAAGGTGAGCACAGGTTGGTTTCTGTTCCACAGGAAAGCACCAGAATTTCTCACCTCCTCGGGTCCACTAAAACCCGGCCATAGGTATCCTGGCTCCTCTGCAGCCTTCAAACCCAACACCTGCAGTCCAGGGGCTATACGTCACTTGGGAAAGAAAGAGGAGGGGTAAATTGGGGAATATTTCCACAATGACAGTGTTTAGAAGCAGTCCCTGTAGTTGTATACAGCAAAATTTGAAATGGGACAGCATAAAACAATATAAAAATTAATTTTATTTTTACTATACAGAGATTTGGGTCTTGAAAATAATGATTTTGGCCATCTCGGGTGTCTCCTTAACCTCGACCTCTGTAGAGGGTAGCCGGTGCAGAAAAGGAAGAGAGGAATGGGTTCGTGGGCAATTTGAAATACGCCACTCAGCCATCTCCCTTCTGGAAGAGGCCCAACCTGAAGGCATTCTTCATTGTGTTCCATGAAAGGAGAAATCTGAACTGCTGCTTGTGTGCCCCTTGAATAGCAAACCTCTCCAGTGGTACACTGTACAAAGCCAACTTGCACAGCACAGCATTGGAAATATAAATTACTTGGGAGAGATTATGTTTTACACGCCGGTTCTGTAAGCTCCTGCACAGAGGTGGATCCTGCTGCCTGCATAACACTCAGATGAAGTTTGTGGCATTCCAGTCCATCTAGAGTGAACTGCAAGATCAGAGCTCTAGTTTATAGCGTATTAAGTAATTATACAACGTATTTCTTCACTGCAAGCAGCTCTGTGCTTGATACTATCTCAGACAACCATTCCAGGAACAGACTGATACTCTCTTACTGTCCAAGAGAGATAGTGTATACATTAATTCCATAGCTGCGTATTTTATTTCATATGAAGTATGTTTAAGAGAAAAAACATCCTTTATTTTGTACAAAGACATTTATTTTTCTTGTGTTTGTTGCCATGGCAATCCCATCTCTGGTGGAAAGCTAAATTTACATTTAAAGAGGCATTTTTTTAAAAGGTAAAGGCAGATGGTTCCTCAGAGTAATTTATCTCGCTAAGAAGATCACACTTTATTTCATAGAATGTTTTGAGACTTAATTCAGCGCAAGCAGCTGGGTGGTGTTTGCTGGACCCCCAGCAGACAGGCACAAGGATGCCCCGTGGAATTCCCTGTATCCCAGTTCACACAGAACAATAATCCACGGCCCTGCACAGCAGAAAGACAGGGCACAGTATGGCAATTAAATCCATGCCATCTACTTATTCCAACCTGGGGTGTCTTACTCATATGTCCATCTATTTTTATGTAAGGAAGAGACTTAGAGCTATCTCATTATAGCATATTTTTAAAGCCACCACCACCACCACCACTACCCCCCAGCCACTTAATATAGTTAAAAGTTGCTTTAAATAGTTTTAACAGTGTTTGGAAAATCACTTGTAAAGGTTACCTGCCCTCAATTTTCTTTGAGCTTTGGTAAAATATAATGTATGTGTACACAAACATTAATGTTTAGCTTTCACTGCCTTTACAGGTCAACAAACATTTTTCCTACTTTGCAGCTGTGAAAACAGCAATTGAACAACATTTAGGAAGATGCCAGCTGGTTTCTGACAGAGCTTTTGATGCTGACTGTGGGATTCAGTCCCCTGAGGAGGGGGACTAGGAGGATGAGCTCTCCCCCAAAGACAGCACCGCTTTCACAGGGCTCCCAGAAATACATCTGTGTTAATCGTGGTGCTGGGTATTCCCTAACTTCGCTGTTCTGTGTGAACAGAATCTAAACAAGTCTCAAATACAGCACAATCTGAAGAAAGGTACAGATTTCCTTGTTACGGAATCGTGCCAGGGATGTTTTGTCAGTTTGGAGCCAGGCTATGGACCAGTTCATTTGTTGAAACAACAGAATACAGGATGGGTGAAGAGGATTGTTTCTTACACTACTCTAAGCTGGCATGATTCCCATAACTGATTATCAATGAATGTGGCTGAACTTGCAGATATTTAACTCTTCATGTACCTTTCCTACGCGTGAAGTGACAGCAGAGGTAGGCTCCCACCACCAAACAACCCGGTAGTCCTACTGCCCCCATGGGATTTCATTCCAGAGCAATCCTTGGGCACTACCACAGACGTTTTATGAAATCCAAGCAGGTGAAGCTTTTGTGTGAAATTCTGGAGGTGCCACCTGTTGCTCACGTGCATATTCCCACCTCCCAGTGCAGCATCTGGCTGAGGAATGTGGCAAAACCAGTTGGTGTCTAACACAGCTGTGTCTTAAGTGATTTTTTACAACACAAAGACAGCATGCAAAGAGGCCATAAGCTTTTTTTTTTCAGAAATATGTTTATGTGAAATTTATTAACATTCCAAATTAGCAAAGTGAAGCATCTGAATTAATGGAGGAAAAAAAAACCCAAAGAAAAATGTTCTAAATCTGTATTTCTGCCTTTTCTTATTAATCTGGTAGGTTTAACCACTGTTGTTCTCACAATTTTATTACACACAGTCTGATGTTGCCTTTAAAGCTCTTGCTTCTATATTAATAAATAATATTCTTAGGTTTTGATTATTTTCTTCCCCTCTTCTTAGCATATATAAAGGCAAAGCCTGAAAACTCAGGGAGCAACTCAACGTTAAGCTCATGGTTCAGGAGGTTTCTTCAAGTTTGGTTCATGTGGGGTTTGGTTTGGTGTTTTGGTTTGTATTTTACTTTTGAGACCCTAACAATTTCAATTAATATGAAGTTTAAGCAATATAAAATTGGAGTTTAAAAAAAGGCATCTTACTTGGATTGTGAGATGACTGAACTGAACATCAGAAGGAAATCTTTGCAAGGAGAGAAGTTAGCAAAGGCAAGAGCAGGCCCAGAGGCGTTGTTTTTTTCCCCAAGAGTACAAAATAGCTAGGTCTAGTGCTCTTAATTCAGTGAGCTATGGGTAAAGGAAAGCAGATAAGGCCAAGACAGAGCACTGAAAGAAATCTAGAACAGCCCTCCTGCCTATATAAAGCCAAAAAATTTTCATCACTCCAGCACTGGTCTGTTTTGAGTGCAATATATGAGAAAGCAGCCAGGCAACTTGAGCAGAATCTGATTATTCTGATTAAAAGTATGAATATTACAGAGGTACCCTGCTTACTTTTTTGTGAAAAGGAAACCCACCGTGCTGTGTGAAGGTTTATTATGCAACTGTTGGCTCTTTCTGGTTTTCCAAACACTGGTTGCAATGGGTTCAATGGCTCTGGGTCCTTGTTTCTTAGCAGAAACAGGAGCATCCCTTTGGATTTTTTTTTTCTTAAGGGAAATGTGATCTAAAGAGGAAGGGGAAAGTTCAGAAGAACAGCTCCATCTGAGACTTGCTCTCCTGGCAGTGGTCCTATGTCCATCCTACCTCATTGCTTCCATTTGGAGCTGAAGAGGGATGAGATGCAGCCCTGCACGGGCAAACAGCGGCAGTGGAGGAGCTGACTTCCAGAGCAGCCAGGGTACCTGAGAGACTCACAGAGCAGCAGTGCCACAGCTATCGCTCCCCTGCTCCTGTATTGATGAGCTATAGATAGAAAGGGGTTTGATGTGTGTTGCACATGGACCTACAAACATTACTGTGTAGAGAAGTGTAACTGCACACTGGTGCATCTCAGTAGGACAGTCCAGTGGACAGATCTGTGTACTTTGTTTTCCCCTGTTCCCAAGCAGAGTGGCATTAAAGCTGTTAACTTGCTCTAAAGCTGCAGCTGAACATTGCAGTAAATATATGCCTCTCATGAGAGCAAACCCATTTTAAGTGATGGGCTACACACACTCCCATATCTGATGATCCACCCTCTCTGTAGGTTTTGAAATCTGTACACAGAGACACTGAGCAAAGCTGTATTTTTCCTTCCTGTCTGGGTAGTGTCATCATTTCAGCTATATTCCATCACTGCTTGTGGTGCATCACATTGAATAATTATAGCAATCTGGTGGAGATTTTTTTTTCTTTAAATACACGTTCTGCTTTTGATGTTTCTGATCACTATAGAAAGCTTATGCTATTTTATAGTCTGCTGACTAAGCTCATATGCACACCAGCTGCATTTTATCAGGGAACAATATTTGCCTTTTGAACTGGTTGATAGATTTTACTTAAAGCAAAGAGGAGATATACATTCTTTGGCAACACTTAAAACCTTGTTCAGCACAATATCCATTTGCAGAAAGTCATAGCCTCCAGCTAAACAGTGCACCAGCCCATGGCCATCAGCCCGTGAAAGGGAAGGAAAAAAACCTCTTAGAACCAGAAAGGACCAGAAATTTATCTGCTGCATAACAAAACCAGGGTCAGCCCACATCACTGGGGCAGATGTTCTGTCCTACCTGATCCTAACGCCCTTCAGCAACAGACTGCATCACCTTTTCTGGGCTATTTGTTTACCACTCCTTCATTGTCCTCCCTGGAAGCTTCTAGTACCAAAATTAAGCTGAGATAAAGGTTACTCGGGACTCTTTAATCCCATCTCCCCTAAGCATGGAAGGAAAATTGTTTAATTTCCCTTTGCAGCAACTTTACAATCCAAAGCCAGTACTTTAATCTATTACATCTTCCCTTGAAGAAGCAATCCAAATTATTCAACCATTTTATGGCACATTTTCTAGACCCTTAGAGCCCAAACCCACACACACAGTTCCAGAGGAGCCTTATCAGGACTGAGAAGTGAAGGGCTACACGATACATTATCCAGCAAGTCAGGAGGCTGCCAGCAGAGCATATGGAGCTATCCGGTTTCCTTTTCCTTCCCGCCCGCCCTTCCAGGGCAGCACAGCATGATTAGCTGGGAGAGAGCAACTCAGCCGGACCCCTGCCATGAGCCAGCACAGCAATGCCTTCCTGCAGCCAAAAAGTTAGTCCTCAGCCAGCTGACTTCATTATGCCTTCCCTCTTCATCTCAAGACCCATATAGTCAAAGCTACTGACCAACAAATGCATTTAAGGAAGCTGCTTTATTACAGAATATCCTGATTTTTTAATTTTTTTTTCTTGGAGCAACACTTTCTGTCCTTTTCTCCCAAGAATTCTCCTCTCTCTGCATGCTCCCCTAAACTGGGGAAAAGTTCTCTTGTTATAGATTTTAAAACCAGGCTGAGTATCAAATAATTTCATCTGACTTAAAACCAAAGCAGGAATCACTCGTTCATGTGCCATGTCAGATAACCTTTGTTTTCCAGAAGCGGTGCTGCCGACAAAGGATATTGATTTGAAGGCATCAGAAGATTGATTTTTCTTTTTAACTTTCATCAGTAAATTCTTTTTTTCATATACCAAACTGCACACATGCTTTTAAACTTCCTATTTGCCTTTAGCTCCCAGTCATTGGTTCTTGGTGTGCTCTAAGTGATAGATTAAAGAGTTCTTTCACACTCATTATCTCTCCACAAGGATTTGTGCATGCTTAAGTCACCTTTGAATCTCTTGACAAATTAAATGGCAAGCTTCTTTAGATGACTTTTATTCCTAATCCCTAGAAGCTTTATGGTAGATTTCTACCTCTTATCCCCAAATTTTCCCAGCACTTTCATATACTGACATTGTAACTGGATTTTGAATGGCATAAGATAATAGATTTGCCACCTACCTTTTGTTGTCATTAACAGAGGTAGTGAAAGTTATCCTTTTAGTCACTCTGTCATACTGGGTGCTCACTGTCAGTCGTTTGTCTCCTCTGATCCAGGCATCTTTCTCGTGTGCAGCTTCTCAATACACTGTGTCCTCACTCCTGCAAGTGACATACGGATTCAGCGGCTCACACGGTATGGGCTGGCTGCCCTCCCTCCCTCCCCACCTCTGGTAAAGCCTCTTAGGCTTATCCTGGGGTCTGAAATCAAAGCGTAAGGTTTCTGTAACATATAGCACAATTGTATACATTGCAAAGGGATTGTCAGCCTTTATATTGTATCCACCTTTCAGTGTACAAAGGATCTAGAGACAACATTCACTTCCAACCTGCAGCAAAGTACTGGCTTATTCCTATACAGAGAGTGACTACGCTCAGCACAAAAAAACTGCAAAGGATGTTTTTGTTTTGCTTTCTTGTTTAGCATTGCTAAAGCCAGCAGATAGGCACAGCACAAAGTATCTGTTGATCCACAGGTCCCATATGTTTAACGGAAACCATTTGTTTCTGCCTCAGAAAAATCTTTCCCATCTTCTGTGGCAAGGAAGTCAGCCTGCAGTCTTTTCCTCTGTTATTTTAACCGGACGTTACCAGCTATCAGAGTACGCTTCTGTGTAGCCTTGTATCCTTAGAATGAAAGTGCAAGCTGTTGAAGACATTAGCAGTAATTGTGAAAGGCTTGAAGCCTCTCTGGGGAGGCTTGCACAGGAATTTCGTGCACTGCTAGAAATCCCTACCAGACCGTGTTAGTCTGTGCTCGCTTCGGGAGGCATCCCGAAGATGCGTCTCGTACTAGGAACTCTGCCACCTTCTCTTTCCAAATAGCCTTTTAGTTCTTAGGAAAGTTGACTCTGAAATAAAATGGAGCACAGACAGTCTTTCAGCCTGTCTAGACATTCTGGATGCTGAATGTTTAATGTCCTGGTATAACATAGCTGGACTATAGCAGCGGTAAGTGATGAAGGCAGGAAAAACAATAGGCAGAACTTCTGGTTTAGCAGGCATAAATACAGCGCTGCTTTAGCTCCCTGAGTCTGCAGGAGGCTAGGGAACAATTATCTACATTATGTCAAGGAAGCTTCGTCTAGACAAATCAAAACGTCTTCCCGCAGAGGTTTACCCTTGTCTGCATACCCTTGTCTCACAGCAGTGGCTGGAAGAAACTCTAAGCCATCAAAAACTGACCCTGAAAGTCACCATCCAACAAGTCAAAGGTGGGAAATGAGAGGTGGTTTGTTACAGTCCCCTTCCCCGACATATTCTTGGATGGGGTTCTTCAACATGCTCTTTTTTCAGTCCTCCCTCCCAAGTTTGAAAAGCAGTTCACCGAGATACAAGAAACCAGAAATAGCACATAGGGGAAGAAAGAAAACCAAACCAAAAAGCCAAAATGCAACTCAAAACTCAGGAATCTCAGCAGCAGATATCTGAAGTACTTCATGCAACTGATTTCACAAACGATGCCTGTTCAACAAGGAGGTCACTTGTATGCTTTTGAGTGCCTGTAAAGTTTACGTGGTTGACTTGGTTCTCTGATACAAGTGCCCAAGTTCCATCAGCTTTGACCTACAAGTCTTGTATCTAATGCAAGAGCTGCAAGGAAGATATTAATGTATTTCCTTTATTTCCCTGCAGCTGAGTTGCATCACAACTGTAACCACCACTAGATCTCTTGTAGCAATGACTTCAGTTTCGGTTGGACTGGCAGTTAACACAAAATGCATGCTTTCAGCCTCATCTTTATATAAAAAAAAGTTCACTTAAACAAGATGAAACAAAAGTGTTAAATTGCTGGAACATAACTTTGTCAGAGGGTTCAAAGCAGGCTAAGACCTAAGGAAACTGGAGTCAGTATGAGGCTCTGAGGTGGTGTTTATTATAACCATTTCCTTGCCCTTCCATTTTGCCTTCTGTTGTTGGGAACGTCAAGAAAGTAAGTGCATTTGCGTTACGTTCAGGGGTGTGAGAGTCCCAAATGACAGGTTTAATGAGAGCCGTTTGAGGCCTCTTCCTGCCAAGGGAAGGTCACTCTCCAGAACATGAGTGCAGCCACACAGGCTGGTTCACCGCCCGCCTTGGACCTTGACCTTTCTGAATCATCTCAAATAGAGCTCTGTGCAGTCATCTGAAGTCTGCTCTGAGTAAATAACACTGCTGGGATTACAAAACCAGCAGAAATTACTTGCTGGCCTTTTCTGAAGTGCAAGGTACACATGATGCTTTTAAATACAGACCAGCTTGTGCTGGGGAAGTTCCTGCGAGGTGTATGCTCTCCTTGCAGTTACAATCACAACTCAGTGCTTTGTAGCTTGGGATCATGTTTCTTTAGGTGTGGCCAAACAACCCCTGTTCCCACATGGTTACTGCTGCAACTCAGTAATACAGAAGAAAGTTTTCTGGAAACAGATTAAAAGAGATGACAGGGAGGGGGAAACAACATAGGGCTGAGACACCAAGACCTACCTTCACTTCCTATTCTTCCCTTTGTCTCCCTTCAGCTACTTCTAATATTAGCACTAACAGGTACCTTGGCCTATTACTCTTAAAGCATCTAAGATCAGTATCTAAATATAGAACGGGTAGCACTGTACTCCCTCCAGCACCATTAGGTCGGTGGATTTAAGACTTACTGGTGAGAGCAAGCCCACCTTCAGACCACTCACTGAAAGAGGGTAGGACCTCCTGCAGACCTGTGTGCTTGGCATTCAGGTCAGTGTCTTGCATGCAACCTCCTGCATGCACCTTGCTAAATTTCTTCAGCAGGTGTTGTAGGAAAAGTGGCTTTTGAAGGTTACAGATCTTCACAGTCTAAAGCAGATTGTTCCTTAGGGAACTACATAGTATGGGGCAGGACCAGATAGGTGCCTGTATGGAGAAAAGTTTGGGGAGACTAATTTCTTAGAACTGACAGAAACTTCAGGTCCAGAAGTCATAAGCAACAGTGAAGTAATCACCCAAAGAGAAGTGATTCAGCGCTAGTTACACTGGGAATAGCCACAGCAATGCAGGTTCCTGCAGGTACTGAGGACCAAGCAAATCTTTCTCCACTAACCCACCTGTTGAAGAAACTTTTTCCCAATTCAGTCCTGTTTACAATCAGTTGAAGATTCAGCTGCAGAGCATGTGGTGTTTTAAATTTTAGACCTTTACCTGTAGTTGAGGCTTACCTCAGGGAGAGAAGTAACTCGCTATTCTGCACACTAGAGCAGCTGGTTTGTGCTTGGTTCCACAAAGCCGATTTGCTGAAGGCAAAAGACCTGCCTGCTAGCTGTGGGAGCACAAGAGGCAACCTGAGCAGCAGTGAGGATGCAGATACAGCAAGCAGGTAGCACTGCTGGGATGGGAACCCAAGGAAGATAGCTCGGGGAGGTGAATATGGACAGAGAGAGGCAGATGGCTTTAGCACCACAAAATCAATAACGAGTGTATAATATGAACTTGGTAATAATCAGGTTGTTATTAATATTAATAAGAGTGGTTCCTGGAATCTTTTTTGAAGATGAGTAAAGAAGGAGCCCGCGTGTGCTCAGTGGTGCCCGGCAGGACAAGAGGCACCGAGCGAACTGAAATACAAGGAGTCCCATTTAAAGACTTTTTCCACTGCGATGTTGAACCCTGGAACAGGTTGTTCAGAGAAACCATGAAGCCTCCAGCCTTGGAGATATTCAAAACTTGACTGAGCATGGCCCAGAGCAGCATGCTATAGGTGGCCCTGCCCTGAGCAAGGGCGTCAGACTAGATGTTCTCCAGAGTTCCCTTCGAAACTCAAAATAGTTCATGACTCTGAGACAGTCTCTTCATTAATCAGATGATGCAGCAACCACCAAACACAACCTTCTGCTTCTAATGCTAAGATGAGCAAGTCCCTTCTCATCTCTCTGCATATGTAGGTCTGTGCCTTTTCACATCATCATTATAAGGCATAATGTTTCATCACAGATCTTGCAGTAAGGGCAGACTTAAATCAATTCCCTTTCCAGGACCAATTCTGAGTATAGCTTGAACAAATGTGACAGACAGACCCTGAAACACTCCTAATGAGAGCAGTAAATTAACTGAAGAAGTTACTGGCTCGGTAGAAAATTTGTGATAGTTTTAATTGGGATAACAGTGCCAGGAAAAATAAGAAACTCCTGATCAGCATGGAGTCAGTAAGATCATTTGTTTACATCCTGTGCCACACAACACTATGAAATATTAAGACAATTTTTACCAAAGAGGTAAATATTGTTAAATAATAGCCGCTACTAAATTGCAGAACACAATTTACACTAATTTGTTCGCCTTTCCTGACACAGAAACTCAACAAGAGAGGCATCTGGAATGCAAAGAAGAAACCCGTGTGTTGGTTTCAATCGAGTTTGGAGCCAGCTTGCTGGCAGGAGGAAAGAAGAACTAGCATCACATGAACCCAGCAGTCAGAAAAGTTTGTTAAAGGGTAGTTACCACCTGTGATAGAGCTCCTGGGTTAGACAAAACTGATACCAAGCAATTGTGCTTAATGAGATAGATAGATAGATAGATAGATAGATAGATAGATAGATAGATAGATAGATGGATGGATGGATGGATGAATGGATGGAAAATACTACAGTTACATTGAGAAAATGCAGAGAGATTTGGACAGCATGGTAGTAAGAGAGTGAGGGTAGGACAAAAGAAATTGAGGAGAAAGAATGCTATGAAACCTTACAAAAAAGTTAAAAAAAACTAAACTTTTAAGTGGCTGTTTGTGAGCTTTTCCCCACCTCAGGTTCAGAAAACCTCCCCCTCTCCCAGACAGGGACATAGATGTAAGTAACATTGTCAAGTCACTTTCCCTACCTAGGGCATGGTTTAATGAGAGCTAAACATAGCTATTTCTCACCAAAGTTTTAGAGTTTTTCTAGACCCCAAAGCATCCCATTATCTTTTTATTGGGTGTATTGTGTAGCAGCCTGCTAAGCCATTTCCTTACCTGAACCATCACCCATTTGAATTATGTCAGGATAAGTAACACCACCATCCAAGCAATTTCAGTCTGAAGCTGAAACAAGAGTCCCCAGTTCTGTTTGCAATCACGGCCGCAGCACAGTTCATACAGAAACTGGAAGCTCGATGCCAGGAGCCTACTTGGCTCACACAGTGTCGCAGTTTTGCATAGTTGGCTACTGAGAGAGGGCCAGGGGCTGCAGAAAATGGCTGCTAGAGTCTTCTGCAGGCCTGCTTACAGCGCCTCTGAGAATCACATATAGGAGACAAAGACTCCACCAGAACACAGAGTGCCAGGAAGGCTGCAATTTTGGCCCGTTAAGGGCATTGGGATGTCTATTTGCATATAAATGTAAGCAGCTGACAGACACAACAGGCCAGGAAGGCTGGGGTAGGAGGCACCCAGGTACCCGGGAGGAGAGATGCCCCTGCAGCCCGAGCTGATGCACGTGGAGTAGCTGGAGGAAAGGAGCCATGGAGGAGGCAGAGACCCGACCTGCCCGGTGGAGAGGCTCCACGCTGGATGGAGCCGGTGGAGACAGAGAGAAGATGCCGTGACTGACATTGGGATGAGCCCCTGCCAGCACAAGCGACCTCCAGAGATGAGCCAAACAGGTTTTCTGGAGGAGGCATCATAGCCCCGTGGAGGACTGGGACTGAGAGACACTGGGATTGATTGCTGCCTGCCAGAGCAGAGGTGAAGCCCGGTGGGAAGACATTTGCCTTGGAGAAAGTTCCTGGAGGACTGGCTCTCATGGGTGAGATCCTGGGGTGCAGCAGGGGAAGGGGGTGTGGAATGGATGCCCCCATCCCGGCCGAGAAGGAAACCATCTTGCAAGGGACTGACCGAAGCCCCCATCTCCTAGTCCCTGCCCCCCTGTCCTGTGCTGTGAGCAGGAGAGGGGAAGAAGGGAGCAAAATCATGGCTAAAGGGCAGTCTGCTTTAGAATGGAGGGGTGGGGGGAAGGCGTTACCAAGACCCCCATTTCCCCAGTCCCTGCCCCTCCTGGGCTGCGACCGGGAGGGAAGAAGGGAGCAAACTTCTCACTAAAGCCTGCTGAGGAGGGAGTGGGGGGAAAGTGTTTGCCTGGTTGCATTTGTTTCAAGATTGCTGGTTGCACTCCTGCCTCTGGTTCTTTTTCACTGTTTCTCTTTAGTGTAGTGTAATCAATTAGATAACTTTCTCTTCTGCACTCTGTGTTGAGTCTGTTTTGCCCGCGGCATTAACGAGTTTGTCTCTTGAGCTGCCCAATGATGTTATTTCTCCCCTGTCCAACTAAGAAGGGGAGTAACAGCCTGATTTTGGTGGGTGTCTGGCCTTTGGCCAGGGCTCAACCACCACACACAGTTACAGCGATTTTTCTACAGACATTTAAGAAGCTTTGAGATAAATACTGAAAAAGTTATGTACAGAGGACTAATCAGATTGTAAGACTTCTGCCTCCTAAATTAGACTCATTAAAGGGGCTCACAGCACCCCACACAAGATAGACTGAAGTACTCAAAAGAGAAGGCTCCATCCAGCTTGTTGCCTATTATTCCTTTTTTATCTTTACTACACAATATATCTTCAATCTCCAGCGAGGAAAAGAGCCCTGATCTAGTACAGTTAATTCAAAGAAGATCTACACATCTACAGTGCTAAACATACCCTGTTCTTTTTACAACAGTATCTACTCATATAATGATCTACATAGGTACCTTTCATCCAACACAGAAAGACTCTCTTCTGCAAGATTCTGGTAGACTCAAATACATCTTTAACTTGAGATAAAAGTCTGCCATAGAATTAAGAAATGCCTTCACAGGGTTATTTATGTTTCTAAGGATGTTTTATTTTTGTGGTTTTTTTTTTTAAACTGTTGTCCACCTGCTAATCTTAGAAACCTACTGATTGTAGAAACACAGAGATAGCAACAGCCAAACAGCTAGTGTTAGATAAAACTAAATAAAAACACATGGGATAACCCACAAAGCTGGTGCTCTAGGAGCTGGTATGGGAGAAGCAAGCATTCCTATACACCTGGCTATACTGCTAACCAACAGTCTGCCAGCAGCAGGGCCCTTACCAGCCTTTATACAGCTTAGGAGGGAGAGGGAGGAAGCACTACTGGAAGTGAGGATTCTTGGGAAGGTGATTCATTCATTTTTACAGATGATTGGTTTCAGGTTTTATGTGTGAGTGGTAAGAAGTGTTGCTGTTGGCAGCAGCCTGGCAGAAGGCAGGCTTCTTCAGGAGGAATATAAGTCCTGCTCAGGCTCTGGGAATTCCCCATCTCTTTTAGAGTTCTCTTCTGTAGGCTGACCCACTCAGCTAAATTATGATTTGTTGTCAGTTCTGGTACTTTCTTCTGGGTGTTACAGTCCTGGGAGAGCTCTGTAGCGGCTCACAGATGTGGATCCCTTTGCCACTGTGCCTGGACCTCAGCCTGATTCCTGGGAAGTACCAGCACTGCAAGCTGCCATCTGCAGCTTACTGAAAGGTAGATCTACTGTTATTAGGCTGGCCACAAAAGTGTTTTACTGCTGCAGCCTGTGTAGCATCCTTGGTCTTGCTGTTTATGCTGGATGACTATTAGCCAAAGAAATGGCATCTTCCATCTCCAGCTTAAAGAAACTGAGAATATTTTTCCCCAAACAAATTTCAAGAGTTTGTTTTAGATGGAGATGTTATCTGGTAAGGCCAAAGCAGGGCCTCAAGTTTCACCTGAAGAATTAAGCCTGTAGGTATTCAAGGAAAGGTAGAGACTGAACCTTGTTATCTCTATTTACTTCCACCCACTTCCTGCCCTGCTTTTTGCCTCTACAGAACTTTATCAGGAGGGAGAGGGGGCTGTTGCTTACCAATATGCAGTGCTGCTTTAACAATGCTCTGCCCTCAGACTGCCTTTAAGTACTGGGGCCATCCCCAGCTGGAGGGAGGTGACCAGCCCCAGGCAAAGGACAAGAGGTGACCCCATCTCAGCCAGCCCTGGGGCATAAGTCCCAGGATTCAGTCAGCAGAACCTGCCCCTGGGCTGAGCTGGCTGTTTTATACAGATGGGAGGTGCTCGTGAGGCTTGTTTTGCTGGCTCAAGTGTAAGGCAGTGACAAGTGTTTGAGGGTGATGAGAAGGAAGAGGGGGGAAATATGGGTGGATTAGTATCTTAAGATGTCAGCAAGCTCCTGAGGAAGGGGATGTACTTAAGTACTGAAGGCCATGTTTATTTAATTTGTTCAGCCCTCTTTTGGTGATACCTCATTAACTGGAACAGAAAGACATGTTGGAAGCAGAGCATGCTGTGAGCATTCTTCTGTTCTAGGCTACAAATTGACAGTGAAGCATCACTTAGAGGTTCAGTAGCGTTCCTAACTTGTCAGAGCTGATGGAGTGGCACCCTATGAACTACAGTGTTTTCCAGTGCAGGTATGGCTGGAGTGATTTGTGAATGCAATAAAGTTAAATCTTCCTCCTTTGTGTGCTGTGGCAACTGCCAGGAGTGTATGGAGGAAGCCCTGAAGGCAATACCTGGGCACGGTGGGGTGCTGCATGCGTCTGCAGTGGAAACATAGCAGTGTATCTGCAGCCTTTCTGCAAGTGAGAAAGCCAGGACACAGGGAAAGATCAGGAGTGGTCAGTAGACAGCTCCCGGTGGAGTTGTGGCTGTAGACAGCCATGCAAGTAATGGCACATCTCCATCCTGGCATGTTAGTGGTAGAGCTGGGGAGGTAATCCCAGGATGACACACGCCTTCACACCCCCAGGTGTTTAAAGCAGCCTTTGCAGCCGCATTAAATAGCTGTCTTTAAATCATCATGTTTTCCCCACTAACCCTGTGCTCTGCTCAGTGCTTGAGGACTGCTTTGCTGCTCACAAGTATGGCTTTTTTGAGGAGGTTATGTTTTGTTAGGCTGTGTCAAGAAAGGCCCTTGGTCTCTCTATGGAAGATAAGGTAAGGCAGTTGGAAGCTACAAGTCTGTTTTGTGGCAGAAATAGCTGGTATTTGAGGGAAAAATGGTTTTCTCTTGGCTGTGAATTTTTGAGTCAGGAAACTTTTAAACCAAATGATGTGAGTTTCTATTAAATATGGATTCTTAATTTTCTGATGCTGAATGCTGGAAAACATTAAATGTGACTTTCCAAATTTCAGAGGTGTTGCGAATTCAGAGGAAACTGATGTTTGCTGTCTCCCAGGGAAAAGTAAAATACATCTAAAAGTATATGGTGTGGAGTTTTAGGAAGAGCTGGGTCAATATTCATTCTGCTTAGGAGCTGTGACAGTGACAAGTCATTTAACCTTCCTTTCTCGATTCTTCCTTCCTGCAAAGTGGAAATAACTAACACTAAATGTAGTGTGGTGGAGAAGGTGCAATTACTGCCAATATAGGCTGTGCTGCATTTCAACCTGAATGTTAGAAATAGCTCTCAGGGAAGATGTTAATTTTGCAGCTGACCAATGTGTATACTTTCAGGGAAGTAGTACTGAAAATATCTGGGGGGGAATCTTTATTTAGTAATCTGTGTGAGTTAAAGGATGCTATTAATACACTGTAGGCCCAAGAGCCTTTCCAGGTGTTGAAATGCTGGGCTGAAGTGGGGTGTATAGCCACAGAAGCCATTTGTTGAAGGTATAAATGGCACCATCAATATTTTTTCAATTATAGTAAAAGATGGAAGATGCAGTGATTTTTTGAAATTGGGGAATTTATTTTTTTTTTTATACTTGAAGGGATAGGAAATGGGGTGTTGTTTCTCCCACCTTCCTATTGCCATGTTTCTGTGCCAGGACCTGTTTGCCTCTTTCAGGTGGGCTCAAGTGGTTAACGTCGGCCCAATGTGCAATTTGGGTGAGAGGATGGACCCAGCAGGTCCTATCTAGTGTGAGTGGTGTTTTATTTCTGCTAGCATGCCTGAAGCTTTTTTACTTTGCCTGTAAATCTCAGTGACTGAATTGATTAGTTGCTGAATTTAGTGCCAGAGCTGCCCAGGGACCACCATGCAGGAGCGCAGCGGGGAAATCTCCCTGCGGTTGTTTCCCAAGAAGAGTCCTCCTCCCCTGGGGCTCAGCCTGGAATTGTTTTGCTTTGGTTTTTGGTTTTTTGGGTTGTGGGTTCATTTTCTGGATTTCTCCAGCCTGGAAATGTCAGCACTGTTTTGGTTCTGCTCACAGGCACCTGGCTCTGAGCATTGCTCCTGAGCTCCAAGAGGACAATTCCTTAGGCTAGTCTGCCTTGGAGTAACCCATGAGAAGAGGGTTTCCCTATGCTACTTTCTTCAGCAGATGCATCGATTCATACCATCCCCAATCTTTGCAGTCCTGTGAATGTTGGTGCTTCCAATTTTCAGTTTGAGTATTGCATGGTAACTGTCAAGGAAATGGAGGAGGCCTTGCTTTGAAAGTGGAATTAATGTCTTGGTTTGATATCTGCAGAGGCTTCTGAGAAAGGAAGAAGTCCTACTGAAGTGTGGTAGAGCACAGACTGTCTAAAACTTAGTCTCTGGGGTATCTTCAGGCCACCACACCATTACTTTATGTTATGTTGCAGCTGGAGGCTCTGAGTTGACTTATCCACATCCTGAGTATTCAGCACTCTCCCAGTTCCTGGCACTTTGCAGAGAAACAAGGAAGGAGGGAGAAGTCAGATAAGAAATAGGTAAATGAAAAGGAAAAAAATGAAAGTTGCTGAAGGCAGAAAATGTGTTGGGTAACCTGGAGGTCTCCTGTACACTGCTCCACCTGAACGTAGCCATTTTGACCTTCCTAAAGTAGTATATGGGTAACAAAAGCTGTACAAAGCTGACTAACTGCTTGTTAAAGAGAGAAGAGCCAAGACGTGGGGTGACTGGGGAGTGGAGCCGCCCTACTGATATGCCAAGGCTTTCCCTTAACAGTGAAAAGAGCAGTGGTGGGGTGGCAGCTGGGCAGCAGTGCTGCCTCTCTCCCTGGGCATCTGGGAGCTGACCGTTGGCCATGGGGAATTAATGCCTAAACACTCATGTTGCTTCAGCTTACTAGTATCTTCAGGTCATAGCTATAAGATGATAGAGCATTGAACAGTAAGTCTTTGAAGTCCGACATACACCGCAACGTCATTTTGGTGTCTTCACTCTGTGATACCAATTTTTGGAATATAAAATTCTCAGTGCTTCATATTTTGGTATTCTATGATAGATTAATTAGTTTAGTCTATTAGAATCATGAAAGTTGGGGTTTTGGGGGGTAAATTTTATGTTTTGTTGCACGCTAATGTAATCTACTTAAGTGTGTAATTCAGTAATAACAAATTACTCTCTGGCTAAACAAGAGGGAATCTAGTAAAACTATAAAGAGCTTTGATATGATTAATATTTATTTAGTTGTCCTTGTAACTTCTTTTGATGCCCCTTGTGAATAACTGCTCTGTAATTACATAATTTTTGTTGCTCGTTCTGTGAAACTGCAGAGGCTTTGGTGTGTGGGTTTGGGTTTTTTGTTTGTCTGTTGGTTGCAGTGTTACCTTGTGATGTGGATGATAATCTTCTTTTGCTGAAATGCGCTGTGATTTCTTCTACAGCTTCCAAGGAGCACTCCTCCACACGTCCCTAGACTTCTGCCAATGGGATGCCAGGCAGCTATAGGTTCTTATATAAAAGTTACATCTCCCAAGTTAGTCTAATGCTGTGAACAAACTTCTCATGTTGAATGATGGATTGATTTTGGGTTTTTTTTTCTTTCTGTTAATTAACTTCTCTTGCACCCACAGTTATTTGTTCCTCTGAAATATATGGGAATGTGCTAAGCTGGCACTCTTGATTTATTGCTTTTCACCTCATAATCTATTTTTCAGAAGTGCACTATTCAAATTTGCTTTCTAGTGCTAGATGAGAGATCATTAACCCGCTCTCTTGAGAGCAAGCATACCGGCAAAGAAAGGCAGAAGTTCACGAAAGCCACACTTCTAGATAACGTGAATGAAAAACTTCTTAAAATGCAAACACGGAGGTATTAGGGCATGCCTACAGGCTTCGTAGGAGGAAAAAAAACCCCAATAAACTGGTAGCAACTGCTACAGAGTGTGGCTTTGTTGCGCGTTAGAGCCCAAGCTCTGGGTTGGAGCATGTCTGAGTCTGAGCCAACCGCTCCCATCTCTGCTGCTTGCTTGTGTTCGGTGGTATCAAGTGATGTCTTCTTGGTCTCAAGCAGCGTGTCTCTAGAAGCGTACAATGGAGGAAGCAAACGTCGCGTTCCCATAGAGTTCCGGGGTTGCGTTTGCAGTATAGAAAGAGGGATGGCTGTCTTTGTTTTGATAATGCAAAAGCAAAGTTGGAGGTGAAGACTCTGCCCATGGCAGCTCTAGTCCGAGCTTCCCCCAGCCTGGGGAGGGTCGCGGCCATCGCTAGCCCGGGGCCAGGCTCCTGGAGCGGCCTCGGGGCTGAGAGACATCATGGACGGGACGTGGGAGAGGCCACCCCCAGGGCAGCGGAGCAGCCGCTTCTTCAGGCGAGGGGTAGAGGCCTCACAGAGACCGGGTCTGAGTTCCCACCGTGGGGCCGGAGTTCGGAGCGGGGCTGCCAGGTTCCCGGGCGCCTGTCACCGCGGAGCTGCTTCCCCGGCGGATGCCCGGGGCTCTTCCCGCGTCTCTCCCAGACGGCGAGAGGGGGCCCGGCTTCGTCTGGCGGGGCGGGCAGGAGCCGCCTGGCCGGCAGGTGAGGGGCCGAGCAGTCGGCGGCCCGCGGTCTCCCCGGCGGGAGGCGACCTTCGCGACACACAGTCGTCCTGCGGCTCCGGCCCGCCCCGCTGGACCCCGGCCGCCCCCCGCCGGCGGGGGGCGGGAGGAGCCCTCGCGGCGTCCCGGTGCCGCCTCAGCCCTGGTGCCGGTGCCGCCTCAGCCGGACTCTTTGCCGCGCGGCGGCGGCTGTGGCGGCGGCTCGCCCCCTCCCCGCGCGCTGCCTGGCGGAGGGAGACGGCGCGTGGTGCCGGTCTCCATGGCAGTGGGCTGCGTGGGCGGAGTGGTCGGGGCCGCAGCGCGGCGGTGAGCGAGCACGCGAGGGAGAGAGGGAGGGAGCGCGCGCCCCCAGCCCTCCCCCGCCTCTTGGTGTTTGTGTCAGGCTGCTGGCGGCAGCGGCGGAGCGGCCCCGGCCCGGCCGAGGGGCGCCGACTCAGCCCGCCGCTGAGGCCGAGAGCCCCGCTCCTGCCCCCGCTCCGCGCCGCTCCCGCCATGGGTGGCCCGTAGAGGAGCGGGGCTCGGCGGCTGGTGCGGTGCCTGCGCGGCGGCGGCCATGGCGGTGGAGACGCGGCCGGAGCTGGTGGGGAAGCGGTTCCTGTGCGTCGGCGGTGAGGAGCCGCCGGAGAGCGGGCGCTGGCGGGCCGGGGTCATCCGCGCCGTCTCCCAGCGGGACTCCCACAGCCCGGACCTGGCGGTAAGAGCCGCGTCCCGGGCCGGGGCGGGCAGGGTGGTCAGGGGGTCTGCGGCGGGGCCTGCGGCGGCGGGGGGCAGCGGGGCGCCCCGAGCGGGCCCGGCGTGACACAGCCCTTCGCCTGGGGGGGCGGCGGGTGTGGGGCGGGGGGCGGTGGGGAAGTGCGTGTCAGCGCCCGGTCGGCGGGGCCGGCTGACGTGGAGCCCGCACCGCCGCCGGGGGTCGAGGCCGGGCCGAAGCACGTTTCCCCGCGGCGAAGGTGGGGGAACCTGAGGCGGCGGCTCCCTGCGCGCCCCTGGCGCGGCAGCGGCTCCCGGCCGTGCAGCAGCCGGCTGAGGCGGCGGGAGAGGGCCAATACCTGGCCCGGCCGGCGAGGGGAAAGCGGTCCGCTCCCGGAGCGGCGCAGCTCGGGCTGGGGGCGGCTGCGCCTGTTCCAGGGGAACGCAGAAACTGTCGTCACGTAGCGCTGACCGACGGGGGTCTAACGTACCGGACCGCGGTAGCGAGCGCTGTTATTGAAAGAATGTCATTGTTTCCCTTCCTTTTATGTCCCCTGTCAGTGTTTTCCTAAGGGGTGTAGGAATGTGCGTGGAGGCTGTAGCGAAGGAGCCAGGATATGCTCTGTTGTGCTCAGGCAGGCTCTCGCAGGGAAGGGGAGGGTAGAGAGGGGGACCCGACCGGGAGGATTTCCTTGGGTTAGCAGCGTTCTGAATGCGTGATCTGTAAAAATGGAGTTTTACTGCGCTCCCGGGGGGTAGCTGGTTATTTCGCGTGTGAATTCTGGTGGCCCGATCCGGCCTCTCGCCGTGTTGCTCGCCGTTGCCTCTTGCCGCGTTCTTAGGGCATTTGGAGCTCCCGAAAGCGCGTTTTAAAAATATCACGGCTATGTAAATGGGCATTACGTAGGCTGAAGGAAAAAAGGAATCACCGGGCTGCGCCGGGCAATCCATATTGCTGCTGGTAAGGGGGAGGCGTTCGCAGCCAAACGCGGTTTCGGGGTGGAATGCTGCCTTTTTTATAAGCTCGTCAGGCAAACAATTGCCTGCTTTGAGAGGTTATTGGTCCCCTGGTGCGAGAAGTGCGATTCACAGAAATTTAGAGTTCTTACTTTGATGTGTCCCAGGCTTTGAGCTTGGTTTTGGAAGCAGAGTGTATGTGACATTAGAAATACTACTTCTTTTACTGTATTGCGGGTTGTGCGTGTTGTGTGTCCCCCGGTCCCCCCCAGGCCCTCTAGCTATAATTCAAGTAGTGTGCTGTTCGTGCCCTTCCTTCTGAAACGGCCTGCCTTTTCAACCTTCGGTTGTATGTGAGAATCGTCTAGAAAGGTTCTAAAAATAAAGCAATTTCGGCTGTTATTCTTGCAGGGTAGTATTCTCTAGAATCCATATACAATTATGGAAACAGTGAGTAACGTTTAGGGAGATGTGTTTACTAACATTTACAAGTCAGAACCGTAATTTGTAAACTCTAGGGGCAGAGCTGACGTAGAGGGAGAGAAAGAGTGCTAAATCGAGGCGTTCCAGAGGTGGTATCTTTCCTGGTAAATGGATAATGTGTGCTGCCTGTTGTAAGTACTTGCTCCTCTTATTAACTGTACGTGAGTGCGTTTCTCTTCAGACACTCTTGCATTAGGGTTCTTGGTTATTTAAGGAAGGGCTGTCCTGTTACGGCTGGGCTTGTGAGGCAGGATGACTAAGGATACACCTGCATGTCATAGTGGAGTGCCATTTGGATAGATCCAAACTACCTGAGCAGCAGGGTGGACACTCTGGCCTGTACTTCAGCCTGGGTGCAGTGCTAACATGAACATATTCGTGTTCAGGCTAGCTATACATCATTGTGTTATGCCATGTAGTTAGATGCTCCTAGTCACCTAGGAGTGCTGGAAGCCTGGGAAGGTTTTGGAACTACTGTCTAGGTCTAACGAGTCCCAGACTAGTATTTAGCTACTGGAGCATTGTTGTCCCCTCTGAGTGCAATGTTTGGTTTTCGTGTTACCTGTTCTATGTCCCCAAGGCACAAACAGGTATAAATCACAAGGGGAACGGGTAGGGGAAGAAATGATAAGGTTTCTGTTAGTGTAGCAACAGGTAGTTTCTTCTGGGTTAGGCTCTCCTTTTGGATTTGTCATTAAAATTAACCTCTCATCAGTTGATATTTACTAACATGAGTATCCTTTTTCCCTGTGGCCAGTGAAGGACAAGGGCATTTTTCTGTTAGCCCTGGTTCTGCACTATTATGTCTTGTCCCAGACAGAGAGAATGGTGCTCTTACTCTTCTGTGGCTTTTGTTTTGAGGTGGCCATCGCTATGAATAGCTCCAGACCCTTCTGCTACTTGTCAGTGGAGTGCAATGGTAATTCTTGTTGACGCTTTCATTGCTACCCACAGGCTGCAGCTTAAGAAGGTTGAATTTGACTTTTTGTCAATTTTGTGTGTTCCTGGTCCTTCTGAGCGGATGGACTTGCAGCAATACAGAAGATGCCCTTGGCCTCAGGAAGGGAGGAGGGGTGCAGTGGGTATTTTCAAGATGCTTTGCAACCAACAGAATGGAGTTCTTTCAATCCTGGCTTTGGAAGGAAGTGTCATTTACATTGCTTTTGAGGCTTCTTTAAAAAGTGTGAACTCCTCCAGGTCAGTTTGACCAATTGAAGAGTGGGCAAAGGTCTGGCAGAGGTCTGGGAGAGGTTACCTTCCCCCATTCTGTGAAAGCTGATGTCTGAGAGCCCTTCCAAAAAACATGAGGGCAAGGCGATGATGGCATTTTGTGCGCTTGTCCTGGAAGCGAAGGGGAAGTCTCCAGCTGGCCAGCCAGCATGCACCGAGCTTCAAACCAGCTACAGCATATGCTGCCTCTTTTTTAGCACCATACAGTGATAGGTAGGTGATGGGGGATGAAGCTGATGGTATGTGAAGGTGGGTTTAGGGGCACCAAAAAGGTCCTGAGCATTAACAAAATCATGGGGGCAAGCACGAGTGTTTGGATGTGGACAAATGGAGAGTTTTATGACGTGAAGGATCTTGGGGAGACATGGGCGAGCTTAGAGGGAACTGACATAATTAATGTTTAAGTGACCACAGGGCTGGTAGGAGCAAATCCACAGGAAACTGAGCTTCATTAGTTCTGCTGTAAACAGAACTACTCATTAAACCAGGAGCGCCAGACCTGAAGGCTGGATTAGCTGCTCTCCGCTGGTGATGAAGCAAATGAAGACTCCAGTTCTCATATGCTGCTAAGTTTGTTTGTTTCATGATTATAGTTTTCTAATGAAATTAATGAAAAATCTTGGAGTTGAAATTACTGTCCTGGCAAGAAAATGGAGAAAATAACTTAGTTGTCCAGTATCTTCTTCCCAATATATCTCTCTTACTCCATGAAAGTATGTTTAATGATTCTTGCCTTAAACTTTTCATGACTGCAACATAGCTGATACATAGTCTCTCCTAAAATTTTGTTTGTTTGTGTGTGTTAGGTGTTTGGTTTGGTTTTTTTTAACAAATATAACAGTATCCAGGTGTCCTTTTTTTTTGACTTCATAGAGATTTTGCTTTCCTATTAATTTACTCTAGTGGTGAGTAGTTGAGAACAACTGGTGTTGGTTGCAAGTGCTGCTGGTCTTCTGGAAGATGATTATTCTTGCCATTACATGCAGACCCTTCTTGCCAGGATTTGGAACCCATGCCTCTTTCTTAGCCTGTAATGTTTAAAAACGCCTGCTATACATGCACAATGTATACAATATATGTAGTTTAATCTAGGAGGTTTCTTGATGATTGTTGTGGTCTGAGTCACTACTTGATAGTTAGACCTCTTGATCTTTAATTCTTGAACATTCCTATTGCATGGGAGGCATTTATTTAAAAACAAAAGCAAAAAAAAATCATATATATTTATATTATGTATGTGTGTTTCACTAGCCTTTGAGAGAATCTATAACTATTTTTCTGCTTAAGTAACAGTGGGTGTTACTAGGGTAATCTGGGAAGTCTACTTTTCCTAACTGCCTGGGAAAGCCTGCGTGCTGCTCTGATGACAGTGGTAAATGTGGGCAAAGAAAGAAGCTACCAAGAGGAAAGAGGTGAAGTCTCACCACTATACAATCTCCCTGGTCTTTATTGTCCTCTAAGAATTGCTTGCTGGGCCACAGTTGCAAAATGCCTGTGTAATCACTACCGACAAGGCTTGGCATGGTGATGGCAGAAGTGCTTTCCTATATTGTGCTTAAAAAGTGATTATTCAGAGGAGTAAATTTTTAAAAATGTAAATCAGATTATTAAAATGCTGCTTCTTACTGGAAGTGCTCCAGACTTCAGTGACTTTTCACATTCCTACAGTTGTATATTGAATATAGTCACATATTCAGCTGCATATTTTCTCCACGTGAAAGAAAATGGAAATAAGCTTTTAAACACACAATGTGCAACCCTTAATAAAAAAAGTATGGTTGTCAGTTGCAGTAATTTTTAACTGTGTATTTATTGATGCATGAATTCTGCTGCCATGATGTCCAATGGATTGGAATATGAAATCAAGAATTCAGTACTTTGTTAGTCTCTAACGAACACTGAGTATTGTGCATAGGGAAATGCATTGTGGCCATAAATCACCATGTTAGATACCCTTCCTGAAAACCTTACGTATATTAGTGGTAGTCTGAAGTAGTTGCTTCATTTTTATTTACAGTAAAATTAGTAAGATAGTGGGGTTATAATGTATTCATAGTTTTTGTAAATTCTGCTCTCTTAGTACCTCATCCCTGGTAATTTGTAGCTGTTAAAAAAATCACTGTCTGGTAGAACCATTTGAAGAGAACAGTGGCAGGCTGTGTGTGTCTGCTTTAACTGAATTTGCCCTTGCTCAACAGCAAAATGGAAGTTCACAGAATGCTATGGAATCCTACCAGTACTGTGGTGCAGGTAACATGAAAATTATTTGAAATAATTGCGGATAATGTCAAAATAAAAGATATTTTGGAGAAGCACTCCATGCAGTTTCTTAATAACAAATGAAGTGGTGTTTGTCTTTGCTGTGTGTGTGGAGCTGCTCTTAGCCAGTTTTTTTTACAACTTGTAATTGTTTTCATCTTCCTCCTCCTCCGTTCCCAAGCATTCTGAACGCGGGATGGCTTTGTCATACAGCACAGAGTCTCACTTCGGTAGGTTACGTTTGTGTTCTGCCTCTTAGTGGTTCTTAGCATGGTGGTGTTTTCATTGCCCTCTGATTTCCTTTCCCTAAACCAGTATTTAAGGAGAAGCTGAGTGTATTAATTGTTTGAACACGTTTGAGCTGATCTGTTTAGAAAGGAAATAGATTTTTTCATTCCTTATTTCAGAAGTGCATGCTCTGCAGCTTTGCCTTGTTAATCCTCAAATAATCTGGAAGGCGCGGAAATATGCTTTAAACTAGTTGTGTGTAGCTCGTTGGTGGTTAATGGAATTTAAAAATATGACATATTTCTGTACCAGCATCTGGGTTAAAAATGAAGAGCAAGCTGTTGGTGAGGAGCCTGTCATGTTATTTACTCCAGCTGTTGCAGATGAGGCTAAAAACATGCCAGAGTTTATCATGTCACTGCTACCTCCAGATTCAGACAAGGACTTTTGTTGTAGGATACGATTTGTGCGTGTTCTGAAGTTGGTTTCAGAGGAGTGAGAGATGCTTGAAGGGCAACAGGGTTTTCGACCTTTTTCCAGTTGTTTCCACTCTTCTCTTTCAGTGTTGAAGCCAACCAGAGTCTTGTAAGTTTTGGTGAATATCAGCTGGGTAATCTTTCCTTGGCTCAGCAGTAAAGAAAACTTCCTATTTCCTTTTTGTATTTCTAATGAGGTTGGGATTGTCATCCCATGCCTGTGGATGTCACCTCATCTGTCTTCCAGAGTTAGTTCAGTTAATGTTCAGGAAGGAGTGTCTCTTTCATAGACCCAAAGATCAAAAGCAGGAGTGTTCCTGTGGAATTGACTGCAAGGATTCAGTGCTTTATACTCTGTCCTTCCCTCCTTTTTGCTTTTGTACTAATAGAAACCTGAATGTGTTGTAGATCAAGGAGAAAATTCTGCTTACATTGATGGATTTTGAGGAAGGTTTGTTTGAATGTCAAGACTGCAAACATAATTTAGGTGTTCCAAACTAGAGATCAGTCAGTTTATTCATTTGCTGCATAGTTACGAAGTATGGAGCAGTGAATAACATATGGAAAAAGAAGGCTTGAGCCTATAGTTAAATATTTTGGGAGGCTTTAAGAAAGATATGTAACGTATTTTCTTAGTAAAGCATTCACTTTTGCCTTTTATATGCCATGCCAACAAATAATGTATTATTCCACATTTGCATTACATCAATATTTTTTTCTCATTCTAGAACTTTCTGTGAATCTTTGGAGTTGTCTCAAAAACCAGGAGTAGCCGTCTTAAAGAGTTTTAAAGAATGAGCAGTCATTTTGTAAGAAGCTATTCTTTGTGGGCACACACCAAGGTCTCAAAACCTGCTTGAGAACAGCAGAATTGTCTTTAATGTCAAGTTGAGTGAAGTTTTAAAATGGTACTTTGAAAATTTGGCTAAAAATAAGCTCAACCTTCTTCTGATCCTACTGTCAGTGAATAGTAGAAACCTTTAGTTTCATCGGTGATCTTGCATCTCTGCTGGGATCAGGCATGACTTTCCCTTTCAGCAAGACTCAGTAAGCTGCTGCTGCTTTTGTTGGAAGAAAGGAAGTATTGATCATCTGAGAGGTTTACCTGAAGTTGGCAACAAGGTGTTTTCTGGGAGGAGACATGGCTGTGATGTGCTGTTATTGCACACTGGACATGGACATCCAGCGTCACTGCAGGGGTGGTTGCTCTCCTAGCCTTACCAGGTAGGGACTGAGGCCTGCTCTGCTTGTAACCAGCTTGTTCTTTGAAACTGATGGAGAATTCTTAGCTAACCAAGTGCTGTGTTCCTTCATTATATTGATTCCTCTGGGAAGTTACCGTTGTTAATTGATGGTATTCTCATGTACCACTAGCATATTAGTGGTACATTCAAGTGAGAGCTGGGGAACCGGAAGAACCTCAAGGATTTTTGCTGTATTTTGCTTTCTGGTTGTTTTCTTAAAAATATTTTCATTGATTTTTGTAAATAATTTTATTTTAAACAGCTGTTACTGTTTTCCAGAATTAAGTGGAATGGAGCAACTTAATGTGCTTGTGAGGAAGCTGCTGCCATGTATGTATAGAAATAGGGTTTTAGCTGGTTCAGGTACTCTGCTCATAGTGTAAAAGATGCAGGGAAAGCCTTAAGGGTTTTAGCTTGACCCTCCCATGGCAACATTTTTACAAGTTGTGGAGACTGTGGTTCCACAGTCGTTTCTCTTGGTGGCACTGCTGGCTTAATTTTTTTAACCCTGAGCAGTTTCCTGATCGGTTCACCATATGGCACCCCGAGCAGTTGTGCAGAGGTGGAATGGGATGGGATCGATCGGAGGCAAATGACTGAGGGTAAGAGCAGCTCAAGTTGGCACTGTTTCCGGGAGAGATGTCTCTGGACCATGGCCTGAACATGGTAGTTGAAAACCAGTCTTTGTGAGCGTTGCTGTAACTAGAAACTGTGTCCTAACTGGCTCAGCTGTGATCAGGGATTTTGTACTGCAGGTTGAATAAACAAGCATATATCCACTGGAAATGAATAATCAATTCTTTCACTTTGAGTAAGGAAATATATGGTCAGAATAGCCCATAACACAATCATTTGGCTCTTTACTTATTTGCAAAGGCAAGTTTTGGAAGAAAAAAATGTGAAATGGAGTGCTTTGAGGGAAACTGAAGCATCTGTATGTATGTCAAAATGAATGCAACTCTGATGCCTCCGTAAAATGTTGCACGTAATATTTCTGCATAAAACGTTGATGTTTGTGAGCGGTTGATCAGCGCTGTAATTAACGTAGATGTTGAAATGACTGCAGTTAGGCTTCACTGCAAGTCACTTGCTGCTGTGTCTGACAACTCAAGCAGACACTGCTTACTTAGTAGTTAAGATGACTCACTAGGGTTTTACTTTTTGCTAAGGGAACAGGGCTCCTAATGAAAAGATGGTTTAAAATCTGGAGTATGATTGCGCTGTGAAAGAGCGAGCACTTGCTGAGTCATTGCCAGGTGGCCCAAGTCAAATCTCTTTAGTCCTGCGTGTCTGGCGAGGAGGGACTGGAAAGCTGTATTTTGGAGGAGTGTTGGCAGAGACTGCTCATTTTCAAACAGTACTCCAGCTTCTTATTTCCTTATTTTTTTTGCTCTTCTTGGCTTCTTCTCTTTCCGGAAACACAGAATGTAGATTTAGTACCTTTCAAAAACAAACAGAATAACCAAAAAGCTGATATCAAACCAAGAAAATCGTTCGGGTATCATAGGAAATACATGCTTCAAAGTGGTCAGTTAGGATGGAAGACCTTGCAGAGTGAGAGGAAATTAGTAGTAAAGCCTTAGACTGGAGTTTGTCATTAATCTGTAGTTCTTCTTGCATCCTAATCCTTCCTAAAGCAAAACTTAAAAGACTTTAATTGTGCAGCCTTGGTCATCATCAGAGACAGGAGCAAATGCTTGCAAGGAAGGCATGATGCAAGCAGCTTTTAGGGGTTAATGGCTTTTGGGCTACAGACCCACAGTGACATTCAATGAACTGGAGTTTACAGTGGTCTTAGTGCCAGTGTTTCAGTCAAAGTTACAGAGGCTGGTGTGCTTGAAGGAGGAATGTGAATGAGGTACTGTGGTCTTAGGAGCTGCTGTGTGATACTTGACTATCCTAATGACACCATTCTGGCACATGGCTGCACCTCCAGCAGTGTGTCTTCAGGGGATTGCAAGCTCAGGGAGCTCACTCTGCAGAGGGCTTTGGGGTTTGTAGTCCTGGCTAGATTTTTCCTGAATGAATTTGTAGGAAACCTTTTTGAATCCCTGCGAACTTTTCAACATCCTGTGGCAAAGAGAGGTCAGGCTTTAACTTGGGATTGCTTGCTGTGGTTTCAGGCGTGCTTTGGCTCCTGTGTTGTGAGGTACAAGCCAACAGTCACCCCTTGTTGGTCATTTGGATGCCGCTTGTGGTTTTTATTAGTGCTGCTGTACTGCTTCATAGTCCTCTCTTGCAGTGTATAGATGTGGCAATTTTCCTTTACTGTTTCTTAACCCAAGAGACTTGGAGGTACCTGTTCTGTCTGTCAATCCCTACCAACCCTGTCCAAAGAAATGTCTGTTTGAACCAGATTATTCAAAAGACTGTGCAGTCTGTTTGCATATCCTAAATGGCTATCTGCACCGAGATGGGTATCTGTGCATTATTTCCTTTCTGCAGGTTGTTGAGAATAGATTTGATTTAATACTGTCCAGTTGAGGTTGTTTTTTGGTTGGTTTTTTTTCTCTTTCTTAAACTGTGTAATTTTTGTCTCCACCAGAGTAAGCCATGGTAACCAAACTGTCTATTACAGGTCCATTTACATTTAGTATATCCAGTTGTTGGTCAAATCTCAGCGATGATCTGGTTAGTAAGTTAAGTGTTGAGTCAAGTTCTTTAAAAAAAAAAAGGTGGTAATGAAAGGATTCTGGCTTGCTAACTATTATTAATCCAGGTGAAATGTTCTAAATATACATAATTCTTCTGTATACTGTCATATCCTAACATTTTTATGTAGGTCAGAATGTGATGTGACTATTTTTAGACAATGTCATGACCACTTCTTAATTTGATGGGTACCTTTTCAGTATATGGGGCACTTGCCTCCTTCTGCACCGTTTTTAAAATGGGTTAATAATTTTTTGACTCATTAACAGAAATTTCAGTATCTTTGTATAAACTTGTTTGTTCCTTTGTAGCATATTTTCCCTTTAGAAATTTGTAGTCTGGATTAATGAGTTCCTTTAGTTACCTATAGCCTTTTACAAAATTTCAATTTAGGCCAGAGACTGCATAAAATGAAAAATCTCATTTGATACATTATTCATTGACTAACTTTCTAATTCCATCAGATGGTTTCTTTTGAAACTGAATGTAGTAGTTTCATCAAGCGTTATAAAGATTTTTACATTTTAAAATGGAAAGCCTTAGCTTTCTGTTGACACTTGGAAAAATGGCTTGCTGACACTACCTAGTTTTTTTTTAATTTCTGTATTAATGCTTTGTCCAGGTAAAGTGAGATGTGTGTATAGGCTTTGGCACATTTTTTTCCTCTGTCAAATTTTTTTACATGGAATGGGTTTTCTTTTATCAGATTTTGATTTTTCTTTTAAACAATTTCAGCTTTCAGATACATTTGAGCATGGTTCATGTTTCACTAATATGGCAGGTTGATCACTGCTCAGTGGCTGGTTTCAAATGTGATAAAGAGAATACAAATTAATTCTTAAGTTTGCCTGCCCATATGTTTGTTTCCTGCTAAAATAACAAGCAATCGAGAGCTAAGTAATGGAAGAACTTAATAGGGCTCTTCGGTTGGTACCTTTGAAGTGAAGGAACAGGGTTCTTAGGTTTGGTGGTGTCGTGGTTTCCCCCAGCTGTGGGCCGAGATCCACGCAGCTGCCTGCTCCTTAAAGTAAAAGAGCAGGGGAAGAGGGAAAAAGGGGGGAAACAAGGGAAGGGAAAAGGAAGGGCAAAGAACTCCAAACCCAAGAAACTAAGAGGCCCGTGGGTTGGGATAAGGAGAGTTTACTAAGAGAACAGAAAGATCAAATATCCCAATGCTAACAGGACTTTAGAGCAAAAGAAGATGAAACTCTTGATCCCCAATGCAGTTTCTCCCCGACCCACACAACTCAGGTACCACCCAGAGCTGTCCCGGAACCCGACCGTCCCCCCAAGCAGCACGCGTCCCGCCACCGCCCCTCTTCTTCCTCCCCTCAGCCCCCCGTTCTCCTGGGCAGGACGTCATTGCCATGGAATACTCTCTTTGGCCCATCTGGGTCACCTGTCCTGGCTTCGCCCCTCCTTTCTCCTGAATAGAGAAATAGGAAGAAGCTGAGAAAGTCCTTGACTGTCCGACTGCAACTAAGAACATCAGGGTGTTCTCAGCACTGCTTTCATTGTAACTCCCAAACACAGCATCCCATCAGCTGCTACAAGTGGAGTTAACTCTATCCTGACTGAAACCAGGACAGCTGGCTGAAGAAAAGGGATGGCATTTACTGCCTTTATGTATTTTTTTGTAAGGTGTGTTTTGTGTTACCATAGCCTACCCATTTCTAGGGACTCAGAACTTGTGAGTTTAGGGATGTTTACTCACATATTTGAAAGAGTTTAGTGCTTCATTGGAAATGAACAATAAGTTCAATGTCTGTTTTTCCTTCTGTTCTTACAGAAGTATAGTTTTGGAGTTTAGCAGGCATGCACTGTAAGTAGTATGTCTGTAATGGAGAAGGTGACAGTGTGAAGACCTGTAGAATGGCCCTTAGGGATCTTGGGACAGAGTTGGAAAGTATCTGGAGGAGGGAAAGAATGGAAAAGAACACTTCCTTGTTTTAATTAATTTTGGGTTTTGTTTGTTTTATAGACCTTTTGATCAGTTCTTAAGCTTTCTTTGGACTGCGCTTCTTACAGAAAGATGGGGCAGGTACATAGAGGAACAAGTGTGTATGTCCATCAGCAGGGGAGGCAAGGAAAGAAGATAGGACCATGATGGTTTAGATGTAGAAACCCATATGTGGTTGATGTAAATTGACAAAAGGAAGGCTCCTTCTCTTTGAACAAAAGTCAACATCCCTCCCTTTGAGGTTGCTAGCTTCTGAAGCGGTGGCTTCATTTCTGACCACAAGATAATATTAAGAAATTTGTAAAGAAAAAGAAATCTCAGTGTTGAAGTCCCATACTTGCATTCAGCTTTACTCAAAGCTAATGGTTACTTAAACTTGGAAAAACAAAATCTTAAAAAGCATTGATTAAAGTCAGAGTGCAGGGATAAAGCTGGTTTTGCTGCTTCATTAATCATAGCTTGGGCCATGGACAGTTCTTGTTCCTAAGGCTGTCAGTCTGGCATTTCTCAGGGCAGGTATAGAACTGAGGGTTGGTGGGTGTGTTTTTGTGTGTGTGTGTTTGTGGCTCTTCTCAACTGCTTTTTTTCCTTCTCTTCCTAGGACTTCCCTGCATCTACTAGTTACTTGTCAGATCTTTGCTGTAAGGGAGGCTCGTTTTTAACCTGGCAGGTATATGTGGCTCTTCCATGGGACTGCATGTATGGGACAGAGAGCCTGGATGTCAGCCTTACTTTCTGGCAAGGTAGCTGCAATAGGTAACTGTAGGCTGGTAATCTAGGGCTTACCAACTACTTCACTGACACATAATGTGGTGGAAGGAGATGTTGTGCGAAACTGTGGTAGATTTGGACTATCCCTGGATCCCAGGAAAACGGTTCTGAGTGTGCCTGTGCTAATGCAGGCAAGATGCTGTGGAGTTTGGTTGGCTGTCCTTACAGCTGATTTTTAACTAGGGCTGCTCTTGAATTTTCTTAGTTATGAGAGCTCAAACAGGCAGGTAGCCTTGATGGGGGTTAATTTATCGGGTGTCTAGTAAAGTGCAGACTCTGACTGCAGCTTTATCCACCCTCGGGCTATTCAAACTCTCTGCAGTGTGAGCTTATTGTCTGGACCAGTGGAGCTATGGAATTAACCTTTTCCTTCTGCGTGGAGGGGGTGTGTTTTTCCTTCAGAGCTTAGAAGACAATGATGTCTAACATAAATATGTGAGTGCATCACCAAAAGCTACTTTTAATTAAAACCAGGTGGTTTCTTCACTGCATCAGTGTTGGCTTTGCCTACATCCCATACCTTTCTTTATTGGACCTGTCAGCTGGGCAGCGGCAGCACAAGCTTTGGAACTGTAGGTGTGCTCATTAGGCACAGGAAAGTGTATGGATTTGCAAGTCATTTGCTTTGTGAGCCTCTCCTAAGGAATTCATGTGTGGACAGAAAAACCCAGATCTTCTGAGCTTTGGCAGTAGCTTCAAGTTAATAGGGAATTCTTGACTGGAAAACAGGCTTGGGCAAAAAAACACCCGAACATAGAAATAGTAATAGAAAGTAAAAAGAAAAAATAAAATGTGCTAACGAGCTACTGTCTTCTAGTATTGGCATTTATGGTGATAAAAACTAGAAATATTTATTAAGAAACTGAATATATCCCATTTGCCACAGAACTTGAAAATTGCTGTTGTAGGGTTTGTGCTGTGGAGTATGCAGGACTTTCCCTCTGTTATGTTGGTGGTGTTGGTTGGGACAAGAGAGCTAGGGTTGTGGGCTCTGCTGCATGCAGCACCTGTAGTGATGGCCAAGGCTGTTATGCTGAGCTCTGTGATGTTGTCCTTGGAAATACTTTTCAATTTCTCTGTTGGTTGCTTCCTTATAGTCCTTTTAGGTGTTCCCCAACACTTAATTATTTCAAATAGAAAATATTTGCTAAAATGCTCTAATGAAAGGCTTTGTTAACAATCTGGAAGAAAGTCCTGCTTTAGCAGAGCCATGCCAGATGGGCTAACAGTTTGAAGGGTGGTTAGCTGGTGACGTTGGGTCAAACTTGCAGCGGCTTATAACTTGAACATGCATTATGGGAAATGTGTATCTCAGGATAAAGGTACAACAGAATTTTTTTCTACAGATTTTAATGTATAAATATTTACATATGTAAATAAATTACAAAGAAATCTTAAACTTTTTCATGGACCAGTTAATATCATTGCTGTTCCAACTAAAAGGCACTGTGGAGGTGATTTGGCAGGAGTGCTGTGATGTAACACCCACACACACCTTGCTGTGCACTCTTTTTTTTCTTACCTTCTAATGTTAGAAATATCAAACCTCCAAGGTAGCCAGAGTGAGAAAATTGGCAGTGGTGTTATGCAAGGAGAACATGTCTTACTGTCATCTAAGTATAAATAGAAGATCAGACTCTGTTCTTTCTGGATGTGTGAGTCAAAATTATTGACACTGCTGTTAATCTTCTCTCATCCCATGCAAGATGCTCCATCTGATGTTGTCCTAGTCCTGCTTGGCATTTCCTGTCCCACTGATGAGCTATATTTTAACTTCTTCTGAGATGACATCTCTGCATCTTTCCGTGACCAGAGTACTTCAGGCTTCTCATAAGCATCTTGTCCTGTCTTAACAGTTGGAAGACTTATCAGAAACCTCCCCTCTCTCAGGCAATAAGATATTGTTAGCTAATAATTTTGACTTTTAATGAGACACTCAAACCTACTGAAACTGTTGGTCGCTGTTCTTAGAAAAGACATCCAGGCTGCTTCTGTTAGGAGTACGTGGTTACACAGGTCTGTTGGCTCTTTGGTTCTGCAGGTAATAAACGGGGTAGAGATTTATCAGTGGTGTGTTTTTGCTGAAATCTGAAACACTGGGGTGGTTAACTTAAAGTTATTTGTGTGTATGTGATTTTGTTTGTCTGAAGGAAAGACTGAGATGTTCTAGGGTAAACAGACTGTGAACCACAAGATAAACTTCTGCCAAGTCTCAGTGCTGCAGCTGCTGAGATTACCATTTCTGTGTCCACGCAACTCTACTTTGTAAGACGCCCGTTGACCAAGACCTCACTGTGGTAGGTGCTGTACAAACAGAGCTAAAATTGTCTCTGCCTCACACTTTATGAAATCCGGAAGGACAAGGAACAGAAATGAGGTTATAATGATGTGCTGTTTGTGTACAGGAGCCTAACCTGTGGGAAATCTTGTGACAGAAGAGAGAGAGGAGAGGTTTTTGAGGACTATAACAAAGTAGCTCTGCCAGTGTTTCTTGGTTATGCCTGTCAAATGTGATGCCAGGAATAAAACTTAAAGGTGGCCAATTGAGATGTTTTATGTTTTGAAAGGAAAAAAAGAATTATTTTTAATTTAATTTTTTTAAAAGTAGCCAGTGACAGAGCTGTTTGTTAAGCACGTATCAGAAGCCCAGCTTGGCTTTTTTTTTTTTAGCTCAGTCTAAAGACTTTGAAATCAAACCCCAGTAAGTTATGTTGATGGAGAAAGGAGGCAGAATGCTGTTGCGATGTAGTAGAACAATTGTGTAGCAGCATTGTGAGAGGATGTGTGTGGAGCAGAGTTCTGTGAAGTCCAAAGGAAAAAGAAGTGATGCTAGAAGTGAGGTAGAAACCTAGGTAAGAATTAAATAGAGGTCTGAGAGTAAGGATGCTAGAAGAGTTGATAGGAACTGTAGAAACAGTGTTGGGTTAAACACGAAAAGCTCCATTTTAGCCATGGTGCACTTGTGGGTGGAAGCTATGCAAGTGAGTGAGTTTAAATATATTTGTGACCATAATCATAGGGTTGTGCTAAGTAGTCTTGGTTCAGCTCCTATTTTAAGTACCTTCTGGATTTCCACACCCCTCCCAGCACAGAGAATGTATTTTTCATTTCCATCACGCATGTTCTGTTTTTTTGTGGTGTGAACTCAGGAAATAGTTTCTGAAATGGATTACCCTGCGTACAGACCATTTGTGATCTAGGAAGCTGAAGTGGTAAGTGGAACCAGCGTGCCCTAAATGTTCATTAGAAATATGAATGTGAATACTGATCTCACAGTTAGAACGCTAACAATAGCTTTTTAGTGTTAAGGGCTTTGCAATCACTTTATTTGAATGCTTTTCTGATGATCTAGTAGGCCATAGTCATTGACACTGTGATGACAAGGCTTGGTGGCAACTTGAGTTGCCAGCAGACTTTTTCATATTATCACTTGTGAGTTGTTTTTAGTACTGTAGATGTGGCAAAGACCTCTTGGTTTTTCCTTTATTGTAGAGATTTAAATAATTGGGAGTGGCAGAGGAGTTGAATAATAATAAAATTAACCTGGGTTGCCTAAACATGTAATAGCTGATATCTTTCTTCTGTGAGGAACTGAGTAATTTGTCAAGATGTCAAATTGGTCACAAGCCAAGCTAATCACTTCTGTGGGTTGCATCAAGAAAGACAGAAGAAATGCTCCATATGTTCTGATCTGTATTCATTCAGTTTTGCCTAACAAAATTTTAGGTGTTAAGTAGGGTTTGTGACAAGTTCTTGTTTTAACATCTCCAACCTGTGAAAGTGGTGAAACATGATGAAAACTGGACAGCACTATCATTAAATGCCCTCATGATGTAGTTCTGAATTCTTCCATGGGAGGACAACCATACAGAACTGCTGGGGAAGTGAAAGCGTGGATGTGTTCACAGTCCTCTGAGGTTTTATACTTCTTGAATTGAGAGGGAATAATTATCCTAATTTGATAGATTTGGAGCTACTATGAATATTTTATATTGACCAACTTATTGGAACGCTTAACTGTGTGAACATATTGGTTTAGTTTAATGGGGGAGAGGAGGTGGAGGTGTCTGGGGAAAATAGGCAGGAACAGAAAGAATTTTGTGTCTTGGCAGAGAATTTGAGTGCTGCTAAGCCAGTGACTCCCTCATCCTTTGGTTGTTTTTTTTCTTTGCTTTTTGGGAGACCTCTTTGTTTTTAATTAAGCCTACAGTACTGGTGTTCAGAAGAATCAAAGCTGGATATGTAAATTTTTTTCCATGTTTTCAACTCCCACTCAGAAGAGTGGGTTGTAATAATTCAAGGATTCAGACTAAGATGTAGGAGTCCTGAAAATGGGTGTGCCTGAAAAATGGAGATAGCCTTAAGTATCATCACAAGATGTTAAAATAGACCTTCTCTAGACTTCTCAATCTTTTTCTCTTCTCAGTGCTCAAATCAAAATAGGAAGCCAGTTTGGTCCCAAGTTCCTAAAAAGATCATCTGAATTATTCAAGTTGGTAAAGAAAGTAGACCCACTAGGTGATGGAAGTGTACTGCTGTTGGTTATCATGGGGTTTTGGTGGAGAGCAGGATCAGAGGAATTGGATGTATGGATAGGTTCTGTTGCAGCATCTGAGTCCCTGGAGGCGGATGTGCTGAACCATGAGTGGGAGTGAAAGCTAGTTCTGTAACTAAACCTAAATTCTGCTTTTCTCCCCTTGATTCACTGCTGAGAGACTTGGTGAGGTTTTTCTGCCTTACCCTGATATGATGGGAGGGAATTTGCCTTTGTAAGGAGAATTTTTAATGAACCAGATTGGTGACAGCTCTTGGATCCTCTGTTTATGGTGTGTGCATGTATTTTGTAGGCTGTCAATTTAAGGGGCATCTGAGGAGGGAGATCATCTAGATTTGGCCAACATGTGAAGAAAAAATAGGAGCCTTTGGAAGATGGACATAATTGTGTGAGTGTATTAGAGTGTAGGCAAACCAAGTTTCAAAGGGTAGTGAAACTATTGTGAAATGTTTTGGTGTCAGTGAGTGGGTGAACTAGACAAGCTTTTCTGCATCAAAGTCTTTGAAATGGAAGCAGTGGGGATGAGGGGATGGGAAGAGGGAGTGAAAGAAGTGCTGGAATAAGTTTGTCTTCCAGGGAAAGAAAACTAATGTAGTTTGTTTGGAACATGAAGGTGAATGGAGGGGGTGAAATTACTGGGTTTATGGCACTTTATATCTACTGAGTTCATGGTTTTGGTATTCAGCGAGGTTTGTTCCCAGGCTCATTTCTTTGAAGGCGTTTTGTAGGTTTCCCTTGTGGATCAGGGCACAGAGTAGAGAGATGATTATTTTCTGAGTGATGTCCCGCTCCAGCAGCTGGATATTTCTGTCCTTTGTAAATGTCTCTTTAATGAGCTCCACTGTCACAGTGACTGCTTAGCTGCCATTAGGCGCTACTGCACTGGACGAGGAATGTTACATTCTGAAAACTGCAGGTGCAAGGTCCCGGGATTGTGATGTCTGTGTTGTAGAATGTGTTTATTGTGGTGGCATTAGATGTGCTGGCAAGTCGCTGCCTGCTGTTAATGTAGCTGCTAAGTGTTGGGACTGGAGCCAGCTTAATATCTTGTGTGGAAGAGAGCCCTCAAAAACAAAAGCGTCAACTGATTTTATGATCTTTTGTGCTAAGCAGTAATCTGTTTATTCACCATCAGTCCTGCTCACAATTTCACAGTTGTCAGGCCCTGACTGAGAATTTCGACAAACTGTGTGTAGGTTGCAGTAACTTGGGGGTTTGAGTGCTCAGGTGCTGCTTGTAGTTAGTCCTGTTCACAGATTGCCCTAACTCCTTTTAATGTTTTCTTAGCTGGTCTTTGCCTACTGTTGTTCCAGGGTTGGTTTTGCTAAGGTGGCACTCCAGGCTAATAAATCTGTTGCCAGTTAGGTACCAAAATCTTGAGTTTACTTAGGCAAATGAACTGCTGCACTGCAGATGCAAGGCAGCTGCGGATCACGTGGAATTGGCACTTGCTGGTGTATTCTGTTCTGGTTTATTGATAAAACCAATCGTAAAAAGGAAAATCTAGGTTTCTTATGTTAGAAATATCTATTTACTTGTCAGTGCAGTATATAGTGCAGTGAAATCTTGCTCCATAATTAGCATTCAGCACTACTTGGCAATAAAAGTAATCCGTTTAGATGGCCTGGTAATAATGATCTGTTGAATAGCTGAGGCTGTGAAACATTACTGTAGGTTGGCTTGCTGGGTTTTCAAAATACATTTAACGCAAGCATATTTTACGGAAAAGGCATTTAAGTTTGATTTGAAGGTTCTGAATAGTGAATCCATCTTCCTTTGTTGGTGATTAATCATTGTTGTTAAAATAGCGTTGTGTATTTCCTACTGAGAAGCACAACAGGGTGAATTTCAAGTCCTGTGATTCCCTTCTCCCTGCTCTGCTGCCTGCTACCAAGCCTGTGTCTAACGTCATTGTGAGTCTCGCTTTTAGTACTCGAGCAAAAGCTTTGTGATTTACAGATTGAAAAGTCCGTGAGATCTCGGGCTCCTCCAGTGCTGTCCAGAGGCAGGCTTTCAGCACAAAAGAGATGAAGTTGAGGCTTAAAGTGAATAACCTTTTGTTAAAGCACAGGGCTTTTTGAAAGAAACAAGGCATCAGTGATCATTGCTAGTGCTTGGCTTGGTTTTCTAATTCAGCTGTGCGTAGTGCAGCTGAGAACTAATGGAACTGATCTGCAGCCTGTTAGAAAGAGACCCAGTTCCTCAGGTCATCTGGCAGTGTGTTCCCCAAACTGGAGCTCTTACTGGAGCAAAACATCTTTATGAAAATTGAATGTACACATTTGCTCCGAGACTTCCTGTTGCCTGGAGTCTTCAGAATTAATTACCTGAGGATATCAATTTATTAGCGTTCTGCTAATGAAAAGCTGTCTGATGTAGCATTAGGTTGTTGTCATGCAAAGATGCTTTTTGGAAAAAGACTCAGATCCTGCCAGCTCAGACAGTGTTATCACATGTCTTCTCAGCACATGATTTGTTTGGATCATGCAAATATACCCTGCCTTCACAAACAGCAAAGGAAAGAATGACATACCAGTGTTTTATCAGACTTAGGAGTCTGTATATAGGTATATAACTTGGGGACTACTGATTGTGCAGACGTTTTAATGCCCATAAGAAATAAAGCCTACTTGTGTAGGTTAAGGGTTTTTTGTAAAAAAAAAAAAAACCAAAAACAAAACCAAACCAAACAAAAGACCAACCAACAACAAAACCAAAAAAACCCCAACAACAACAAAAAAACAAACTTAGAAGGAGCCCCAGTCATGACTTTGTCATAGTAGCCTATGATTATCTGGTGCTTTCCTGATAAGTATTTCCTGATAATATTTACAAGTTAGTGTCATGTTTCTCTTTGTTAGTAATCCGAGTATCTGGCACTAAATGGGTTTTCCTGCCTAATTTGAGTAACTTTTCAACACTCTTCTGCATCCTCCTCCATTCTTTATCATGTTTTTCAAAATGTGGGTATCTCTGATGGGTGATAGCTTCAGTCTCAAAATGTATGCGGCCTAAAATAATTCTGGTTTCTGTTTCTGATGTTCCCCAAAGTTTCATTAATTTGGCACTGCATTACTTGGAGGAGTGCTGCATTCAGCTGTGTGGCTCGTGATCAGAAATGATTTATCCACTCCCAACATCAGTTTTTCCTGGTTTGCCTTTTTTTGTAATGATCTCCTGTACTCTGGCTATACCACCTGTCTTGTGTTCGGATGGGTGAATGCCCTTCTCCGTTATGGGTAAGTTATGCTTTTGACAAACAAACAATCAATCCCTGAATGTGAAGGGGCAGACATCAAATTTGATCCTCCTGGTGAGAGCCTGCAAGCTCTGATACGGCAAATTCAGTGTTTCAGCAAACATTGGCTTGTGAGCAGCAGTTCATATCTTTTAGTGGGAACAGCTCTTGGATCCCGATTTGAACTGAGCCTCTCAACGTGCCTGTGCACCCACTGTTAGTCAGCCGAAAGGAGAGAAAGCTGCCACCTGGCTTCTGCCCAACCCCAGGCCTGCAGAGCTCAGAGCTCGGAGTAGCGATCTGCTGTCTCTTGCTACAGGGAGATGCTGTAAATCATTGATATCTTTTGGTGTCCTGTGTCTCTGAAAGTTGGGGTTTGGGCTCCTGACGAGTTCTGAACTCAGACGGAATGGGAAGGCGGGAGGAAAAAAAAGTTACCAGCATGCTCACCTCTGAGTGTAAGGGGGAAAATAATAGTGTCCTAAGCACTTGGAGAAGGGGGAAAAATAATAGTGTCCTAAGCACTTGGAGAAGGGGGAAAAATAATAGTGTCCTAAGCACTTGGAGAAGTGGCCAGCTTCGGTTGTAGAAAAGGGAACGAAACGGTGAGCTGTGATGGTTTCTGAGGCCTGAGAAAGAAGTGGTGTGAGTTTTGTGGAGTTATTTTGGTTTGGGTTGGGTTTTGGGGTTTTTTTTTTGGAGGGGGGTTGTGATGGTTGATTTTTTTTTTATTTGTTAACATTTACATTTTTAACGGGTTTTTACTTTTACTCCTGGAGATGGTGAGTTGCTACATTCAAATCTCCTAATAAAACTAAACACCAGAAAGAAGCAGGTTAACACTTAAGCACATGCTGGATTTTTTTTTTTTGTGGCTGTGACCCCAGATTTATTATCTATCTTGTTCCACTTCTGTTCTAGTAAGTGGACCACCCTCTTACTGTCTGTATTTTTTTCTTGTAGAACTGTCCTCATTGGCGTTCTACCCTGTGGTATTTCTTGATTTGGCCCTGGACACCATTATAAACAGTTCTCTCCATGTGTCTTACTGCTTTATCTCCAATGTATTTCTTCTGTGGGTTACTTTGAAGCCATGTTGTTAACTTATAAATTATTTACGAACTTAAGAATGTCACTAAAAAATCTTGTGTTAATAGTTCTTTCCCTTGCCATGTTCTGTCTTTATGCAACTTCTATTTGTGTGGGCAGCCTTCTCTACTCTGAGAGGCTTGACAGACGAGGACAAGCTGTGATAAAATACGCCCTCCTCATAGAATACATTCCAAACTACCAGACCCACCTCGCTTGAGAAAGGAGAGCATGTAAGTGGTGAGGCCCAGCACTAGGGCTGGAGTCTTTAGTTCCTCCTTGCTCTTGTGAGTGGAGTGGCAGCTGGGTAACAGGACCCACAACTCCAGCAAGGCCGTGGTGAGGAGAGTGCTGAGGCAGCTGCAGCTCTCCTTCCCGTAGCATCGCCGCTTTGCCTGTGGCACTGGCATCCTCATCCTGATTTGCTCAGCGCTGAGATGCCAGGCATTGCCAGTGGTATATTCTGACAATAGGGCCAGTGTGATCCAGCCCTTCTGCCTGCAGACGGTCTCCCCCGTTTTCCTTCAGCCCTTTGTCCTCCTGTCACTCTGGAAAGCAGATAGCAGTTACTCTGTATTTCACCAAGGAGGAGTGCACCTGAAAGGGCAGATCAATACTCTTTGAAATGTCTGTCCAGGGAACGGAAGAAAAGTAGGATCAGCTAAATTGATCTACTCAGATGTGAAGAGAGAGCTCCACCTAGACCTAGTGCACTGAACATAAAAAAGCACTCCGAAATACCCAGCCCCAGCCCCCATCTGGTACTCAGCAGATTTCTCTGCCATGCCTTGTTTATTAATGCAGTATTAAGTGTTTACTAATTGCTGTTTTTCTGAAGTGAGATGGAAAGAAGCTGGAACCACTGTCTTGGCAGAAGAGGCTGGCTTTCACAGGACTCTTTCCAGAGAAAACTTATTCATCATTTCTTCCTAGTGAAGAAGTGTTTAGTTATGCATGACTTGGATTCCCTCTTCCTCCCTGATGTTACTGCAGGCCGTGTATGATCTGCACTTGAGCTTTATTGAATATTGTCTGTAAATTGTTTGGCATAAAACATCCTGTCTCAGAAGGACCTACTTTTCAAATGAATGTTTAACTGGAAGGAATCTTCTTGAATTTTCAAACAGCTCTCATTGTAGTAGCGCTGTGTTGCTGGGAAGATGTGCTGTGTGCTATCTTCATAGATGTGTGTGAATTTCTCACAAAGTAAGATTTCAAGGTAAGGATTCTGAACAGTGGAGCTTTTACTGCTGTTACCATAGTATAATGGTGTCATATGCGGTTGTGATTTAGTAAGCTGTACCAGATTTCAAGCTGTCTGCATTGCAGCCTTTTCGTTATTAATAGTTAATGATACTCTTCTCTGGCTGTAAGCAGATCCTTGCTTTCAACCTTCCCTCCCCCCTAGTCCTTAGGCTTTTATGTTTTGTCCTCTTAACTGGTGTGTGTGTGGAGGGAGAGATAGGTACAATTGTTTTCAGAGCTGTTTTGTAGATGGTCTGGACAGATTTTGCTTGAGAACAATGCGAGCTGCCCTCTCTCAGGTCTGTAGGCTCGCCTTAGTCGCGATGCTGGCCCGTAGGCATGCTTATCATCCAAACACTGATCATCTTGCATGGCAGCGCAGCGCGCTGGCTTTAACCTGCTGATGACCCTGGATTATGTTCTTGTTCATGACATGTCTGCAGCGAGTGCAAGGTTCCAATTATATTTGCCTTCAGGCGGTTCTCAAGAGATGGTGGGGGAAGGAGAGGGCAGGGAAGAAGAGAAATCATTTGTGTAACTTAAAGTCTTTGGAAAGGCTGTTTCAGGGAAGAAATCTTGAGTTTCTAGTGTAATCCATCTCAGACATGTAAACCACAAAAATCCATAACTTGAAACTACCTCTTGGGTTTTTTGTGATTATTTTTTATCTTCACAAAAGGAACACTGCCATCTTGATCTGGTTTTGTTTTAAAGATAGCTTAAGGAGAGACTGCACCCCCAAAGAAAGACAGTCGTAATGTCTTGTGCTTTAGAAATGAACAAGCAAGACAGCAGAACCCTGAACAGGACAGTGGAAGATGCTTTGCTATGCCCCAGTTCCTTCCTTTGTTGTTTTTGGTTTTTTTTTTTACTGATTGAGCAGTATCACCAAAACTGCCTGGCCAGTACCTGTTTTTTCTTTACCTCTGCCCTTGCCTGTTATCTCTTCAGTTTCAATTTACTTCAGCCTTGCTACTGCTTTTACTGGTAAGCAATCTCTTTCAAGGCCTGGGGGCAGAGGCAGCTGAACTCTTCACAGAGCAGTGAATGGGTGATTTTGTCATGCCCAATGCGTGACAACATAAACCATAATTGAGCCATCAATAAGACTTGGGAAATGACTATTTATAGCTTGTCCTGCAAACAGATATTAAGGAAAAAAAAGACATTTTGTTTGGAACCAGTTGGTCATAACTTCCATGATATTTTTCAGGCGGTGTGTGTAGTTCCTTATTCACATTTTGGAAATAAGAGATTTGCTTTAATATTTTTCCCCAGATATTTTCATTCTTATATGTAGAAGCAATGAAAAATGTAGAATTTTCAGAAGTTCTTGTCCTTGCTACTGCTGAATTAACGGTGCAGTAGTCACTGTTTGCAGATAGCCTTTGCATGGGAGGTTTGGCAAGGTTTCCCTGATAAGAGCCATAAAGGATTGTATGTGGAGCCTTCATGTCATCCTGCTGTTCACAAGGGCGTAAAGGACACTTTAAACTGTCTGTAGGTTGTACAGTGCTTGTGCAGAGGATTGGAGCCAAGTCCTTGTGCCCTATATCAGGAGGGCTTGCTCCTGGAAGCAGTGTGGCTACAGCAAGAGTGGTTTCTGCATGTAGTTTTATGTGAACAACTAGAAAGAAGCAGCCTTCTAGTCTGTGTGGCACTGCACTGGTTTAGCGTACTCTGAGAAGAGAGATCTCTGTGTCACTGGTGGGCCCCAAGAAAGCAGCAAGATGTCTGCAAAACTTCATTTTCTCTCTATTTGAAAAATAATCTAATTTTGATTAAGGTGCTCTGTGGAAGACATACTGCATGCTGTCAATGGTCCAGAACATTTGGGAGCCACTTAAAACAGATAATAAATAATTAGACATAGCCAGTTCCCTCAGTGAGGTATTATAGACTCTTCCATCACAGATGGAACAGAGCTGGCAGATGTGCTAGCCAAACCCCTTTCCATGATCTACCAGTCTGGCAGACTGGGGAAGTTCCACTCCACTGGAGCCTGGCAGATGTTACACCCATATTCAAGAAGGGTCAGAAAGAAGATTGGGGGAAACTACAGGCCTGTCAGTCTGACCTCAGTCCCGGAGAGGGTCATCTTGGGAGCGATCATGCAGCACATGTGTGATGGGCAGGGGATCAGGCCCAGTCAACATGGGTTTACAGAAGGTAGATCCTATCGAACTAACCTGATCGCCTTCTGTGACAAGGTGATCCACTTAATGGAGGAGGGGAAGGCTGTGGATGTGGTGTACCTGGACTTCAGTAAAGCCTTTGACATGGTTTCTCCCAGCATTCTGATTGAGAAACGGGCTGCCACTGGCCTGGACAGGGGACCTTCAGCTGGGTTAAAAACTGGCTGTATGGCTGGGCCCAAAGAGGGGTGGTGAATGGCACAAAATCCAGCTGGAGGCTGGTCATGAGACCTTATCATTGCCTACAATTACCTGAAAGGAGGGTGCAGAGAGGTGGGTGATGGTCTCTTCAGCCAGGGGACAGGAGATGGGACAAGGGGCAATGGGCTCAAGCTGCCCCAGGGCAGGGTCAGAGCAGATGGGAGGGAAAAGTTCTTCCCTGAGAGAGTTGTCAGGGCCTGGAACAGGCTGTCCAGGGAGGGGCTGAGTCCCCATCCCTGGATGTGTTTAACAGACAGGTAGATGAGGTACTTGGGGATCTGGTTTAGCATAGGACGGGAACGGTTGGACTTGATGATCTTAAAGGTCTTTTCCAACCTAGTGATTCTGTGGTCTCTGTTTCAGGATACTCAGAGACAGATTTCTACGGGTTCCCATGCAGAAGGCAAGCAAGCCTTGTGTAGAAAGCTACCTCAGAGATGGGAATGGAAGAATTCTGATTTAGAGAGTCATAGAAAGCATATTTAACTCAAACCCAGGTATCTATAACAGCATATCCATTCCAGCTCAGTGGATCAGAGGGGCTTTCAGAAGCTTCAAGATGTTCTGTAGAAAGGGTGCTGTGACTGATGATTTGATGGCTTTAATGGATGCCTTTCACCATCAGCTTGTTGTAATCAAGGATTTTATTTGATTTAAAGAGAGACAGTCTTCAATGATTTTTTTTTTCCCAAGGACAAAGGAAGAAAAGACCTATTAATTGCAAGTTGTATCTTGCACTGGCTAAGGTAAAGAAAACCTGATCCTCTCATGAGTGTTTGCATGTGCTGTGATGTTGCAAACAGTATTACAGTCATTGTGTATTTGGAATGCCAGCAAGAGTGCTTACTCCTTATTTGCAGTGAATTAACTTGTCATGTGCTGTAATCTAAACCAACTTCATTCAGCAAAAGGACATGCAGTTGCTTTTTACTTTGAGCAGCTTTATATTGGCACCACAGCTCTCACTACCTTATATTTTGGCATGTGGCAAAAATGTAGTCTGTTTTTTTGGGTTTGATTCTACCTATGATTCTGTAGTGGTGCTCTTGTTAGCTTTCAGGCACAACAGAGTCTGAGGCTAGTGGTCTTAGCTGACTCTGGGTTTGTGCCTTGGGGGGAACATGTGGCAGGAGAAAGTCTGGGAAATTAATATTCATGCAGTTAGTATGGAAGAGGGATGAGATGGCAAAGGCGCTTTGTGTCTGTGCACTGAAGACAGACTAATTAAAAGGGATTAAAAAAAATGGTAACTTGAAGGGTACAGTGCTGTGCCTCAGTGCAATACTTGAGGAAGAACTGGGCAGCTAAGGGACTGAACTTTCATTGAAATCTTTCTTTTTCTTGATGCTCTTTTTAGGAAAGGAGGTTCTTGAAATGCCTAGGTCTTAAACCAGACTTCTGACTGTGGCTACCAAAGCAGGTTTTTTCTTGTTCCCTAAAAGCTGACTGGGCAGCCAAGACTTGATTCATTTGTGCTCAGCTGTGGCCCAATAAGAGGAGTGTTATCAGTGAAACAAAACCAATGGTTCATCAAAGCTGTTTCATAAGAGATCTCAATATGGAGATGGCCCCTGTGCTAGCTAGGTAACTTTAGAGGACTTTCAAGAGCTGTTATAAAGAGCCAAGAGTCTTTACGTTCTTCTGGATACAGTGCAATTCTCCCTGCAGTAGTAGACATCGACCCAAATAACCTATCTGTATTTTTCAATTGGCTGCTTAAAATAGACTGGTTTTACCAGGCAAGATGATATTTTAAATCCTGCCAAGGATCTGTGGGCCACATTATCTTCTGTTTCCACATCACTGCACCATGCGAACCGCATAAACTGGATACCTTCCAAGGGGTTTGCGTATCTTTACGGTACTCTGCAATTCTTTCTAGCAGTCATGGCAATTAGAAATTAAAACAACAGTGCATAAAAGAAGTTTGTTAGTTTGATCTCCTAGGCAGATGAATGTAAGTAAATTGTGGAGTGTTGGGTTTTTTTCCCTTTTGTGTCATGTCCTCCCTGTCCACCCACCCATTTTCCAGGCAGAACAGTTTATTATTAAGCTGTACTATCAAAATTCACTGGGGAAACAATCACTGATTCCTCTGTCAAACCACCAGGGAGCTTGATAGCAAACTTGGCCAGATTGTTCTGGGTAACTGTTAATAGTCAGAGCAATGCTTCAGTCTCTTGGTGTGGCAGGTACTGGTATTATTACACAGTAGATTCCCCATCAGCAGTATTTTGGGATTCCCCAAGAGATACTGTGTGATAATGCAATAACTGTAGGTTGAACAATCTTTATGTAATGCAAAACCATGTAAAACTTTGGTATGATTTAAAGTCTCAAATACTTGACTCATTGTAGGTCTTCGTGGTTAAGCAGCTCCCAGAATTTATGAGCTATCTGTTGGTAGCAAAGTCTGTAGGTATAGTTACCCATTGACATGAAGGTGCCTCAACTGCCTCTCATCAGAAGAGGCATTTGTGACTTGTTTTCCCCAGAAACCTGCAGGTCAGTGTTAAAAGGTCAAACCTGGCTGTCCCAGGCTGTGTAACCTCCTGCAGTGGTTTCAGGGTTCCAGAGCCTGAAAGGTTTCCAACAAGATGCATTTAAAATGCAAAGCTATCTGTTGTAAAACCTATGAGCTGCTCCCAGTCAGCAATAGGTAGATGTCATTGCATGCCTTCGAGTTCGTACATGCTTGAAATTACTTACAAGTGTTGCATTGATGTATTGGCCAGTTTTAAGGAAAAGAAACTCTAAGACAGTTTGTTTTTAATGATAAAGGGGGAAAAAAACTGTCTTGGAAATGTATTCACTCTTCCACTGTCTGTCAGTCAGTTGTTCAGCGATTATTAAATTTCACATGAGCTTTTGTGGAGACAATGGAGCAGTTGCAAATGTAAAGATCCTTCTGTCTGAATCTGTGTGGAATGGCTGAGTAGGATCAGTGCTACATGAATAGGGAGGTAACTTGTCCAAAGCGGTCCGTGGGTGGGAATGCTTGGTTGTAAGGCTGAAACATTTCGTAGCTGTGGCAAGATTGACCAAGTAGGTGATTTTGTGATAGAGCCTCTGGTTTGTAAAAGAAGTCTCTGCATCAGTCTGTTCTGAGCTTGGTGCCCTTTGACTAAGTAACCTCTCACGTAGATGTGCTGTGTCTGCAGAGATGTGCACCCTGGCAGGGCAGAAGAGTCAGTGTTGTCTGCAGATCCTGGCTCGGCGGGTGTTTTCTCTTACGGGACTGTTGAAGGTCCAGGTAATCTTAGTAGTTCTGGAACAGCCTTGCTGGTTCTGTTTATCAGACCCCGTACAAGAAGATATCCATGGTTATAGTGTTATTTTTTTGATGCTTAAGATTTCCCAACTTATCCGTAGGACCAATCTTCATTCCAGTGTGCATTTCTGCTGCTCATCAGACTGAACCAAAATGATTCTGTCTGATTATTTGAAATGCTCAATTTGTGTAGAAAAAGAATTCTTTGCTTAGTGCCTAGATTGTTTTGTTACTTTTGGTTGTAGGAAGAGTCTTTTGCACGTGCCACTAAAGTGGATTACAGATTGAGGCATAACAACAGACGATACCAACAAATGCTTCGCTGCATATTGGAAGTTGTTCAGCTGAGTCTCAGACTGCCTTCATAGCTTGTATTTCAGTGAGGTCCCTGTGATGAGGGGCTGGACAGAGGCTACGTGGCCTTCATGTAGGCACTAAGCAAACAATGTGCTGATGGAAGCACTGAGAACAGATGCAGTGAGAGTTAGCTCTCTGATCTTTCAGCTGAATTTCTAGCTCCCGTCTCCTACACGACCAAGCTGCTAAGTGAGAGTCACATGCACGGATACTTGAGCAAAAAGCTGTTACTTAATATAACTATTGTACTCAGAGATGTTCTGTACTTGTCGATCCGGCAGTTTGCCCTCTGCTCATGCAGCTCGGGTTTATTTGCTCTGGGGCCCATGTGGCCGCGTGGGTTGCCTTGACCCGTCTGTGCTTGAGCCTGGGAGTGTGAGGGCAGGGAAGAGTGCTTGTGTGACCCCTGACGGAGCCTGCTGCCGAGAATCTCTCGAGCTTAGGTTGAATGGTGACATTTGTTATGGGTAGGAACCATATCTCTAAAATAACCTGGATTCTGGTTACTGCTTTAGCATATCTTTGAAACAGTCATTCTGTGGTATAGATGTTTTTGGCAGAGATGAAAAATGTTGAGTTCAGTAGATTGACTGAAACGGCATAGTTGTTGTTACATTTTCGTGAAATATAAAAAAAAAAAGAACCCTAGAATATGAATTCAATACGAATATACCTGAAGAAGCCTCTTAGAGTTGATACTCTTTACTAGAATAAAATAGTTATGGTTTTCACTTTAAATTATATAATTTAAGAAGTTTAAGCTGACCTTGATAAAGAAATATGGTCTGGTCCCTGGAAGTTATTCAGTAGATACGGAAGATCTTTCTGTTTACACGCTTGTGTATCAAACATTCACAAATTTCTGTTGGTAGGGAAATAAAAAAACAAAGGAGCCTTAAACTGTAGTTGCTTTTATTGCTGTCCACTTCCATGGATACAATTCATGGATACATTCCTAGTCACATAGGCATATATTTTGTTCCTGTTGACTGCAATCGCATGCCTGCCTTGATTCCTACCTGTAGGAAGATCAAACTATCAGGAGACTCCTTGTAGACTTTGCTTTCAGCTCTCAGTAAGGTAGTCTGCATGCTAAGACAGTGATGATGCTTTAAAACACCAGCTTTACCTAATAATAAACTCCATTTCTTCATCATAAACCTATTGCTATTACGGATATTTTTGTTCCCAGGGAGAAAGTTGATCAGGAGTTTCTGTCTGACCCATTTGATTGTTGGAAGAAACCTGATGCCTGGCTCTTGCCATTTTGGCAGCCTCACAAAAGGGTTAAACTATTCTGCGAGTCCTGACTTGCCAGATGTATGAAAGTACCTCTCTGCACAGATAAATCAACAAGCTAGTGCAGTATTTTTGGATCTGGCATTGCTGGGCAGGTATAGTATTCCTAGGTAAAGAACCCCATGTCTTTTTCAGAAGGAAACTTGCCAGGCTGTTACCAGGCTTGATTTTTTCTTACCTCTTGAATTTCTGTTTTTCTCAGACAGTATCTTAACCCATTTCAAAATGGTTTAGACTGGTGCGTTGGAAGGGGAAGTGGCTTGTTTTGTCATATCTACATCTAGCTCTCTCTATATATACACACAGTCACAAACACATATATGTGAGGTGACCTGGTAGCAGCTAGCTGCTTGATGTTTTTGACAAGGGGCAATGTGTTTGAGATGCTACAAGACGTCCTTTTTTTCTAAAAGGCTGTAAAAGACACTGTAGCTGCAGAAGTTCAAGTTTTGTTTTACTTTTTGGTTTTTTTTCTTTTCTGAGAAAGCATTTAAATCATTACTTTCATTGTGCTCCACATTTTTTTCTTGGCAGTATGTCAGAACGACTGACTGATCACTTAAAATGCCTGGCTCCCTCTATCACCATGTCAGTGATGGCACAGCACATGGAGGCTGTTGATTCCAGCTCCCCATGCTGTCCTAGCATTGATGTATCACTCACATTCTTTGTGGGATCACAGTATCTGTTGGTTGACAAATCTTTTTGCCTGCTTGAAAGGTTATAACTTGAATTGTATGGGTTAGAGGAGCCCATGAGAAGCTGGGGAAGATGGTCTAAATGCTGCTTATGCCTTTGTGTGGGCTTTGATGTTCTACAGTGCTTCCATTATACCTCAAAGATTAATATTTCCAGTGAGTTTGTGCCCTTCCTGCCAAACACAGTCACCCATCCAGAAGTTCTGAGCCTGTTTTTCCAATGTATTTTCCTGTGTTACTGCTGTTTAGACATTCCTCTTAAAACGATTAATTAGATTAACTGTATCCACGCTCTTCTTTTTTCCCCCTTCAGTTGGCAGAAGCAGAATTTTAAAGGTCTGCTTGCTAAAAGTATTTGGGTGTCTGGCCAAGAGTTTGTGAAGAATGCAGAGAAACTCCGTTCTTCCCTGCTCTCTAAATGTTAACATAGGTGGGAGGCAGTTACTAGGTAGTAGATATGTGGCCTTGAAAAAGCAGTTGTATAGTAGAAGAAAGGATTTAGACCTATTATGCTGAGTTTTTTCACTTTATTTTTACTGACATCTCAGTTTGTACTAGCATGGTTTGAAGTCAAGATGGCAGAATTGGGGAACATTCTAGACTTCACTGGAAAGAAAAAAAACCCCAGCATGTACTTGAAGAACCTCAGTGCTGTGCACAAGTGTTTTCCTACATAACCTCTTTTCTGTAGCATTTAGGCTCACTTTCTTTGCGTCTTCTCCAACTCTACCAGCTTCTCTTGCTAGCTGTTTTGGAGGTAGGAATGTCTCCCCATGTCCTCCAGGGGCAAAGTTCTGCAGCAGTTTGTCTCATTACGTTTAATTATTTTATGTTTGTGTTGGGTTTTTTTGGGGTTTTTTTTTTTTTTTCTTGTAGCCCTGTTTTAGGTCAGATGTAAAGAAGATTTGGAGCAGGGGTGGAGAACCGTAAGCGTTTCAATGTCCCTTCTCGCTGATACTTGAATCTCTTGACCATTTTCAATGAACTATACAGTCCGTAAAACTATGATAACTCAAGACAACTTTTTTTCACACAGAATTCAATGAAAATTAATGTTTGGGGAAGCGAATGGGAATCCAAATCAGTGCTTTACATAGAAAGGCACAGGGGACTCTCAGCAGGTGATGACTTTAATTTGGTCACAAACCAGTTGTGCAGAGTCCTGCATGTGCTTAAACCACAGCATGTGCCAACATATCCCCAGCAGTCCAAGCTGAGTAAAACTATTAGAGTTGTGTTGGAGGTAAGCTCACAGGGAGAGAGGGAAAGGCACTTTGGGATGTAGTAAGAGATTGGAGTGTCCTGTGGGAGGGAACTCAATTTTGCAGTTCTAAAGGGAATTCAGAGTAATATGTTGAGAGTATTCTTTTGGAAAACCACATGCTTATCTTCTGCTTCTAGGAAAAAAAAAAAGTTAATTCTTTTTTAGAAAAAATAATTGTAAGAAAATGACATGGAAGGTGTGTCCTGTATAAGCCACTGTTAATCACTAAACAGTGAAGTAAGATCTGATCCCTCAAGTGGTTTATGTACATGATGTGGAGAGTGCAGTAGAGATTTTACAAAACTTCTAATACCTGCACCCAAGAAACACGATTCAAAACTGTACTACCAGGGTTTTTATCTATACTGGTGTCAAAATTTTATTGCAGACTTGGAGAAATCTGTTCATCCTTCAGGAAGTCTCAGCTGTCAGGAGGTGACTAAATTGCGTTTCAAATTACAGCAGCATAAACTGAAATAGGAGACTAAACAATTATTAAGTGAGCACAGTGTCCCCCCTATACAGAGTATTGTTTCTGTTAGGGCTGTGATGCTTTTTCTTGAGAGTAGAAGGAAAATTTAAATATGTAATTGTATTTCTGTGAGAATTAATAACTTGGAATATGTCCACACTGCTTGTTGGGCTTGAGTTAAGTGCGAACACACGCCAGGCAAACCTGCCAAGGTAGCATTCATTATTATCTATGGTATACCTCAGTGTTTGCATCCATGCCTTTGTGTCTGTTAAGTGTTGAATGTTAAAACTTTGGAAGGTAGACTTTGAAACATCAGAGCAAAGCTCCCTAGAAAAAGCTGTAAGTATTAATTCTTGAGACTTGTTTATCCTAACCCCACCCCCACCCCCCCCAAATTAGCAGACCATATGATTTTTTTTTTTATATCTTGGCTCATTTCTTCTATGAGGTTGTCGTGGCAGGCCAGCCAATGAATTAAAAAGAAAGCTGATGATTACAGTTTGTGGGTTTATATGTGATGCTGCTCTGAGAAATAAGTGAACACTGCCAGGGTATTTAATGAAATACAAAAAGGTGCTGATTCTGTGAGGGAAGAATACAGTGAGTGTTCTTGTCAGATTTGGTTATTGGAATGCCTTTGCCTGTCTGTCAAGCAATCCTGAATATGGTGGCGTTTCTAGACTAAAGGACTTGTCACAACACCACCAGCCAAGAGATGCTTCATGGGTACGGGATGGACAGCAGCGATTGAAGAACTCCTGTGTATTGGGGAAAGGGGGAAAAAGGGAAAACAGCAGGCTGTCTTGGAACTGTTGGAGTCTTTCCCCTCGACTTTCTGGTGATGGAATACTCGAGTGGAAGAACCTACGCAGCTGTAAAAGGAAGTAGCTGTTGCCGTCTGGATGTTTGTTGCCATCAGACTCTCTTAGTCTGTGAGAGTCTGGCTTTGATATTGGTAAATGCCTTCAGCCTTCGGGTTGCCAGCAGCAGATCTCCAATTCTTAGGCTTGATCTCCAACAGGTTGGGAGTATCGTTGGGTGTAACAAGTATAATAATTACACAAGAAATACCTTGAAGATAGGAATGTTCTCAGTGATGCTGTAGCCATTGCTAGATGGTATGTGAGCTGTGTGTAACCTCTCAGGTGTGGGTAACTTGTCACCTGCATGAGGTGCTGCTAATTGGTACTGCAGGGTCTGTGAATTAATTATTGGTCAGATAACGATGCTAGTACATTGATGAGCTTTGGCATTTGCAAGCTTGGTCTTGGTAAAACCTTTTCCTTGCATTTCATGGGTTTATTGCATTTGTGAGGATATATTCTTCATGCTGTGTGAGTATTACAGAGTGGTAATTTACCTTCCTCCTCTGTGCAAGCAGAAGATGTTACATCAATCCATCCTGTCCTGTCTCCAGTGAAGTAAGAGGCAGTGTATGTGTGAGGGCAGTTCTGACTGTGCTGGTTGGCACTAACAGTGCAAACACAGGTTCTGCTTTCAGGGTTCTGCCTGGCTGCTGGACATGCAATGCAGCCTTTCCCTTAGTTCCCTTGGCAGTTCGGGGACACAGGTGGGTTTGGGGCTTTTTTTTTCTTGTTTCCCATTCTGCTTTTTTATCTTCTGAGGGAGTAAATTGTTACACTATATGGCCTGCTTGATTAACTTTACAGGCTGCTGCCCTTGCTGACAATTTGAGTAGAAATGTTTGTATGCTCATGGATTAAAGTATAATTATGCTTTCTAAATTGATTTATTTTTGATATTTAAACTTTTTTATAATGGAGTATTCACATCCATGCAAATGGGGAAAGGAGGGAGTATTGGAAGTGCAAGGAAAATGAAACAAACCCCATGAAATGAGCTGGCTGCTTTCATATACTTCCCAAAAGTGTTGGAGAAGGTATGAAACTGAAGTGCAAAAAAAACCTGCAGGCATCTCTGAGATAAAAACATCTTGGCAGATCCAGTTCAGAGCATTGTTTATGTGATTTCTTATTGTCTAGTATTCTTTGTTACTCTGGTGCAAAATGTAAAGAAAAAGGCTGCAAAATGAAGTGCTAAACTGTTGGGAAATAGTAATGTATCAACCGACCTGAGTAATCCCCCTTGCTGTGTTTGTAGCTGGCTGTCCTGGTTTCAGTCAGGATAGAGTTAACTCCATTTGTAGCAGCTGATGGGATGCTGTGTTTGGGAGTTACAATGAAAGCAGTGCTGAGAACACCCTGATGTTCTTAGTTGCAGTCAGACAGTCAAGGACTTTCTCAGCTTCTTCCTATTTCTCTATTCAGGAGAAAGGAGGGGCGAAGCCAGGACAGGTGACCCAGATGGGCCAAAGAGAGTATTCCATGGCAATGACGTCCTGCCCAGGAGAACTGGGGGCTGAGGGGAGGAAGAAGAGGGGCGGTGGCGGGACGCGTGCTGCTTGGGGGGACGGTCGGGTTCCGGGACAGCTCTGGGTGGTACGGCCTGAGTTGTGTGGGTCGGGGAGAAACTGCATTGGGGATCAAGAGTTTCATCTTCTTTTGCTCTCAAGTCCTGTTAGCATTGGGATATTTGATCTTTCTGTTCTCTTAGTAAACTCTCCTTATCCCAACCCACGGGCCTCTTAGTTTCTTGGGTTTGGAGTTATTTGCCCCTTCCTTTTCCCTTCCCTTGTTCCCCCCTTTTTCCCTCTTCCCCTGCTCTTTTACTTTAAGGAGCAGGCAGCTGCGTGGATCTCGGCCCACAGCCGGGGGAAACCACGACACTGGCATTGCAGCAAAATCTTCCGGAGGAGTAAATGAAGGTACAGAATGTGAGTGGTAGTTTAGGATGCCGGGAGAATGTCATCACCGGCAAACAACCGGAGCAGTAAAACCATAAACTGCAGACAGACTGCTGCATAGCACCTTTTAACATAAAATTCCAAGGACAGTAGAATTGGCTGTGTCTGTGGTCAAAGCCTGCGTTTACCTGGCGTTGTGGTTAGTTGTGGTAAGCATATTTAGTAACATATTTTAAACTTCTAAAGGTTATTTTGTGTGTCTGTGCCCCTGCCCTGCCTTCCCTCAGTAAAATGCTGCTTTGTTTCTAAATTAGTGACTTGACCCAGCCTTTATGTAGTTCTCTTCTGGCAATTTCTTTGGCTTGACCCATCTTTCACACTCAGATGTAGACAGTGTTCTTACCCAGCTCATACAAAAGAAAATCCCTAAAGAGTGATTCCATGTTAAATAAAGTAGACTTTTAACAATTGGAAGGGTCAGACTGACTGGCATGTGATAGCTGTTTTATGCGTTCTGAAGCTACAAAGCAACTGGGGAATGCAGAGCCGGTTTAGACAGATTTACAGCTGCTTCCGCTCCCTGACTCAGGGCAACAGGACCCGCGGTTTCTTTTCATTCTCAGTGTTTTGTGAACTCCTGAATGTTATCATTTCCTTTTTTTCACGCTTCGAATTTGTTATCTGTTTCCTCCTCTTGTGTATCCATCTTGTTGGCCAATTCAGATGCAGCAGGTTTAAGGATGTTTAGGACTGCAATTGATTAATTTTTAGGGAAAGGATCCTAGAAGTGTGTTTCCCTTCATTGTGCCTGCAACTTCTCATTTTTCAGTCTGATTGAAGCCACAACTGCCTGAACAAAGATGGCCACTACTAGCCTTCTGTTTTTGCTACTGGGAACGAAGCCAATTGCCCCCAGGGGAGAAAGTGGCTTCCTATCTGTAGGGATATAGATGATGACTTTGAGAAAGGATGAAAGGGAGGTAACAGTTATTCTTTGAGAGGCAGCCTGTGGCATCCATCCTTCTGAGAGTGTAAGTAAATGGCAGCTGTTGTGGAAAAAGGGCAATTGTTTTGAGAGGTTCTCTGGAGAACATTACTCTTCATTCTCTGAAGAGCCACAGGAGAAAATTGCTGCTAAATCTGAATTTCTTCTCATACTCTCTCCATTGCACTAAATAAACTCTAAGATATTAATCTTAAATACACATGTGTGGAGTTGATTTGGGGAGCGATTCTGGTAGCATACACTTAAAGACCATTTAACATCCTTTGAACCAGTGAACTTCTGAGAATTCTGAAAAATAAAAATCTGTTCAGTACAGAATCAGTAAGTGCTGTGATTCTGTATGGGCTGTCTGTAGTTATGCACAACTGGAAGCTTTACATCTTAGGTTTAAGTGAACTGAACTTCTTCCTAATGATTTGAAGCTAGGATAGGGTCTATCTAATGGTGACGTAGTCATGCAAACGCTTCTTGGGTTAGCCATCCGCTCTAGAGTTCTCTTGGCAGTGGTATTTAGGGAGCTTTTTTGTCTCTTCCCTCTGCTCAGTGAGTAAATTTGTGACTTCCCTAGTGCAGTTCACTCGCTGGTACAGGGTGATATCGCCACTCAGGTGTGTTTCTGAGGGTTACCACTGGTGGCTTCAGTAAGTTGCCTCTCAGTTGAACTCCCTAAAAGCAGAGCGAGTGACCCAAGTTAGAGAGTAAAGCCGAGGAAGCTGGCAAGTCTCTGGATGTGTGCTGTGGTGCAGAGCAGATGCACTTGAGCTGGGTTTAAGCTCTCGTAGCCATGATAACATGGAGTTCAAAGTACATGCTTTGGCAGTTGGCCTGCGTTCATAAAACTGGTCCTTACAGATCTCCTAGCTTGCTCCTAGCATCTCTAACTCCTTTGTTGGCTAACATCCAAGCTTGCCCTAAATCAGTAACGGTGGTGTAGGTGCACTCGGTCTGTGCAGCTTCTGTGTATCAGGCATTGTAGGCACTTGCTGTCTTAACTCACTGCTTTGTGGGGTTAATATGCCATTATAAACCCCTCTGGAAACTGGCAGTAATGGCTTAAAACCTCTCAAAAGTAGAGGTGGGGTCTATATGTACTGGAAAGCTGGAGAAATTAACCCCGTGTGGGATCTCTTCCGAAAGTGAATGTGCTGACTGTTCATAATGAGTTCCACCTCAGTGCTGAGAGTGTGAAACTTGCCTTTGTCCTCCCTTCTGTAAAAGTGAGTAATAGGAATGGCTGGCCAGTGCTCTGCCACGAGCCTGTGTGGGGATGGAAGCAGTTCGGGCTCTTTTCATGGTCTATATTCCCATCTGGCCAGGCTGCCACTTGAGCACCATTATACTGTACTCAAACATGTTCATGCAGTTAGTAATGTTTGCAGATAAAAGCACCCAAATTTGGCGAGCTGTCGCTGTTACAGGGTATTACTGATGGATGATCTTTGCACTGAGTTGCCGTTGGAGCGTATGTTGTTAGGTTTCTTCCCTTAGGGCTGATACGCTGCTTCTAGCATGCTTTGAGGTAAGCCCTTTGGAAGGGTGAATTGCAGAGATATGCTGGGAGAAAACCATAGTGCCTGGTAGGAACTTTTTTGGTCATTGCACCCCTCCCCAAAGCATCTCATACAGATGTTTTTTTTATTTTCTTGGCTCCTCTTGAATGGAGAGAGGGTTGAATAACTGAAAATTAGGAGACAGCTGCATGCTGATGGGCCTTTCTGGGGCTGCCTTCTATTTTATTTTTTTCTGAAGTGTGACAAAACTCCATAGCCCGAAGTGTCCCACAAAACTTGGGGTCAGCCCAAGCACTGGCAGCTAGATGAGGCAAGAAACACTTGTGGAAAAAAGCGTCTCAAAGCTCAAGGCATTTTTCAAAGATGAAGCAGAACTAGTACGGAGAAATAACTGTCTCCTCAAAATATCCCATAGTCCTATTGCTACTCAGCTTTAATAAAATAAAAAATAAATGGAAGAGTCTTTTCTTTGAGAGACGTTTGGATTCAATTTTAGTAACTTGATTTTTGTGTCTCAGATAATACCAAGTTTTATCATGCCATTAAAACCTGTTGTAGAAGCAGCCTGTGCTTTTGTTTTGCTGTTAAATGTCACAAAACGCCACTTTCCAGCCAGCCTGGTGGTCTTGCTGGGGGAGTACTGGTCTCTCCTTCCATGATGTGTTGTATGTTCGGTCCTCTCACATGTGGTACTACCTTCTCTGACCCATGGATAGTTCTGCTGTGATTTGTCAAGGAAGTGGTGTGTCTGTGAGAGGAGCAGCAACAAAATCATAAAACAAGCCTAAAACCATAGTTTGAAGATGGTTTAGGGATGCACAGTTAGAAAATAAAAAGATTGCCCAAATTCCATCAGACTGCTTCCTTGTTGGCCCCTCTCTCTGTGTGCAGAAGGCTTTTCTTGTAAATCAATACTACTTTATCCATATATAAAATAATGTTTTATCTGTAAAACAGAACTTCCCAGCAGCAGCAGAGTCAATTGTTTGTTTATTCTGTGTAGGTTCTTGCTAAAGCACTGGTTTTTGTGGCATGTGATAAGCCGCTGAAATATAGCGCATGTTGTTTTTACCAGGAGCTAACAATTCCCTAATCTGCCTGGATATTTGGATTATATTTCTGAGGTTGCTTAGTAAGGATTTTAGGACAGAATTTGATGATTTCAGGCTGGTTTTGAACTCTAAAATCTGTTTTTTAAAACTCAGTAGGGGTGGGTGGGTTGTTTTTTTTAAAGTCACTGAGTTGAAGCAAAAGGAACCAAATGTGTAAATATTCAGTTTTTTGAAACGTTGCTTTAATGATGATTAACACTTAAATACCCCCACCTTTTGTTAAAATAAATACACTTTCATTCTTTCCCTCTGTAAGGTTTTCTCTCTGTGTGGTATTGGCCACATACTATTTAACAGCGCAGAGAAATGGCTGGAAAGCACCAGCAGGTTTCAATCCGAACAGGTAGACGGGTGCTGTGTGTGACGGGAGCGAGGGGCTTGGCTGGTGGGGCTGTGGAAGATTTCAGCCCAAAGTTTCTTTGCTTATGTAAAACAGTGGTCTTTGTTTGGCACTTCCAATGGCGCTGGGAGCCTTGTGTAGCTTCATTGATTGGTTCCATGCAGTGGAAATCTGACCTTTAGCAGATGTTTGAGCAATTGCCAGCGTTCAGTGTGATCAGCAGACGAGACAGTTTTTCCCTTGTTGCGGCGATGGGAGCTGCCGTTCGATTAGTAACGTGCGTGACAGCGGGAAGCTTTTAAATGATCAGTAAACTTTCTGAAACAAGGCAGACTTCCCTGCAGTGTGGAGCTGCATCGAGTAATTTATTTTCTTAGTCTTGCTAATTGGTTAGCTAATACAAATATTTTGATAATTTAAGTGTTGGGTTGTGTGTGGTTGGTGTTTTTTGTGGTTTGGGTTTTTTTTTGTAGAGAAGACATTTAGATTTTAAGTTTTCAATTTGTATTTTTTTGGTAAAAGGTCAGTTTCAGCATGCTGTTAGAGCGTCAATTTGGGATAAATGCTTTCAAAGAAAAAAGAACAAGCTTAAATGGGCTGGGGAGAGGGAGGCAGCAGTGAAACATATCCCATCTGGAGCATTTGGCTTGGAACAGGATGTTGCATGACTCCATGTGAAATCTGCTCTCACGAACAGTATTCTAAGTAATGTAGGAGATTCAGCTGCTTAGTGGTGGGAATTCAGCATGAAACGAGGTCTGTTTTCTCAAACTCCAACGGTTAGAACTACAGGAAAGAGGTGGGACTTAGTAAGAGATTAATGTGATGAATAACTCAACAACACCAGCAGTTGCAAGATTAAACCCTTTCCTGCAGGTGCTGGCTTTCCTTGGAGCTCCACAATTGTTTTTCAGTGTGTTGCATGTGGGAAGCTAAATTATTTAAAAGATTAGAGCTTTAATATGAAAAAATATAATTGCTAAGTCTGTATTTCTGGCTTTAAACTTAAAAATCAAATAATTGCAAAAGGATTCATCTTCTCGTGGCATTAGATATCTTGTGCACTTTTTGGGGGAGTGGATGCAGATTTTACTTTTTCTTTTTTAAACATGTTGAGAAAACAGACTGTACTAAAAGCAAGTGGTAGTCTTAATTGAACAGCTAGTCTTGCCATTGTGGACTTGAATAAAACATATCCTGTGAACATAGGGGGGGTTTAATCAAGGTTAGAAAGGAGGGGATATGATGGTAAGAGAAGCCCGAAACATTATAAAGCTTTGAAATCTTTGCCCTTTGCTCCCAGTGCTCAAGAACACTTAATTTTTCCAGTGCTATGGAACTTGTCAAGTATGTTTCTTTATTTTTATGATCCCCATGAATTTGTGCCAAAATTCCTTGGCAGCTCATTTTGGTATCTAATAATCTATATACCAAATCATACTAAGGGTTTTTTAATATGTACAATATTCTGATCCAATCTTTGGAGTGAAACTAGAAAAGCTCTCCTTGCTTGTGTGTAGCAGCACGGGTAACGTTACTTCTGGACCTTGTCTGTTCGGCCTTCTTCTCCTGATCTGAATGTTGGGAGATGGCAGCAACTCCTACTGATTCCCTCAGTGGGCTAGATGTTTGTTTCTGTCTGGTTCATGGCTCATCTCCTTCCCACTCTCAGACAGACAGACTTGGGAATGAGTTTGAGCTGCGATATTCCACCCTCCCTCTTTTTTTTTCCACGCAGAGACTGGGAAATAAAGCATCTTGGCCTTGCTGGTTTTGTGGGGAGTGAAATGCATGGGAGGAAACCATGGCTTTGCCTTGGCTTTTTTTTTTTCCCCCTCTTTTTTTCCCCTTCATTCTGTTTTCCTCCGGGTAGTTAGTTTTCATACATAGAATCATAGAATCATAGAATTGTAGGGGTTGGAAGGGACCTCAAGAGATCATCGGGTCCAACCCCCTGCCAAAGCAGCTCCCTAGGACATTTCACTCAGATAGGCATCCAGACGGGGCTGGAATCTCTCCAGAGAAGGAGACTCCACACCCCCTGGGCAGCCTGTCCCAGGGCTCCCTCACCCTCACTGGGGAAAAGTTCTTCCCCATGTTGGTGTGGAACTTCCTGTGCTCCAACTTGCAGCCATTGCCCCTTGTCCTGTCCCCACAGACACTGAAAAGGGGCTGGCTGATTCCCCCTGCATCCCCTGCTTAAGATAATTACAGACTTTAATTAGGTCCCCCCTTAGTCTTCTCTTCTCAAGGCTGAACAGTCCCAATTTTCTCAGCCTTTCCTCATAGGGGAGATGCTCCAGGCCCTTTATCATCTTTGTAGCCCTTCTTTGGACTCTTTCCAGGAGATCCCTGTCCTTTTTATAACAGGGAGCCCAGCACTGGACACAATACTCCAGTTGGGGCCTGACCAGGGCAGAGCAGAGGCGGGGGATACATACCGAGGATCAAAATATTGGTACATGTATTTGTCTGCAATGTTGAGAACTATTATCTAGTCACAATATATTGTGGTTGCATGATTGCAGGCCTTGGCTCCCAAAAGATTACAGTGTGTGAGGTATCTGTATCACCGTGAAACAAATGTATGTCAAGCTGTGAGACAGGCAACAATGACCATTACTTTGAAAGTATTCATTGCTTATTCTTTCAGTTTATTGCAGTGTTAATGTTTGTTGAGAGTCAGAAACAGACTCTTCTGTCTTGCCTTTTTGCCTTGGATGGAAGTGAAGTTTCATGTGAGTCCAAATTTTCCCTTTCCACCACAAGCTCACTGCAGCACAAGGTGTATTCTACGTCCAGTTTGCAAGGAAGGGAGGCTGGTTGTTAGGAACAGCATCCGGATTTTAAGCAGTCCATACAGTGAAGCAGGTGGCATTTGGTACAACAAAGCAGAAACCTTAGTTGTCATTCCATGACATGTTTTGAAAACAGATTCACTTCTTTGCTAATGAATACTTCAGTTACATGACATCACATTGCTTAGAGTTCTGCAGCTGGTGACTCCAGCAGTCAAAAATATCTTCTTTATGGTGTGTTCCTTTTCCTGATGGGAACATTGGTGTCCCTTAACTTAAACAGCAATTTCACTGCCGTTTCCCAAGGGGAACGGGGACAAGTATGATGTGGGTGTGCTGTATCTTCTCTTGCACCCGTTTACCATAATGCAATGGAACTGTCAAATGAAAGCTCACTCAGAGAAGGCTGTGGTTGCCTCTGGAGTTACCTCTGGAGGTCACAAAGACCCTGCTTAGTTACATGGATTTTTTTCTGGAAGTCGTATTCTGTGTAACTGCAGCAGCAGGTGCATGGTCTATTGCAGTGCCTGGGGTTTTTTGTTTGCTTTCAGGATGTTTCCTCATTTGGAAAACTTGAAGTAGATCAGGTGTGTTAATATTTGTTACCAAGAAAACTAAACAAACTTGCTTATGTTGATACATTTCTTTAAAGATTTTGATTAAAACCTGAGTGTAAGTGATGATCAGAATTATAATTTGCTCCTCAGAAGAACTTGCAAATGCAGGATGAGTGCTAAAAACCGACACAAGTTGTTCTGTGGGTTTTTTTTGGTGTATAGTAACGGTTGAATCAGGAGATACATAAAACCATATCTTAAATCAGCAAGATGATAGTGTAGAAATAAAGGGAAGAAAGGAGATGAAGAGTACCAATCCTTGTATTTGTACTTCAGGCTTCACATTTTAATGGCTTGAGTCTATAAAAGGATTTAAATAGCTTTTATAAATAGGTACTCTTATCATATGTATCATTGCTAAGCAGTAAAAGCTGCCTTGGTCTTGCAAACCTTGGGGTTTGTGTTTTGGGATTTGGTTTTTTTTTTGGTTGTGTGGGGTGCTTTTGTGTTCTAGAAACTTGCACAGATGGTGAGCAAATTATGTACACTTTGGAATTAATGCCTTTTTATTCTCTTCTCTGCAGCGTGAGTTTTGAATGGCAGGGAGATGGTTGTTTGGGTGTTTTCAATTCTAGTAGCAGCCCTTATAGTTAAAGCATTGTGCATGAACAAACTTGCTTTTAATTTAAAATTCTGTTTGTTCAAAAATACTATCGTTGCTGCTGGTCCAGAGAACGACTGAGATTTACACTAGTAAGTTTCCCAAAGATCTAATGCTGTAATTAAGGTTATTCATCTGGCTCATTAGGCAGTTTTTGATGTATACTCATTGCCAGTGTTCTTATCTCTCTACTTCTAGGATTAAGCATCAAGGGTTTGATTGTGTTATCTGTTGGACCTGTTGTTCTGTTGCTGTTATCAATGGATCTAGTGTTCTTCCTTAAAAGAGTTTCCCAGGACATTCCTAGGAAAGCAGAAAATGTGTCACATTACACTGCCCCCATTTATTTGTCTGTGTTGTGGTATGTTGGAGGTTTCTAGGATAATTTATAACTGAAAAAAAAAAAGTATGTTTAAAAAAAATCATGCAATTAATGTAAAAACTTGTAAACATTTTGCTGCAGTTTGGAGAATTGTGGTACTCAAAAGTAGTTAATACTTAAGCCATAAGGTTAAGTAACCTTCCTCCTATCTGAGGAATTTTGGTGCAGGACAAAAAATACTGCTGGATGAGAGAGCAAAAGTGTATTTTCTGAGGAGCACTAGTAGGCAAACATGTTGAGAGAGTTTTCATGGGTGTAGCATGAATGATACCTGTAAAGCTGACGTGCTTTCCAGCTGTGATTCCTGGAGTTCTGCGCATCACTCATTCTATCTGAAGCAGAACTTCCTGTGCTGTGCAGCCTTAGCAGCAGCAACGCAGTGGGGAATTGTTCAGAGGAACTGGTCCTCTTTATTTCTGTGATCCAGCGTGGTTTGGATTGTCACACTTCAGTCGCACCTGAAAACACACTGACATTAGAGCTCCATCATATTTAGCATCATGTAAACGGATCATGTCAGTTCCCAAAGAATTTATGGTCAAAACAGGCAATGCTGGGTTGAGGGGATTGTGTTCCAGTCTTAGCACTAAGGCACAGAGATACTGTGACTTAACCTGCTGCTGTGAACTGAGTACATGTGATGGTTTGAGCCCTGGCCAAAGGCCAGACGCCCACCAAAATCAGTCTGTTACTCCCCTTCTTAGTTGGACAGGGGAGAAAAAAACATAACTGGGCGGCTCAAGAGACAAACTCGTTAATGACGCGGGCAAAACAGACTCAACATAGAGAGCAGAAGAGAAAAGTTATCTAATTTATTACACCACGCTAAAGAGAAAACAGTGAAAAAGAACCAGAGTCAGGAGTGCAACCAACAATCTTGAAACAAATGCAAACCAGGCAAACACTTTCCCCCACCACTCCCTCCTTAGCAGGCTTTAGTTAGAAGTTTGCTCCCTTCTTCCCTCCTGGTCGCAGCCCAGGAGGGGCAGGGACTGGGGAAAATGGGGGTCTCAGTAACACCTTCCCCCCACCCCTCCATTCTAAAGCAGACTTCCCTTTCAGCCATGATTTTGCTCCCTTCTTCCCCTCTCCTGCTCGCAGCACAGGACATGGGGGCAGGGACTAGGAGATGGGGGCTTCGGTCAGTCCCTTGCAAGTTGGTCTCCCTCTCGGCCGGGATGGGGGCATCCATTCCACACAGCCTCCCCCTGCTGCACCGTAGGATCTCACCCACAAGAGCCAGTCCTCCACGAACTTTCTCCAAGGCAAATCTCTTCCCACCGGGCTTCATCTCTGCTCTGGCAGGCAGCAACAAATCACAGTGTCTCTCAGTCCCAGTCCTCCACGGGGCTATAGGCCTCCTCCAGCAAACCTGTTTCATTCATCTCTGTAGGTCGCTTGTGCTGGCAGGGGCTCATCCCACCGTAAGTCACGGCATCTTCTCTATGTCTCCCCCGGCTCCAGGCAGCGTGGAGCCGAGCCTCTCCACCGGCCAGGTCGGGTCTCTGCCTCCTCCATGGGTCCTTTCCTCCGGCTACTCCAGGTGCTTCTGCTCGGGCTGCAGGGGCAAACTCGCCTGGGTACCTGGGCGCGCCTACTCCTCCCCCAGCCTTCCCGGCCTTTTATGTCTGTCAACTGCTTACATTCACAAGCAAATATACATCACAATGCCCTTAATGGGCCAAACTTCGCGGTCTTTCCTGGCACTCCAAGTTCTGGTTGGAGTCTTTGTCTCCTATATGTGATTCCCAGAGGCGCTATAAGCAGGCCTGCAGAAGATTCCAGCAGCCATTTTCTGCCGGACCTGGCCCTCTCAGTAGAACTGCAACATTCCACCCCTCGCCTCTGCGAATCACATATATGAGAATTGTGCTTAAAATCCCCATCCCAACAGAAATCCTCTACAATTATTACACCAACCAGCTCTGTTCAGTCTGTTCTGCCCGTTCCTTCATGTCTCAAAATTCCTCGAGCCATGCCCCACGTTGGGCGCCAAAAAATGTGATGGTTTGAGCCCTGGCCAAAGGCCAGACGCCCACCAAAATCAGTCTGTTACTCCCCTTCTTAGTTGGACAGGGGAGAAAAAAACATAACTGGGCGGCTCAAGAGACAAACTCGTTAATGACGCGGGCAAAACAGACTCAACATAGAGAGCAGAAGAGAAAAGTTATCTAATTTATTACACCACGCTAAAGAGAAAACAGTGAAAAAGAACCAGAGTCAGGAGTGCAACCAACAATCTTGAAACAAATGCAAACCAGGCAAACACTTTCCCCCCACCACTCCCTCCTTAGCAGGCTTTAGTTAGAAGTTTGCTCCCTTCTTCCCTCCTGGTCGCAGCCCAGGAGGGGCAGGGACTGGGGAAAATGGGGGTCTCAGTAACACCTTCCCCCCACCCCTCCATTCTAAAGCAGACTTCCCTTTCAGCCATGATTTTGCTCCCTTCTTCCCCTCTCCTGCTCGCAGCACAGGACATGGGGGCAGGGACTAGGAGATGGGGGCTTCGGTCAGTCCCTTGCAAGTTGGTCTCCCTCTCGGCCGGGATGGGGGCATCCATTCCACACAGCCTCCCCCTGCTGCACCGTAGGATCTCACCCACAAGAGCCAGTCCTCCACGAACTTTCTCCAAGGCAAATCTCTTCCCACCGGGCTTCATCTCTGCTCTGGCAGGCAGCAACAAATCACAGTGTCTCTCAGTCCCAGTCCTCCACGGGGCTATAGGCCTCCTCCAGCAAACCTGTTTCATTCATCTCTGTAGGTCGCTTGTGCTGGCAGGGGCTCATCCCACCGTAAGTCACGGCATCTTCTCTATGTCTCCCCCGGCTCCAGGCAGCGTGGAGCCGAGCCTCTCCACCGGCCAGGTCGGGTCTCTGCCTCCTCCATGGGTCCTTTCCTCCGGCTACTCCAGGTGCTTCTGCTCGGGCTGCAGGGGCAAACTCGCCTGGGTACCTGGGCGCGCCTACTCCTCCCCCAGCCTTCCCGGCCTTTTATGTCTGTCAACTGCTTACATTCACAAGCAAATATACATCACAATGCCCTTAATGGGCCAAACTTCGCGGTCTTTCCTGGCACTCCAAGTTCTGGTTGGAGTCTTTGTCTCCTATATGTGATTACCAGAGGCGCTATAAGCAGGCCTGCAGAAGATTCCAGCAGCCATTTTCTGCCGGACCTGGCCCTCTCAGTAGAACTGCAACAGTACAGAAACTCCCAATTCAGTATTGGTGCCTTTGGTTCAGTTTTTCTGCACACAAAAATGAGCAACAGCCAGAGGACTTCTGAAATATATCGAGAGAAGATGATCATAAACTGGTTTGGGTTGGAAGGGACATCAAAGCCCATCCAGTTCCAACCCCTTGCCACGGGCCAGGGCACAGCTCAGGTTGCCCAAAGCCTCATCCAGCCTGGCCTTGAACCCTGCCAGGGATCCAGGGGCAGCCACAGCTTCTCAGGCCAACTAATGTAAATTTCCTCTTCTTCAGTTTAAGGCAGAGATTTCAGGTATCTGTGACTGAGAAGTGGCCGTTACACCAATGAAGAGCTTGAGGATGTGGATTAAGACAATCGGAAAACCTAGGAAGCTGTGGTTATGTTCCTCTCTCTGCTCCCGAAATGGTGCTTCATTTTGGCAGGATGTTTCCTGATGCTTTGTTTGCTGGCATGTGCCAACTCCCACCCTCCCAGTCTTAATCTCCTCTGGCCTTTTAGTAACACTTCAAGATACCTCAGTTCAGACTTAGAATGAACCTTGATCCCACTTTGTTGACATTTACGCAGTGGTGTACTATGAACTGTAATGACCCAGTTCTTCTCTATAAAGTCTAGCCTTGCAATTTCTTATCAAACAGAAAAATAAAGGAATGTCATAGACATCTGAGAAGTTCTAATCCTTTAAAGCTTCAGGCTGTGAGTACAGGTTTTAGTTTTCTTATCTAATGCTGCAGTGAATCCACAGGAAAGAAGTAGACTTCTCTACGTTTGGTTTATGAATCCTTTGCTACAGGTGTCTTCAAGCTTTTAGCTACACCAGGAAGATGAGATGAGAGCATTTTTGAATGAGTTATGACTCTCCAATATGAAGGACTAGACAAAGATAAACTCTGATAAGGAAATAGAGATGTGGCTTTGAAGGAAGATTTGCAGAGGAGATCAAAGCCCAAAGGGTAGAATGGTAATGAGAAGTTGTCTCTGACTGAAACAACAACAGAGCAATTTAGGTTTCGAGGTAGCACTGAATACAATCACAACACTGAAGGAGAAGACTTTGAGAATTAAGGAGAGGGCTTTAAGAGTTCAGATTTTGAAAAATAAAAATTGAACAAAACAGCAGAAGAGAAATACCTCTGCATCTTAGCTAGGAAGAACTTAAAACTGTCTTTACACTGCTCGGAGGTGATTTAGGGCTGGAAGATATGATTTGCAGGCTGGTTATAGATAGCACATAAAGTAGAGGAAAGAGGACAGCAGGTTACTGTTAAGACAGTAAAATGGTCTTCTGTGATAGGAGATAAAGCTTTAAAGTAATTGATATGGTACATAGCTACCCTACTCAAACACTGTAGTCCTCTTATGAAGGAAAAAAATTCTGGAAAATACCCTCCAACATTTTAGTGAATAATCAGTGATAAATATTTCCCTGAATTTCTTTTTACCTTCTGGGATTCTTGTCTTAAAGCTTTTCATTTTTTTATTTTTAAAATTTTCTTTCATCTACTCATTGAGGTTTTGGTTGGCTTGTGGCTTAAGATAGATAGCCTTGGTTATAAGGGCAAATACTGTGTTGTCACTGGAACACAGAAAATTGCCATTTTCTAGTTAATAATTTACAAAAATACAATACACTGTTTCTTTTTGGTAGATGAGCTTTTCTCTTGGTTTCCCCATTAGTGTTTAGTAGTTCTCCATTGTTCTCTTAATTCCTGTAAGCTGACAGAAGAAGAATGAGGCTTGTTGTATTCTTGCTGTTGGCATGAACAGTCCTTGATAAAATGTCTCAGGTACGAACAAAACCTCCTGACCAGCTTCCTCCAGTCCTGTCTGTCACTGTGTTCAAGCTTTGCTCAAGTCTTTTTGGTATCCCTGACTTGATCTGATGAAAAGGAAATGGTTTGTGAGCCCACCCACTCCTGGCTTCTTGTTTGGCCTGCTCCCTGGAGAACGATTGTCTTGGTAGAAATGGGGAAAGCCCTGTGCTTTGGGCACTGGTATTGATTCCCTCCAGCAGTGGGTCAGGTTTGGGCTATTGGGATGGTGTGGGACATCGTAACTCGTGTAACCATCGCAGCTTTCTGCCTGGGTCCTGGTCGTCATCTTAAGTTCCAGCTCTGTCCGTTCAGATTGTCACAGGAGGACTGAAGTTGTCCAGTTTCCCAGTGAGTGGCTTCACCTTCTTATCTGAGGCTACAGCCACAGGAAGTTTCCTGTCTGGAGAGGTAGATCTCTGTCTGTAGGATTTTGGAGATGAGGAACAGTAGTAGCGAATCGTGGTTTCTATCTAGGGAGTAACCTACTCCTTTCACTGCATGTTCTGATTCAGCCTGCTGTCACGCTGTGTGTCCACTGACAACCCTCTAGACAAACTTAAATCTTTATTAAGCCTGTAGAATTGACTGAAAGCCTTTAACATTTAACAATTAATAATTAGTATTTTAAAAATCTCCATTCAGTTGGGTTTTTTAGTCAGATCTTCAGATACAGGATATGTGCAGTTGAAAAACAATGTGATCTTTTTTGAATGTAGAGTTAGCAATAGTGATTCCTTATGAAATAACAGGTGAGGGTCTTTTTAGTGTGACATTAAAAATGTGCATATATTCACATACGAATTGCTTTTAGGTAGCCATCTAATTAGCTAAATAGTTAATTTTCTTAACTTTTTTTTGTTTACTTTCTCTAAATTCACAAGTGTCTGATTTGAACACAAAACGCCCTCTATTTTTGAATTTAGTACATAGGCTTTCTTATGGGTGCTTCCTAACAACTGCTTTTAGAAATTAGCATTTAGAAACTTAGATCTAGTAAGAAAAGCCTCCTGTGTTGTGTGATGATGAAGAATTTGCAAAACCCTGTTGGTCCTTCAGGCTTGAAAATTTTTTTTCCTAATGTCTATATTTTTAACTAGCTGTTGCCATGATTTAATAATGTATGCTTTCTTAAGACGTTTGTTTCTCATTTTGGATGAGTATTTGAGTGTATTTTTGCCATCTAAACCATTTTTAAAAGGGGGCTACTTGACACTGGTTTTATTGCAAAGCCTGGTACGGTCCTGGTTTAATTTCGGGTATGTGTGTCACTGCACTTGGCTATTACGATCTGAATTTGGGGGAAAAAATAATTCTAAATAGTTATGACCAACATTTTTGAATACATCTGTCTCAAATAGCTTTTAAAATAAATTTGGATAACCCTGCAGGTTATCTTTATATCAGGCACAAGCCTTCTTTGAGCAGCTCATGTAGAACACTCACTTGCATAAAAGACATTGGGGGTTGGTTGGGGTGGTTTTTTTCCTCCCTTGCCATTCAGTGCAGTTCATATTTTATCCTTTCCTCTTTCTTTTTAGAATATACATTTTTAAGAACAGGGCTAAAAGATGTGTGTGTTATAAATGTTTTTTCTTTATTTTTCAAAGATGGTTTTGGGGCATTCAAGTAGGATGCATTGGGCTATTTTATTCTGTTGCCTTCCCCGCAACCTTACTTTGTACTCTGCGTGCTGTGCTGGTTGCTTAGCAATCCAAGCTACAGACTGCAGCAGGCTGTTGCAATAGTACTGGTATTTTCCTTCAGTTTTACTACCTCGTTTATTTTTTTTTTCAGCAGAAGCTGCTTTATTGTCAGTGTTCAAGTGGGGAATGCAGAATTAGGGTTTCAAATGTAATGGTGAACTGTACGTGGTCATCGTTTCTGTGTGTTCTCTCATTATGTGTCTGTCCTCAGACGACTGTTTGCTTGAAATAAAAACTCTCTTTATTTGAGTGCCTCTCCCTGCTTGTGGGATTTTTATGCTTGGAAGGTTGTTACAAGGAAGCTACCTTGAAAATTCCTGTTTACTGAAGCATGTATTTGCTCCATCTGGGCCCGCTCCCTCCCGTGCATTGCATGTATAGTTGACATGTCTTTCAGCAAGTGTCTATCTCCAGCTTATTCAGAAGCCTGGAGAGAGAGCAGGGTTGGCTTCCTTGTTCTTCCCTGGATGAAGTGTCTTGAGTGATGTTGGCAGTTGGAGTATGGCCTCAGCTTGAGCGTGCCTGTCACCGTGTGTCTCAAGCAAGCATGCAGGCTCCTCTCTCCAGCTCTATCAGTGTTGAGCACGTGATCCTGAGTCTGCAGGTTTTATTCTTCCCTCAGCAGTAAGTAGTGGCTTTGGAGGGCCCGTCTCTTTGTACCTCAGAGGGGCTGTAGCCGCGTGCTGTCATGCGGGCTCTCGCAAGTGGTGGTCCATTCCTGCTGGAGAGGCCCAGAACTGTGTCCCCCTCCCAATGGACATATCTAGGCAGCTCTGAAACAACAGAGACTTACTGCCCTGCAGATAATGAACTGGCCTCTGTACACTTCAGCTTCCCGGTTTATAACCAAGTACTGCTGCTGGGATAATACGCCTCTTCCAATTCTCTTTGAATAAACAGAGTATGTCAGAATAATGACTGTTACATTACATGGTAGTAGGGTGTGTCAAAGGGGATTTAATCCCTTAATTTAATTTGAGGAGTTGTCCTCTTGCCTTCCACAGCTCATGTGAAAGTAGCAGGACTTTCTCTTTCCGTTCGAGAGAAAATTAAATCTTCTGCCATTAAATTTTTGTTACTACTTGCAAGCTCCACAAATAATCAGAACAGATGTGCAGATCAGAATGTTTGTCCAAACAATTTTGTGTGGTTTTTTTCTTTAAGTGCTGAAATAGCATAAAATAACCAATGCCAGTAATTTGTCCTGACTTCTAAGGAGCTTCTTTCTTGTAAAACATATATCTGATTCTACAGCTTTTTTCCCCTGTGCTTGAGAGTTAGATGCAGAGCTCTTGCGCTTTTTGAAATAAACTATTATGTTCCTTAAATAGCTGAAGGATTGTAAAAGTCCCATTAATAAACATATGCCAGGTATGTCAGGAGCGCTTTCAGGTATTCTAAAGACTTAGGGTGGCATTGTGGGTGTCTACTTGCCCCTGCTAAAAAATACACAATACAGTTAGCATTTCTTTGTCAAAAGTGAATACTTTCTTGTCTGCAAATGTGAGTGAAATTTTTGTACTCAAGAATTAGTATGTCTGCTCTGCAGTAAAAATGTGGGCTATTTTTAAGAACGTATGGAGGCAACAAACAGCATCTTTTAATCCTAAAGAATTCGATAGTTTAAGACCAACGTATTACCATTATTCCAGCTGCTTTGGGTGGTTTTAGGTGTAAGGACTGAGGGAAATGCATTTTCAAGTAAGCTTTTTTTGTTTCTTCTCTACTGTTTTGCTTGAAGAGTTTGTAAAATGCAAATGTATAGCATTTAAATATATAATGGAAAGGGTTTGTTCTTTTATGAGTTCTTTTTAATGTGGAGTGACTATGAAATGCTAACATGAAGGAGTGTGGAAATGTTGCTAGCATAGAACAACATGGCATTAAACAAAAACCCCTACTGCTGCCTTTGGTAGCTATTTCGCCACTTTTCCATGTGGAAATGGGTAGCACTTGTATAACACAGTAATAATTTTACTGTGTTAAGCTGTTTTGCTTTATAGTAAATTGTGCTTTGATTGCATTTGATTAGTTAAAGATATATTTAGAAAGACTTGACTGCTGGGTAATGCCGTTTCCATCAAAGAAATAATCTCTAAAAACCTGAGAAGGCAAGAATATTGGGAACAGGATGGGAAGATTAAGTTTTATAAAAACACTTGTATTGGCTCCGTTCCCTGTGTACTTACAACTAGCTTTAGTTTACACCAGCTAGATATTTGGCAATCGCATCCATCTCAGTAAGTCGACAGAGAAGTTTTTTGGAGCCTCGTGGACTCTATTTTAATTTTCAACTGCATACAGTGCTAAAGCAGCCCATCGTAGCTAAGCAAGCTGTCAGATTTGTGTGGGGTTCAGACCTCTGGAAACCTCCCTGACAGTGTCAAACCCACATCGTGGCCCGGCTTGGGATACCCAGACTTGCCACCTCTTGCTGCAGCGGGGGGAGGCACTGGCTGCTCGCTTGGATCCTTGGATTTTCTTTCCTGAAGGGAGATTTTTCTCCCCAAACCAGGAAACTCCCAGTACCCTCTTTACTGGGCTGAAAATAAACAGTTCTTAAAAATCACCCCCAGAATGAAAGTTTTCGGGTTGCAGTTAACACTGGAGAATACGGGGAGAGAAGAATGAGTTTGGACTTGCATTTTGATGTGCTAATTGGGGAATTTCTTCCTGATACCTTGTAACTGGCTCTCTTACTAACTATCTGTAAGTTGGAGGCATGAAACAAGAAACCTTTTTCCCCCCTTTGATAGTACCGTGGGTTTTAAAAACAAAACACACGTACCCCCTTCCAACTTGTGCCAGATTGATTCTCACTAGAATCTGCTGGTTTTATACTTAAGTATTTATTTCAAGCAAATTTCTGCTAAATTACATACAAGGGTTATGCTCTTGTATGTTCCTGACCATGCATCACAAGGTGGGAAAATTGACTCTGACAGCTGGTTTGTGATGCCTGGTCACGTGCTGAGAGTTTGAGGTCTGTCTTTTAACTTGGGTAACTGAGATTTTTGAATACCACTGATAATTTTTAGCACCCAAGTTCTGAAAGCTCTCAACTTCCATTAATTGTGTATAAAGTACATGTGCATTATAATTGCACATGGTGTAAAAGTCTGTATCTCAATTAAAAAAAAAAAAGTCACTAATGAAACCCGGTGGGATGTGCTCTGGGACTCACCTTGAGGTCAGCAGCCAAACTTGTGTTGATGAAAGGCTCTTTGATGTGGTACAAAAGTACAAGTGTTTCCTTTGCCTTGTTAAAAACCATTTATGAAAGATTGCTTGATATTTTTTCTTTTTCCTTGAAATAAACATTTTCCTAACAGTCTATCAGGATGGAGACTGTGGAGGAGAGCAAACAGAACTTGCTTTCTGTTAAATACAAATCAGGTCCATGGATCAGTTTGTAGCACACTGGGTTGGAAGCTTGGTGAATAGATGCTGTACAGCACTCTCTTTCCCTGTTACTAGAGATTACTTCACCTTAAAATGATGAAAGTTTTCAGTGATTCTTGCAGCTGTGTTGCCTGAAGCTTTTGCTGGGGCAAACCTAACCTGAAGTTGGCCTTGGGGTTGTTCGTGGAGCGGTTGTCTTCAACACTCGCCAAACCCCGGGCAACACATACGCTGCTATAGTGTGGGGGAGTTACAAGCATCAGCCACCCACTCAGATGGTCTCAAGGAGGAGGATGCTGCGTGGACTGTGCTTTTTAGCCCTCATTAGAAGCTGGAATTGCTGGAAGCTAACATTGCATTTGTGACAGTTTTAAAGGCTTTCAGAATGTGTTTGGTCAGGCATATTTATTTGGAGCAGAAGTGACTGGAAAACTGGATCACAGCGCTGCATGTAGAGAAATTCACCGTGCTTGTTGTGTTTTGGCTTTGAAACAGCAATATTTGTTGCAATTGTTTGGCTGACTCCATTGGAAATTAATTTGTTGTCTTGCTTTACTTGGAAAAGCATGCTAAAAGCTTATGCTGCTTCCTGTTGGAAAATAGTAGTGAGTTACAAAATTAGCACATTAATGCCAATTATAAATATAATATCCTCCCAGTGGGAATTTCTTCTTTTATGCAAGTGAATGCATACATGGTGAGAAGACTGCAGCCGCTCTGGGAACACGAACTTCAGTATAGCTGACAAGGCAAGGAAGCAAAATCTGGCTGGAAAACAATCTCCAAATGAACATGCATTCTTGGGGAGGCGAATGTTACGGCGTTTCTCACCGTACAGAATTTTGCCAGTGAAGCAAGAAAGATTAAATATTTTCAGCCTTTGCACTCCTTGGGAGGGGGGTGGGGGGTCTGACTTTGGCTCTAACTTTGGCTCTACATTTTGTTTTGTTGGCGTAGGTTGCTGGATTGCTTCCTTTCCTCCTCCTCCTCCTCCTCCTCCCCCTTTTTTACTCCTTTTCAGAAACTGTGTGGCTTGGGATACTGCTTTTCTCCCTGCGGTAGGTCAGTGTGCAGGAAAGAGGAAGCCTGTGTTCTTTGGAGGCTTTACTATCGCCTTGGAAAAATTCATAATGGATCTTCCTGGTTTAAGTGTATCCTAGCAAAAAAGAGACTTGGATGAAGGGTTGAGCTCTGCGTTTTCTCCGTGTTGTCTCTGCCTTTCAAAAATGAACTTTGAAAAGCCAGCAGATAGTTAATAGTCTTGGCATGGAAATCAGCCTGGTGGAAGCTGGCAGAAGTAATTCCCAAGTAAGGTTGTGTGTGTATCATACTAGAGGAGGAATATGGTGCCCTGGGCAATGGCAGACTGGCTCTGCGCCATGCTCCATTCTCCACTTTTCTTGGAACTGCTCCTTTGAAGATATAATTACACGGTGCCAGGAGACTCTGCAGATAGCTCGACAGTAACTCCCACTGTCGTTGCACCGGATTTTGATTTATTTGGGGTGCAAAACTTGCACACAAACACTAGATCATATCACAGTTATCCACAAGTTTTGGCCAGTGTCCAGAAGTTACAGTATGTTTTAGTGTGGCGGCTTCTAAACTGCTAACTCCAATTTAGACTTATCTGTGTTTTTCAAAAACATTTATAACACTTGATTCCCCTTGCCTCCTATTTTTTTCTAAATCACTGCTGTGTGAGGTCTGGTGCTTCAGCTCCTAAACCCCATTGCAGACTCTACCCCAGTAAAAAGACTTTCCAGTTATTAAAATCACTTGACCGGCCCAGAACAACCAAGGGGAATTTGCAGGAGAAGGGGGCCAGGAGGGAAGTGATTTCAGCAGATGATTTTCAACTTATACTGTCACTGAAGGTTGTCTTGAATCATTTGCAGAAATAAATGTCTCTTTGGAAGGGTTCAAAGTAGCTGTAAACACAAGATACTGCTGCCGCAATGATTTGCGACATGAGGTACTTTCCCACCAGTGCTTTAAAGCATTTCTTTTTCCTGTCAGCTCTGTATTGATTGAGATTCTATTACCCTGCAACTTTATTATGTATTTTATAATAGATAGAAATTAAGCTCTTTTTTAGCAGAAGGCTCTTAGTTCTGAGTTTTTGCTGCTGTTTTCTACTTGCTTTGTTAGAATACCAGGCGATAGCTCTCATGATGAGTGATGCTGATCAGCCAAGGGAAATGAGATGTTGGAGGAGTGGCAGCAAGAAACTTCAGGTGTCTGGGTGGTGAATGCGGAGGCTTCTAGCTCTGTCCTTGGGGAGTGAAGAAGGGACGGTGTTTAATGCGGGACAACTGCCCTGCGCACGCTCCGCCTTCCCCCAGCGAATTCAGAGTAGGCAAGAAGGAAAGCGAGTAGTAAGATGAGATGTGAGATAAGAGGTGGAAAGACCAGTTGGCTGTAAATATGATATTGGTGACAAAAGCGTGTGCGATGACGGGGACGGTCAGGTGTCAGTGCTTGGTAGAGGGGTGGATGGAAAGGAGTCGGGTGCGCAGTGAGTGATCGCTGTGGTTAGTCGGAGCACTGAGCAGTTCTGGAGGCTGTGGGGAGGGGAGAATGGTGAAATAAATGGATAGACTTGAGGAGAAACTGCTTTTTGCTTGGACAAATTTTAGGTGCAGATGCGATGATGGTCTGTCGTAGGAGAAAGTCAAACTGCAGTAACGTACCTTCTTAATCTCACGGATGCGTTACAGCGGGAAGGGAGAAGGGAGGGAGTGTCTAGGAACAGAATGGAAGTAATATGGGTTAAAAAAGGGAGTATGAGGGGGGAAAACTGGGATGGTGAATTTGGATACAAGAGTGAGAAGAGGCTTGGTGCAAATTTGACTTGTGTACACAGAGGGAGAGGGCCAAGACGGGAGGGAGCACTGTACAGTACATGTTTTGGAAGTGTGAGACAGGAAGTCTAGATGAGGAACTATGTGGAGGGCCCAAAATTAACTGAAGTTAAAAAGACAAGAATATTGCTGTGGTAGTGATTTAAGGTCTCAGAAGCAGACACAGGAAGAAACCCCAGTTTCAGAAGTTATCTCTGGATATTGTTGAGAGCAGAAATTCAGGAGGGTAGCAAAGCACCTTCTCCAGTTTGTGTGACTGTTTTTTATAACGCCAGCTTGCTTTTGCCATTAGTTTTGTCATCATTTGGAAGAGAAAACAATCTGTTATGTTGGGTTTTTTTAAAGAAATAATATTTAAAATCAGTTCTGTCAGTTTAAAATGTACTGATATTAAAAGACTTAGTGTTTGCAGGTAGCTTTCACATAGCTTTCTGGTTCAGAGTTCCCTTTGCAAGAGGAGGCAAAAGGTTTGTCCTGTTCGGCGTAGTGAATGCAGCCAAGGGAGGGTATGGCTGTTCTCAGAGAATGAGTCTGAGAGAATGGTGTAACCTGTGAAACAGTGGTGTGGCACAAGATCAAATAGTCACAAAATGGCTCAAAATTAAACTAGCCTACTTACTTTGCCTCCTGCAAAGGAGCGAGGTTCCAGAAGGACAGAAAGAGCAAGAACCCGCACTGCTTCTGTTAGGTGCTGGGTGTTGGGCTTGCTTGTAGCTGTGGTCCTGCTTGGTTGCAAATGGCATTTTCTTTTTGTTTTTTCCTCCTTGAAACAGTGTTTCTTTGGCTGTTTTGCATTATATGACAAGTATTTGAACTGTGAAGGAGCAGTACTCTTAAAACTTACTACCGATATGTGAATAGCTGTGTGTATTACTTGATGGTACTAGTAAATAACGAGCGTTACACTTGCCATTCATGAGGAGATATACCTAGTGTTAACAGCAGTGTTTTGGCAAATGTAACCCTCGTCTCTTCAGTACACATACACCACCAAGAGAAACATCTTCTGTGGTGCAGAAGAAATGATATAATTTCAATACAGTAACAGTGAAATGGGTAATACAAAGCTCTTGCATTCAGCTTTACAACACGTGCTTTCAAGAGCACATGGAGTTGCACGTGTGCTTTATATATGTAATAACGTATGTCTTTTCCTGTTCTTAAATTTCCCCCCAGGTTTATGTGGAATTTGATGACCTTGAATGGGAAAAACGAGAATGGGTTAAAGTTTATGAAGATTTTGCAACCTTCTTGGTAGAGTACCAGCTGGTCTGGGCGAAAAGAAAGGACCCAAGCCAGACTCAGGGATCAAAGATCAAACAAATTCAATGGCCTGCATTGGTAAGATACTTGAGCAATTGCATTTACTAAACTATTTTAATCTCTTCAATTCTGTCCTTCTTAGGAAACTGGCTAAGTTAAGGGGTGGTGGAGAGTGGTGAGCATGGAGGGGGGAGGGAGGAGGGTAAGAAAAGGATAAGAAAATACTAATAAAGCATGTTGCTGTTTAAAGGGTGTGAGTGATGTGGTAATAGTCGTCTTCCTTTTTGAATCGCCTTAGAGCACTCTAGAGCTAGTCTCTGAGCAACATAATAGAACTAATGTCACTTTACATAGTCAAAGCATCTCACAGATGGAAACTAACATCTTGCTTCTTTGGAGAATTGAAAGTAAGGTGAAAACTAAACCCTTAAGCCTGTGATACACTCAACTCCCACAAAGAAGGTATGTAGAGTTCAGGACAGAGTTCAGAAAGATGAGAAAAGCAAGCAAACATCAGTAGAATAAGTGGTAATGGTTTGTCTGGTTTATGAGATGATCTTGTGACTCTCATTCTTTCTGGACTGATGCCCGAACATTAAAGCTGCTGAGAACTGCTAGGAGGTTGTGTGCATTTTTGGTATGCCTTTAGATAGACCTGATGAATCCTAAAGAGCTGATGAGATAATCTAATAAGCAATAAACATGTAGTCCTTTCTTCTCCAAAGAAACTAGCAGTGCTGTCAACAGCTTTGGAAGAGCCAAACAGATAGGAGATTTCAGGAACCTACTGTATGGGATGCTTTTACTTGGTAGAGTTTGGGAGGATTTCTTGCATACTGGCAGGTGAAAGGGAGCTCCAAATTGAGGAAAGTCTTAGATATGTTTGATATTAAGCTTAATGCCTGTAGCTTCAGTATTGGATTTTTAGAAATGTCTGGTTGTAATGAATTTAGATGATGTGGGAGTTTGTGCCCTGTCCTGTTGTGTGTCTGTCCCCATCCGTCTGTCACACAACCCCTCACCCTGGCTCTTTAGCTGTGTATGTGTTTCATTCCCTTCGTATTCTGTTCTCTGAGCACTTGGTGGACTTTCTGAAATGCTGTTGCATGAATATTGTTCTGGAGCTGTGGGTGGAATGGTTCTGCTGGAAGTCATGAAGCAGGCTGTTAAACAGAGTGGTGGAAGAGATGTGCAGATGGTTTAGGGTGGATGTACCTAGTCAGTTAATATTCCTTCTTGACTCACCTTGTATGTTTGTGCTAACCTGCTTGAGTAAAAGAAGCTAACTTTCTGGATGTACAGGCTGTTTTGTATACTTGCTTGTGCAGGCAAATATTCTGTTTCATGTTAGTATATCCTTGTGCCAGAATTTTTAGTTTTAGGGAGTCATCATTTGCTCTTTGATGCCACCCATATCTCCTTGATTCAGATGGGTATTTAGAAATCTGTTGGCAACTTAGAACTTTAGCATCTAAGTACTCTGCTATTTTGCCTGCTTTTAATCTCACCCTCTAGGATAGAGTTGTTTCTTAAGTTTAGAAGAGGTGTATTTCTAGAAACTATGCTACTCTGGCTGCCAGTCCTGTCCCCAACTTAAAAGTACATCTTTGTTTGCTAATGTGTGAAAATGTTTTAGTCACACCTTTCTCTCAGCAGAGGCTTTTTCAAACTCGTGCTGCCCCAGCAGAAGGCAGAACCTTTTTTTTCCCCCTTCCATCTCCATCTCAGAATTTTCTTTTTAGTCTTGTTTTATTGCTTATGTTCTTGAGGTAGCTGATAGGTGTGAGAAGGAAGGTTTACAAAAGATTTGTCTCCTGGTTTTACAATTAAAACCTGAAAACGCATAGGCCAAAGCAAATAGCTTGTTGGGTCAACAGTTTCCAGATGTTAAAGATAACAAGTTCTCAGCATTTTTACTTAGGCTGCCTACACATGTTCTAGGAATTGTTTTCTGAGTCAAACCATCTAGTCATCCCTCCCAGAAAACCTGTATTTGAGTGGAAGTACGGATACAGGATATTAAATCTAGTTAGAGCAAAATCCTTCCGTAGAGACCTCCCAAAGTTCCACACTGAGCATGTTGGGAACAGGGAGTGCTCAAATTGCCATCTTTTGGGCTTTGTTTCCAGACTATCTGACTGCTCTGGTGAAGTGGATGATCTCTATGAAGGTTTGGGGTGGTTTTTCTGCCTAAACAGGACTTAATAAAAATGGGAAAGCACAGGGAGAAGTGGTTAAAAAAATCGGATGTGCCAAACAGCAACAGGAATGTCTGTACTTCTGTGTGAAATTCTGAGCGTGGAACCTTTTGAAAAAAAAAAACCAAATCTTGCTGTAATTATTAAAGGAAAAGTCTCCATCTTTCCCATGCATGTGAACTATATTGGAGAAAAATCATTGCTGTACTTGACTGTCTTCAGATTATATAGAAAAAAGAAAAGCTTCTGCTATAACTTTGCTTTAAACTCTAATCTATATGCAGCAAAGCAATATTTTAGTCTATTTTATGTAGTTCTACAACATCTTGGCCTTTAGTGGACCGAATGGAAAATTCTTCTTTATTTAGATGGTTATCACCACCTGTTCTTCTCTTTCATCAACTGTATTTACTGTATGGTATTCAAACCTGGTCAGAAGACAAGGTCTGCAGTTTCCTGTGGGGTGTTCTGTGGGCAGCCATCAGCCCAGTGTCTGTGTACTTCACAATTACTGGTTTCTTTTTTTCCTGACCTGTGTGCTGTAGTGTAATCTCTGCTCTATAGATAAAATTGCTAGAATGCGAGTTGGTCACAATTGTTTTCTGTTTTTAAATTCCTGAATGCCTTTGGTGTAGCTGCTGCTGAAAGCACAGCCTGTGTACCTTGTGTAGCTGTGCTCTAAGGTTTTAGGAAAGGAGAAGTTCTGCCTCTCTCTCCTTAGTGAGAAACTCGGTAACACAGGAGGGGGGATTATTTCCTTAGTTCAGTTTCTCTTATAACGAGGTTGTCTTTTCTTTTAGTAGAGGTCCTGCCTCGTTCACAACGAAGGTGAAAAGTTGGCCTTAAGTGAGCCTGAAGTCCTGTCAGCAGCAACATGTGTCATCATATCAGGGTTGCTTGGACGATGGTGGCTAGAGACCTGTTTATGGCCCACTGTGCATCTCTGTGACAGAGAGCAGGTGTAGTCCCTTGGTGTGCTCATGCTGTAATCAAACACTTATCCTTCTTGTGAGATGATTTTCTGGAACAAGCTGCCTAGCTGGCTGGGGTAACTGGAAATCACCCGGCATGGGGGATATTTACAAGCATAGAAGACAAGACTATCAAGAAACAGCAATGGTGATAAGTGTAAATGCAGCTCAGGTATTAAGAGAAGAGACTGGTAAATAGTGCCTGTTGCTTACCTCAAGTAATGGAGATACTTTACAGATGTTGATGCAGAAGAAATCTTTGTGGCCAAAGAGGGAGCCTAGGAAAAAATGAAACTATGTGTTTTGAAAACTTAAAAAGTTTAGGTAGTGGGAGGGAGCGCTATGTCTTTCAACACTAAGGGGTTAAGAGGAGTAGCCTAGGTAAGGTACTGAAATTGAAGGCATTGGCTTAGTTTGGTAAACAGGGGTGTGTGGGGTGTGTGTGTCACAAAAGGTACAAAAAGAGAAGTGATGGGCTAGGAGAATTACTTCAACAGTGAGGCAAAATTAATTTTCTAATTCTTCAGGAAACAACTTTGAAGCAATTGAGACAATGGACCAAAAAAATTTTGATCTGTGCAGGGGTAAAAATAGATGTATTTTAGGGGGAGTAAATTTATCTCCCTGATATAGAAAGAGTCTGGGTAATAGGATGTTAGAAATCAGTGATAAAGTCATGCCTCTGACAGGTCAGTCCAAAGCTGTAGGACTATGTGGGTATTCCCTCAACAGCCAAGAAGGGAGATGGGAGTAGCTGTGTGGGCAGGGTGACAAATTGGAGCCGTGGTTTTAATGTGGACAGAACGGAATGCTTCTGTGAGCTGTCAGTTTGAATTTAATGACTCTCTCTCTAATTGCATATTACAATATCTAGAAACAAAGCATAGAGGGGGAGAGAGAGGGGACTAAAGACAGCAGCTGCTAGAGACATTTTGGAGAATCTAGTAGAATAATGTGGAAGAAAAGTTCAAGGTGACAGACTAAGTATGAGCAGATGCCGTGGTAGAAACTTAGGTAGCAATTAACTGGGTTTTTTTTTTAAGTGTCAATTTTCTCTGTTTAAGGCATAGGGAAGTGTGGAGGAAGTACCCTTTTTAATAATTTTGGTGGGGAAGAGGGTTTTGGAAACTTCAGTAACGTGCTGAAGTGCAAATCTATCATTGAAGGGCTACAGATGGAAACGAAAGAAATTTCAGTCAGGCGTTTTAAAGGGGCACGTTCAGTCATCTTGGAAAGAAAATGAGGGAAGAAAGGTAATTGAAAATGCAATTTAGATTAAAGGAGTTTGACATGGACAGATTTGGGCAAGTTTGTACTTTCAGGAAAAGGACCTAGGAGAATACACAGGGTTGGAAAGAAAAGGAGTGGAATTGGAGATAAGGAAAGGTGAATGCGTTGAGTGGGAGCATGCATGAGCGACTTCTCCACTTGCAACGAGAAGGGAGGAGACTGTTGTGAAACAGAGGAAGGAAAAGTATCCTATTCTGACCTGCTTTTGGGAGAAATTGGCAGTCTTGGGCAGGGTAGATGCAAATGGAGGAAGCAAATTGATTCAGTTTAATATGATGGAAGTCAGGGCTGGGGAATGGTACAATTAGCTGCAGGGCAGAGCTGCTGCTACGTACGGTCGGGTGCCATGTGTTCTGCTGGGTCTGGCTGGTTTTGTCAAGTAGGTGTTGCCTCTTGTTATAAATGAAACAGTGCTGGTGGTGAATTCAGTATGAATTCATATATAATAAATCAGAAGAATCCATACTAATTCTCTGTGGATTTGAATATGGAGACAGTGCCTTGCTAGCGTCACGGTACTCACCTTGTCAAACCAACAGATTGACCCTATGGTCTCAGGTCACACAAAGGTCTGTGTCGCTCCCAGTGTCGGTGCTGGCAGACAGCAAGAACTGGTTCTCCTGCAGTTGTATATTTCTGAAGAGAGTGTGTGTGTGTGTATATATATATACACACTAGAATATGCTTCATGAGAAGATCTTGGATATGCTTGTGTCCTGAGGTAGGGTAGCTGCAGGAGCAGCATGATGTCCATGTCCCACCACTCCCCCTGGTAAAAAAAAAAAGTGTGTCCGTTTGCCTGTGTGTCTGTCTTGGAACAAGTGAAGTCATTGCTAAACCAGTGGCTTGAGAACAATCTTCCCTGGGACTCTGTCCAGGGCTCTGCAAGAATATGGAGCTTTAGCCAGGCTTGTAACAAAACCAGGGACAAAGCGTGGGTCTTCGTTGGCAATGACTAACTCTTTTTCCACTGAGAGAATCTGGAGCTGGTTTATAATGGGCAGTGCTAGTGGCACCTGTGGGACTGTGGGCCTTCAGTCTGACCGTCACGCTACTCAGGAGGTCTTCTTGCAGGAGAATGGGATGATGTTTGTTCTGGGTGGTAGTGGATGCGCTTCCTCTGGTCAGACAGGCATGAGCCTGCATGTGTGACTGCATGTTAGGGTACGTGGTGGTGCAGCGTGAGAGTAGAAGTGTTGATGGACAGGGGGATGATAGACTTGTCCTCTGACCTTATGTAGCCTTTTCCTCCCTCCCTCCCTGCCCCTCTGTCCCAGCTGTCAATTGCAGAATCCTTTTGCTTGACCGCATTCTGCTTCAGCTGGCTTGATTGTGTTGGATTATAGAGCAAATGCTTTGAAAGTGCTAGTTTATTGGCATCTGTGTCACGATTAAAGGAGGAAGTGTACAGATTGAACAACAGGCTTCCACAGAGAAGCTTCCAGAGATTCTTGAAACAAATCAAATTCTTTATTTTTGGCATGGTGATGGAAAGTAGAACAGGTCCCTTGTTCATCCCTGTTTATACCCTGACGCAGTACCACTTTTTCACTCTCTCAAGGAGGTTTTTTTTTTCTTTCTTGTCTTGATGGTCTAAAATTAGCATTTCTGAGTAAGTTTCTCTTTTCTGTGTTGGTCCCATGGATCAGATTGATCCCCTTCAAAGTCAGGAGTTTCTGTAGATACTGCTAACATTTCCCCTGTGTATTCAGTTACTTTACTGCAGCCTGTTCCCCTCCCTCTGCACAATGAAAAATAGAGGTATACACTGCCAGATACTGTGATTAAATCCTCAGCAGACACTCAAAATATTCCAGCAGTAAAAAGAAATACGTTCACAAAGGATTACTGTGTATATGGAAAGTAAGGCAGAGAGAAGACTCGGTCTCCTGAGTCCTAAAAATAAGTAAAAACTTTGAGGGTATTTCAGATGTGAGAGGAGGAAGTGCTGTAGCTTCCAGGGAAAACAATCAAAAACTAATAGTGGATTTTTTTTTTTCCCAGCTTCACTATTCCCTACATCAGAATTCTAGTGCTTTGTCTACCTTGCTGATCTGGGGTAAAGATGAAGTATATACAACAGAGGGGAAAATGCTTGGAAACTGTCAGCTTCTTGGAAAAGATTTAAGATACTTTAGGGTTTGGAGAAGAGAAAATTTAAGTAACTGACTCAGCAGAGCATAAATGACCTGATTTTTGCTGCATTGTGAAAGACAGTAACATGCAGAAACAGCACTTGGAGATGGTTCAAAGATTACTTTGCTGGAGAGCGCGTTGCTGTAATATTCCCACAGAACACAGACGTCTCAGGCAGTACCACATCCCGCCTGTGTACTTTGGCACTTGCTTTTTTTAAACTACTGCTTACTGGGAGCCAGGGCTCTCCACACAGTCTTAGAAGCAGAGGCCATTACCTTCCCAGGACATGCCTCAAATGAACAGCAATAAACTGAAATCTATCTCCCCAGATGCTCCCTGGTGAAACAGGAGTGTTGTCCTGTGGTTTCCTGTGCTGGAAAGGAGCGATGGAGTGAAAAGTCTCACTGGGGTGCTGACCTGTCTGTGGCCTCGGTGCTTTCTGTGCACTTTACCCTGCTGTGTTCTTTGTTCCAAGGTGTTTTGTCTCAAGGTGTTGGCTAATGACAGCTTGTGCTTTATTTTTTTTAACTTTCTTCTTGTTAAAATTCAACTTCTAATGGATGGTGATCCTTTTTATTTGAAAGGATTTAGCTTGCAAAAGCATGCTTCCATGGGTAAAGTAGGTAAAATGGCTTTTGTTGTTAAGCAGAGTGTTTTCTAGACTTTAGCCTCAAAATAACAGTCAACCACAAGTCATTTTGATCATATGAGCCTGGGACTTGCCATTTTGTCAGCTTCTCTAGAGAAAGTTCATTTAGTATGTCACAGCATCCTGGAGGTCTCAGTACTTCAGGTTCCTTCCTGCTGGTAAAGCACTCCTTGTTCTCCCAAGGATCAGACAAATGAAGTAACTAGATTGTTCAGCATCCTTCAGCTGCAGCACTAAGCAGTACTCCCAGTTGAGTGTGCTTCTGTCGCTTGCACCTGTTCAGAAGGCACATAGCAATGAAATGCTGCTGGAAACCTGCATGTGTTTCCCTAAAAGATAGACATAAAGCTTCTTGAGGCTCCATATTCAAGGGAGGCAGTTGAAGCAGAGCAGCCACGGTTGCAGGGAGCCCAGTGCAGGGTAACTGCTTCCATATTGATTTTATAACTGGTGCTGAAACCAGTACTGGTTCGGTATAGGGTTATACTCCTGCTGATACCCAGCCAGCTAGAGCAGAGGTGTACCTGAAGTGCGTTCATGCTTCCAGCTTCAGCGTCGACATACTTCACAGCTTCCTCAGGTACAAAAGCAAAGAGCTATGTTGGGTCCTCTGGAATTGACTGGGAAGTCTGAAGGTTTTGGCTTTTTTCATAACATTTACGAGAGCAAATTTTCCTTTTGTGCCAGAGGAAATAAATCTGTGTGTGGTTGTCAAGATCATCTGAAATTTTCAGTGAACTAGAAGGATCGGCTCAACTTTGGAGATAAGTGGTGGGCAGAATACAGGCATGTTGATGCAGAGGGTTATTTTGGCACAGTACTTTTGAAATTCAGCTTCCAGAGCTTGGGCCTTAGGAGAATGACTGAGTGCCTGCAGCGCCTTGTGTGTACCGCCATCAGTCTGGTCACTCGCTGTCTGTTTGTTGCTGTGAAGTAAATGATGACTTACACTGTAAATCTGTACATTTTATATATGTGTGGGTATGTTGTCACGGATGTGTGAATATATAGACACACCCAAATATCTTCTCTCTACATTAAAACCATTAAAAAACCCCATCTCCTGACCCGCACCTGTAGAGAGGCTGTACAGTGAGGGAAGGATGCCAGCATGGTACTTGTCTTCCTTGTGAACAGTGGCTGTCCAGAGTTGAGGAAATCTGTGCCAGAAGACTTCCATCCACAAGCTACTGCTTGGTGTTTTTCTAGCAATGGTGGGGAGGAGCAGCTGGGCTTTACACCTGTCAAATCCACTTGGCAGCTAATTTTGAAAGCCACCCACTGTTAAAATCTCCACTGCTGCTTCTCTACATTAATGACTTGTCAGCTGTGCAGTACTGAAGCACTGCTCTCTTCATGCTGACTTGAGTAAGATGAGTTATGGAAGGTGTAATTAGAGTTTTATGAGTTTCTTGTTCTCTCTTCCCAGAATTCCAGCAGCTTCTTCTGGGTTTCATCGTGAATCCCGTGATGTGCTCTCTGAAGTCTCAATATCCACCTTAAACGTATAGCAGCATGGAGAACCCACCCAAAACGTGAAGCACCTTTTCTGAGAGTATTTCAGTAGCTTGCATGTTACTGCTTTGGATACCTATGGCCTTGTGGGAATAGTCTGTTCTCCTGCAGCTGAGACATAGGAGCTTCAGGTGAAAGGAATGTTGGAATGAAGTCAAAATGTTGCTGTCTGCCAAACACTCTGTTTTGCTAGGTTAGGGTGAAAGTACTGAGAATCTGAAGGAAGCTTTTTTGATAGTACTAAGAAAGCATATACTTCAGCTCCACCTGACTCTTGGTTATTGGCATATAAACAAGGCAACCATTGCTTCTGAGGTCTCCACAGGGCGCTTCTGTCATGTCAGGATAGTATTGCAGAGTGTTTGCTTCTCAGACTACCACAGGACCAGTGGCTGTGAAACAATACTATCTTGATTCCTGGGAATTTCTCGTAGTGCTTTACTTCTTTTTCCAGCAGTAGCAGCAGGTCTTGTCACAGAGTATGATCTGTCACAGTTTGGAGTAAGTGATCCGGGCTGGGGGGTGGGGGGGATATCTTAAAGTGCTTCTGCATTGCAAACAGGTTAAAACAAAAACCTCAATCTGTTACGGATGTGGCTTCACACTGAATTTAACCAGTCTGAAAGGGACAGTGCTGGTACCTCCTCTTTTTGGTATTTTGGCTTAAAGCCCCTCTCAGAGTTAGGTCTGCAAGCTCCATCCCCAGAAATATTCGTTGTTAAAGCTATTGAGAACTGAGCAGGGATGTAGGTGAGAACCATGAGCTGTTGTTTATTACTAATGGGCATTGTTTGTACTCGAATAGTATCGATCACTTCTGTTGTATTATGTGTTTTGATTTCGTTTTGTCATTGTTTGGTCTTGGGGCTCGGCACTTGAAAAAGATTTTGAAATGAGATCTTGATAGTTAGCTACCATTAACAGAAACTCCTTTTGCTGGCAGATGTTGCAGGCCTTCAGCTACACTAAAACAGACTAAATCAAGTACTTGGAGCAAAAGCTTGTATTTGTTGCTACAAATGGGCTCTGTGTGTTACATTTACCATGAACAATCTGTTCTCCTGTATGGCAGTTTCTTGAGTATCTCAAAAAGCCAAATTTCCGCAGCAACCTCTTGGGGTGCTTTTGTTCTAGCAATGATTTAATATTGTACATCTAAAATATTTACCTTTAAAATTAATCTTGACTTCTGAGGAGAAAACTGAATGTAGGGACAAAGTTCAGGAACAGCCTGTCAGCTTCAGGTATTTAACCTGCACGAGGAGGCTAGCTGGGATAGAATCCATGTTGTATCTTTAGCATCCTAGAATTTTTAGTAGCTTCACTTTTTGACAAAGTGACTATCATTCTTGGTTTCTGAAAAACAAGCTCTTGAGCAGCAAACCCAGTATGTTCCCCACTCCTGGCTTTGCTGCTGTAACAGCGGTCTCCTGAAGCTCTTGGTGGTTCCTCTCAGGTGAGTGGTTGTATGGGAACACACGTTACTTACTGAACTTCATGTTGCAGTGTTTATGTCAGCACAGATTTCATCCCTGCTTCTGATGCCTCCCTCAGATTTGGTGGCTCCACATGCGCCCCAGCTGGGCAGGGGGAATGGAAATGTTGGCTGCCACAGGTCATGGCGTTCATCACGAGCAGAATTAAGATGTGATTAGGCAGCAACCACAGGCCGGTTGGAACTGTGAAGGAGTACTGATGGGGAGAGGATGATAGAGGTGGAAGCTGCTGAAGGCACAGGTTTTACTCTTCTGCTGAGCAGTTTTCTCTTTAAATTTTTATTTTAAGAAAAGAAAAAACCAATTTTTATTTTACATGCCACATCCAGTTGTCTGCAGTGGGTTCAAAATCCATCCTCTCTGTGAGCACGCAGAGGCCAGGGCTGGGAGCATATTGTTTTACCACTTCCTTTCTCTTACCCTCTGATTAACATCCTTCCAGCTGCTGGCCAAATCAGGAAGTTGAGTCAAGGGCCAGAAATGGCAAACAGACTTTCAATGATTTCTTAAAAGAAAAAGCAGAAACTTCAACTGAAGTTGCTGGTGTTTCTCTTTGCAATGCATGTCCTGTTAGGATGATGTCAGTGTTAAACAAATGATGAACAACATGGAAATGGTTTCATATTTTTGAAATTCATCAGGTATTGAGAAACAACCATTTGGTCATATCTGTGTTTTTGCAACGCTTCTCCTTTTCTACCCTCTGCTGCATGGGGGAAGGACATACACTCAAACTCTGTGTTATCCCTTCCCCCCCAATCTTATCTACTCTTTCTTGCAGCTAAGCTTGAGGCTACTTCAACACTAGTTATTGGTAATTCTTTAAGATATTTATCTTCTTCAGCGTGCAATGCATGTTCAAAGCATTATTGTGTAGAATATCTTTAATACCACTGAGTGAATTGGTGTTAAGAATTGTAAATTTAGGGCTAAATAAAGTCTTTGGGAATCAAAACAATTTCAAAAGAACATTCAATAGCCTGATTTTGTAGCAATTAAAATAGCCTGCTATTGATTAGGGAATGGGTCTTTGAAAATAATATTCCTTAGCAGTGATTAATATTTTACTAGAGAAACATGGCTGACCTCATGTAACTCTGAGGAAGTCTGACTTTGTATTTACAGATAGGTGAATTATTAACACGGTTAATGATACAGTGTTTGGTTTTTGTCTGCCACCTGTCATAGGGTCTACACCAGTCATGGGCAGAAAAAAGTATTTTATTAAGCTTTTTGGTCTTCTATTGGCTGCTTTTGTTTTCCATCTTGATTACTTTATGGAAAAGACTTGGTCCCTTAGTTAAGCAGTTGTTAGAAATTTACATGAAACCCCTCTATTCAATACAACTTTTTCAGAAAAAACCTCTTCTTATGTATAATGCATCATTCTGAAAAACTCTTGACAGGGTATTTTAATTCAAAATTTCTCATCAATTTTGAGTCTAAGACATTGGGTAAGTACCTAATTTCTTTTAATAAATGATGCAGAATTAGATTTCTGTTCGTGGCTTTAGTTTCAGATGTCTCTGAAAAATTCTTACTTATTTTATTGAAGGGTTTTGCTGGGATTTTAAGTGCTTGTACTGAATTGCTACAAACTGTATTAGTACCCTCACAATGGGAATAAAATACTGATTTATAGGGCTGAATGAAGGGATGTCTTTGGAATTGCTGAAGCATTTGGCTGAATCCTAAAGTGAGCTGAAAAGTACTTCTTAGTGTTGGTTGATGAATTTATCTGCTTTGAAAGTGTAATACTAAAGCTAAATATTAATATGAATACAACCAAAATCCATTCACATGTGTTCCAGAGCTCTTTAACATTAGTTTTGTATGTAAGGGTATCCCAGGCTTTCTAGAGAGCAACATTCCCATGGCTTTTGGTGTATTTGTTTGGAATAGGCTGTCCCTGTTCTGTCCAGGGCTCTAGTGAGGCTCTGGTACCAAGCCGAAGCCTTTGGGGCTGCTTCCAGTATTCCTAGTTGCCCAGGTGGGATTTTACTTACAGTACTCCTAGAAATTACAATGGGTTTAGTGCTTGTAGTAGTTTAAGTATTCTAAGTGATTCATAAAACTTTTTTTTTACTTATTTTTAAATTGAAAGCCAACTTCTTTTGTATAAGATGGTTATGTGAGGTACTAAAGAAACGCTAGAATGTATCTTTGTGGCTTAGGGAGAGGGTATCTTGAAGATGCACCAAAACACCCTCCCTTTTGGAGGGTTGTACAGAACTGTAGTGTACATGAAGGGGTCTCGGTGCCTCTGTAAACCACAGGGTCAGGTCCTTGCTGAAGTTTGAGGCAAGATACTAATGATTTTAATCCTGAAGACTGGGCAGCTCTTCTGGCTTTCAGAGTGTCTCCTTCTGTAGAATACTTAGGACAGACCTAATTGATGCTGTCTTAGTATTCACAAGGTGGTTGGAGAGGTGGTAAAGAATTCACTAATGATCCTTTATTGGCAAGTAAATCAATAGATACTTGTGTGCCTTTGTCTTTAACACAGTGCAATTAATTCATGTGGGGAGTGAGAAACACTGGGGGTAGTTTATTGATGATTATGGGGGAACTAAGCCAGGTGGATTTTTTTGGAACTTTGTCATACTGAAAATAATGTGTAACTAAAATGGAATCTCTGTGTGCCTTGATATGAAGTACCTATGGTTTTATGGACATTGTCTTATTTCCTAGTAAAATGCTAACTTCTGTCCTGGGAGAAAAACAGCTGCAGGTCTGAGGTTGCATGAGGACTTGTTTGTAGCAACCCAACTTCTGTCAGGCGTCACCCGAGCAGGCAGAACTGTGTAACCTCTGCTCAGCACCACCGGGCTGGCCCGTGAAGGTAGCTGCAGGCACCTGCTGCGCCTGGTGAGTCGCAGCCCTAGCAGAGTGGTGTGTTTGGCTGGGTTTGCAGGGGAAAGGATTGCAGGTGATTTTTACAAGCCTCTGATGGGTGTGTGTAGTACATAGAGAACCCGTTGTGACTCCCCTCCTCTGAAATGGTCAGGTAGAAAGGCGGCTCTGCTGTTGTCTGGTGTGCAGCAGCCTGTGTTCCCTTCAGGCGTGCGTGCTCTCAGATGGGCTTTTCTTAGGGAAGAGCTGATGGGGTTTTCCGTGCGCTCTCTCACTAACAGTGTTGATCTCCTCTCCACTACATCGATAAAGCACGTATCGTGGCAGTTAACCCACCTATGTAAGTGCTGTGATATGCCTATTACTAGAAGGTTATGCTCATGGGGGCGTTGATGGCATTCTTAATCAGATGTTCACATGATCATGTGTTTGGGGGTTTCTTTTTACAACGTGCTGCTTTCCCATGTTACTCTCAAAATCCCCGGTGAGCTGTGATTAATCATGGTTTTGGCACAAAGCTCTGAAATGACCACAACTGCCACAGAATGGTGATTGTGACATCTTTGGCTGCTGCAATTGCACAATTTTTAAGGACAGACGTACTTGGAGTTCCTTCAATACAAATGCCACTATTGATACACAATAAGACTGTATGCTAGATCATTTATTAAAATAACTACGGTACCTTTTTATGGGGCTGTTTAAACTCTCCTCTAAATATCTAACCTAAGCTTCCTCTCCAAGTGGCAAAATGACCAATGGCGTGCAGGTAAACGTCACAGTCACATGCACAAAGTACAGACGAGAGCGGGAAGGGCGACTGTTCACACATCCAGGTAGGGGAGGCTAACACTTTTCGATGCCTTTGACTGGTCCTGTATCTGCTTGCCCTTAGTGTAGGACATCCTGCCTGCCAAGAGAATTAGAGAAGTGTACCTGTCCCCAGTCTTTGTGTTATATTAAGCAAATTTTAGATAGTAGAGGGGAGAGAGTGGCTTTCCCCTGGTTTTGCAGCATTCTTAACACTTCCTTTTATGTGTTAATGGTGTTTTACCTTACGCTTTATTATATATACTTGCACCTTGGCACTGATTTATTTTTTTAAAAAATCCAAGTAATTTAATTGTATAAAGTAAAGACAGGTCTATCACTTAGCTATGGATTTTTCTTGTGCAGTGAGACTATGAAAGGTAGTCAATAGCTAGTTACTTTCTGTTGAGGAAATACTTTTCTTTATGTATATGGACCTTACACTATTTAACCAGAGTTTTAGCATATACATTGTGAGTTTAAAGTACTAGCTGCACTTTGCTTTCTCAGTACAGTTTTGATATAGTTCTTTTAACTAATGCAATCCAGATTTTGGTAGTTGCCCTTCAGAGTTTGTCTCTGAAATGAACTAATACATCTGTTTATTTTTATAAATGAGAAATGAAGGTGAGAGATAATGAAGTCCTCACAAGGTTTATAAAACACAGGATATTGGGAATGCTGTTGTTACGTTGGCCAGCAATAACATTTTGACTATAAAAAGTAAATGGAGAAAACCCAGTAGCTGTTTAGATCAAACTTCTTAGGGAAAATAAGCCATTAGGCCAAAGCAGATACTTTCTTCTCTCTTGAAATTCTGTTTTCAACCATGATCCAAAACTCTGAGGAGCCAAACAATATCGGTAGCCATGCACACAGGTAAAAACAGGGATGTTCATGTAGCAGAAACTGAAGCTTATTTTCCATTTCCAGGGTAGAAAGGAGAATGTGGGTATAAACCACCCACAAATTAACTGCAGTAAGGCTAATCAATTGTGGTTTTTTTTAAAATCGGTGTTGTCTTCAAACAATCTCCCCATCAGAGTAGTGGAAATAAATTAAAAAACCCATATGTAAAATCTTATTCAAGCCTGTACGTTTTCAGCTGTTGTAATTCTTGGCCAGTGTTTTTATCACACTCTCAAAGTAATTTGCTCTGCATGGATATATTTTTTTTTTCTTTTCCATACAGTGTTTTGGGTGCCCTGAGTCAGAGACTGTGGCTTGGATCCACCTTCCCTGAATCTTCCCCCACCCTCACCCTTGCTCTGTGGCTTTGATCAGTTCACCAGACCGCCCTTATGCCTCTTTGCTGTGCAGGCAGAGCTGGTGTTCTTTGTTCTCTGCCTTTGAGTGCTGACTTGTTGGGTTAGTCACCCTCAGAGGGACGAGCTTGCCAGTGGGAGCCGTTACCAAGTGGGGGAAATGGCATGGTTCCTGACCCGCGACCCAGTGATGAAATTCATCAGCAAAGATTCCAAGCTTGTGCTGGTTGTGGAGAAAGGCCAGAGTTTCCACACTGTGGATGTGGGGTCAGTAGTGCTCAGCTCTGAGATTAACGGGGCGCTTTACAGACCGGAGTAATTGCTGCAGATTCACGCGTGTGGTGATGTGCAGCCTGTTCATTCTAGGCTCAGCTTGCAACCATGGAGGCTGGAAATATAATTTTCATTACTGACAAGTCATTCTCTTGAGTAGCTTTTGTGGCAGGAGTTGAGTTCAGTTGTGATTTCTTATGATCCCCGGGCATAAAAACAGTAAAGATGAGGTTTTTACCCCCCTCCCTTTGTCTGATTTCCACCTCTGGTAAGATCTTAGTAGACATGCAAACGTTTAGCTATACTCTACTCTAGAATTCCTCTGTTGTCTACTGGGATTGGTGCTCAGCTGAGGAAGGAGGATTCAGTCACTTCTTCCTTTGCCTCCAGGATGTGCTGCTTGTTTTCAGATCCCAGGGTTTGAAAGGAGATACGGTCGGTAACAGGATAGGCGTGAAAGCAGCAGAGCTGTCTCCTTGAACTGCTTGTATTTGTTTCCAAGCTGTGACTGGTGCCTGCTTTAATTCTCTGCTGCTGTTTGATAACAATGCAAGCAATGTTGCTGCTTCTAGAGCTGTCTGAGGGGCTTGTGTTGGGACAGAGGCTGCTGGCAAGGAAAAAAGGGAATTGGGAATTCATCAGGCAAAACCCAAGAACACTTGGGTGCAAGGGGAACCGGGGGTGAATGCAAACATCACAGTGTAGCTGTGCTGTTTACCGTTTCTTCTGGTGGGTTTGATTGTTTCTCTCCTGTTGCAGCGTCAGCTTTTGCTTGTCAAGATTGAATTTGTTAGCAGCTCCTGGAGAATGAATGCTGGCTCACTCTCTTCCTACCTGTGGCCAGAATGAGGTATATACTAACGCATAGCTCTTTCAGGCAGGTGACTGCCAGAATACAAGGTAGGCATCTTCCGAAGTCAGAGAACTGTTGCAGGAGCTCGCTGGTGTCAAAAGGGGGAGTCTTTGTTCTCCCTGTTCTCCTCTGCAAAAAGACACTGAAGGTGATTCCAGTGATTCTGCTCTTTCACCACAGCACATAGATACTACTTGCTGGGATAAATAGGATGACAGAATATCTGGTGGTAGCTGTTGTCTCCATTTTACCATTGAAAGGAGGATTGCTGCTGCTGCCGCAGAAGATTGCAGATCAGAATAGGATAGAGTCCAGTGAGGTTTTCCTTTCGCTGCTTTGTGGTGGTGGTGTCACACTGTTGCTATTCTTGGAGGAAAGGACGGGAGAGAATCCCTTGCCTTGATTTGAGGTGGAGTGCTGAATAGAGAAATGGCTACTGCAAGACATGTGTGCGTCTGTATGTTTGGGTAAAGTCCCAAGTTGCCAGTGATGCACAGCTTTCATCAGAGTTCTCAGAAGGAAAAATGAAAGCAGGAAACACCCCATGCTACTTCTGCATAGTAGAGCCTAAGGAGCTGGAATGATGGTCGCAGGCAGAGCCGTGTTACCATTTCACAAGGTCTGCACCACATAATCTAAGTTTGGGGAATCCCTGAACCTTTTTCTGCAATGCCTAGGAATTGTGATGCTGGAGGGATACACTGTTTGGCTCTGTTTTCTTCTTCACCCCCAGTTCTCTTCCTCATTTCTCCAGGTCTTGTGCAAAGACACATTTCACAAGAGTTAGGACTGTAAGGAGGTCATCTTGGCCAGATGGGAGATGTAATACAGAGAAAGCTTTTCATCCCTGGTATTTCCTAACCCCTTAGAAACTGAGCAGTGAGCCGCAAAACCTCCTCTTAAGTGGTTTTAGAGGAGGCGAACCAGATTTCTGAGGAAATTCACAGATGTACATCACAATCTTGTGATGAGTTTCTTCATGTGGCCGTAACAAATAAAAGGTCATCTGGACCACACTTTTTAATCCTGTGCCCTTAGTGCACTTTGCCAGGGCAGGGCGTACAACGTGCTGTTTGAAGCCACGTACAGGGTTTAGAGTACAGCCTCCTCATCCTCTGCCACCTCCTGATCGCTAGAGCTTTGTCTTAAAACCAGTGCTTTCTAAAGCCTCTTCTCTATACAAGTTTCTCAGTAGCTTCGTCCCTCCCTCCTCTTGTGGAAACTCTGGTTCCACAGTCTGCTGAGAATTCGGCTTCACTAACTTTAATATTGTAAAGAAACTTGAAACCATGGTAGTCTAGACACACACAAAAAAAGAGAGCAGACATTAGAAATGCAGACACAACATGTCAATGTGCCATTTGTTCCTTCTCCCTTACTCCCTTTACAATTCCCAAGCGCCAGTTGGTATTTATTCCGAGTCCTGGAGCTTCTGTCCCCTTGGTTGCTGTTCAGCTGTGGTTTTGTGGCACTGGTACCTGCCCTGTGCATAGGGTGTGTGCCCCTTGTATGGTTGTGCTTTCCACCTGGGACAGTGGAACGAGCTTTGCGATATCCCTGGAGTACAGGTCTGTTAACAAGAAACACCTCCTGCGAGGAGCCTTGGATACACTCAGAGGACAGGGCGTTCCCCGCAGCTCCCTTCTGCCTGTTCCCGTGTGTGCAGTCAGTCACAGCGGTTCTCAGGACACGCAGTGCACAGTGGCTAAGTTGCAGGCCCTTCCCGTGGCTGCTGGTGTGCCTGTGTTGCAGCTTTGGCTGGCTGGTAGCAAAGCTGCTGGAGGGCCTTCAGTGAAAGGAAGTGGGTTGTGGCTGCTTGAGCAACTCTAACTATAGCCCTGTCCTTAGGCAGCTGGAGAGGCTGACAGAGACTCTCGCTTGCTCTGAGTCACGGGTGACTATTCTGCGATGCTCTCAGGTGTCCCAGGATGGGAGTTGACTCCTTACAAAAATCCCACTCGGGGCTGGTGGTGCAATCAGCAGTGTATTGTGCTCTGATGTCACAGGAATGAATGACGTCTCTGGGAGGAGTGTTCACTGGAATTTCTAAGAGCTTGACTCTCACCACAAAGCCCCTCGTGCTCCTGTGATGCCAAACGCAATGTTTAATCCTCTTGTTCATCTTCAGTTTGACAGAGGGAGGGCCATTATTTGGATGGAAGGGGAGTAAGTTACTCAATAAGCCACCCAGAAACACTTTATAAAGGTTAAGTTCTTTGGAAGCTACTTTTCCTACGTATTGATGGTTTCTCTGTGTGTTTCTAATGACAAAGGCATAGCAAATTGATGCTTAACTACAGTAAGTGGGATGTCTTAATTTGACAAAGTTCTTATTCATTGTGAAAACAGAAAGAATAGGCTTGGTAAGCTGAATACTAAAGCAGCATAATGATTTACTATATCTTGAACGTATGGAGGACAAGTTGGGGAAACAGATTAAGAAAGAAAAAAGCATTACTAGTATACAGGTTAATACGTAAATGGGTATTACTCTTTATTAAGCCATGGAGTGCTAAAGGCCTATAGGTATTGGTCATGGGGTTGATAATATCCTTTAATGATAACCTTATTTTTTGGAAAAATTAGTTCTAAATTTATATTCATGGATTATAGTACAGACCTCAAGTATCACTGGAGTAAACTGGTGTAGGACTGTAAACTGTACACGCAATCATTTGCTGATTTCCGTATAAATACCAATCTCAAAATACATTTTCTATCCCAGTTATTTGTTGCTTTACCAGGAGGAAAAAAAAAAAGACAAACCACAGCTTACGTAACTGAAACCCAAAAGTTGCAACTCCCAGCTAGTGGCACCTTTAGATTCTAGGCAGCGAGGTCGACTCCTCTAGTTTGAGACTCTCCATTGTATCGTAGGAAGGGATTAATTCATCATACATAAAAATATCAGCAGGTAATAAGGCTTGATTTAACTCGAGGATTTATTCTTCCTTTAAGGAAGAAAATATTAGTGATAAGAAATAACGCTGTCTCTGGACAACAGTGTTCTCCTGAGAATTACTGCAAGCGATAGGTAAGCACACAGCAGCTATTTTGAGGGTGGTGATGAGCAGTGGAAATTAATACATTTTTCATGACTTGTTTCCAGCGCTGTAGGTTAATGGAGTCGATAATGTTTCTTTATTGTAGAACCACATCCTGTCTGGTTGAAAAGGGATGGGGTTATTAGCCAAGTCTGTGTCTCTGTGACTTTCTTGTCAAGACAGGAACTGCTTCATGCCATGCTGTCTGACAGCATTGCTCAAAAGCTCTTCTGTCACGTGTACCCCTTTCAGCCAAGGGCACTGGCTCCTTTTCTGAGAGGTCCAGAGGAATGTTAGATTCAGTGAAGTCTAAAGGTGTTTTTTTGGATGTGGTTTTAACTACTTTTGATGTCAGTGCTTTCACCACAGTCTGCTGGTAACAAACGATTGATGCAAAACACTGGCATCTATTTACCTCCCTTTGGAGTCAGCACCTCTGATGTTTCTTTCGGGTGCTTACATGGTGCTTACATGGTCAAACCAGCTGTGTGTGTTTACTGAAGGTGGTAAATTCGTAACATCCTTACTGAGGTTGAAAGGCAAGTTGCTATGTGCAGAATTACACTAGAGGTTATTTGCATGTAATATTCAGAGAAGAGCAGAGTTAGAATTTACTGTCTGCTAATGTTGATCTGTTCTTTTGATTTTGGCAGCGCGCAGGGTATGAATCATATTTAATGGCACAGAGGAGGCACTGCGCTCTGCGAGGGAATGAGGCCGTGCCTATTGCATCTGTTTGAGTCAGCAGCCAGCGCGTTCTGCTGCAGCTCTTGTCGGAACAGTCTGGAGGTTATTTGAGGGTACCGTGAGTCACGGCGGTGCCTTCTTCACTGGTTGTTAGGCTACAGAGTGACAGGCATCTCTGCTGCAAACCTCTACTCGTTTGGCTGTAAGAAAACGATTTAAACTCAACAAGGAAAAGATGACTTGAAAAAGATTTCTGGTTATAGGTGGGGGTGGGGGACTTGAAAGACAATTTGAAAAAGATTTCTGGTTATAGGTGGGGGGTGGGGGAACCCTCTGGGGTAGAAGTATGTCATATTTCTAGGTAGTGAGCAACTCATTAGTAGGTGGGAAGATTTCCTTAACGTGCCCCAGGCCTCGCCATTCCGTTTCTGCGGGGCTTGCACTTCCTCTATATAAAACCAAACCTGGCAGATGGATCCCTAGTACTGTATATGAACTTACTGCTTCAGCTGAGTAGGGATTTCTTTAAATGGAGGGTTGGAAGGTTGTAGGAGGCGCAGGTATGAAGTGAATTGTCCGTTTAACTCCGGTTGTGGCCAACTGTCCTGTACAGTTCTGTGAACAACAATGCCAGTATCAATCCATCCCAGTTTCATACAGCCATTACGGGAAAACCAGTGAATGGCTGAAGTGAGAAGTGCTGTAATTTCTCTTGCTGAAGTGGTAAGAGTGGTGAAAGCAGAAAGAGGCCAACTGGGATTGACCGTAAAAAAAACCCCAACAACATACTTCCTTTCAGAACTAAAAATAAACCCCATGAATCCTAGGTACCAAAACTTGCCTACCAAATAATTATGACGCTTGTTTACATAGTCTTTCATCTCCTTCTAGGGGACTGGTCTGAACAGTCTTCTGTTAAAAACTCTTCCAGCTTCTGTGGTTGCCTTGCAGCACAGGTTTTTAGGCTCCTTAGCTCAAAAGGCATCTGATGAGGTAGGTTGGTTTTGAGCAAGGTCTTCTGGCTTTGCGTTCTGTGGCAGTCTGCCAGAGTTTCTGGTTCATCAGTTACTGGGAGGAACAGAGCTGCTTGGCTTCTGAGCGATGAAACACTTGCTATTCAGTTTAGGAAGCTCAGGAAGATCCTCATCTCAGGCTGTCCCTTTGTTTTAGAGGAGAGAATACATGTGGTTCAGAGGCCCTCATGCCCACAGCTCTTTCAATTCACGTCATTTGGTTAGTAAGTGAAATAGAAAAGTTGAAATTTGACATGTGATCTCTCTGGGATCAGTAAACTTCCACATGATGGAGTTTCTGTAATGTCGGTTTCCGTTCTGAGTTCAGGAGATCACAGGCCAAACAACTCCTCCTTTTAAAGCCCTTATGCAGGTTGCAAAGTCAGCTGCTGAAACATGGGGAAACACGAGGCTGGAGGATTGAGTTGCCTGTGCACATTTTCAGGCCTCTGTTCTTGAACTTCAGAAATTATATTTTCACTCCTAACTGAGTAAAATTGCAATTCAAGGTGAATATGTAATGAAAGGATGATAGTGTCTATCCCTAATGTTCTTTATCTGTCATCTTTCAAAATCCTTCTGATAGACAATCCACCAGTTTTCCTGACAGCAGGTCCTCATCTGGGTGATTCACTGTGCGTTTTCCATCGTTCTCAAACTCTTCAGGATTTTCAAATTTTAAACAATGCAGAGGGTGTATCTCCTTTTTTTTTTTTTTCTTTCTTTCTTCTCCCCCCTCCCTTCTGCTCATTACCCTGTGCTGGGAGTTTTCCAGAACATGCTTATCACTAAAAACAGAACAGTTTACTTAATAGCTAGGGCGGGTAAGAGGCAGATGAAAATGTATGTGGGGTTCTGCAGAATATTGTGGTGGGATATGGCAGAGAGCACTGTATGATATCTAATTCAATAACTGTAGCAGAGACACAGTTGGATTACATTCTGCATTATGTGAAATATTTTGGAGTGTCTGCCTTTTATTCTACACAAAACTTCTTTTAAATACTAAGAATATTCTAAGTATGGATTCTTACTATATTTTCATTGCACCTTGTGGCTGAGCAGATAGCGTCTTGATTGCGGCGTATTAAATGTTAATCAGGAATTGAGTTCTTCCCTTCCATCACTGACACTGTAAAAATAGAAATGACCAGGTAGCTTTTTAATATAAACATCCCTTGCTTTAAATGTTTACTTTAGGTCAAGAGTTACATAAGTCTTATTCCTGGTACTCCTCAGACATGATTTCTGCTCTACTTTCTAATGCCCAGAATAGTTTAAAAGCATTAATTATGGAGACAGCCCTACCTTGTTTTCCTTCTTTATAAAAATTCATATCCATCATGCCGTGTGTTCAGATGAAACTGAAGTCAGGCCGATGGATTGTTTTGTACCACTACTGCCTAGAATTCAAGCATGCATTTAAACTCTGAGAAGAAATAAATATTCTTTTATCTATGCTAAAAGCTGTCTTTGGAGAATAAATTACAATACCTATGGCTCCCTTTCTGTCCAAAAGGGATTTGTTGATCGATGCTTGGTGGGGTGATGTTGGCATTAGGGATGTACTCTTACAATCTAGAACCATAAAAATGCTTTCTTTAAATGTTTGGGAAACACAAAGGAATTTTTCTTTTCCTTGGCTGAAGCTTATAGGGGTCTTTTGTATGATCTTGAAAATAATATCAGGATATCTTTCTCCTGCTTGGTCTGCATTTTTTACAAGCTGCTTTGTTGGCAAACATCCTGTTGAACAGCCTCAGGAAGTATTCTCATGTCAAGTTCACCCAAGGCAATGATTCAGAATGCTGGTTTGGTGTTTATGCAGGACACCAAGGTGAGATTTATCAACACCCAAAGACTTTGTGAAGTGAAGTATGGCTTTTTCTCTGGTCAGAGGTATGGATTTCTGATCCTCTGAAGATACTGTGTACTTGTAGATTTCCTCCTAAGTCGTCAGTTGGTTGTCTGTGTTTTTATAGTTGCATCTGTGGAGAGATGTTCTCTCCCCATAAGCCTTGCCTTGCTCATGTTTTTTTTCTGACATCTTGTCTGTAAGGCTATCAAGATTTTACAGTAAAATTAAATAAAGCTTTTGTATGGCAACAGTTATTTCAGGTTTTTAAAAATGCCTAAAATAGATGAACACTTCTAATGCATTTAAGCCATCCTTTTAAGTACTGACAGTAACAAGGGAATTAAAACTGTTACTGTAGCCTTCTTTCCTTCCTTCTCAAGTAATACAGGTCTTTACACATGCAAGCTTGTTTCAGGACCTTTGAATAATGCTGTCAGCTGAAGATGTTTTGTTATTTTTGGCCTGTACCCATCTCCCAAATGAGGCACACATTGATTTCATACAAGCGTTGACAGTGTCAAGTACTAATGGAAACACAGTGTTCTGGTAGATCAGCTGTTAATCTAAAATAACATTATTTCTCAAATTTTTATGAACTTGGAATTCCATCAAGTGAAGAAATTCCTTTGTCAGCCTTTGATGGAAGCCTGTCTGTGAAGTGCTCTGTCAGAAATGCATTGATGGCATTTAAAACAAAAAAAAACATGTTGGTGTTGGAAAACCTCCATCCCTCTACAATAATTAAGTCCAAATGTGCACTTGATTGTTTACTCAGCGTTTTAGCATCATTCTGTAGAGCAGGTAGTGGTCATACGCCCTTAATTGACCTTAGCTGTGGCTTGCTGTTTCCATCTTGGTTTCAGCTCTGGTGATCGGCTGTGTACCGGCAAGTAACAGAAAGCGAGTAGGAGCAAGGTCAAAGAAACCCCAAAAATCACGTCACTGCAGAAGCTTACAGTGCGTGTCTACCTGGTGTAGTGAGTGCAGTCTGCTTACATGGAGGATTGGGTAGTACACCTGTAAAAGTAAAGAGAAGAGGGTCAAAAGAAAACACTAAGTAGGTAGTAACCTCTCCTCAGGAGTCTTGCGCTGTCTAGCGAGGAAGGGGGCTGATGGTGGGGGCCAGACTCCTGTGTGGCAATGGTTGCTGTTGCAATAGCACATTGAGAGCTGTTGCGTTGAAGTACCCATGGATGCTCAGAGGAACATGAACAGCAGGTTCACAAGGAGCAAAAGGAAGTACTTTATCCACAAAGGGAGTAATAAAGTTATTGCCACATTGCCCTTGCTGCTGAATGCTGTGCTGTGGTGGTAAAAAATGGCCGTGGAAATGGCAGACGGTTGTGCTGACTCAAGGAGAGGACGATGAAATAGGATGCGGACTCTGGCTCAGGAAGTCCATCTGTAAACGGCTGTTTGCCAGGAGCAGCTAGATCATTTTGTGAGCCCCTTTCCGTTTTTGAGGAGGGGAAAGTAAGGGGAAGGGGGAATTGCTGAAACCAGGTAGTGACCTAGTCTGACCTAGCATCACTGCTCATGTTCTTGCAAGGAAAGAGAAGGGAATAGCAGCAGTTAGCACTTCATTCTGCTTTTATATGCCACTGAGACAAGATTTTGTTGGCTGGCTTCTTTAGAAAGCATTTCTTTCTTTCCCTTTTAGGCTCCTGATTTTTTTTCCTCCTTGTAACACCCTTTGATGCGGTTTGGGGAGCTCTATGTGTGGTCAGAGAGGGAATTATGCTGTTCTGTTCTGACATGCCTTTTTCAAGTCTCCTCCTGCCCTCTTGGAAGTTTTTCTCTTAATGCCTTCTGGTGCTCCTGCAATCAAGTGTGCACTGATTTCATTCTCCTCAATGAAGACAGGATAGATGATGTTAACGGCACAATGAAATGAGGCTGTAAAGTCAAATTTCTGGGCCTTCCCAGTTCCCTTCCCTTCTGCTTGCTACCATCAGAAGTTGATTGTTACCACTGCTGCAGCAGCTGCCTGGTTTGTAAACTCCCATCGCTCTCCCCATTCCCTTGAGACCAGCCCAGCTTGAATTCCACAGCATTACTGCTGTGCATGGTTGTGGATATTTGTCAGCCTGAAGTATTTCTTACCTAAGACTTCAAAGCACTGCATGCATCCCAGAGTGCCTTCCTGACATACAAGTTTCATCCAGATCTTCTGTGACCTGTTAGAAGTATACTTCACCAGGAGGAAAAACCCAACCCAAGCCCTAACCTATACAACAAGACAAAACAATCTGTCATTTTGAGTTTGTGATTTTTCCATGGGTTTTGGCAGGAAATCCATGTAATCCCTCTGTTTGGATCTGGTTTATTTGGGGATTTGGAAGTGGAAGGTAACTTTTCTGCTCCAGCATGAATTAGTGTCCGCAAGGAAAAAACCCCAAACAATAAACGCCAACAATAAAGCCGTTATTGAGGTTTAGCTGTGAAGTTGTCATATCTCAGCCTGTGTTGAGGGCTACCACTTACACATCTGTGAGGCACAGAGATAAAACCAATGTTTCATCAGCTCCCTGACAGCCTTGTGTGCAGAGCCTCATCAGCCGTGGCCGCTTGGTATGAAAGGGTCTTTGGTGTGAATATACAGTTATTTGGTGCTGCTCTGCACACCTTGCAGAGGAAAATGGAGCTCCTTGAAGATGACTTCCTGCTGTCAAGGCCTGGTAGTAGCTGCTTTGCAACCATCAGAAAAAGCAGAAGGTTGGGTGGGGATGCCAGATGAAGAGTCATAGAATCTCCTGAGCTGGAAGGGACCCACGTGGATCATCAAGTCCAGCTCCTGCCTCCAGGAAGAAGGTACCAGGCTGACCTGATGACTGCATTAGTTGCAACAAAGCCTTGCAAAAAAGAGGGCTTGATGTCTTGGGTGCTGAGAGAATTGGTATGTGGAAGCAGTTTTTACTTTTGCAAAACATCACAAGTTCAGGGTAGCACAATAACATGACAGGCCACAAAATTTCCTGAGTAAAGTCCTTTGTAAGCTGTTCTCGAGGAATGGTAGTCTGTGATCGTCCCATATGCGCTTGTTGGCACTCGTCTTCAGCCTTCATCTACCCACCCAAATGTTCTCAAATAACAGGAGTAGGGATTAAGCTTTTATGTTGTAGGTCAGTATTTTGAAGCCTTAGCTATAAGGCATAAACTGAGACATGACATCACAGAATCACAGGGGTTGCAAGGGCCCTCCAGAGGTCTTTGGGTCCAACCCCCTGCCAAAGCAGGGTCCCTAGGACAGGTTGCACAAGTCTGTGTCCCAACGGGTCTGGAATATCTCCAGAGAAGGAGACTCCACATCCCCTGGGCAGCCTGTTCCAGGGCTCCCTCACCCTCACTGGGTAAAAGTTCCTCCTCATGTTTGTGTGGATCTTCCTATGCTCTAACTTGCAGCCATTGCCCCTTGTCCTGTCTCCACAGACCACTGAAAAGGGGCTGGCCATTTCCCCTGCATCCCATACTTAAGGTATTTATAAACATTAATAAGGTCCCCCCTTAGTCGTCTTTTCTCCAGGCTGAACAGCCCCAGCTTACTCAGCCTTTCCTCTTAGGGGAGATGCTCCAGGCCCTTAATCTTCATAGCCCTCCTCTGGACTCTCTCTAGGACATCCCAGACATAAGCAGGCCTCAGTTACACTTCCATACTGAAAGAATTCCCACACAAATTTGAGCACTCACGTTGAAGGAATGAACATGGAGTACTACACAGCACTGGAACCTTCCCTCTGCATTTAAACACTCTTTGTTTAAATGCTCAAACATACCATGTGTTCACTGGTTAGGGTTTTACTTATGTTATGGTGGAGGGAAACAACATCATCTCAGGAGTGTACAAGGTGCAAATCCAGAGGTGTTTAAATAGAGCTCCTCAGGTGAGCACCTAGGGGTCTCCCATGCCAGAAGCTGGGCTGTGCGAATCATGGGAGTTCTCTGCAGGCCACTGCAGCGTGTGCATGGAGATTGTCAGCACTGGATGAGCTATACCAAGCACTTAAAATCTTGCATGTACAATAAGTAAACGTGCACCTGGCATGCTCTGTGTTTTCTGAGAGTAGTGTGGGTGTTTTGATTGCAATTCTGCATGTTGAGACCTGTGATGAAAAGTGGCTTTTTTCAGCTGTACCCCAGATTGCTTTTTGTCAGTCAGAGTGTTTCTCGTATTTGAGGTTTCTCAGCAGGGTCGATTACCCTTGTGGGGCTGGAAGAGGTTTCTCTGAACTAGAGCGGTGTGAAGGGGTGATGCAGGTAGTGCTCTAGTCTGCTACCTTACACCTGCACTTCTGAGGAAGATGAAATCTTTATTTTCTTTATTAATTCTGATCAGACTTCTCACGTTTGGAAATGAAGGCCTGAGACGTGATGCGAATGTAACATACAGGGACATCTGCTTGCTGCCTCAGAGAAGCAGAAGCAGTAGATCAGGAAGTTACAAGAGGAACCGTATACAGCACTAGAAGAGTAAATACTGAAACACGCATGTCTGCTCAGGGAGCCTTGCCAGCGCCACTCCAACAGACCTCTTGTAGGGAAAAGTGTGCGGTTGCTTTACCAGCCTAGCCCAGGACTTCCTGGCCTTTTGTGTTACGGTCAAGATTTCCTCCCAGCAGAAGAGTGTAAGTAAAAAGGATGCAAATTTTTTCTGCTTACAGAGGAGGACCGCTGATACGCTTAACATAAAGCCCGTGGTGCTGTCTCGGAGTCTGTATGTGAGAAACGCTTCCCTAGGCAGCTGCAGGCACCGAAGGCAGGACACGGCCCTGCAGCAATAAGGAGCAGTGTTGGAGCCTGGCTGTAAGGCAGGCTGTGCCTACCAGAGCAGCATGGCACATGGGCAGGCGCCATGCCCTCACTGCACACTCTGAGCGTTCTCTCTGCACTGCTGTCACTTCATCCTGCAGGCAGGAGCTCCGGGGGCAGCCGCAGCTCCTCAGGAGCACGCCTGCCATGGATCTTTCAGGCCTGTGGTTTGCGTTCCCAGTGCCGAGCAGCGTCGAGCCTGGGCTTTTCTTGGCACCAAGCTAGCAGGTTCACACAGGCACGACTGCAGTTCCTTCAGCCTGGCTCTAAGGAAATGGAAATGCAGGGCCTGTGTCAGTCAGCTGCTTCTGCTACCTTCATTGTGAGCGACTATAATGTAAATACATGAGTTTCATGGGCACACTCTTGCTGATGTATTGCAGTGGTTTTAAATCACTTCCCCTAAGAGTAAGAAAGTGGATAACCTGCAGTTAAAGAAAGTAACCGGAGGCAGAAGTTAGTTTCTAATTGCTTATCGCACAACTCTATTTACATGGTAAGCTTGTTTATACAGCACCTACAGTAACAATCTGCTTGCTTCTTCCCAGCCCTGTGTTGGTTCAGCTCTCGTATAGAACAGATCTTTTCCAGGAATCCTGTACTGAGATGCATCTAATACTTAATGCTCTTCCATATAACCTGTCATCTTTTTCTTAGTCTGTTACAGAGAAGAAAAAAGTCACTCGTTCACATACATGAGTTTTAGCTACCTAAGTTAACACTGGAACACAAGGGGCATTTTATTTGCTATACTTATTCAAATAAAATAAGCATATTTTTTTCTGGCTCTAACCATTAAAACACTAACATTTACCAGAACTTGCTGGTACCTAGAAGAAAGCATATTATGGGGTAATTTCTTTCTAGAAAGTAAACCTACAGCTTAGTTTAGCAAGTTTTGATTGGTCCAACTTCACTTCCCCTTTTGTTTTTTTGTAAACACAAGAATTTGAGTATTTAATTAACAAATACAAGTGCCTCTGACACTGATGGTTGTCCCTGCTCCACTTTTTAGTGTGGGAAAATCTCTAGTAACTTCACATGACTCAATGTGGTAACTTGTCAAAACAGACTATCCATGGGAAACCCTTTTGTGAAACTTGGTATAAAAATCTTGCTGCTCTGGATTCAATGCTGCCCTTCACTGAGGACCGTGCAGACTTTCAGGGCTCATGGCTGATACCCCCTAAAATCCAGCACTTTGTGCTGTGGGGAGTAATTAATACTCATTGTACTCGTGCATGAGCTTCCCCCCGCCCCAACCCCCAGTCAGCTGTAATAAAAAGGTAGAAATAGCTTTTGTTTCTAGCTGAGAAGTCCATTTATATTAGTAAGCCAAACTGGATGAGACCATCAGCCATTGTGAGATGGTTGAGGTAGCCATAGAAATGCTGCACTTCTTGGCAAAACACAGAAGTCTTATGGAAACCTTCAGGGGCAGGCTGTTTGGTCAAGCCATCCCTTTCCCCGCCGGAGGCTGGTTTTGCTGCCAGTACAGGAGGTGGGAGGGAGAGGTTCAGGTTCCTGGTTCAGAGTGGGGAGTGATGAAAACTGCTCTGAGGCAGACGGAAGAGGATCTTGAAACCGGGCTTCCCTTTTCAACTGCTGGCATTCCTCTGCTCTGCTGTCTGCTTGTGCAACAGGCTGAAAAACTAACAACCGATTCAGTAAATGTTAGAGACATGAAAGTTGTCACTAGACAGTAGTGATTTCCAGGCAGGAATCATTTAGTGTATCAGCAGGGGTCTTTTGCTAATACATAAAACCCGAAGGGTTTTGACAACTGTAGAAATGTTCCAGAATACCCTCCCAGTACCTCAGGGGATGTGGAGGAAAAGCTCAGGACCATATGCTTAAATGGCTGGTTTGTACGCGATGTGGAAACTGGTTTGAGTGCTCCTAGGAATCTCTATACGGAACTCACCTGTCAGCAAGCTGGACTTTGCTTCTTGCCCGTGCTTTTTCATTCCTAAAATGGCAAAATATACTCAAGTATATTTGAGCCACATCCCTTAACGAAGCATTCGTGGAGGTTAACCTTTTGTAGGAAGTGTCCCTCTCTTGAATGAGAGTCTGCTTTCAAAAATGTTTTGGGGTTGGAGGAGGAGGGGGCAGAGAAGAAATCAGTTGATTCATTGTGCTTTCACAGCTGCACTGAGTGTGGCCTGGGAGTAGCCACTGCATGCTCCGGTTAGCAGCTGTGGTGCGAGGAGTGCTGGCGCTCCATGGGTACTGTGGGCTGTCTGGCTTTCCAGCTGCACCGCTGCAGAGTGGTGTGTGGAAGAATGTTTGTCCCTCTGCCTCCTGCTGTGCTCCTCCCTCCTGACAGTCAGGTTATGGTCTACTTTGTGCAGCGAAAACCTCCCCAGCAAGGTTTGCATTGATACGAATATGTGTATATATATATATACATATATAATTTTTTTTCTTCTCTCTTTCCCATCCTCCTCAAGCTACTCCGTTCCTCAAAACCTGAATTTTAGCGCAGCATTGGAGTTGGGAAAAGCTAGATCATGCAGCAGAGTGCCAAATCCAGTAAAGTCTGCACTTAGATTATTACAACTGTTACAAGCTAGAGTTCAGTGGGATGTGTCTGTGCGCTACAGAGAAAGCGCTTTTGGAAAGGGTCTGAGCGTTTGCGTGTGAGCAGTAGAGGTGTGAGGTAGTACCAGGCCAGAGAACAAAAAGGATGGGTTTTGCTTTTTCTCTGAAGTGATCATCTGTAAAAGATGGCAGGATGGTTAGTGAGGCAGCAGACAAGCATTTCAGTAACTTGCCAGTGTTCTGCTCAGTGTTGAAACACCTGGGTAACCGGTGGGCTCCTCTTCAGGGCTGCACTGACGAATGTTAGGATTGCACGCATGTTGCATGCTCTTGGGAATTACATTTTTCCAGCCTAATTAATTGTTATGTTCCAGTCTTGTAGCTAATTCAATATACTTTATATTAATCCTTCCCCCCACACCACTACATATGTATGAATCAAAGGAGTTTCTAATACCAAGTCCATACCATTTTGCAGAGCACAGCTTTGCTCAGCAAGCTGCACTTTTTCCACTTACCTGACCGAGAGGATCTGGTGTCTGGTTAAAATTTAAAATAACACGAAGTTGGAGGGACCTCTGGTCCAACCTTACTTGGCAAAAGTGCAGTCTAGACAAGATGGCCCAGCACCCCATCCAGCCAAATCTTAGAAGTGTCCAACACTGGAGAACCCACCACTCCCCTGGGGAGATTTCACCATGAGAACAACCAGCCATTGGAATAAAATTTTCCTCTAAAGTTTAATAGGAATCTCCCTAGGAGTAAACTTGCACCCATCATCCCTCCTCTCTTCCATGTGACTACATGTAAAAAGGGACTCTCCATCTTCTTTGTAGCCACCCTTTAAATACTGGAACTTTAAAATACTGAAGGTGATAAACTCTCTCCTAAGCCTTCTTAAGGATGAAAAATGCTAGGTGCTTTAGCCTCTCCTCACATGGCAGGCTTCACAGTCCTTTCATCATCCTGGTGGCCCTTCTCTGGATGGTCTCCAACTTTTTTGTATAGTAGGGACCAAAACCAAACACAGTATTCCAGGTGTGGCCTGACAAGTGCTGAGTAGAGTGGGATCTCTGCTGGTGATGCCCTTGTTGATGCAGCCCAGCATTCCATTTGCTTTCTTTGCTGCAGCAGCACACTGATCACTATTGAGCTGCTTGTTTACCAGTACCTCCAAGTCCTTTTCCAGAGAGCTGCTTCCCAGCTGAATAGATCCTAGCCTGTGCTGTGCTCCTGGATTCTATTTTCCTAGGTGCAAGGCCTTATGCTTGTCCTTGTTGAGCTTCATGAGGTTCTTGTTAGCCCACTCCTGCAGTCTATCCAGGCCTTCCTACAGGGCACCCTTACTTTCTGGAGTGTCTACTTCCCCACTCATTGGGTATCATCCACAAACTTTTGAGTGCACTTGCTCCCATCACCCAGATTGCTTATGAAGACAATAAACGCTGTCGGGCCCGATGATGATGGTTCAAAAAGGAGCTCTGCCGTTGTGCTCTGGATGCAGCCTGTCAGCCAGTTCCCCACCCACTGCACGGACTGTAACACATCGGTTTCTCTAGGAGGAGGCTGTGGAGAACCGTATTGAAAGACTTGGAGAAATCCAGTTAGACAATGTTGACTGCTCACCCTGTATCGACGGAGCAGGCTACTGTGGCGTAGGCAGTGATCAGGTCTGTCAAGTGCAGTTGCCCCTTGGTGGATTTCTGCTGGATTTTCCCAATCGTGTGCTTCATTTGACTTGGGATAGCCCCCAGGAAGGTTCCTTCTGTAACTTTCTCCAGGATTGAAGTAAGGCTTATGGGCCTCTAGTTTCGTAGATCCCCCTTTAATCCTCTCTCCAAGAGGTGATCCCACAAAATGAAACTAACTTGGATGTATTTGGAATGAGACTGGTTTGGATTGGAAGGGACCTCAAAGCCCATCTGGTTCCACCCCCTGCCATGGGCAGGGACACGCTCTGCCAGCGCAGGGTGCTCAAAGCCTCATCCGACCTGGCCTTGAACATCTAGAGTTGATGGATGTTTTAGATATTAAATAAATAATTTAGGGTCACTGTGACTTCTTAATAAATACAGACTGGGAACATCTTAGTGACAAAGAAAATGAGATGGCATGAAAGGCAAATATGAAGCAGGAATAGCTTGCACGTTTAGAGCCTACTTTAAAATACTGCACTTCACTTAGAGAGGATCAGTTTTCTAAAGCCTGCATGACCAAAAGTAGAGGAGTAATGGAAGTGTAAGAGTTCAGGGAGAGGGAGTGTGTGTGATGGAAGACAAATCCTTGATATTTTTGTGAAATAACAGGTGGAGTAAGGCTTGTGGAAGAGCTAATATATTTTATGGGATTGACAGATGCAGAAAGAATTAAACTGCTAAGCTTTAATAATGCAAATTCTTCTTCAGTTCTGAAATAGAAGTGTCAATCTTCATCCTTAGACCTTAATAACTACAACGCTACTAGTATAACAGATATCTGGTGTCATGATAATGTTTTAATTCATTTCTGTTTGAAAGGTCATAAATAAAAAGCTGATAAAAGAGTGAATATCTTTGTCCTTTTAATTTCTTTAAAGATCTGGAACATAACTAAGCTTCACTTTCCATTTTGTATGCCTCCCATCTTGTACAAGATCAGTTTTGATTTTTGAAGTTATAATTACATTTGATACTCATCGTCATTACATATAAAGTTCTTCCGCTTCAACTCTCTTTTTCCACCCATACCCAGACTCAGGAGCTTCTGTACCAACATGGAGTGAGTTCCTTTGCCCTTCAACTGAAGCACGTTACTCTCCTCCAAAGAAAGATGGGACTTTAAATATAGAAACCCCATTTAGATTCTTCTGTGGCTAGTGGTCCATTTCTTTTTTGTTACATCGATGAGGGATTTATTTCTGAAGCCCATTGATAAGTTACTTAAGTCATCTTTTAGCTTGAAGGCAGAGATGTTACCAGTAAGAGGGAAGGCACGGTTCTTGTAAACATTCTTGAACTGACATCTTCCACAGCCAGACTCTCTCTGTTCTGTCTCCCTGGACTTGATACATATTTTCTTCTGTCGTTCAAGCCACTCCTACAGTCACTGAACACAAAAGCACCTTTACTCTTGCCAAAACAAAGCTGGGGATGTGTTTTTCTTTATTCCTTTTCTTTTCAGGGTTAGCAGACTTACAGAGAAATTCAGGTATAACTCAGCCACAGAGAAGCTTGGAAACTGTTTCAGAGACTGAATAATGCCTGGGAGAGGGAAATGAAACGCTTTTGTGCAGGTGAATGTTTTCACAAGGAAAGGTAGTTCTAAAAGTAGCTGTGCTGCTTTCTCTAAAAGTTCTTACCTTTTATATTAATTGGACAACATCCCTGCTTCTTTTATTTTTTCGTACCAGAACAGGTTTTGGGGGAAAAATAAAAGGTTACATGTCTTGCTTCCTATAGGCCGAATGGCTCTGTGATTCACAGCTGGGATTTTTGACCAGAAATGGGTCATTTGTTTTATAGATTCTCCTGAAGTAATGCAATGTTCAATGTTACAGCACTATGAAATAGAAGGGGGAGGAGGGAAAGGGGGAAGGAGGGAGGAGAGTGACCTACAGACTTAGTGTCTAACTCCATTTGTGGGTCTTGGTCTGAAAGAGCTCCCTTGGAGAGAAAAATAAAAACCTGTCAGGGAGAGTAACTCTTTTATTCCCTCCATACCTAGCTAATGCAGAGCTTTTTCTTGTTACTTTGGGGGTGGGAAAGGAGTCAAGTTCTTAAAATAATTTTACAGATATAAAGACCTAAGAGGCTTCATTTTTTTAAACCTCCGTTCCTTGCTTTGTATTTTGAAAATAAGCACAGCTTGAGGATATCTTAAATAGGGGTAAAAAACCCTCCAGACTTTTGAATAGCTCTAGACTGAATGCTGTTATCTGATTTCCTGGTAGTTCTGTATCTGTTATGCCTGGGTCAATAAAGAAGATTTTCAGAAGTCAGTTGAAATTAAAAAATGAAGATGATTAGGAGAATTGGAAAAAATCTACTGCAGGAGCTACACTAAGTTGAAAGGTTAAAAAACCCAAACAAGACAATGTTCCTTATCCTTCCATAAGTATGCTGTATCTTGCAGATGGTGAGAGTACTCAGAAGTGAAACAGGCCAGGAAGGAGGGCATGGTGTGGAGCAGAGCAGAGCCTGGGGCGAGTGCACAGGGGAGGTCTGCTCTGGGAGAGCAGGTAGCGCTTTCAGAGATAAAGTACTGCTCCTTCCAGTCGATGTGGGGAACAAGGGGTGTCCCTGAAGGAGGCCTGTTGGCAGTGATGGAGAGAAGGCAGTGAAGTAGAGAGAAGCTTAACTCCTCAGTGTATCATTTAGTACTCAAGGATTTTATGGAGTGAGGCTGTTATTTTCATGCCGGTTGGGTTTGTGGCCCGGGCACACACAGAAAAAGGAGTCAGCTATCTCAGTGGAACATAGAGGAGTGCTGCGGAGGGTTTCTAGGTGCATTTCCAGCTTCCAAGAGGGATGTGTGGTGAGAGTGTACAGAGTTTCCTATTCTTGTGAATCTGCTGCCAGCTCTTGTGCCTGGTTGCTCGTTCGGGCCCTTCTGGTGGCTCTTTTCCTGCCCTCTGTGCCTTCCCCTCAGTTTATGTCTTCCTTTTCCTTCAGAGCTGGGCGCCAGCGAAGGGGGACACTTCCTGTTCTCATCTTGGAGGCCACGGCCCTCGCTAGTCAGGAGCAGCGACTGCCAGGAAAGGAAACAGCCCCTTGCTTGCAGGCATTTCTCAGTTGAACATCTGTGAACTCCTTTATTTTTTTTTAGGCCTCTCGCTGTGCCAAATCTGGATAGTCTTCCATGGGAATAGCCAAGCAGGCATCTTTGACAGGTCTGGTTTGTTATAAAGCACTGAGCTCCTATTAGAGGTCAGCAAAGCCAGCATAGGACCCTTTCCCAGTGGGTTGGGAAGCAAATCTTGTTTCTTGAGGACCTGAGATTTGAATGGAGCTTACAGGCAGCATTTGAGTGTGAGACCAGTTAGTTCTTGCTGCTAAGCAGAGCTGAGCTAAACGAAGGCTTGAAGTTCCTTTACGCTAAAGGTTTCAGAAGTCAAGAGGCTGGTAAGTAGTTGCTGTGTAACTGGTGAGTGTGTCAAGGGAGTTTAGTGTGTGTCCTTTTTTGGAGGCAAGGACTTGAAAGGGATGAGAGTTACTAATCAAGGAAACAGCGGACGAAACCTGAAAAATTGCATATTTCATAAAGATGACTAAATATAGTGTGCATGAAATCACTAATACATTTCAAAAGTTGTTGCAGTTTTGCATAGTTGGCTGCTGAGAGAGAGGGCCAGGGGCTGCAGAAAATGGCTGCTAGAGTCTTCTGCAGGCCTGCTGATAGCGCCTCTGAGAATCACATATAGGAGACAAAGACTCCACCAGAACACAGAGTGCCAGGAAGGCTGCAATTTTGGCCCGTTAAGGGCATTGGGATGTCTATTTGCATATAAATGTAAGCAGCTGACAGACACAACAGGCCGGGAAGGCTGGGGGAGGAGGCGCCCAGGTACCCGGGAGAGAGATGCCCCTGCAGCCCGAGCTGATGCACGTGGAGTAGCTGGAGGAAAGGAGCCATGGAGGAGGCAGAGACCCGACCTGCCCGGTGGAGAGGCTCCACGCTGGATGGAGCCGGTGGAGACAGAGAGAAGATGCCGTGACTGACGTTGGGATGAGCCCCTGCCAGCACAAGCGACCTCCAGAGATGAGCCAAACAGGTTTGCTGGAGGAGGCATCATAGCCCCGTGGAGGACTGGGACTGAGAGACACTGGGATTGATTGCTGCCTGCCAGAGCAGAGGTGAAGCCCGGTGGGAAGACATTTGCCTTGGAGAAAGTTCCTGGAGGACTGGCTCTCATGGGTGAGATCCTGGGGTGCAGCAGGGGAAGGGGGTGTGGAATGGATGCCCCCATCCCGGCCGAGAAGGAAACCATCTTGCAAGGGACTGACCGGAGCCCCCATCTCCTAGTCCCTGCCCCCCTGTCCTGTGCTGTGAGCAGGAGAGGGGAAGAAGGGAGCAAAATCATGGCTAAAGGGCAGTCTGCTTTAGAATGGAGGGGTGGGGGGAAGGTGTTACCAAGACCCCCATTTCCCCAGTCCCTGCCCCTCCTGGGCTGCGACCGGGAGGGAAGAAGGGAGCAAACTTCTGACTAAAGCCTGCTAAGGAGGGAGTAGGGGGGAAGTGTTTGCCTGGTTTGCATTTGTTTCAAGATTGCTGGTTGCACTCCTGACTCTGGTTCCTTTTCACTGTTTTCTCTTTAGTGCAGTGTAATCAATTAGATAACTTTCTCTTCAGCACTCTGAGTCTGTTTTGCCCGCGGCATTAACGAGTTTGTCTCTTGAGCCGCCCAATGATGTTATTTCTCCCCTGTCCAACTAAGAAGGGGAGTAACAGCCTGATTTTGGTGGGTGTCTGGCCTTTGGCCAGGGCTCAATCACCACAAAAGTGAAGAAAAAAAAAGGGGTGGAGCCTCAAGATGCAACTGGTGATGAGGCTGGAACTGAAACCAGATGCAGGAATTTAGGGAAGGCTCAGGAGGCTCGGGAATGGCAGACTTCTTGGTGGGACTTTTGATGTTGCCGAATGGGAAGATAAGGAAAAATGAGAAAGCTGAGAAAGATCCTGACGGGATTTGAGTAGGAGTGGGAAGGGAAGACTCCGTCATTACCCTTCATGATAGGATAAAGGACAGCAATTTTTCTACCATTGTAGGTTACAGATGTGCATACCATACTGGAGAAGACATAAAGTAGATGGTCTGATGATCTCAAGTGGAATTGCAATCCCTAAAGGAGAGAGCCCTGAGATTGCTCTTGCAGCTAGGCTCTGCCCCCAGGTACCTAGGAAAAGCGCCCTTAGAGGAGGTGGCTAGTGCAGTGGCTGGGAACTTCAACGTAGGGGAAAAAAGCTTTGACCAGCCAATGTAACTTCCATTCAGGCTTCAGATCAGCAGAGAGCTGTCGGGTGAAGGGTTGTTCTCAGCATATGGAGAAGTGCCAGTGGGTAGAAGACGGGTACTAATTGAGCAGGAAAAGACCTCCAAGATTAAGGAAAATAATAGTCAGGCATCGCAGCTAGGAGAAGGTTTTTGCTGGATAATGGGATGTGGTTACTAAGAAACAAGTGAAATGTTGTGTATACACATCAAGAGCCTGGACAGCAAAATGGAGAAATCTGAGCTTCTGATAGAGGTTGCAATAGAAAACATCTTAGTTTCAGAAGCGTGGTAGAATCCTCTTAATAACAGGGCTAAATGTATTTAAAGTGCTTTGTGCTGTTCAGAAATAACTGAACAAGTTGTGCGGCGGTAATCTTACAGTAGACAGGGGAAAAAGTAACCTCGGTGTGAAGAGGACAGACCCGAATCAGTTTGGCTCAAAATCACTTTGGAGGAAGATGACAGAAGGAGTAAAGAATTTGTTGGTAGCCCCGGGGTTCGACTCAAATAGGGATTGGGATCTCTGTAGTGGTGTTAGATAAATTTGGCTTGTTATGAGGTGGTTTACTTTCCCAGGTAGAGATTAGAGAAGAAACGATAGGGCCATGGTATTCCTGGATGTGATTGGTGGCAAGTTTCTTTGTTAAACTAGTCACTGAACCAACAGGAAATCAGCGTTGCTTCAGACTTCATTTTGAAAAGCAGTGAGGATATTTGAGAAAACAGTTTTGGATTGAGGCTTCAGTTTCACTTTATGCTTAATCAGCTGCCAAAAGAGCTGGCTTCACTCTTTCTGCCCCCGCCCAGCTGATCCTGGCAGCCACACAGCCAAGGCCTGAGTTACATCGGCAGGGTGACTCTGGAGTCAGTTGGGGGGCAGGTCTGATGGATTGGGCAGCCAGAGGAGGTAGAGCCGGCGCTTGGGACTGGGGAGGTGTTCAGGACTTGCCCATTCAGTGGCAGTTTGCAGTTAATCGCATGAAGTGGAACTTAAATTTATGCAGTTAGTTGGTAATCATGAGTTGATTCATTTGAAATAAGTGGAAAAATGCAGGACAGTTGGTTTGGAGTTTAGGTTTTGAGTCCTAGTGGGAAATGGAAATAGGTAGAGCTCATCATGGGTGTGAGGAGCCCAGGGACTCAATTTCTTGCAGTCACAGATATGTAAAATTTGTCTGGAAACAAAATCCCAGGTAGGGATGAGTTCTCCTGGTCTGCAGACCGAAATGGATGAATAGCCAGCCTGAAGATACCCAGTACAACTGGGGCAGGAATCCTGCAAACGATGAGGGGATAACAGCAACACACTTAATTCTGATCTCTTTGTTTCTAAAAGTCATATTTGATCTTGCAAATGATGTGAAAACAAATAAAAAGGTGGTGGTTTTGTATGGTGGGAAGGGTAGAGAATAGTAATAATACACCACTTAAAACACTGAGTACGTTTGGCTTAATTTTCAGTAAGGATGATGATAACAGAGGAAAAGGCAAGATGTGTAATGAGAATAAGAGAATGGAAATTACTATAACCAGAAGGAACTTAAGGATCGTAAAATACTTGGAGCAAGAGAAATTTCCATCTCAGAATTGGGAAAGAATTAGTGCTGATTGTAACTATTTTAGCTAATCTTTCCTTCAGGGTGGTACCACTGATTCGAGGCAGTAGTGCCAACATAAGGAGGGGGAAAGGAAGAATTATGCAAGCAATTAAAAGACTGTCAGTCTGCCCTGACAATATGTAAAGCTTTGGAAGGCATTCTGGAGAAAGGAGAAAAAAAGAAAGAAGCCATGAAGTAAGTGATGTTGGTCAGAGGAGCTGAGCAGAGAGGCAGATGGCATAATGAAAACAGACTTAAATATAGCATTAATTTGGGTATGCTGTTTTATTTGGGAGAGGTAAGTGACTCCTGGAATCAGAAGACTGAAAAGGACCTTGAGATCATCTAATCTAAATTAGGGCCCTTAAAATTTGTTGTGTCTGCTGTAGAGATTAAGAAATTATTCCTTGCAGCATCCTGTTTTCGTAGCTGGAGACACACCCAGCTCTGTTTTCCCCACCCAGTCTCTCCAGTCTGTATTCATCTGAGGTATTTTCCAAAACTCTGCTCATTTCACTGCTCCCTTTGGAGCACATATCTGTCTTGAAGAACAATATCCAAAGCTCTGCTCACTTCGAATACTCCAGCTGAGGCCCTAAGAATGCTCCAGGCAGGGTGTGCTGACATTCACGTACCCAAGTACTGCGCTTGCATTTTCACAGCACAATACCATTAACTCTCAGCAGTTGGTAATTGAATGGCCAGAACCAGGACAGGTTGTCACTTCAATAAACATGGTCTCTGATCTATCATAGAATCACAGAATCATAGACTGGTCTGGGTTGGAAAGGACCCCAAGGGTCACAGAGCTCCAATCCCCTGCCACAGACAGGGACACCAACCTCCAGGCCTGGATCTACACAAGGTTGCCCAGGGCCCCATCCAACCTGGCCTTGAACACCTCCAGGGATGGGGCATCCCCCACCTCTCTGGGCAGCCTGTTCCAGCCCCTCACCACTCTCTGTAGAAAATTTCCCCCTAATATCTCATCTAACCCTTCCCTCATCTGGGTCACTAATGAAAACAGTAAGAGCAGATCCAGTGTAGGTGACTTTGGGAACCACATTCTTTTGGCAGTGAGCTAGTGACGATTTCTGAATGTTTGGTGGGGTTTCTTTGGTTTTGTTTTTGTTTATTCCTTCTTTTTTCTTGATACACATCCCCGTTAGTTTCACTTGGGTCTAATTTCTTTAGCTTGTGTATGTGAGCATCATCGAGGGGGCAGTGTCATTTAAGTCAGGATGTGGATTGGCTTCTCAGCCCGTTCTTTTATTTGTAAGGGAAATTTTGCTTTGACACGATGTATTATTTCTGAATTCATGCTTTTACTCATCACCTTGTTTTCTTTTAAGTGTTTACAACCAGACCAGTTCTATCTGCCATGCATTTCCTTAATCATGGGCTATTCTCATCATCAACATCTCAAAAAGCTACGTGACGGACCCACTTGAATAAAAAGGCTGATTGGCTTTGTTCTGAGGCAAGAAACTGCTAATAATATTGTTCATATAGACTTTTGTCATGCATTCCACAGTATGTCAAGTGATGACCAAGCAGGGAAAAATGGAGATCAGTAGCGCAAACAGCAAATTGGATAGGAATTAGCTTGCAGGATGTTAGCTGTGTGGTTGTGAAATAGGTGGAGCAGTTTAGTGCTGGAATAGGTCTGGCCACTTGATAGTTGTTCACACATTTTAGGAATCATAGAATCATAGAATTGTAGGGGTTGGAAGGGGCCTCGAGAGATCATCGGGTCCAACCCCCTGCCAAAGCAGCTCCCTAGGACATTTCACTCAGATAGGCGTCCAGACGGGGCTGGAATCTCTCCAGAGAAGGAGACTCCACACCCCCTGGGCAGCCTGTCCCAGGGCTCCCTCACCCTCACTGGGGAAAAGTTCTTCCCCATGTTGGTGCGGAACTCCCTGTGCTCCAACTTGCAGCCATTGCCCCTTGTCCTGTCCCCACAGACACTGAAAAGGGGCTGGCTGATTCCCCCTGCATCCCATGCTTAAGATAATTATAAACGTTAATTAGGTCCCCCCTTAGTCTTCTCTTCTCAAGGCTGAACAGTTCCAACTTACTCAGCCTTTCCTCATAGGGGAGATGCTCCAGGCCCTTCATCATCTTCGTAGCCCTTCTTTGGACTCTCTCCAGGAGATCCCTGTCCTTTTTATCCCAGGGAGCCCAGCACTGGACACAATACTCCAGTTGGGGCCTGACCAGGGCAGAGTAGAGGGGAGGATCACCTCCTTTGACCTGCTGGCCACACTCCTCTGGATGCACCCCAGGATCCCATTGGCTCTCTTAGCCACCGAGGCACACTGCTGGCTCATGGCCAACCTGTCATCAACAATGACTTGCTTAGTGTTTTCACTAAAATGTTTCAACTAATTGATTAAATTTGATTAAGTCTGTAGGTGGCACAGAAAAAGAGGAACCCTTAAAAGAGAAGATGAGGGCTTTCTTTACGCAACTAAAATTGAACGTCCTTGAGAAATGGAGGACTAGAAGTGGAACGGAACTTAACTGCATAAAGCATGAGGTTGTGGATTTGGGAGCAGGTGGCAAATGTAGATGAGAGGTTATCCAGCAGAAGTACTGGCATGGAGAGGGTTCAGGCCTTCTGTCCAGGCAGAGGAGGACTGTCAACCTGCTGTGTGGTGCTGAGATGTTGGCTGGTGTGACTCAAGGGCACACAAGACTTACTTTCCTGGAATAGAGGTGTGCTAGTGTCCCCCAGAGTGCTTTTAAGCTAACACAGCCAGTTTTGGTCAGCCATGCTGGAGAAGGAGAAATTGAAACCAAACAGGATACAGGGGAGGAGAATGATGATAACCAGGGTGTAGAAGTACAATCTAACATGAGAGACTAAGTGGGAGTAGATAATGTAGGCTAGTAACATTGCCATGAACGCTAGTATGGGAGGAATGAGGGAATGTAATTAGTGCTATAAATAGACCTTGGAGGTAAATACTGTCTGATATACTACACAGATGGATCCAGAAGATCCTGAATTCACAATACAGGTCTGAGATGCAAATTTGGAAAAAAAAAAAAAAAAAAAGAGGGAGGTTCATCACTGCTTTCTAACATACCAGTGAGTTTGGGCTTGGGAAAGAAATGCATTTCACATGTAGTGGGAAACTTCCAAGTGAGGCGTATTTGTGTGACCTTTCAGGGACCCTAGAGAAAGGAGATGAACAAGTTCTGGATCATTTCTATTTTATCTTGAAACTCACAGCTGTCACATTTTGAAGATGAGTGAATTTATAAAAAGTGTAAAACTTGTTATCTCAGAAATACTTTCAACACCATCTGTCCTGTGTTTTCCTGAAAGGGGGAGGAAGAGTGTTTGTCCATCAAGGTTGTTACTGGACAAGCCTGTAGGAGGGCAGATGTGAGACTCTAAAAATAACATGGGGGAGGGGAAATCCATTATGATATCTAGGCTATTTTCTAATTTGTTTACTAGAAAGCCTGATGGTGTTTCAACATCATTTCAGCGTTATCCTGATGCTGGGATGTATTGACTTAAAACCCCGTCTGTTCCATCAGACTTTTAGTATCAAGTGTAAACCTTTAACCTTGACCTCCTAGTGGCTTATACCAGTGAGGTGGGTTTTTTTGTCTTGGAGAAGATCTCCTGAACCTTTCATGCTGTAGAGTCAGGAATCAAGGCAGTCTGTTAGCAACTCTGGTATCTCTGTGCGTGAAGTTTGGACAAGTCGCACCACGATCATAAAACAATCCTAGAAGGAAAAATACAGCTCAGGAAGGTTAAAAGATATTTCTGAATACAGCCTGAACCTAGACTGGATCTCTCCCTGCTTATATGACACCCAAAGATGAGGTAGACAGCCTGATATTTTTGTTTGAGGAGTGTATACTGATGTGTTGTCTCAGTAAGATGGAACTCTTTACAGATACAGTTAAAACACAGTGCATAGATGGTGCTTAATACTTAGGCCTCGTTGTTTGGAAAGATGAAAATACTGCTTCTAAGATAAGATACTCCTATGCCTAAAGTGTACATGTTTAGGGTATAAAAAGGATGTTGTCGTGGTTTCCCCCAGCTGTGGGCCAAGATCCACGCAGCTGCCTGCTCCTTAAAGTAAAAGAGCAGGGGAAGAGGGAAAAAGGGGGAACAAGGGAAGGGAAAAGGAAGGGCAAAGAACTCCAAACCCAAGAAACTAAGAGGCCCGTGGGTTGGGATAAGGAGAGTTTACTAAGAGAACAGAAAGATCAAATATCCCAATGCTAACAGGACTTTAGAGCAAAAGAAGATGAAACTCTTGATCCCCAATGCAGTTTCTCCCCGACCCACACAACTCAGGTACCACCCAGAGCTGTCCCGGAACCCGACCGTCCCCCCAAGCAGCACGCGTCCCGCCACCGCCCCTCTTCTTCCTCCCCTCAGCCCCCAGTTCTCCTGGGCAGGACGTCATTGCCATGGAATACTCTCTTTGGCCCATCTGGGTCACCTGTCCTGGCTTCGCCCCTCCTTTCTCATGAATAGAGGAATAGGAAGAAGCTGAGAAAGTCCTTGACTGTCTGACTGCAACTAAGAACATCAGGGTGTTCTCAGCACTGCTTTCATTGTAACTCCCAAACACAGCATCCCATCAGCTGCTACAAATGAAGTTAACTCTATCCTGACTGAAACCAGGACAGATGTATCACAAAAAACAGGGGCGTGTCCAAGTACGACCTTAGTCCCAGCGAGCTGGGATCGTGGGAGTGCAGAGGCACTGAATCCCAAATGAGTAAGCCTCTCCCACTCTGAATGAATGGCCTTTCCCTATTAAGGGAATCTGGAGATAGCAAGATAAAAGGAAGGGCCTGCAGAACTGGCAAATGGGGTTCCTCTTTTTTTGTTTGTTTGGGGTATTTTTTGAGACAGTGGAAGTAGAGAGGAAGGAAGGAATAGAAAAGTTTAGCCCTTTAACTACTCACCAAAGAAAAAAAAAAATCCCCATTCTGAATATCCTGCACATCAAATGTGTTTATTCCACTGCGCTTGCTCTGCCTGACGTGCAGTGAAGTACGCTGCTGTCAGTAAAAGGGAGTAAACAGAGAGACTGGAGGAATGGCCTTGAGGAGTCTTCTGCTTCTCAGAAACAGGATCCAAATTTATGTATAAAAACTTCATTCGTATGATAATCTGAAGCAGGTATTTCTCTCTCTCAGCTTCTACAGGATAGTGGTGTTCTAAAATACTGCTTTCTGTTCTTGATGGTTTTTCCCCAGGATTTACATACTCCTCCTTTTGTATGTTTTTGAGGCTTTTGTTACTCCACAGAGCCCCAAACAGGAGCTCCTATTTAACCTACCTTTTTCCCGATCCCAGCTCTGTTTCAAGAGCCAATTCCGCTCCCCGTAGAGACTTTCAGCTTAACTGAGCTGTTACAGCCTACTCCAGTGACCACTTTATAGCATGATGTCAGGAGTATGTTGTATGCCCTGGGTGTGGTGTCAAGCATATGGGAAGCATTTGATATTATAGGAGTCGCTTGGATACTGTCGTAGGGCTGTGGGAATGGAAAATACCGGCACGGGGGCATTCTCACCACGGCTGTAACGGAGGAAGTGATGCCTGGAGTGAGGCTCCCTCAGAACCGCACCCTGTTTGGCTTCTGACAGAGCCAGTGGCTTGTTTCCAGGAGGCGGCCCTGAACTGAAGGGCTTGCCAGCAGTTCAGGGAGCGTGAGCTGCAGTGGGAAGCAGAGCCTTTCGTGGTGAGGATGCGTCCAAAGTCTTCTGGAGAAAAGCAAACAGGAAGAGGCAAACTAAAATACGGCCCATTGGAAGGATGGGACGCTGACTAACCTGGTGAATAAGATGCCTTGGACAAAGGAAAGAGAGAATGAGTGGCAAGACAGAAGAACTGAGGAAAAAAAGAAAATGGGAGGTGGGGGAGAAGGGAGAAACATGCTCTAGAAACCAAAATTTGTAAGGCTGTAGGGAGTGAGATGGAAAGCAGTGAGGCAGGTATTTAAGCTCTTGGAAAGAGATGTTGTGAATCCTGGTTGATCTGGGTGACTCTTAGAAGGTGCGATGTCCTTCAGAGAGGCAATTGGGAATGTAGTACGAGAGGGGCAGGAAGCAGTGGGAGGGTGAAAGGTGGAGTCCTGTTCTGTAATGGACATCGCTTAGTGGGAAGTATGGGAGGGAGGCACGGCCGGATGCTGAATCAGAACGGCAGCAATTCAGCGCCTGTAAGAAGCGTGAAGCTGATGCTTTCGGTCAGGTGGTGGTTCTGGAGTTGAGGCTGGGTAAATTAATGTATATGCATAAAGTTCAAGGGGAAAAGGATGCAAGAATGTTGTGGATGTTGGCGATAGGGTTGGAAGAGGAGAGGAAAGCCAAGAAATGAGTTGGAGGGAGTTTGGCATTACTGTGAGGGAAGCAAGAAGGCACAAGAAGCGTGAATACTGAAAAACATGGATAGCACCCAAGTTAAAAAGGGATTGATGAATATTGCAGAAGGGCTGTGGGTAAGAACATTATGATCTTGAAGCTATTGTGTTTGCTTTGTGGAAGGCAGAATCTAGTCCCAAGGTTAATGACTGTTGTGGCACATCACCATGACACTTGGAAACCCATGCGCAAGTTCAGGATTTCATTGTGCAATGAGTTGTAAAACAAATGCAGAATGAAAAGGGTTCCTTTTTCCACGGAGTTATGATTTTAGAGGGAGTCAAGGGCAGATGACACTCAGACAGGCAGATAGGAAATGGGAGGCGTTGCTTATGGGAGAAGATAAGACTTCCACAAAGCAGTAGCCAAGCCATTGTGAAGGTGTCAGAGGTTTATGGTGAAAATGGGAAGGTGTCAATGAATTGGCTTTGTGTGTGTTGCCGGTAAAAGCTGTTCCTAAGAGTGAGAAATGAACGGTAGCAGGATCGGGAGATGTTGTTTCTGATGGTGCAGTTGAATGTGAGTGATGGGGCTGCTGGGGAAGGAGTGCAGAATGGCCTTTGTGGGCCAGAGGTGTTTGTGACAGCATTCTGCATGGGTCTGAGAGCACAGGCATTTCTTGAGGCCAAGGAACGGAGGCTTCAGTAATGGAAGTGCAGGAGGAGCGTACACTGGTGCTCTTCAGCTGTGGGGATGGGAGAAAACCATGTGTTTTATAAGCTCTGTGAGAACAATCTGCAAGAGTTTCGAGTAACGTGGACCCCGAATGGAGAGAGAGCAGGTCATGCTTAAAGGTGACACTGATGTTACTGGACTTGAGTGAATGGCAGGGTCACAGCTGATGAAGGGAGAGGGCATAGGAAAACACAAACCTCTAATAGCCATGCTGGACTTGAGGTTACAGACATCCACAAAGGGATGCCTGAGAGACTGCTTAGTATCTTGTCTTTGGACACAAGTCATAAATCTGGAGTTGGAACACCCTTCTATAGGCTGCAAGTACAAGGGTTTGTATCTGTAAACGGCATGCTGCATGGCAGTGACTGGCTGCATGTGGAAACTGTGTTAGGGGAAAGTGTAGACACCTTAGGAAGGAGCTAGAGGTGCTGTTTCAGTAGTTAAGACCTGAAAGAGTGAGTTGAATTTGTACAGGGGGCTGGGGCTTTGTAACCAGAGAAACGAAAGCAACTTAGTCTGAAATTACATTTGAAATTTGTAGTTTCTGAAGTTTGCAGGTCATTTCAAAGCTGGCAGCAACCTCCAGCAAATGACAGAACTCATGCAGTACTGTTGCCTACAGTGCTGGGGTGAGTTTGTTTTGTTTGCTGGTGATGGTGTAGTGTTTTCTTTTGTTGTTTTGGGGTGGGGTGTTTTGAATGCCATGCTTCTGGTTTGGTGGTTGGTTGTTGTTTTTTTTTTCTTTTACCAAGACCGTTGGTCTCCTGTTGCAGCAGGGAGACCCATTTTGTCACAAAAATAGCTCCAAGTTTACTAACAGAGCTTATTCCCAGAGCTGTGATTTACACTACTGGTATGATGAAGTAGATGGGGATGAAGCAATGGGGGGAAACTGCACAGTCACGTTGATGCCTGCAGCATTAAACCCTATGGTGCTTGCCCAGGGAAGGACAAAAGTGATTTTCCAAGTTGATGGAAAATACTGCAAAGGTAGGAGCTGTACTTTAAGTTGGATTACTTTGACCTACTGTAAAATCATTTAGCGCTGATAGGCAAGTCTGCATGCTGGATTGTCTATATACTGTTTTCCCTCAGCTTCCCAATTTTGAAAAGCTACGATTGGTGGCCCGGTGAAGTTTCTTCACGCCTGGATGTCTGGGAATGAGATTCACCCACCTCCATAACCTGAAAGGGGAGTTTAAACCGAGAATTTACCCAGTGAGCTGGCACCTGAGTGCCAGTCGCTGTGCTTTACGTGCCTCGCACACATCCATTCCTCCTCTGGACTTTGGTTTCCGCACTCAGGCCCGGTAGGAACTCGGCGGGTTTGCAGAGATGCGGCACCCGCCGGTCCCTGTCTCTGCTCTCAGGCGGCTCTCGCTGCGGGGGATCGCGGTGGAGCCGCCCTGCTTGCTGAGCCAGCGTAGGGCACCGCGCGCAGGGAGGCGATAAGAAAGGTGATTGAAGTGACGAAGGCCGATTTAAATAACTTACATTTGTTCTCAAGTTTAAATATTTGCTCCTTCGCGGTTATTTACCTGCGCTCCGTCCCTTCGCGGGGCCGGGCAGGGAGGGGGCCGCTGCCCGGGAGCGGAAGGCGGGGCTGCAGCAGGACACCACCACCCCCCCCCCTCCTCCCACCCCGCTGGGGGCCGCTTCAGTTCCCCCCCACGTCCTTGCGGCGTTTCTGGCCGCGCCGTGCCAGTAGCCTTCCCGCAGGGCAGTGACTCACGGCCCGAGCGCTGGCTGGCGGCCAGCCCGCAAGTACAAGGGCTGCAGCTGGCCCCGGCCCCGCCGCGCCAACAAAGGGGCTGCTGGGGGGGTGGAGCGGCCTCCGCCAGCCCTGCCCGGGCACCGGCCTCCGGCAGAACAACGCCCCTGCGTCCGGGCGCTGGAGTGAAAACCCTGCGGGTGCTGCAGACGGGGTGAAAAGCGAGAGAACAGAGCGGCTCTTGCAGCACCCTGCCCCGCGTGCCCCCCGCCTCACGGCGCGCAGTAACCGGGCGGACCGCCTCCGGCGAGGCCGTACCCACCGGGAATGGTTCCTGCTGCCTCCAAAAACACTAGACCTGCCGTCTCGCCAGCCTCGCCTGAGTAGCTGTGCCGGGGCTGTGCTGCTCCCGCCCGCCGGAGGACCTCTCTGGGACGGCTCTGCGGTGGGCGAAGTTAAGACAGAGATTTTAGGAAGGGAACGCTCGCGTTTTTCCATCGCTTTTCCCGATTATCTGTAGCTCTAGCGATTATCTGCAAAACAGGGCACGCTGTGTTACCAGTAAGACATGTATCCTGTGGCAGCCAGCCAAGACGGTAATTGAAGGTCAGGGATTGTTTGCGGAGTGTAGTTCAGTGTGCTGCCTGATCCCGGAGGGGACTGGCAGTGCCAAAGAACAAAGGCAGCTCTGTTCTGCAAGCTTATACCCTGCCTTGTTTGACAGACTTGAGGCCCGATTGTGAGATGAGGCAAACAGTAGTTGGAAACAGCGCTAAAATAATGCGACTCTTAAATCAGCCGCTTTAAAGTGTATAGTATTTTGCAATGGTCATGACCAGGCTGGGATAGGAACCTTTTCCATAGGCTTTGGGACTCTTCAGGCACTGATTTTTAAAGTTCTCCTTGAAAAAATCAGTACTTTTAATTGGCAAGTCTGTTTTGTTAAGAAGACACCCATACATACCACGGTAAATGCAGTAAGCTGTAACGATGTAAAGGTTGTTCTACGTCACCTTGGCATACTTACCATCAGCGAGCGCACCAGTAACAACTTTGCTGGTTTTTTTACACTCTCAAAAGGTGTTTTCCCACTTAGATTCTTTTCTTTTTTTTACTGAGAGGGCCTTTAAGCAAAGCCCTCAGAAGCTGCTGGGTTAGTGTTCCACACGTAGCTGGTGCCACTTGAGAATTTTGAGCGAAATCCCTCTGTGGTAAGGAATAGGTGGTGCTGTGCTGGGTATTAATATTCTTTGTTACTAAGTCGCAGTCTATTAATAAAGCTTTGTCCAAACGGGCAAACTTGCCTGTCCTCCAGACAGTCTTGTGATTTGTATTTTAACAGCGTCTGTCTTGGAGATAATTAAGGGTTGCCCGCTTTGACAGTCCTGCTACACACTGTCCAGCTATCACAGCACTGGTGGTTGGATGGTAGCATGTTGCTGTCTGTAAAACGCAGAATTTGTTTGTTTGCCCTTCCTGAAATAACTAGTAGTGTTTGGATGCTGGCTTGAGAGAAATGATAAAAAACCAGTCCCTGAAACTCTGTGAGAGAGGTAGGAATGTGGTGGTGGTGGTAGCATGTCTTTGGGATTTTTGGTACTTCTTGAAGGCAATCTAGGATGTGCTTTAAACTTTACATTGAAGATTATATAGATACAGGTTATGTTTGGGAAAAAAGGACTTTATTTCTTGACTGCTCAGCACAGGTCTGAGTCTGGGATATCTCCTCGTGCTGGCTATTGCTGATAGGCCAAGTTTTATTTTGTGGAGGTGGTGAGGTATCTGAAGACCTGCCCCATTCAGGGGGCAGGGAACGGGCATGGGCATGCTTCTGCACTGAAGCGGTAAAAGTGGTGCAACCTGTGGCCCCAAACATGGAGTAAGGATGCCTTTCAGTCTCTGCTCCGGCATGGGCTGCTGGTGTACCAGTGAAGGCGGCTGAGGCATTGTTCCTCCCCTACCATGGGGAAAGTGGGCTGGAAAAGAAGGAATTGGAAGGAGGTCAGGTCAAAATAGTGTTGCTAAGTTGTTTAGTATTTTTTTTTGGAGGAGAGGAAGTGCAGCCCCACTGTGGCCTGGCTGGGTGCGGCTTGGGGGAGCAGAGGGGCCTAGTGAGCCCCGTGCTCTGCTGGCAGTAGGAGGAGGCCTTTCTCTGTCTTGCACTGAGAGCCAGTGGGTCTGGTGATGAGGGGCTGCTCACAGAGGCACGGGAGATGAGAGGAGCAACTGTCCGGCCCAGATGGTCAGGAATAGATGGAGGCTGCTCAGGGCACCACCGCCTCCCCACAGCCTTGCTGCCATATAAGGCTGCTTAGCTGCCTGGGGCTCGCCAGGCTGGAAGACCACTTAAAAGGGAAAATCAATACAACCAACCGCTCTGCTAGTGTCCCTTCAAAGCATGGTCCTGCGGGTAACATACAAAACCCGTGTACAGGTAGCCTGGTTCCTGCCGTGTGTGCCCTGCTGTGCCGCCAACTGTTGTGGGAGACAATCGGTTGCTGGAGAAAAATTCGTGGTGGGTAGAGAGCCTTCCAGTTCAACTTTAATTTTTAACGGTGCTGAAGTATTTTATTATTTCAGAGCTTGGTATTTTATAGTGTTCCAGTACACCTTAAAGCTTACATCATTTGGAATAATTCAGGATGAGAACAGAGAGGTAGTCATGCATTGATTTCCCATTATTCTCATACTTTCTTGGCGAACCACACGCTTTGTATTTTTTTTTCCATGAAGTAAAAAATGTACAGCTGTTTATGTTTAAAGGTTTCAGAGGAAATAAATGCCTCTATCCCAACCTCCCCTGTGATGGGAGGTTTTTTCCCTCTCCTCCTATCCACACTTTGTGTGTGAGCTAAACTCAAGGAATGCATCGCAGGCGCTATTGCTAAATTTGTGTTGGGAAACCATTTTCTCGTTAGATAGTGCACCGTGCTGGGTTGTTGTTTTTTTAATTCCCCGGGCTATTCAGGTGAATTAATGTTTTTATGTAAACTGTAAACAACTGGTTTAGCCCATTAACTTCTGCTCCACAGCGGGAAAACACGTTTCACGGCTTTTTTTTGTTGGTGGTGGTGTCATCGAGGAGAAAATGGGCTGTAGGCTGGGAATTAGAAAATTGTGCTTCACGACGCTGCGCATCAGTTGATGGGCTGTAAAGGCTGATCTAGGCGAGGCGTGCTGCGGCCGCTGGGCTGCCCGGGTGAGCAGCCCCTGCCCCGGGGCCGTCCCCCCAGCGCGAGGGGCAGCGGGGCCGCCCGGTGCTCCCGGCTCCTCCCCTCTGCTCCTGCGGGCCCCGCATCAGGCACCGAGCTCATGCCTGACCCGCCTTTCCTCCTCCTCCTCCTCTGTTTTGTTTTCCCTTGCCTTTTTAGGTGAAGGCGGACCGAGTCGTTGCTGGCTTTTAGGAAGCCCACCTGAGGGCAGGATGGGTAACGGCTTTCAAAGGACGCCGGCACCGCGGGGGGCTTTTCCCGGGGAGAAAGGGCTTGGCCCATAAACGCCACTTGAGGATCCGCCAGGTGCCGGGGGAGCCGAGCGGCGGCTGCCCGGGCGGAGCAGGAGGCTCTAGGCCGCCCCGGCCCCGCTGCCGGGCCGCCACCACACGTGGCTTGCGGCTCCGCCCCCGCAGGACGTGGCCGCCTCCCCGCACCCCCCACCCCGTGCCTGCCGAGCGCCTTCCCTTCCCTCCGGCGTGCTCCCCTCGCTCGGTTCACGGCGGTGCGGCGCGGCCCGGCTCGGCTCCTCCCCGCCCCGGCAGAGGGCCGCTATGGCCGGCTTTGCGCACAGCGCGCCCGCCCTTATGTAAGCAGCGGCGGCACCGCGCCATGACCCAGCAGCGGGGACGCGCCGGGGCTTCCGCAGCAGGCCCAGCTGCGCGCTAGCCTGCGCCGGCTCCACAAAGGGCGGACGGCGAGCCCTCCTCCTTCTTCTCCCCGACGCCACCGCCTCCTCCGCCGTCCCCGCCCCCGGCGCGGCCGTCGACCCGGAAGCGGCGCGGCGAGAACCATTTTCCTTGTGAGTTCAAAGGCGGAGGCGGGCGCGGGGGTCCCGCGGGCCGCCGAAAGAGGTGCGTACCGAGGGACGCGGAATCTGCCGCCGGGACCGGGAGGGGGAGGTGGAGGGTGCCTCCGCGGGACTTTTCTTCCCCCCTCCGCCCCCCCCCCCGCGGACACGTTAACTTTTTGAGGGGCGGCCGCACCTCTTTGTTTGCCCTCCGGGGCGGCGTGGGGCGTGCCCCCTGCCCGCGGGGGTGCCGCGCGTCCCCCCGCGCCGGTCCCCGTGAAGCCGTGCGGTGGCCGGAACGCGCCCGGAGGGGCGCACGTGATGGGCGGGCGCGGGGGGAGCGCGGAGGCGGGCGCGGCACGCGGCCGGCCTCGGCTTTGTGCGCGGCCCGGCGGCGGGGGGAGCCCCGGAGGGGGACACCGTGAGTACCAGGCAGCTCTCTGCCCCCGGGGGAGCCGCGCAGGGGCGGCCTTCGGAATACCGGGGGGAGGGGGAGAGCCTGGTTTAACGACCCCGAGTTCCGCCGTCGTTAGCGGGGTTGAATTTCTCCCGTTAATGCCGGGCGCTGGACCTGCCGGGCTCGGTGTCCGAACGTTAGCGGCCGGGAGCCCCCGCTGTTACAGGGCAGCTGCGGCAGTCGTTGCAGCGCGCTGCCATGCGGCACCGCCGCCGGGGGGAAGGCAGTTGGTGGCAGCCGTTTTCTGCGGGGGTGCTTCGCAGCCGCGTCCCGCTGGTCACTTCCTTCTGCCGGCCGTCTCCGTCAACAACCCGCCCCCCCTCCCCGCTTCACCCCGGCGAAGGGCTGAGGGAGTTCCGCCTGGATTAAGGCCTTCCTTGGAAACGGCCTCTTCCCTAGGGAATGCGGGCAGAGCACTCTTGTACGTGAGAAAACTCGATGCGCCGTTTTTATGTTTAAATGCGTGTTAATTTACCTTCCCGCTTTTCCCAGCTCGGTAATTCTGCCGTGGAGCACAAACCATGGCAACAGACGGGCGTTGGAAGAGCTAGTGCTATTCCGGAGTTTAATGATTAAGTGTCATAATGAAAAGGTGCCAGTGTTTGCGCTATTGCGCTGGGAGCAGGGAGGCTGAAGGACGACGTGGGGGAAAAAAGTTCGCTGGTTATACCGCGTATAAATTAAAGTTTAGGCGATCTTTTGTATTTCCGTGGTTTGAAGAGGAGGAAAAAACCCAGAAATCTATAAAACGGCGTAAGAACAGCTTTCGGGAAAAATATTTTAGTTTTTTAAAAAAAAAAATCCCAAACCGTGTGCTTTTACGGTATCAATTCCTCCGGAGAGATTTTAATTTAAAAAAGGGGCAAAGGCAGCTGGTGTGCCGCGGGGCTCGGGGCGGCTCCGCGGGCTGTGAGCTCCGTCGAGGCCCAGGGGGCGGTTTGTACGTGCGGGCTGGGCCGGGCCGGGCGGCAGCTGCGAGCTCAGCTGTAACCCGAGCGTTCGCCGCGGCCAAGCCGCCTGCGCGTCGCGGCCGAGGTGCGGCGGCTCCCGGGGAGCCGCGGTCGGTGCCAGGGAGCTGCCCTCTCCCACGGCGGGGAGGAGGGGGGAGGCTTACCTCCCCTCCAGCTGCTTCATTTGCGTTGGGGCTGAGAAAAAAACGCTCCGCGGGGCTTGCTCCGCGCCGCTCGGGCCGGGAAAGCGGGGCCTGGGCCTGCCGGGGGTGGGTGTATGTGTGGAGAAATGAGAAATAAATAGATGAGTTGTGTTACGGGGGCGTTGGGGGACACACACCACACACAGTCCCCAAATAATCTGCTGTGTGAGTGCTTTTGGTGAGTTTTGACATTTGTTCGCCGTGCAGCAGTGGTATTTTATTATTTCCCAGAAATTCGCTTGGATTTCTGGAAGGCACAAAGCGAACTTGTCCATCTCAGAGCCGTGCTGGATGCTTCCTGCTAGTGGGTTGCTTCTTGTGTGAGCTGGGGTAAAATCCTGGGGAGGTGAGGAGGGCAGGGTGAGAAACGCGGTTTATTGGGTTTTGGTATGGGCAGGGCAGCCCAAGTGTGCAGGGGGGTCTAGAGAGCTCTATTTGGCCAAGCAGGGAAATTGGGTTGAGCAGCTGCTCAGAAGAGTGCTGAAATCAGATGTCACTTGAAATTGAGTGCTTGACTCCTTTGCTTAATTGAGGTCTTCACGGAGTTGGGTTGATGTAGATGGCAAAAGGAAGCTGTGTGCATGCTTGGTTCTCCCTAGGCTTACCCTCCACTATTGGAACAGAAAGAAGGGAGCGTCTTCCTCTGAAAACCTGCAAGGAGCTCATTGGACCTTCTTGCATCCATTTTCATGTAGTTACATGTCTCACATGCTTGCATCTAGTAGATGAGTCCTGCCTGCTGTGCTCTTAGTCTGGTTTTCTTTTTGCATGTGTGGTGTGAAGTTTGGTCACGTCTTCTGTCTTAAGATTTTTTTTTTTTTTTTTTTTCTTGCCAAATCCCTAACCTTCCCTGGTTTGGATATCTCCTTGGTGGCCTGCTTATCCCCTGGAGCTGACGAAGCCTGGACTTTGCTTCCTGGGGAAGGCCTGCTTTTTTAAGGGGTGCGGTTTTGTTGTTCTTTGATAGTGGGAATATTTTCTAACAGCGTCTGCAAAATCTCAAGTTCCTTGCAGCGGAGCAGCCGTCCACGTATGAGGAGGTGTGTGACATGGCCGTAGGTTTGCTTTATTTACGTGTTTGTCCTCTGTGCTTGTGGGATAGCCTGCATCCCCCATATGCGTGCTTTGGGGGCGTTGACCTGTCTAGAGGCTTAGATCCATGAAAGCAAACGAGAAGGCATTACGTTTCTCTTCTCAGAATAATCACGCTCGCGGATCTATATTTGGAACTAGCTCTTTTAGTACCAGCCCAGGGATAAACTGGTGGCTCACACGCAGCGTCGTCTGAATCCCGAATGATAACTGCTAGCTGCATTCCACACGGTTTCGTTTCAGCTGATAATGTGGTATGTCCTGTTGTTTGTAGTCGGAAACAGGTTTCTTGGCCTGGATAATAGCACAGAAAGTTAGGAAGGAGCCAGTGTGGAAAAAGCAGAACGGTGTATGTAAAAAGCCAGGCGGGTGAATTAGGAACTGAAAGCCCGCATGGTCGGCGTTGGGAAAGACAATCTCTCGTCTGCCTGTGAGTTCATACAGTCAGTGCTTTTCGGTTTCATGATGGGGACTCCACCCTCTCTTAATTCGAACCATTAGCAATACAAGAGCCATTATAGAAGAGTGATGCAAGAGCAAAGGGCCTGTCTTAACCATTAGAGGTTAAATAATTATTTACTGTTCAGGGTCTGTAGTTAGCATATTATCATATTCTCCTGCCCTCCCAGCCCTTTCATCTAGTTACCCTGTTCCTGGGGTGACTGATTGGCTGATAGCCTTGGGTTTTTTTTTTCCCTTGTTTTCTTGCTTGTATGAGAAAAGTGAAGTGAAACCTTAAATAAAATGGAAACAAGAATGCAGTACGTTAAGCATTTGTAGAGCTGGATGTATTTATTAGAAAGTATTCTGTATCTCCAGTGAAGTGTTCTCTCGCTTGTTTAGTAAGTGCCAGAGCTGGAGCTCCAGAGGGACTTGGGTTATATTTAGCCTAATCGCGAGGCAACACCTTTGCAAAGTAGGTAATGAAGTCTGATAAAACCTTGAGCACATCTCTTCCGAGCTGCCTGCAGACTGGCTGAGGGCAGGTCACTGACACTGCTGCTGCCCTGCTTAGGTGACTTTTCTCAAGCTACAGGATGGCCTTGGGCCTCAGTTTGCCCCCTGTAAATAGGCGCTCTGTGATCCTGCTCTACCCTTGTAAGTACTTGGGGGTCTCTTGCTGTGGGCTGTTGCATGTGAGCTGGTGACGTCCTGTTGTGATAGCGGCATCTTAACAGATGCTGGTGTAGCATTTGCACAATGCTTCATGTGGTTTGACCTGCCCTTGTTTCTCCTCTTTGTCTTTTCCTCCTGCATTTTAAATTTAGAATCGGTCTCAAAGGGCTTTTTCTTTTCCTGTTTTCCCTTGTTACTAATTTTTTTGTCCTGCAGAACAACTTTCCTCTATTTTTTTCTTCTGTCCCTCCTTTATTTTTCTCCCCCTTATATCCTGCATGTTCTCTCTGCTCCTGGTTTCTTTTGTTCACCCGTGCCTTCCTCTTGCTGCTCCCGCCTGTCTTTGGAGCGGTGTTTTCTCTCCCCCTCCATCCGCTGGGATTTCCTTTTCACCTGACTCATCCCCTCTCGGTACATCCCCACTCAGTCATGCTCGCTCTCCTTGCGCTTCTGTTCCAGGAATCCCAGCCAGCAGGCAAGGAGATAGCTGGTTTCCCCCAGAGGGGACGAACGAGCAGGCTGAAGTCATGGCTCCCTTCCCCTCTCGCCTGGATTAGGCAGGGGGGTTTGGGGCTGCATGGGGGGCATCCAGGAGCCATCTGGATAACGTTTTGCCCACCCCACCCCCCTCCTTTCTCCACGCTTGGCTTTTGCAGCGGGGCTGGGAGGTTTCCTGCTTCCTCCCACGTGCTGGGGAAAGGACAAGGGCCCCTCATCATTGCTTCCCCAGCACGTGGGAGGAAGCAGGAAACCTCCCGGCCCTGCTGCAAAAGGACCGGGACCAGGCCCGGGCTCTGTTGAAGCTGTTGTGCCGGAGCAGCCGGTTGCTGCAGGGAGGAGCAGCTGCGGGGGCGGCAGGCAGCAGAGTCGGAACAGATGCAGAGACGGGCAGGGAAATGAGATGGTTGACTCGAGGCAAGGTGAACAATTTCAGAACAGGAAGGGGGGAGCGATTTCACGTCTGCAGTCGGTTTCCACTTCTGCGTCCTCAGTGTAATTACCACTGTGCTGGCGAGTCCTGCAGGCAGGAGGAGAGGATCTGCGTGCTGAGCTGTATGTTTGAGAGAGAATTGTGCTCCTGTACTTTGAGCTTCTGTGGTAAACACTCTTGCTCAAGCACAATGAAGGAAAGGAAGAATGGATGGTGTAGTTCCCTTTTCTAGCTGGTTGTCCACCAACGGCACAAAGGAAAATTGACAAAAAAACCAAAATTCTCCTTTCTCATATAATTAGTAATTGTTGTTCTCTTTTAACTTGTTTTGATGGAAGAATTACATCAGTGTTTATGCTGTCCTGGGGGTTTGATGTGCTGAGCTCGCTTTAATAGGTTAATTTTGCTTTTTTTCCAATAGACATTCAAGCCCTTGGTTGGAAAAAGTGTATACAATTCAATTACTGCAGTTGAATTCCTTGTGGACAAACAGCTGGATTTTATAACCGAAGATAGTGCCTTTCAGCCCTATCAGGTAAGAAATTTGGTTAGTGTATGAAGGCTGTCTGTTTAGCTTAGTTACAAAACATATGTTTGTTATCTTTTAAGTGCATTTTACGGTCAAGTTCTGTGTTACAGCAACAATTTCCTGTTGATTATTGGCAGAGATTGTCACTGGGGTTGTGAAAGATCATATTGAATGCTGTATCTGATTTTAGTGAATCTGATCGTGCCAAGGAGCTCTGTGCAATGAGTATCATCAAACTATTAATTGTAGGGCAGAAGGAAAGATGAGACTATCCGTCCTTCTGACGCTAAGCTTTCATTTCTAGGTCTCTGCACTACTACAGCAATACCTGACTGTTTCCTTTGAATAGCAGAAAATGTCAATTAATATTTTTTTTTCTTGCTCTTGTTTCCAAGCCTGCTAAATTTTTCCAGTAGGCTTGGTTTTAATGCTGCTTCCTTTAACTAGAAAGACGTTAAAATATTAAGGTGTGTGTATTTAAAGTACAAGAGAAACCATGATTCCACCACCCCGCCCCTTCAAGAAAGGTCTGAAAATCTTTTATGACAAATAGAAAAACATTTGATACTTCAACTTGCACTGAACTGATTGCAGTTAGAACAGCCATAAATTCTTCCTTACGGCAGGGATGATACACTGCAGCGATACAGAAATAGTACTTTGAGACTTGGAATAACAGATGGCCCTGAATAAATGCTATGTAATTTTGTCCTGACACCCCTTCTTCCCTCCTGCCTCACCAAGACAGGTTTTTTTTTCCCAATACCAAATATAGAGCTATAAAAAGAGAAGCAACTGAGAGAGAATCCTGGGGAAAGGGTTAGAGGGAGGTTTGGGTTGTGGAAGGGCTGGTACTTTTGTGTGTGTGGTGGGGAAGCCAAATAAGTTCACTGCTTCTAGTCAGGGTGAGGTTGCGTGTTATGACTGCTGGAACAGCTTGACTCTGCCACAGAGGACAGTTCCCACTGTCAGACCCCACATTAGCGCCTTCAGCCTTCTAAACCACCACAACCTTGATTTTTCAGAGAGGAGAAGCGGGGTGGGGGCTGGGAAGCCTGTGATGTTCCTGAGCTGAGCTGGATTATTAGCCCAGGGTGCAAGCCAATGCTGTGGCTTCCTCTAGGGAAGGGATCGGGATGACGCAATGCGGAGTGGGATATCCTCCTTTGGCAGCAGCGACCTCTTAAATCAGCTGAGCCGTGAAGTGTAAATTCACCCTCAGAGTCCAGCCGCAATCTCCCAGATTCATTTTACAAAGCAAATACTTGTGCTAGTGCCTGTCCTTTGCCTGAAATCTGTCAAGATCATGTCTCTGATAACGTTCATTTCAGTAACGGTAATCAATCTCCTCTTGGCAATGGATCATTTCTTACAAGATGAACTGAGCAAAACAAATTGAATACATGGGAGGGACTGCCTTTTGTAAAGCAGCTCAGCTGCCATGGCTGGCAGTGATGTAGCGCTCCCCTATCCCTTTTTAGGTCCTTTGCTTTGAGGAGGATTTACTGATGCGGTATTGGGCATGGAAGCACCTTAACTTGGGAAGGTGCATACAAACTGAAAGTGTTGTTTATAAAAATGTGTTGTGTGACCAGCTGGCTTTACAATGTATTGATAGCTAATACTGTCCTTAACAGCACTAGTGACTTAAGTTGCAAAGGAGGTGTTGACCCAAAAAACTGCTGGTACAAAGCAGTAGCTTGTGAAAAATAGTTGAGGATAGAAGCTTGGTCTCCCTAACTCCTGGCCTTCATTTTTTTGACACACAGAGGTCGATTCTTCTGTGAGAACTCAGATTGTTTCCCTCTCTCGTGGAGCAAACAGCTCCTTATTACAGCCTTATGCAGAGGCTGCTGATCGTTATCAATCATAACTTGTTTGGTGACAAGAGATACCAAAATTGTCTGTTTGTTTTAACATTCCAAGAAAGCTGCTGATGGAGATGCCTTTTAAGTAGTTAAGGCATCCAGAATTTGCACCTTAACTGGCTATTGCTTAGATCTCAGATGCAGCTACATAAATTGAGCTTTCATCAAATTAAGATCTCTTCATTTGAAGGTTTGAGACCTTTCAGAAATGACTTGCATAGGCATGTCTCTTTGCAGGGTTAGCAGTGCCTTATTGCCAAGCGTACGAGTTAATTGTACAGATAAGAACTTCAGTAAACGATAATGTTTTCAAGAGAACAGCAACTGTTTTTTTAAAAATAACTCTAACTGGGCTATGTACCAGTGGCATGCTAGACAGAAATCCAGAACTTGATCGTTACGAGACTGTTTTCTCCCTCCTGGAGTGGGAGGATTGTCTCTGTTCATTTGTTCTGCTTGTTTGTTGTGGGTTTTTCTTTTTAACACTGGAAATCACATTCTTAGCCTTCAGCCACTTAATGTAAGATAGTTTTTTCACTTGTACCTTTTAATCTGGAATCACAGCCTTCCTTTTCTTGGCCGTGAAAACAGGTCCTAGATAAGTCTTTGTAAGCTTCCTGGGAAAATCTGGGGCTTTTTGTAAAAAGAAGAGAAACTGGCCTGTTGCACCCTTGCTAGGTCTGGAATTGTGTTAACCTGCTTTTGAGCAGAAGACAGACTGAGGAACTGTTCTTTGCAGAGATGAGTTAACTTGGAGTCTTTCTAAATGTGCTTAGTTTTGGGCTTAAGCTCTCATGGCTGTAGGTTCTCAATAGGAAGTCCTTAGAGACCATGGTGATCTAAACACTCCTTTATTGCATTTTGCTGGTAGTGCCTAAAGTTCCAGTACCTTTCAGCCAAAACAAACAGAGTTTGAATCTGTGTGGGAAGAGTCTGTTTCACTTCAGATACAATTCTTAACTACTGAGTAATTTTTCCCATCACTGCGTATACTTGTAGTAGTAGCGATGGGCAGCAGGCGAGCATTCGGTACGAGTTCTGCTCTGATCAAAGAGCACAGTGTTCTGTGTAACTTCAGGGATGGGCTTCACCTTACTAGGTGGTGCTGTCCAGTTTGAAGGTGAGGACTGCTCAAGGCAAACAAAACAGCGCCTTTGGCACCCTTTTAGTCTTGGCAGGAAAAACAAAGTTTGAGTAGGCAAAGAACTAAATTGCTGTCTTTAGGAAAAGTGGTTCTTCCAGAACAAGAGTGAAGAGACTTTGGCAGGGCTCACCAGGGAATTGTGAACTACGATTCCCATGCCATCTCTGCTCTTTGCATAAATAAACATGTTTCAATTGTTAAGAGATTCAACAGCCTTCGTAAGAGCTAGATGAATATCATTATTAAAAGTAGGATATGCAGCTGTGCCGTATTAGCCCTTTTCTATTTTTTCATAGCTTCACAAGGTTTCCTCTCCCAAGTATTAACACTTACTTGTTGGCGGGTTTATTCCTCAGAGCTGGATGCACTGTGCAGTTATTACTTCCCCTTATATGTGTGCTGTTCTGAATCCTGCCCTTCTCCATAAAAATTCCCTGGGCTCTGTATGTGTGGTACCTTCCGCGCCACCCTACAACTCATTTCCTGTGCCTTGTGTCTCTGTTGCTTCATCGAGGATATAAACAGTATTACCGTCTACGTGAAACCTGTGTGTGACAGAGCGTGACTCATTCATTAATCTGGGATGGTCAGACTGTTTAGTCATGTAGCTCTTTTTATGGTGGTGATGAGGGGATCTTGAGGAGAAAGCAGATAGGAGCGCTTGCTGTGCAGCTTGGCCTAGCAGTGACATGAAAATTGTGTTCCTTTGAGGCGGTAAACATGAGATCGGTAACGTGCTTTTTCAATGTCACACTAGTACCTGTAGGAAACATGGTCTTGAAATGTGGGGTGCAGCTCATGTCCTTTATACTTTCCTACTTGGTGTTCACAGTGTGTCACACACGTTTTGTGATGGCAAAAATTGACTAAGTGGGTTCTGTAGATTGGAAATGAACCACGCTTTCAGATATGGTGGCCGTTGAAATACTTCAAGCAAAAGCTATCGTAAGCCTACACAAGCATGACCCAAATTAATTAGTACTAAAACATTGTTCTGCAATAAGAAGTTCCTTGCACCATTCTGTGTCTCTGCCTTAAAATATGCATAGTGGGTTAAGCAGGCGCAAAGCCAATCATGCCTGTATTTGTTTAAGTATTGTAGTTTACTTGAAGGGCTATAGATGGGGATGCAAAGCATTAAAGCTCAGCATATGGTATGCATGACCTCATCGGTGTGGTGTTTCTGTCTGGGTGGTGTTCAGCAGTACCCATCATGGGCGCTGTTGGGCTGAAGTGTGCAATTCTGCTGTTACTGGCCGAAGCAGCTGGAGTCCACTGTGTTATACTTGGGACATGCAAATAAAGAATAACAACAAGTGATTTATGTCATGCTTTTCTGTCATAATGCTGTTAGAGAAAGACCTGGAAGGGCTCTGCTTTGCCCAGCAGTCACTTGCCTGGGTTGGGCAGAACGGGGTGTGTGTGACACATACCTCTATGTGCACTTTGTGTGTGTGATGTACCCAGAGGATTTGTGAGCACACAGTGCTGGAACAAACACACAGCTGAGCCAGGGTGAAGAACTTGAGATTTGGTTCCTTTACAGTCATTAAACTTCCTGCTAAGAGGGTGTTTCCCTGCTCAGGGAAGGAAGTGGAAGGTTGTGCACACCTACAGTGTATCTGGTTTGGGGCGGGGGGGGGTGCAGTCTGTGGGGAGGAACAAAAGAAAAAGCTGTACTAAGGATGAACCAAGGACAGACTTCAGGCCTGCCTGGATCCACCCTACTTACTGACACTCTCTTAAGGCCTGGTGGCCCCATGTATCGGAATGGGTAAGGTCTGCCTGCCCCCCACTCAGTGCTGAAGGTTGCAGATGCAGAGATACAGCACCCAGAAAGCGCCTGTGGGAGGGAGGCATTACCTGCACTGTGATAGGCCTGTGCACTTTGCTCTCTCTCTAATTGTGTGTTGCACATCTGAGAGCGAACAGGTCAAATGTCTAACACACCTTAAAGGCTGTTAAAGTAGTGCTAATAAACTTTCTCACTAATCATGAAATAGGTACCTCGGATTTAGGACCTAATACTCTGCTAATCTTACTTGATGTATTACAGATTCAAGTTCCAAATGCCGTGAAGTAAGGCTTGAGAAAAGGACCTTGTGCAACTCTTGATACTCTTTATTTTCTGTTTATTATGGGCAGACATTGAGTATTTTGGGCCTGGATGCTTTTGGGTTTCATGACTTGTTTGCTCATAAGAGCGAGCCAGTCATGTAGTAAGGTTTGAGTAGTAATAGCATACACACACAGAGAATTCTTTAAACATCTTGAAACAGGGATAAATAATATTTTTGTCTGCTTTTTAAGCACCCCATAATCACAGAGTGCACTCATCTTTCTGACTTCTCTTACTTTAAACTCCAGGTTTAAAAATAGCCACTGCAGCTGAAAATTGCTTTTCCCATAAGCTTGTGCCTCCTCTGACCAGGCGGGCAGGAGCTTTTGGGTCGATCCCACCCGTTGAGGTTGACAGAAGCAGCTCGGGAACTCGTGGTGCCGGCCAGCTGGCGGCTGTGGCCATTGTGTGCTTGCCTCCTGCTTTCACTTCCTCCACGGGCAACAGAGGCACATGCAACTTTCTGCATCTTTAACTCTTCTCAGCATCACCTTGAAGAGCCCTCTCTCTGTTCTTCTCCCTGTCTCTGGTGTCTGGACCACCCATAAGGAGTCCAGCTGGCTTCGCTGGCAGCACTGTGAAGAACGATGGTCTTGTTACTGACGCATCTATGTTTAAGCGTACGGTTCCAGCGTGAGGGGAAGCAGAAAGCTGCATCCAGCTAGAAGTGGGTCAGATGACTCATACCAGCCCTTGCTCCCTGTTAGTGTGTGGGACAGGAGAGTTTCATCAGAGCACTTGCAAGGAGAGAGGAACAAGGGAGGAGGGATTGGCACCCCCTGTTTGTATGGTCAGAGGGAGATGTACTTTATCTCTCCTAAGCCCGTGTTCGTGCTTCCCTTTGAAAAAGAGCTGCATCCCTGAGGACTTCATCTGTCCTGGTTCTTCTCAAAATAGGTGAAATAAAATTGCACCGTTCTCTCTTACCTTGATTTCTTAAGAAACAAGGGCTTTAGTCACCATTTTGTGTCTCTCAGGGAGGTTTGGCGCGGGAGCAGAGTTCTTCCAGTTCTGACAAGCCTTGGGTAAATCGGCAGTGTGGAAGGGGAGGCTGTCCATCAGTCAGCAGGTGGGTGGTGTAGCTGCCACAAATAGTGTGGCTGCTCCAGGTAGTAGGAGGGAGTTCAGGTGGAGCTGCTGAAGGCTGTGGGAAGATATGTGAGGAGGAAGGGAAAAAAGTTGTGAGGTCCCCAGAATAAGCTGAGGTTGTTACAGCAGAGGTAGGCTTCAAATCTGTAGGAAAACAAGTTTCCTTCCACTGTCTTACAGAAGCTTAATTTATTTTTCTCCAAAATTTCAAAAATGACAAGTGGTTCAATGGTTTGACCTGATTTACTCCAGGAGATAGATAGCATGGAAATAATGTAAAAGTTGGGAATTCATGACCATCAGAACAAATCTTGTTTCTTTGAAGATGAAGATAAAATCCTTTCACTGGGGTACTTTAATGTTTCTCAAAAGCAGTCTTGGGATTGCTGAATTTACAAATCCATCCCACATTTTGTAAGGAACTTCCTGTGTTTGATCACAAGTGATTACTTCATCAGTAGAAGCCAGAAAATAGCACTTGGTTGTGAGAGAAGGGTGCCTTATCCTCTCTTCTGTGTCCTGAACATTTCCAGTCTTCACATTTGATATGTTAAAAATGAAAATTCAAACTATTTTTCTGAGGTCGTGTTCTTGACCAACGCTAGTTTCATAATACAAACACAAAGACAGCTCCTAGAGGAGTCTCTGTTACTTCTTTTATAACCAGATGGTGCTTTGCCAGGATGTCCTTGCCTTCCCAGCTAGTTGCTGTATGTTGGGATTGGGAATCCTTAGTGCTTCAGGGAGCTCTGGAGCATCAGTGAGGGTGGAATCCTGCAGTCATGTGGGTGTGCTTATCTGGGCTGGGAAAAGAGCAGGCCTGGCTGCATTTTAGGTGTGTGCATGGGGAGCTGAGTTTCATCGAACCGTGTTCCTGCCAGAAGGAAGCTTTAGCTTGATGTAACACACACAGTGGCTCACTTGATGAAGTGCTTGTGGCTTTGTTTGCTCGCGTTCCTTCCTCACGTACAGCATTGCTTTGTTTGGGGCTGCCTCTCTTCAACTTCTTACACAATGTGTGTTTGAAATTGTACCTAATAGAAGTTTACAGGTGAGGGTTAGTGCTTCACAAGAACTCCTTCCCCACCTCCAGCGAGCTGCAGTTAGAGAGCTATAGCAGTTCCAGGTGTGTATATGGAATTCCTTTTCCAGGCCAGACATCTGGGAAGAAAATCAAGTCATTTTATACAAACTGGTTTGTTTTTTTTTAAAATTGAAACCAGCTATGAATATCACTTTTTTTAAAAACATTGAAATCACTGCACTAATGAACCAAAAAAGTGCAGTATTTGTTCTGGTGTAGAGGGCTTGGTGTACAGTGTGTTTCCTGCTCCAAGTTAAACAGTATACTACACAAACAGAGTTTTCAGGGGGTTTTCAGTACCACTGTTTGTAAATACTGTTCCCTCCTTCAATGTAGCAAACATTTCCTGTCTTTGAATGGAATTAAAGTTAACTGTTCTTGTTCTTTCCCCTTTTCTTCTGAGTGTCTGGCAGCACTACTGAGTAGCTTTTTAGTACGTGTTTGCTGAGCAAGTGGGTTTAAGGCACAGTAATTTCTGTCTGTCATAATTAATCAGTGTTATTTTATTAATAGTGATTTTTAAGTGCATAGTTCAGAAATTACATTTTGGCCATAGAGGTGGTTCTTTTTTGTCACCAGTGTTAATGTTTTCTTCCTTTCTACCATCTCCTTTCGTCACTCATGCCACTTTGGTTTACAGCAGAAGAACTTAAAGCAGGTTTCACTTGGTGGCTGAAGCAGGGTGCTTGACAGGCTCCCCCTGCCCCCTGCCAAGTGATGTAGTTCAGTCTTGAATTATGTTGCTAATAGGATTTATTTTTTTGTTCATTGTGTCAATAGGTTTATTGATGGAAAAATAATTACGAAATAGATGAGCATTCTATCACTGTTAACCACTGAACGACTTCCAGAAGTTTACCCCATGGAGCTTGTTGCAGCAACAACTGAAAGGTCCCTGTTTTCTGATTAGCCATTTAATCTTCCCTCTTTGCAAGACCATTACACATCTGTTCTGTGCAAAGCATAGCCACCGCTTTGTCTGGAGTTGTGGAGAGCTGTAGTGTGATACACATCCCAGCTGGTCAGACCTCTGTTATTTGTGGGGGAAATGCCTAAAATGGCTCCAGCAGGTCAGAACAGAGCTCTTACCAGGAAAAAGCCGAAGCTGATGGCTTGCAGTGCTCCTGATCCTGTCTTGGGGCAGAGGAAGCGTTTCCACACTTGCACAGCGAAGGGCTCGCTGCTGTATGCCCAGTCAGGCGTTTGCAAGAGTCTCTGTGCTGTATCCCTGAGACCAGAGAAGTTCATTCTGAATTAAACTCTGCAAGAAAACTTGCTCATTCTTTTCCCAACCCGTATGTGTTGCTTTTGTGCAGTGCTGCCTTGAATCCTATTAGAAATAACTTTGAAAAGCTAATACAGTGGTTGGTACTTGTTTAAAAAGTGAGAGAAATGTGTTTTATTCTGAATTACTTTTGTCTCATCAGCATGTTGGCTGGTGCTGTAGGGCAGCACTCTTCTGAGAAACATGTTTTCAGACAACCCATGGAAAAAGCACTTGAAAATTAGAAGTGGACCAAACTCCACTGAAGCTGGCTTTGAAGAACATTTTGAAGATACCTGATGAATTCTTTCTTACTGACTGGAAAAAACCCAAACCGAAAGGTGAAGATCTTTCTATTGCTGGGGAAGGATTCATATTCTGCCCGTCATCCTCACAGTGTGCAGGGGGAAAGGAGCAGGGAGGTTGCATGTTCCCAGAGCTCCTGCACGGTGAACGGGTTTGAGGACTCTTGCAGAAGAGACGGTAGCTGTGTGACCGCTGGCTGTTGAAGTTGGTGGTAGTTTGAATTACAGTGCGGAGGGTCATGTGCAGGAGTGAGGTACTCTGATAACACTTGGATTCTAGAGCTATCCTCAGCCTGCCACATCCTGGGTTGTGTTTTACAGTTCTCTTCTGGAGATTTGAATTGAGAGACCTCTGCTCTTCAATGCAGTAAGCCCACAGTTATCGGTAGTCCCGTCAAATAATACCGTGCTGATGAGTAATGCAACTGATAAAAGATTCGATGGAGGTAGCTACCGTGAGATAAGGGATGAACTATCTGGTCTGTCAGTATCTGTGGTGGCGGTATACAGATTTCTGACTCTGCTAGTTCAAGCTGCCAGAAGTAACTTCTGCCGTCCTTGATGTGAGGAAGATCTGTCTTCCGTACAACAGTCGGTCTCCGAGCAAGAACTGGTCACTTGGCTTGATTCCTGGGGGCATCAGACTGCCTCTCCAGCAGCCCACTAGTCCAGATCACTGATGATCAACAGAATGTGCGTTCTTCTTTGCTTATAGACACCCCTCCTGTCTGTGCAGCCTGTCCTTCTGCTGATGTGATCGGGGAGTTAGATTGGGCTGCTAGGTACCTTCTGCAAGCTGTTCACAATTCATAGGGCGTCTGAATCTCAGCTTAAATTTTAGTATCAATGTACAAAAGATTTGTTTCCTATCTAGTCGGCTGCTCTCCTTGTTAGCATCAGCTTCACTCTGCTAATTGCTTGCTGGAGGGAACTGTCGGCACTCTGAGGTTTCTTCTCCCATAGTGGCATTGGGTTGCTTGGTGAGTGACTGGAAGGCTTGTTCCAGCATCGCCACGTGACTTGGGAGTTACAGGCAGAGTGGGGTAGGACCAGAACTCCCTCTCTGTTTCTCTTAGGAGTAGATAAAAATCAAAATGAGGACAAAGCTGTTGCTGAGATGGGAGTGATAAATGTATGGAGCCTGCAGTGAGGAAGGGGAAAGAAAGGTGATTTCGGTGGGAAAAGAACAGAACAGTAAATGTATGGTGCTGTCAGCAAAGTGAGGGGGAGATGGGCATGGAGCAGTGCTGTTTGCTTCTCCTTCCGTTGGCTTGGACGTGGAGGAGAATGCGAGTGGTATGGATGGGCACCGCAGCGCTCTAAGGGGAAGCCAACAGCCCACCAGGTCTGTGGGTAGGAGCCACTGGGCTGGGGAAGCCTTTAGGTCACATGCTAATAGATATGTCTGTCACTCCAGGAGGTTTGGCTTTTCTGACCCAGATTGTTCCAGCTGCTCAAAGAGAGAGTGACATAACCCGTGAGCAAAGCGTCATCTGCTCCCCTCCCCCCGCCCCCCCTTATTTCTTTTTTTAATCTCTTATTTTCAAATGCCAGACTTACTGTAGAAGTCACCAGGGCAGTTTTTAGGTTGTGTTGTGGCAATATCTGCCTGGCCTGGGTTTGGTTTTGCTGATCTGTTGGTGGCTGCTTGCTTCCCTGCTGCATGCCTGTTCTGGATGCTGCTCTCATTCCCCTCCAGCCTCTCTGTGCTAGATTCTCATTTGCAGCTGCAGGAATATTGAGCTGGCTTGGAAAAAGCACCTTCTCCAGCACGCCCGCTTCCCTTGTGACATTGGTAGCCTTGGAGGAAGGCAGATATCTCTTGTTTATTTTTGTGTCTGTGAGTTAAAATCAGGGAAGAAAACTGACTATGAGTCAGATTTTTTTCCTGTATATTTGTGTTCCCAACTTTAATATATTTTCCATAGGAAAAAAAATTAATTACAATTCCAGTTTTATAATTTTAAGAGACATTTTCTGGTATTCTTAGGGGCACGAGTTACTCTTCCAGGACTGAACTAATTGCTGCAATGATGCTGCCTCGAGCCTGAAATCATGACGTGGCTTAGTGTACGCAGCCCCGCTCCCCTGTTCTCAAACCTGATAATTAATATTTTAAAATCAGTCTCAACTCTTTAATTATTGACCAGGGGAAAACGAGGAAGGAAGTAGGAGTATGTGGGGAGAAGCATTAGGCACTGGGAAGGAGGGGGAACAAAAGAACATCTCTCAGTGTTTCCTGAGAGATACTAAGGGTACCAACAGTTGGAAAACTATGAAATTTTTAGTCCTCATCTTTTTTCCCCTGTAGTTTTAGCTTTCTACTTATAGAAACATAATTGTTGCTGTTAGACACTGAAAATAACCCCAAATCTTGAATGCTTGTCATCTGAACTGTCTATAAACGTCCGCTCTTTTCCGAAGGAGGGATTCAGAGCCCCTTGTTGGGAAAGGATTAGTTATCCCTGTTCTCCTCCTGACCTCTGCCCCAAGCGAGAGCGTCATGGCCCATCCCTGCCTTTTCCCATGCGGCGTGCCTCTGCGCACGTGCGAGCGGGGCTGACCTCAGCTCGACTTTGTTTCTGGTCTAGGGGTCAGGGTTGTGCCTTCAAGCTTGACTTAACTGGTTCAGATGTAGCCCAGCAGCTGCCGGGTTTGAATGAGGTAAATTGTGACCGTGCGCTCAGAACAGCAGAAAATAGGTCAAGTGTGGGCTGGGTTTACATAGAAAGCGCTAGCGTCGCCTGGTAAGCCTAAGCCTCTTCTCTCTGCTCAGACAAAGCCGTTTAAGGTAACCTGGGAAGTTACCATCTCCCCCAAAAACTTTCTGGCCTCCTGTAGCCTTGGTGTTGTTGGTGAGTGCTGCCCTCCGAGAGCAGCCTGAAGAGCAGGAGGCAGGCTGCCTGAGCTGCCGGGCACAGGGCAGGTGGATGCTGTTGCTCCCTGTGCCCCAGCCCAAAGGCATCTCTGTGCCACTCTGCGAGGAGCAGCATGGCCCCGCTGCCTTGGGTGCCTCTGACCCCCTGCCCAGCAGCTGGTGTCCATGTCAGAGGGAGGAAGGCACGTACTGCTCACGGGTGATGCAGGGGTACGCGGTCAGAAAGATGGGCGAAGCAACGCAAGGTCTGAGTGTTGTAGTCTTGGCTAAATGGGATGGGTGGCTGTGGCACTGCTGGCCGCGTGATACCCTCAGGGGGTATCAGTTGTTGCCAGTTCTTCTGTGTTTTAGGCAGGCTCTCAAATTTTGTTACCAGAAAAATGTCTTGTAGCACGACAAGGATACCAGTTGAAGATGTTGTCAAGATCTTTGGTATTGTGCCTATCCTGATTTTTATGTCACTGTTTTGTGATTCTCCTCTGATGTCAGGCAATATTGAGATTGCAGGTTTGTTAAAAGGTAGAATCTGTGAGAGAGATCACAGATCAGTGATACAGCCAGGTATGTCAGGTGACACGGGGCAAGATAAGAGGAAGGAAAAAGAGAAGGATAGCTAGTTATCTAAGCATGAAAACAAGGAGAGACTTGTTACAGACCTTTCAAGTGAGGGGTGAAAATACCCATGGAAGTGTTTTGAGGCTGGGTGCAGGTAAGGCATTTACATTTTTCATAATTTATTTTTTAAATGGGACAAAAGCATCTTCTAAAACATGGCATTAAAGGACTTGTATAACTTCTCAGCAGTCCAGGTTTTAAAAGGAGTACTTTATGGTGCCACTGCTCTCTGAAGGCTGTTGTGACCTTCGGTGGGCATATGTTGATGTACCTTCTTCCTTGGTTTCAGATGGCAATTTCCAAACTTAATTCCTGGACAGCTGTAAAAATGATCCAGTGAAAAAAGGGGGGTAAGGGGGTGTGGGAGGATGGGGGATCTGATTCTAGGATACTTATGAAACAGGAAGTAAACTGAATGTTCAAGCTTTTGAGACTTTGCTATCTGAATTCCTCATTTGCACTGTTTGAATTCAAAGGTGGGTCCTCTGCTGCTATAGTGGTAACAGAAAGCACAGTGCATACTGTGTAAACATTGTAAACAGGGCTCTTGAGTTGGTTACGTACTAATTTTCATTTAATTCATGTCCTAAATTACCAGAAAACCTCTAAGCAGCCAGAGGAAGCTATAGTTAATTAAGCCCACAGATGGTGAGGACTAATGTGGTGTTGACCTTTCTGAGGACTGCAAAATCTACTTAGTCTTTCTCTGCAAAACACTAGCCGAAATGAGTCTTTACTTGATACTGAAAAGATGTCCTTGATGCATTGAAGCTGAATGCAGGGACATTGTGGCCAAGGAAGGCACTTTCCCAAATGCTTGCAAGTTCTAAGGCGTGGCGTGGCTTGAGGCTTGGTCTTCAGGGCTCCGACTTAAGCCTTTTTAGTCCAAAAGTTGCTCTTTTTTCCAGGACTGGTTTTCCAGGAGTGTTTATTGTCAGTTTTCCTCCTCTCCTTACTGAAAATGGAGAGTTGACAGCTGACTGAAGCTTCTGCACCCTGTGATCAGCGTGCAAGTCAGGTGATTGGGGGTAGGGGCAGCTACTTGAATTCGCTTTTACGTTGTTGTCTTGTGTTCCAGAGTTTCCCCTCTCGATTTCGTGAACTCATTCCTCTCTCTCGAGTTTGTGAAGGGTGACTTGGAGAAGTATTTTAAAGTGCTGAGGAAACATCTTGCTTCAATAGTGCAAGTCTTGTTGGGAAGGTAGTGAGCTGTGTGCAGGCGTTCCCACCACAGGCGTGCCCAGTGGCCCAAAATGGAAAAGGAGCTTGTGGTCTTTTGAGCCTTTCAGAAGGCGCTTTGTGTGGTCTTCAGGCAGCATGCGGGTTTGGCTCACCCAGGGAAGCCTCTCGGTATCTTGGACAGTGTTTTGTTTGTGCATGGGGCTGGAACAGGAGACTGCTCTCTCTGCATTTTGACTGGGGTTTTTTCTGCGGGTGCTGTCTTTGAGGTTCCTGTTTGAATCACGACTTAAAGGAGTTCAGAGGCATTAGAAGTGATCTGCTGCACTTGTCCACCGGTGGCTTTGAATGCTAAATGCTTATCAGAACAAGCTCTCTGCAAACGTTTCTCTGAACAAAGGCTTCTGCTTTCTGGTTAGAGCAGCGCAGTATCGTAACCTGATGGTGTGCTCTGTGGTTTCCAATCTGCGCTGTTGTTTTGCACCAGAAGAAAGAAAAGGTACTCAGAAAAATGCTGGATCGCTTTGTTGTTTGGGAAACTTCTTGTCAGGACTTCTAGGAGTTGAGCACATCCTCGGTGGGTGAGAATTCTCACCTTGGGCACTTGCAACCAACACACGTATTCTTTGGATAATTAAGCAGAAAGTCCAATCCAGCAGAAGTTAATTCCTCTTCTGGGTCTGGAAAGAAGGAAGAACAGCAGCAAAGATCTAAAAAACCTGACATAGATTGGCAAGCTTCCGATAATCACCGTGCTTCATGTGACTCTTTGCAGAAGGGCAGGAAGGATTAATCTCGGCCGTATCTTTCTGGCCCATACGCCCTTTGTCTTCTTCCCAGTATTGCATACAGTCATTTGTGGAGCAAGGGGCACTGCTCTATTAAATATGTAACGAGCTTCCTACAGTAGATTTAAAGAAGAAAACTGCAGCCCCGTTGATTTGATTTGCATTCTGATTGGCATTTTGTAAGGATTTCAAACTGGGATTAATGTCATCCTGTGGGATGCGTTCCAGGGCTTGTGGAAAAACTAGTCTAGGAGAGGGTAGTGTGCTTAGTTTTGTGAGTGAAACGACTGTCAAACAAGGAAAAGTCTGGAAGAAAATCCTACAGGGTATTCAGTTCTGCTGTGTGTTAGTCAGTCTTGCTGCTTTGACCAAGAAGGAGGGGAAAGCTGAAGGTGGTAGTTGTCTGGGTTCCAGCCTCTAGACAGAGATGTTGTTTCTTGAGCAATATAAATACAGGGTAAGGAAAAAGACTGGGGATGGCAGAATCGTCTGCTTGTCTCTAGTGCTAAGACGGGAGGGACTGCAAGCCACCAGCCTTGCCTGTTGCCCTGTTGCTGAATTTGTGGTGTGTGCTAAAAGAGTGTGCTTCAGGCCATCACCTTACGTTTTAACATGTTATGCAATTAATTTCCTGGATTTTAGATGTTGGGATTGAAGAGGAACGGTGGGAAAAGGTCAGTCACGGTGCAGACATCTTTCCTCTGTGTGTGTGTGTGTATACATATATATGTAATTTGTACATGAACAGAAGTTTTGAGATTGCAGGGACCTTGTTTTAGCACCTTGATACCAAGCTTCAGTTGTCAGTTACAGTTCTGCTTTGCTGTACTGATCTCTGCAGACCACTGTATAGCCTGTTCCTGCCTAGAAGCAAAATGCCCTTCCACCCCACCACCCCCAGGTGACTGATGATGGTAGACGTGCATTGTGTGCGCACGTGTATTTAGAAACCCTGAGTTCCCTTTGATACCCTCTGACCATCCCGGTCAGACCTGTATGCAGTTTGTGTAATGGACCTTTGACCTCCCTTGGGCCTTTTGTAGCTTACCTTTGAGATGAGCTCATCTTTCTCCAAGAGGGAGGAAAGAAGTACAAAATGGTCTTTGCAGTCTCCTTTTTAAGTCTTTGCACCAGGCACTCCCAGTCAAAGGTACTTATATGTCCTGGATCTGAATAGGAGATGGAACAAAAAAGGTTCAGATGTACTGTCTGTAGGACCACCAGTATCATCGGTGTCAAGTTCAAAGGAGGCAGAGATGCTTAGGAAGGATGTGAAACCTGAAACAAGAAAAGCAGCAGTGTGTCATGCCTTCAGAAATGCATCAAAAGCGGCTCAGGATGATGTAGACTCTGAAAAACTTTGCATAAAGATCCCACCCAAGTAGAATAACCTTAAACATAACAGCGCTCACTTCATGCTACGTAATTGATGTGTATAATCGTGAAAGAAAGACTAAAGTTTGTATAGATGGGACCAAAGAAATTAACGAAATGTGTGGAATGTGCACATTAACTGCATTTTGAAGTCAGTCAGACTTTTAGTACTGTAGTTCCTCAGTCTGTTGCTTAGGTCTAATGCTTGTGGGTCTGAAAGGGGAAGTTCTAGGTCAGGGAATTTCTTGCAGCTGCTGTGGAAGCGTGAATGGGAAGGAGGATGGATGAGCAGTTGTCACACACCCTGGTTCCAGGGTCAAGTGGGTTCCCCTGGCAAACCGTTCCCTCTTTCCTGTGCTTGGGTTGCATCTCTGTGGAGGATCAGTGCAAAAATGTGTTCGCACAGGCAAGTCCAACAATCAGTACCCTTTTGAGTTTGCCTCAGGAGAGGAAGGGTTTTGCTAGTGTGCCATCCTTGAGTCAGTTTTGGTGCAGAGCTTCTTGTGCCTTGGATAATTCTAGCAATGTACTCGCTATTAGATGTCCTTAACCTGGTGGCAGAGGTCCTGTTGATCTTCCCCTTCGCTTTGACCATGTTCTTCTTTACAAGTATCAACAAGGTCATCTTGAACATTCCTTTTGGATCCGAGGCCACATCCTTTTCCAAAGCATAAGGCAAGAGAGTCATTTTCTCTAACAACTGAAGCATGGCTGCATTCTCCATAATGGAGCGCAGCGAATCTTCAAGTGTCAGGAAGTGAGTTTTGACTTTGAAATAGACGTCCTGTGATCAGTGGGTTAGTGGGAATAATCTCATCCAGATGAATAGAGAGAAATTGCTCGTGTCACTTGAGGGCCTGGCAGCAATGCACGATTTCCCGAGTGTTGCTTGTATCTTTATATTCTATGGCTAGAGCTCTTCATAATAAATTGTGAAACATCAAGGAAAGAAATTACTTGATCTCAGCTGCGGTACTGATAAAACATTTTACATTTTGTATGTGGAGAATTGCTGTGATTATTTTAGCTGTCTGAAGTTCTCCCTGCACAAATGAATGTTCCTGCGGCTCGCGGCTTTCCTTCTGCATGAGGAGTCACCAGGCTGCGGCACAGCTTCATTTCTCTGACAGTCTTGGAGGCAGGAATAGCAGGTTCGCTCTGGAATACAGAGAAATAGGTATTCTGAAAGCAGAGAGACAGATGATGATTTAACCCGTGCTTTCAAGGGTACAAAGCAGTTCTTTCCTCGTTAGGAGGACGGTGGCAGTAAATACGTCTTAATTTCCCAGGTGGTGTCCTGCTTGAATAGTGAAAAAGAATCTTCAACAGGAGAACTGAATGGAAGAAAAATAAAACCCAAAACTAAAGCAGATCTCGTTTGAAAGGACCTGAGACCTACATGTTTGAAAGTCAGCCATGGTGTTTCTCTCAGCACGTTTGTTTCTCATAGAACACAGCTCTCTCTATGCATTATCTTGGTGGGGTTTTATCTCTGTTGATGCTCAATGTTGTCTGTATTACGTTTTACAGATAGGGAAAACAGGTTCCTTACAATTCATTTAATCAATATTTGAACGGTTCTGCCTGCATACCTGAAAACACTGACGTCTTCAGAGGGCGATTTTAGCCTGTAGTAAGACAGTATTTACGAAGGTGTGATCCTATTAATAGCTTACAAGTCTGGCCACATGTGGGATGGGACACGCCACGTTCCCATGAAGAAATAACTTCCAGCAGCACGTTGCGCTTTGCGTGTTTTTCTGAACACGTGGGCTCACAGGCAGACCATGAAATGAGCATCAAACTACTCACTGTTGTGTTCTAAAATACCTCTAGGAAAAGAAACGGAAATGTCACGAGTAAACATATAACATATGGTTCTTTTTTTAATCTCTACTTTAGGACGACGTAGACAGTCTAAACCCAGTTCTCAGGGATAACCCGCAGTTACATGAGGAGGTAAAAGCCTGGGTAAAGGAGCAAAAGGTTCAGGAGATTTTTATGCAAGGTAACTATGTGGGAAAATGTGTTATTTTTATTCTGTGTTAGCGAGTTTGTGGCCATTAGATGTGTGGGACTCTTCCCATAGTACTTGGGATGTAGTGGAGAATATGTTTCTAACTTGAAAGTAATTTTTGGGGAAGCATTTGTTAATTCCAGAAACCAAGGTTATGTAAGCAGTTGTGCATGACTTCTTCAGACTGTTCTTAACTTGTTTGATGTCTTGGAGGTAACAGCAGAAGCTGAGTATTGTTAGTCTGAGCAGAGATGCCTTGCAAAATGTGTTCTGAAATTGAAGCGTGTGTGAATAGCAACTACACGCCTTTTAGCATGTTAAACTGTTCTGTGCTCTGTGTACTGTTATGTGTTCTTCACAGCTCTGTCACAGATGAAGAACACTTTCAGATCCTCCCCCCACCCCTCACCCCCGATTGAAAAGTGCCTTTCAAATCACTTAGGGCTTTGTAACCGGGTTCTAATGCTGGAAGGTTGCACCAAACGCATACGTCATCGTTATGCTGTGAAGTTATGTGAAAACCAGTATGAATTAGCAGGAATTACTTATCTCAATCTTCCTGATAACAAAAATACTCTGTGCATTTGCAGTAGATTCATTAACTCTGCAATGCTGATGTCCAGGCAGCTCCCAGAGGCAGTACTAGCAGTGTGGGGCAGAAACCAACCTGTGGGCCTGGGTTAAAAATCCCTGGGTGAAGCAATTGGAGGACAAAAAGGCTTAAGCAGTCGTTCTGTAAATTGAAATGGGGAGGGGAACCTGGTAAGCACTGATGTTACATACCTGATGTTACAAGGATGGGACTGAGGTTTGCTCGCTGTCTGTTTTCTTTGATAAAACTAAGATTAAAAGACCAAAGGCATGTGGTAAGTATAACACTGAATTTACAGTAAAAAACGTGTGTCTTTCCTTCTGTAGAGTTTTTAATTTAACTAAGTGTGATTATTCTTGTGGGCTACAGAGAAAGGATGTTGAGAAAAGCAACACACAGAACTGAGTAGATAGTAAGCTGGTATGTAAGTGTTAGTCATTGTAGATTTTATCTTAATATCCTCAGATATGACTTGAGTTAATAGTCTGTTGACGAAATTTGCAGCCAAAACTGGATTGAGAGGTGGTGTGAAATCAAATTAGGGCTTTATGAGAAGGAAACTAAAATTGAGCTTGTTTATTGTATTTCATTAGAGTAACAAGATGATGACGATTATAAGTATCCCCAGTAATACTGAAGTAGTCATCTAAATGAAACTGCCAGCCCATCACCCATACAGCTCATTTACAGCCATAGCGCCAGGAACTGTATTTTTGTCTTATATATAAAAAATGTTATATAATTTCTTGAACAGATGTTTGGATGCTTAGAAGGGCACAAATTGTAGGATTATTTTAGATGATGAGACAAATGGAATCCAAACATCCTGCAGACTAGCTCTCCTTGTCTAAGAAGAACCTGCAGTTCAAATCCACTTGCTTCCCTGGTGCGATGCAGCGTGGCCTGAGGAGAAGCGCACTCCCTCGGGCAGTGCTGTGCCATCTGCGGCTGTTGCAGTGCTACCTCCTCTTCCCCACAGGACTGTGGTCAGAGACTGCTGTCACCTTTTGGGGCATCATCTGCTCCTGGTGACAGAGACTTTGCATTGGGCACAAACCCTTCAGTGGTGTACAGACAGCCCTCCAGCAGTGCTAGCTGCTGTAACCTGACCAAGTTATCCTCCCCTCCTCCTCCCCTCCCTGCTCTGGTTTTCTTCACCTTCTCCGTTATTACCATTTTCCAGTTCCCTGCAATTTAAGCAAGACTTTCAGTTCTGCCTTGTCTAGACACACCTATTAAGGTTGTTACCATACTCTTAGTTTATCCTCTTCAGCATTTCAGGACCCAGTCCTGTCCTTATTGTCTGCGACGCTGAAGCTGTCATTTCCTATCTTAGCATTTTCTACTTTGACTGTCACCATTAAAATGCATTTCATCCCAAGAAAGGGGAGGGTTGGACAACAACGTTACAGTCAAGTTCCATATGTTTGAAGGGAAACATGCCCGTTTGTGGAGGGCAAACCCTGGTCAGAACAGGCCCAGTTATTTACAAGAATGAAACTAAAGGGGAAAGAAAAATACTGGCCCTCATGACCTTTTGTTGGGGTGGCAGTCACAGCAACGTGCTTTGCAGGCGAGACCGTAGGTTTGGCAGCAAAGCAGTTTATTCCTTGGGTTTTTCTTTTTTTAAAAAAACCCAAACTCCTCCCCAGTCTGGCCAAGTTAAAATCTTTTGTGACAAATAAAACAAGTTCAAGGAACACAGTAAAGCTTATTTGATTTTATTTTTTTTTTTAACAATTAAAATCTTTGCAATTTTTCTTCCTATTGGATTTTTTATCACCATGATCTCTGAGGGGGTGTGTGTGTAATAATCCGCTCCAAAACCCTGAGCATGCTTCAGCCCTGAAGATATTTCCTGATAGTGCTGCACAGCCTGTGGAACAATGTCTGTGTGAGCGTGATTCAGCCAGGGGCTGGAGACAAAGCCAGGCTTTTCCTGTAATGGCTGCTTGAGGCTGGGCCGGGCTGGAGCTGAGCTGTCCTCTGTTGTATGACCTCAGTTTAATCTTTCTCCTTCTTCCTCACACCCCAGCAGCAGCAGCAGCACATAAGGGAAGGAAAAAAAAAGCAACCCAACCACACTGTTTTTAAAGGTAGATGAAGTCTCTCTTAAAATAGATGAAATAGCAGCTGTGATGAAGGGCAGGCACAGGTTAGAACAAGGAGTGAGAGGAAAGAAATCGGTGCTGTGTCAGTGCAAGGGAAGCTGGGAAGCTGATGGAGAAGGGAGGATGGAGCTTGCTAGCTGTGAGGACTGGGTAAGGCCTTGGAAGCCAGCTCCCTGGAATTGTAAATGGTAAAATGAGACAAGAAGCTGGGGACAGGGGAGAGGCTGGTTCTGGTTATGCAAGAGCCTGAAAATGATTGTGCAGTTAACAGTAGCATGCGAGAGAGGAAGAGCTGGGCTAGGAAAGTAGAAATGGGAATTTGGCATGAAGAGACGGGGGCAAAACTTTTACTGAGACTGTCTGAACAAGGCAGAGCTTTGGGGACAGCCATGAGAAGTTTGAGATGGGTTGGGTTGGGTCAGACAGCCAGAAGTGTGGGAGCTGGGCCGGAGGCGTTTTGCAGGGGCATATGGAGTCAGGGTTGGAGACAAGCCATCAGGAAATGTGTCCCCACGGGAACCCGTCTGGTCTGAGACCAGGAATGTGAGACATAAGCCTGTAGGTTCTTCCTCTCTTTCTGACTGTGCTTAAGGGAGATTGGTTAGTGCTGGTGCAGTTCTGACCCTCGCCCGTGTCCCTGGAGACGTGCTGCGGGGATGAGTTAGTGCTGATAGGTAGGTAGCTCGGAGGGTTCACTGAGTCTCAGGGTTTCAGGCGTGCAGTGAGTGATGTGGGTGAGAGAAGGGTGCTGTTACAGGGTGCTTTGCCTTTCCCAGCTAGTTTAAAACGTAGATAATCCCATGCAAAAGGTATTTCAAAAGGCCTTGCTAAGATTCCAGAACTAAACCCTAAAAGCTACTTGGAAATGTCTTAAGACTGCTTTTGCACTTCTCTTGATCTCTGGAACAGTCCTTGCGATCACACGCTTCCTCGTGCAGCAAGTATAATCAACCAAGTCTGCCTAATTAGGTTTTTTTAGTGGAGAAAGCTGCCACCTGCAAGGTCCCTGGCCTGTTCACTGCAGATGTTCGAGCTTGCTTAATGTACTGGGCAGGGGCTGGAAAAAATGATCTTTAGGAAAGACAGGGGAATTCTGGCCTTGCCTGTGCGGTTGAGCAACTGAGCCGCTCTTAAATCATTCAAGTTGGGCTTTCTGTAGGTTGTCACTGACTGGTTTTGCTTCCGCTGCTGTATTCCAGACCTGGGCTTTGATTGCAGAAGTAGCAAAACCCACACAGTTGGTGTTGAACTCAGTGGCAGCGTTGCTTGGTCATACAGGATGCTATATAAACCCTCAGTGCAATGAAACAGAGAGCCCTGGTGATGGAGCGAGGCACCAAACATGGGTGAAATTGTTGAGTCTTGGTGTTTGGGGTCTTGAAACAAATTACAAAGTAAGTCCTGCATCATGCATACTGCCTCCCTGCCCTCCATCCCCCACCCCGGGGTTTTGGGGTTGAATTAAACTGCTCTTTGCAAAGGGATGATAGCTGGGGTTTCATTGCACTAGGTGGATTGGAAACGAGGGGCTAAAGCCTTCGTAGCACAACTATGTTTGAATGTTCTGTGTGGCCGTAGCAGGGATGGGATCACTCAGCTGCCTTTCTGACTGCTGTAATGGAGAGAAACTCTGTGGTCACTTATGGGAAAGACTTGGCAGATGCAGAGTGTAACCACCAAGATGTAAATCTTTTCGCCAGCAAAGCATCTGGGCATGTGACTAGCCTGTTAAATAGCTTCTGCATAACCTGCTGCTGCCACTTTCTAGCCTTTCAGATTACTTTCCAGTGGTTGCTGTTTGTAGGCAGGAATTTTCCCATCATTTGTCATCATGGCTGCAGAAAGATTGAGTTAGATAAGAAAATTGTATATTGAAAATGTTAGAATAATTGACCTTAAAGCATACTTTAATGTATCATTTGCATTTCAAAATGTCTTCCTGAAGGAAAGTGAAATCCTCAGGCAGTGCTGTGCCAGAGTTGCCTCTAGTTTGCTGTCTGTGAAGCTTAAAAAACTCCAGGAAAGCCCACTTAACACTTTGCATGTGTGTACGTGTGAATTCCTGAACGGCTTTTTTCATTTCTTCCCCTGAAGGTCCGTACTCCTTAAACGGTTACAGGGTGCGAGTGTACAGACAGGACTCTGCCACGCAGTGGTTTACTGGCATCATCACTCACCATGATCTCTTCACCCGCACTATGGTGGTCATGAATGACCAGGTGAGTCTGGTACACCATGCTGGGGGAAACAAGCTGCGGCTTGGGGGTCCTTAGTTTGATTGATTTATCTATTGGTGGCACCCTGAAATAGCCTCAGTCATCCAGTTCCAGCAGGACGAGTCTGTTACTGAGCTGAAGCTACATCTAGACTTGGCGTTGGGCTAGCAGTTAAACCCCTCCTGAAGCTGAACCTTAGTGCTGTTGTATGATTAATACCAGTTTTGTTTTACTTGTGCTGTCGCTATTTGACTAGCGAACTCTTTGAAGTGCGGTGATCTAGCTTTAAGAACTGGTTTTCCCTGTCAGCTCTGTCGAGAATTTCTTCTCTCGGCGCTGAAATCTTGTAGCGCTATGGCAGCGATTCCTCCTTCCAAGCAATTGAAACACTCGCTTTCCACAGTTTATTGAATTAAGCGTTTGCTGCGGCCCTAATTTCCATTCACTGTGGTGGCTTTTAGTTGTGTGTCTGAAGTTGATGCTAGGAGGAGAATTAACGCTGGTATTTTTAGTGGCAGCGATGAATTCTATTTCAGGAGACCAGAGTAATGACTCAACATTAATACACCCAGTGACCCATCTGCCTTGAGATGACTGACAAAGTCATGTGTGGCGATTAAGACTGGTCTAATGCTCAGATACATTGTATCCCTTTTGTTCTAATTAATTTTCCCCAAGTGCTCCTTTTTGTTTTTCTTTTGCTCTGCGACGCACTGGTGAAAGATGTGGTTAGCATTTCCTTCTTCCTGAAATACCCCTCGCTGGTGATGCTCAGACAGCCTGGTTTGGGGTTCTTGTCTCCAGCCTTTTCGGTTCCTTTTTCTTCAGCAGTTTTGCTTCTGTTGGAAGTGATACTCTAAGGTGCTTTTGCAGTGTGTTTTATAGTGTATTATTTTTGCTAAATACGTGTGTCTTGTAATTGCTACCGAAGGGTTAATCTGCAAAGAGCTCAGTGTCTTGTAATTTCTAATTTGCAGGTCAGCGAAGGGGAAGGAAGTGGTGGAGGGGTACTTTTTCTTGAGTTCTTTCTTTTAAGTTATTCTCGCAGTGGTACATAAAGACATGTTTGCTTTGGTTTTACTCTCTTCCCGGCCTTTGTTGAGAGTCATATGTCAGTTCTGCTATTCAGGATTAAGCAGGCTTTTCTCTGATTAGTCTTTAGCACACAAAATAGATTGGTGAACACTGACAGAAAATGGGGATTGGGCAGTGTCTGAACATCTGCTGATTAATATTTTTTCTTCTGTTTTTTTTTTAATAAACCAGGTGTTAGAACCTCAGAATGTTGATCCTTCTATGGTTCAGATGACCTTTCTAGATGATGTTGTTCACTCTTTGTTGAAAGGTGAAAATATTGGCATCACTTCACGCCGACGGTCTCGTTCCAACCAGAACAGCAACACAGTCCACGTAGATACTTTTTATCTTTTTACCTAAGTATTTCTGTGTATTGCAAATATTTAACAAGTACGCGTTTAAAGTGTCTAATTAAAATTGCCTTTAAGTCCATTAATCACAGAATTGTTTTCAGGGTCATTACACGCGTGCACAAGCGAATAGTCCCCGACCAGCAATGAATTCCCAAACTGCAGCACCAAAACAGAACTCTCACCAGCACCAGCAACAGAGGAATACTCGGCCAAACAAGAGGAAAGGCTCTGATAGCAGCATGCCCGATGAAGAGAAGATGAAAGAAGAAAGATATGATTATATAGGTCGGGGAGGTAAAAGCAGTTCTTGGGAGGGGAGGGATAGCTGCTTAAAACCGTGTTAGGCTGCAAACATGACACGTGTGTGTTTATCTTTTACAGAAAACCCCAAAAACAAAAGCAAACACTTCCTTAGTAAAAGAAGGAAACCTGAAGAGGATGAAAAAAAGTTAAGTATGAAGAGATTGCGGACTGACAATATCTCAGATTACTCTGAGAGCAGTGACTCCGAAATTTCAAATAAAAGATTAACGGATTCGTCCTCAGAGCAAAACTCGGAAAATGAGCTAAAAAGCAAGAACACTTCTAAGATAAACGGAGAAGAAGGAAAATCCCAGACTGGTGAGGGAGCGGAACAGACACTAACAGATAGGCAGTCTCCGTGGGATGAAATACAGGAGGATAAAAAACACGAGGAGACAGAAAGACTGAAGTCATCTGGTTTAGATCAGCAGGAAAAATCTTCACTCCATGCAGCAGAGCAGCCAACACCTTACGAGCAGAATGCCAAGGATCCACGTGTTCAGGAGTGCAACGTGGAGTTAAAAAATGAGCAGTTTGTACCCAGGCCTCCTACTCCAAAACGTGGTGTTGACATTACCAGTGAAAACAACACTGAAAAGGAGAGCCAGGATAATGCCGCAAGTACCTTTGGTTTGCAAACAGTTCAGAAAATAGAATCCCGCAGCAGTGATATGAAACAGCAGTTTGCAAATGCAAATTTCCTTGAAGCAAGAAAACAGGAAGCTGATCAAAGTTGGGTTAGCAGTGGTGTTAAAACGGATTTGATACAACCTGGGGTTGTAAAAACGTTACCTGTAAATGAACACTTAAATCCTGAAAAAGAGAAAGTCCAGTATGGCTCGTTTATGTCTTCGTTAAATGTAGCTTCTCTAGCAGAAGAGAGTAAACTGCCTAAGCAAAGTCCAGTCCCCGATTCTGTGAAGTCAAAACCTAGTACTTCAGTTGATCATCCTAAAACAAAGTCACCTGATGTTAAGCCTAAATTCACCCAATCTTCCGATACTGTGAAGTCTAAGGTTAGTTCCCAAAACAGCCATGCTACTGGATTAACAAGGTCAGCCAATAAAACTGATCATGATTTGCCTAGGTCTAGTTTTCATCCGGTTCCAGCTAGAGTTAGTGCTCTAGAAGCCACTAAAAGTCCTCTTATCATTGACAAGAATGAACATTTCACGGTGTACAGGGACCCCACTCTGATTGGACAAGAAACAGGAACTAATCACATTTCACCTTACTTGCATCAGCATAATTATCCTCTGCATTCCTCATCCCACCGAACCTGTTTAAATCCAAATGCTCATCATCCTGCATTAACTGGTTCATCCCATCTGCTAGCTGGGTCTTCGGCTCAGGCTCCCTTGTCCGCTATTAACACTCACCCCCTTAGTAGCGCATCTCACCACTCTGTTCATCACCCTCATCTACTTCCTGCAGTGTTACCCGGAGTGCCTGCTGCCTCCTTGCTGGGTGGCCACCCGCGACTAGAGACTGCTCATGCTAGCAGCTTAAGCCATTTGGCATTAGCACACCAGCAGCAGCAACAGATGTTACAACACCAGTCTCCACATCTTCTTGGACAAGCTCATCCTTCTGCTTCCTATAATCAGCTAGGGCTTTATCCAATTATTTGGCAGTATCAAAACGGAACACATGCTTACTCAGGACTCGGTCTGCCCTCCTCCAAATGGGTCCACCCAGAAACTCCTGTTAACGCAGAGGCTTCCTTGAGAAGGGTAAGTTGTGCTTGTTTCTTAATGACATATGAAGCTGGGGCTGGTGTCTCCCAGTAGTGGGTTTCTAGGTGTGGACGCGGTAGTTCGTGTCGCACTGAGTCTGCGTTGACGTTGGGTTTTTGCGAGTAGGCACAGAACTAACTGGGAGTGGGAACCCAGTAGTAGCTGCTGTCTCGCGGTGAACATTGAGTGGGGAGTTCTTCCAGACCTTGGTTTCCTCTGTATTTTCAAGTAAGACACAATGTTCAGTTTGAGTTTATGACCAAGTGTGGTCAACCATCTGGTTTGGGATCTTGAGCCCATTGGTTCAGTATTTGCTCCCTCAGAGTATGAAAAGCGTTAGGTAAGTCAAACACTAGGCGAGGTAGGGCAGTCATCCGCACAGTGTAATTTTGGGCGTGCTCACTAGCTAATGGAGAAGGCCTGAGACAGGAGGAGCCCTAAATCCAGTGGGAAGTTCTGAAGGGAAATACTCCGGCGTTTCTAAATCTTTCTTGGGCTGCACACCCGTTTCTCTTGTCTTTACACCTATCTGTGTACCCTATCTTGGCATATCTTTTTCTCCCCTTCTGTTCCTGTTGACACACATCCCTGCCTTCCCATCTGCTTTCTCCTCCTCTGTATTCAGGGCAGGGTGATTCCTCTGTCTGCACGCTGCGTTTAACCACTGAAGTCTCAGAAGAAAGGGCTTTGGTTTTCCAGCCTCGCACCCGGTGCGGTGGCAGACATGGTGGCAATTTCAGGAGAGGTTTTCTCGGCTCCTGCAGCCTTGGGATACAGCTTGCTCATCGCAGGCACCTCAGCGGAACACTGTAAGGTGAAGCACGTGTTAGCACAGGCAGAAACTTTGGAGAGCTTTACTGCCAGCTTCAATCAAACCTCCACTGAGCATGTGCTGATTTTGAGAGGCTTACAACTTGGCCTAATTTGGGCAGATTTTCACAGGGACCACAAAAGGCATGTCACTGACACTGGTCCTTGTGCCAAATCGCAAGTCTTCGCATCAAAGCCCAGAGTTTCTGAATTGTTAGAGGGATGTGGTTTTTTCTTTTCCATCACGGCAAAAGCTATTCTTCCCCAGGCTCGTTCCTCAGAAAAGCCAAACCACCATGGCTGAGTCGTTCCCAAACAGCTCGAGTTGCCCTTGTAATAAGAAGTCAGTTTGATCTGAGATGTGATAAAAGTCAAATGCAGAGGAGAAGAAAAGCCCAAGAGAAAACTATAGGTGGATTTATCCTTTCGTGTTGCTGCCTGCTCCACCCCATCCTGTGCCCAAGTCCATTTTGAAGAACCATTTCGATAGTCTCTGTTTTCACTTTGGCTGCCTGAAGTATGCAGCCCTGCATACCGAGGCACGTAGCGCTTTAATTATGTTGATATGTGGCAGTTGTCTTGTGGTGACTTGTCTTCTGGCTCTCGCACTCAAGGCCTTTTTTACATATGTCTTAGAAACCCAGAACAGGCGTTTCCAGAGTCGGTTTGCATGGGTGCTGTGATTGCAGAAAGGGGTCCGTGTTCCAGCAGCCCTCTGCTCAGGGCTGAAGGAAGTGTGCCCCCAAGCCCTCCCCCCCGCCCCTTTTCTTGACATCCACAGGCGACTGTGGCAGCTCCCACCTTTGGTCCGGGCCGTGGCTGGGTGCAGGTGGAGTCACGCAGCTGTTCAGGCCATGCTGGGTGCACAAGCAGATGTTCTCCAGCTTTTCTAGGGAGAAGGTGACGGGCCTTTTTTGCATAATGCTTCAATACAGCTTACAGGCTGTTCGTGGGAACTCAACCATGGCGTGGGAACTCCTGGCCTAGCAGACAAGTGTGCTGAAGCTGCTAGTGCAAACCCAGGCGGTTGCTTTAAATATTCACAAGTGTAGAGATCAGAACTTCAAAGTTGTAGCACCTGCAGACCTATTCTGCGCTGCTGGCGTGTGTCATGCAAGAGAGCTCTTGGCTCCTCTTCTGCTGCAGCAGCTCTTGGCTGGGAGTTGCCAAGGCTGGGGAGAAGGAGAAGGGATGGGCTGGTGAAGAGCAGGGGAGGGTGAGAAGTTCTCTGCAGTGCCAGGAGTAGGGGGTAGAGCAGCGCTGAGACGCTTTGGGGATGCGTATGAGAGCTCTTTTCCCTCTTGTCCTAGACCCTTCTTCCAGGCCTGTCCCAAGCACTTGAGCACCCCTTGGCAGGGTGCCCTGCCTTTCCGCTCCTCTGCCCCCCTGCTCCTTGTAAGCAGCTCTCAGGGGGGAGATGGAGGTGGGAGGGGGGGACAGAGAGCCGCTCTTGGTCTGTTCTGCAGAGTTCTTACCCATGTTGCAGAGAAGACAGAAAAAAGAAACTCACCTAGGTAATTAACGTTATTTAAATACTGTTTCTTCAATTCAGATTCTGACTGTGTGTGTAGATGAGGTTGGGATTGCCTGCCTTCTGAGCATTTAGGTACACGGCGCACAGCCCTGCATGCTGTGCGTTTGCCAAGCTGTGTAGTATGGCAGCCCCATGTGTTCATGGCTTTAATGGTGTGCTGGTCATGAAATCACACCAAATAAAAACGTCTGGCAAAAGAAAGCAGACAGGTTAGGAACATCCTAACTAATCATTTGGTTGGGGGCAGGGGGAGGAGCCATCCAGGGAAGAGACACTTCTGCCCCTCACAGCGAGATTTCTTGCCAAGCGGGAGGTGAAATTGTTTTGCGGAAGTACTGAAGGGTATTTGCCTTGAAAGAAATACTTGTTGCAATTCACTGAAGAGCTGATGGCCCCTTTGCTAGTAACTGAATGTTGGCAGCCTGTCACTGATTTGCTCATTCTGATAAGGGGTTTGAGATGCCGCTCTAGAAATCAGCTATTCATGCCAAACACTTGAAAATTAAACAGTTCTGTGAATGCTTCTGAAATGGGTAAACTATTTGATATGCCACAAGTCCAGGGGAACTACAGTCAGAAGTTCCATTTGGTCAGAAAGTGACTGAAAAATGTTAAATTCTATTTACTGCATATGATTTGATGCTGAAAGCTTCTGGTCGTTGGTGGGACTTGGTAGAGCAAGTCTTGTGGTCCCGTGATTATTCTGAAATCTGATTTTACTTCTTTGTTTTGGTTGATGTTAACAGAATACGCCCAGCCCGTGGTTACACCAGCCCACCCCAGTGACCTCAGCTGACAGCCTTGGTTTACTGAGTCACATTCCTGTGCGTCCGTCCAGTGCAGATCCCCTCCGGCCTCTCAAACTGACAACACATTCCAGCCCGCCGTTGTCCAAAAGCATCGTAGAGCATCACAAAGAGTAAGTCTGCTGTTTAACTCTGTGGCAGAGAGGGTATGTTTCAGCTGTTGAGGTTGTCTTCTAGCTTCCTTTTAGTTGATTGGTAAAGGTGAGTGCCTCTGGTAGGGAGAAATTGTTGGCAGGCTGCAGAACAGACTCTGCCCCCTTGACTTGGAATGGCACTTGAGTCCCCAAGTCATCTGAAGACTCCTGAAAATCGTACTGAATATAAAGCCAAGTTGGGTTTATGTTAATAGATAACTTCTGTTCAAAGTATGGGAAGAAAGGTCTTCGGCTTAGCATGTCGTGCTTCCTCCAGACTAACCTGTGTCTGCTTCACCTTTTCCAAACAGAGAACTGGAGAGGAAAGCGTTCATTGAACCTTTACGTTCCGTTCCAACTGCACCAGTGAAGACAGAGCTAGAGCAAAGCCGAGCACAGGCAGCAAAGGAGAGCCATATGCACAGACACTTTGCAGATCCAATGTTGAACCAGCTGCCAAGGCCACCGCAGGAGACTGGGGAGCGACTGAGCAAATACAAAGAAGAACATAGACGGATACTGCAAGAAAGTATTGAAGTTGCTCCTTTTACAGCTAAAATAAAGGCACTGGAGGGAGAGAGAGAGAACTACTCCAGGGTAACGTCCTTATCTTCAAGTCCCAAAAGCCATTCAGTAAAATACGACAAAGATGCAGAGCGCTCTGTGTCAGAACTGTATAAAATGAAGCACTCTGTTCCCCAGAGTTTGCCGCAGAGTAACTATTTCACCACCTTGTCTAACAGTGTAGTAAATGAACCGCCACGATCGTACCCGTCGAAGGAAGCTTCGGGTGTCTATGTTGATAAGCAAACTAGTTGTCCTTCAACTGCAGCCAGTCCCCAGTCTCTCCCCTCTTACATTTCCTCTCTTTCAAAACCTCCACCTTTAATTAAGCACCAGCCAGAGAGCGAAGGCTCTGCGAGCAAGATGCCCGAGCAGCTTTCACAGTCGGTGCAGTCTCACTCAGTGAATTCTTTCAGAAGTGACAGCAGGAGCCCTACCCAGCTGTCCATCTCATCTTCAAATGCACTCCGGAGCATGCCTGCCTTGCACAGAGCCCCCGTCTTTCACCCCCTGTGCACCAGAACCTGGAGAAGAAGGAAAGCAGCTATAGCAGCCTTTCGCCTCCGACTCTAACCCCCGTTCAGCCCGTTAACGCTGGTGGTGGCAAAATACAGGAGCTGCAGAAGCCCCCAACTCTAGTCCCCGAGCCGAAGGAAGCTCAGGCGATTTACAAGGGCGCTTCTGAACAGAACTTAGCAGAAATGTGGAAGGCCAGTAATGCCCCTAGTAATGAAAAAGTGGACTGGCATGCCGAGAGAATGAGTGGAAAGTCGCAGTCTGCTACGGCGTCTGTTATTGTGCGTCCTCCTTCTAGCACGAAATACGATAGCGTACCAGTAATGCAGCCTGCTTCCAAAGACCGAGCTGGTGAGAGGTCTTCAGCTGTGACAAATCAAGCAGATTGCCCGAAAACAGCGGAAGCCAGGGAGACTGGAAGGAGCGTTCTGCCAAATATGAACTCAGACAGTGCTCGCACACAGTACGAGAAGAAATTTCCAGCTGTCTCGCAAGGCAGCCTCCCTCGTGCTGTCACCCCCACCGCAACTATCATCTGCAGCACCAAAACGGACGTCACTGCCTCAGCGGCAACAACTACCAGCGTGTCAAGCCGGGGTAGCTCAGAAGTGACTTACTCCTTATCGAACACCGTCTTGGCCTGCGCACCGCTGGAGTGCACTACCTCGAGAGCGGCAAGTCAGGCTGTGGCACAGACCCAGGAATGCAAGGTCAGCACTCCTGCTCCGGTGACACCCGCCCCTGGCAAGACAGGCAGCGCTGCTCAGCCCGTCTCGGGATTCTCCACCTCCACCGACTTTGTCCATTTGAAAAAGCACAAGGCAGCCTTGGCTGCGGCTCAGTTGAAAAGTAGTAACACCAGTGAGACTGAGTCCAACTCTGTGAAAAATCAGACATTTTCAACCTCTCTCCCCCTAGACAGTGCTATCGTCTGTAATACAATAAACAAAGCGAACTCTGTAGGCAGTGGGCAGGCTTCCCAGACGAGTCAGCCAAACTACCACACTAAACTGAAAAAGGCTTGGCTAACAAGGCATTCGGAGGAAGATAAAAACACTAATAAAAAAGAGAATTCAGGGAACAATGTTTCAGAAATTATTAAGCCATGTACTGTCAATTTGATAGCTTCGACGTCGAATGATTTGCAAAATAACATAGATAGTAAAATCTTGGCAGATAAGTTCACGAAGGAAGATAAGCACCCTAGGAGAAAAGCAAAACGAACTTATGAGTCTGGCTCTGAAAGCGGAGACTCTGATGAAAGCGAGAGCAAGTCAGAGCAAAGGACTAAACGGCAGCCCAAGCCAACTTACAAAAAGAAACAAAATGATTTGCAGAAAAAAAGGGTGATCCGGAGGAAGAAGTAAAACCGAACGGCGTTCTTAGCAGGAGTGCCAAAGAAAAGAGCAAGCTGAAGTTACAGAGCGGCAGCAACAGCAGTGAGTATATTAGGCTGGTCTGGAAACCCCAGACTAACGTCGTGTCTAACCATGTTAATACTGAAGGGGTTTGTCATGCATGATAGCTGGGAAAAGACTTAAAAAGCACACTCATGTAAATGAGCAGGTCTAGGTTTGCCTGTCTTGAGGCCGTTTGAGATATGCCGGTGTAAGAAATACAGCATTTCTTGCCTGTGTGTCAACAAACTGGTTCTTGGCCTAAAAATAAGCAGTAAGCAGACTGGTTTATGCTGTCTGTCAGAATTTGTCTGACTGGTGCGTGTAGTTGTGCTGCTCATATTGAGATAGATAGGTAGATATCATTTAGTTTAAAAGATCTAATGCGTTTATTTTTAGAGTGTTACCAGAGGGAGAGATTCTTGGTTGTTGAACTTTAATTCATCCTTTGATCAGGAAGCCAGAGGCAGTTCCTTGGGAGCCTGATGCCACTCTGTTGCGATTTGGTTAATTTAATGAAAGGTCTGAGGGAGAATCATTTCACGCTCCTAACTAGCATGTGTATTACCTGGTGCTAACGTGTCTCTCTTGTTCTGGGAACAAAGGAGGACAGGGAAATACAAATTTCAATTCAAGCGTAATGCTGCAGCAGATTGTAACTAGATTTATCTGAAAAGAGAAACTGGTCTGCCAACAAGATTTAAGAACTTTGTTTTTCTTACCCCAATTTATTCTGCTTCTCTAAGGACTGTGCTTTTGTCTTTGTTCTGGTTGACTGTGAGAAAGTCTTACCATTAAATTACTTTTCGCAAGGGTTTTTTTAAGCACAGGTAGTAAGAAAATGAGCGCTGCTCCCTGTAATTAGATACTCTGGCTTTACGCTGCCTATTGCGTACGGCTTCCCCTTCTGGTATCCCAGAGTACTTGATCCCTGAGTTGTACTGGGCAGTGGAAGCACTGCAGTCTGTCAGAGGTATTCCGGCTTGCATCCAGCCGTAGTAGTGTTCCTGCCCCTCCCCGCCCCCGTAAAAGGAAGATGGAGGAAAACGTGCCTGTCTCAGTTTTGTTTCTTAAAGTGAAGCGTAAATCTGTATGTGTAACGTGTTACTTCTTTGGGACCTTTGCATTGGTACCCAAGATCATAGAATTGTAGGGGTTGGAAGGGACCTCGAGAGATCATCGGGCCCAACAGGGCATCTTGGGGGTTGGACCCGATGGTTGGACTTGGGTGTGGAAGAACCGCTTACGTGGGTTAAGGGATGGCAGCCACCTCTTGTTTTGCCCAGTGGTACTCACATGTAGAAGCGCTGTGTGATAACATGTTCTCAAACTGGTTCATGGAAATTGGGTCAGAAACGGGTAGGAGGTGGTGTGACGCTCTGTTGTGAGCCCCACAGCCCGTATCCTGCATGTGATCACAGGTTGGGCCTGTCCTGTGGTAGCAGCAGCTTCTGCTTTCTGTCCTCTCTCAAAATCTTGGTAGACCTGGGATCTTTCCGTCCATTTCTCCTACTTGACTGTTAAATGAGTCAGTGGTTTTTATACCCCTGTCATTTTATCTTGGGGGAGCTTCATTGTGATTGCTGAGAGCATGCTGGTGAGGGATTTTCTTGTAAAGAAGGACTTTTCCACAGAGATTTATACAAAAAACACAACCTTGAGGAGCTTCAGGAAAGAACAGGTCTCAGTGGGACAGCTGCCTGAACTCCCTGGCAGAAGATAACTGTGCTTTAGGATCTGGGGCTCAGCGGCAGTGTCGCAATGTGGGTGGTATCTGTATCCTGCCAGGGTTGAGAACTGCTTTGTCCTGATGCTGTTTTGGAAAGCCCTAGGAAGAGCCTGTGTGCTGTCCAGGACGCTCGCTCAGGAGCCCTAGACTGCAAGGCTTCCTCCTGCAAAACAAGGCCTTCTACAGTCCTGTGAGTGGTGGGGGCCTTCCAAGTTCTGACCACAGAGCTTGAAATCCAGCAGCACCCAGATGGACTCTAAGGATCTCTGGTTCCAGGCAGGGGACACTGGCTTGGACTAGAGAACCTGTACCTTGGCCTTTTCTACTCTGAGGTTTTAATCTAGTTACCATCACACTCCTTGGGTGAGTTGGGAGTGCATTTGTAGGCCGTGAATTACGGCACAGGCATCGAAAGTCATTCCTGGCAGAATACAGATCTGAACCCAGGTACCAAGTCCAAAGTTTGCACCCTGACCTCTCTATCAGCCCTTCCCAGGTCCCTTTTCACAGGACGTGAGGTTCTGAGAGTAGCGGTAGATGAAATGCCAGGTGCTCCCATCTCTCTGCAGATAAAACCGGTGCCACCTTTGAAAGCCATTAAAATGAAAGCCTGGCTAAATAACAGCAGGGCTCAGTTTCAAAACACATGTGTGAAAACTGCATGTTCTGCTCCATAGATACACTCCTTGTGTTGCTCTGTGTCACATCTGCTGACTTTCACATTGAAAATCCAAATGAACTGCTCAGCCTCGCAAAGCCAACAAACTTGACAGAGTAAATGGATTCTGTCCTTCCTTGTGCCAGATACTTTACGTTAAGCTCAAATGAGTTGCATATGAACGGAGCTGCTCGTCTGTAATCATACCTGTAAACCTCAGCAGGATTTTTCTTTTCTAAGCTCTGCTCTCATTCAGGAACTCATTGCCCTTTTTTGCGTATGTTTTCACTTGAAACAGCGATCAGACCTTTCTTGAGGTATTGTATTTCTTGGCTCCTTTTGCAAGAGTGGGATTCCAAACATGATTTTAGGGGAATATTTGGTGAACAGTGTACCTCAGAAGAGAAGGTAGAGTGTCCCGGGTACTCCTAGTACCTCAGCAGGTAGTTACCGTGCTCCTGCCTGCATGATCAGTAGCTGTGCTTTCTAAACTGGGTGCTGGCAGGTGAACACGTGGATGTCGTAATGAAGTAGTGTCATGGAGGTAACAAATGTACTTTGGGAATTGTTGAATGCCAGCTGATCCAACCGGGTTCTGTGAAAATGAGCTGGCAGCACCTCATCTGAGTCTCTCCTTCCTTTCCCAGCTGGTATCCCTCGCTCAGTGTTAAAAGATTGGCGCAAAGTAAAGAAGCTGAAGCAAACGGGAGAGTCCTTTCTGCAGGATGATTCTTGCTCTGAAATAGGACCAAATTTGCAAAAATGCAGAGAATGTAGGTTAATAAGAAGCAAGAAAGGGGAAGAACCAACTCACTCACCAGTATTTTGCAGATTTTACTATTTTCGGCGGTAAGTACAGCTGTTTTCCTGATAATAATGTGGTGTTTTAACTTCTAAAATAATCCTGGCAGAGGACTTTGCATGCTTGCAAACTTGTCTGATTTTCTGGCTCGGTCAGTCTGCCTGATAAAAGGCACCGTCTGATTTGAGAGTACTTACGTTTGTGCTGCTTCTCTTGGGGATCCACATCGTTGCTGGTTAGCGCTTTACAGCACAGGCATCAGAGCAGTTGCCTAGTGTACCTTAGGCGAGCAGAAAATAGAGCTTGTCACCATTATATGGGTGTCTTGATGTTGTGAAGTGGGATTTTCAAAAGGCAAGCTTTGCTTGCAAGTTGTACAACTACAGAGTTGCACCTAAGTGTAATCATTCTTAACATCAGTGTACGGCAGGAATGCTCCTCGAGGTTTTCTGGGAGTTTTCTAGGGACAGAGTTGTGACCCCCTTTTTCACAATGAATTGCCAGTTAAGGACCATGTCCCAGGCTGTGGCATAGTGTATGTGGTACAGCACAGCTATCGAGACAGAAAGAAACAGCTTCAAGTTGTGTATAGGCTGTGTTGCCTGCATGTACCCAATTCGTTTTGGGCAGGGAATTGTTCCCTAGATTGGTGGTAATTTTTTTATAGTGAAGCTTTGGTTGGCAGAACTTGGTAGTCCTACAGGAATCATTCCAAGGTTGGACTCAGAATACCTTCTGCCTAAGACTATTTGCCTCTTAATGTGGCAGTATTGGAGTTTTTGAGGGGAGAAAACATCAGTGATAAATTTTTGCCAACATTTTAAAACTCAGTTACGGAGTTTAAAAAATTGAATGTTATTCAATATATTGGGCTCAATTTTATAGCACTATGGCTGCTGACAGTGTTTTCAAATAGAGGGGCTGGAATTACACGTGAAGTTTGCAGCACTGCTGGAAGCTGTTACTGCAGTTGGAAATTCCTAATTTCTTTTTGCATGTGGAATGCATATTTAGGTACAGTTTTTTTGGTGCTTAGTTCTGAATCAGGACTGTTCTACTGGTGCTGCTGTAAAATTCCTTAACTATTACAATTAATGACAGGATAATTAGGTACGTGCATCATGTGAGATGGGATAATTAATTGTTGCTGCTTTAAAATAGGCTGAATATAGGCAGGGTTAGTTGGAACGGCATCAGGTTTGTAACAGGAAAACCTGTAGTTATTTTAATGGTCAGAAGTGAGTGGATGGAAAAACGTTATCTTGTGTTTAGTGATCTTGTTCTGCCTAGAAAGCTGTAAATACAGCGTTCCTACTCGTCCGTTTTCAGAATAGGAGAGTAAAAGGATAGAAAGATCTATAAAATACATGTCAGACTGAAAGAGCACAGTCACAGACGCTCCAGAAATCGAAGGTGAGGTATAGGTGGAACGAAATTTTGTTTAAAAAAGAGGTAATTTTCTTGTCTGCAATTTTAAAGCAGGACTGTGTGTTAGAGAGAATGATGAGTAAACTGAATGCAGAAAGTGCCTGAGAAATTAGTTTTCCATTTCATGCTTCCATGCTGTTAGTTTTAAAACCATTTTTGGCAGCAGGATTTATTCTTTCATTAAGATAGATGGCAGGATGCTGAAGAAGGTAAAGATAACTTCTTGTAGCAGTGAAGTGTAAGTCACAGGCTATAATGATACTTGCAGTTGAACTATCTCTTTGCATTATCTCTTTTCCTTTTTAGATTATCTTTTAGTAAGAATGGAGTGGTTAGGATAGATGGCTTCTCCTCTCCTGATCAGTATGATGATGAAGCACTGAGTTTATGGACACATGAAAACTACGAAGATGATGAACTGGACCTAGAAACTTCTAAATACATTCTAGATATCATAGGTGACAAATTCTGTCAGTTGGTAACGTCTGAGAAGACAGCCATGTCCTGGGTGAAGAAAGACGGTAAGAGCTGGCAGTGTTGCTGTTGTACTCACGTTCATCGTGGCCCCCCATAGCTCCCCTCCAGCAGCTCACTTCACCGGGCTGTCAAGTTGGATGTACTATGCTGTTTTGTAAGAGGGCATGTTGGGAAGGGGCAGGGACCTTCTCCGGTGAGCCAGCCCCTTCTCCCTCCCTGCGCTGGTGGCTGTGCTGGGCCAGGGCCAGACTGCTGTTGGGATTGGAGCAGCCTCGGTTCCCCAGCTTGGCCTCCAGCTCTCCCGCCAGAGCAGCCAGCTCCAAGCCAAGGCCCGCAGCGAGCCAGGTACTGACTCCTGCCAACAGACGTTGTGTTTCTGACGTGTCTCCTTCCCAAAACAAAGGAGAATAGCGTGACAGCGTGGGCCCTGCAGAGCGTGTGCTGACACAGCTGCCTCCTCCCCACCAAAGCCACGGTTCATCCTTCTGGCCCACGGCAGATGGGCACAGGCTGGAAACCCGCTGGTGGCTCCACTAATTCCTGGCAGTACAAAGAGGAGGTAGGGCAGAAAGCAGTACTAGTCAGGTCTCCAGGACGAGGCACCTCCCTCCCCTCCTGCCGACTTGAATTATCCGACTCACCAACTTGGCTGCCCTTGAGATGAAACGTGTCTCACAGGCAGTTGGGTGAAAAACCCAGCTTTTCACTGCTTGGGGTTAAAGGTGTACATTGGAGAAGTTCTTCATACTCACAGCCCACTCATGGGGCAGGAATACTCCTTCTGCGTTACTTTAGTATGTGGTTTTTTGGGTACTTTAATTTCTTCGTAGTGTATTGATAGTAGCACTGCTGGGGGATGCAGATGGAGGTTGTAGATGTTGATGGCCTGTTTATGAAGGACCACTCTCCTCCCTCCACACCCAAAGGGAAAATGACGAATGCTGTTTCTCTGAAGACTGTTCATTCTGTGCTTTGCATTTAAATTTCAGCCCTTTTATTCTGCTTGTTTTGTATTTCAGCCAAAATCGCATGGAAGAGAGCAGTGAGAGGAGTCCTTTCGTGAGATGTGTGATGCCTGTGAAGCCACATTATTTAACATCCACTGGGTCTGCCAAAAATGTGGATTTGTGGTCTGCCTAGATTGTTACAAGGCAAAGGAAAGAAAAAGTTCTAGAGGTTAGTTCTTTACGAACTGAAGTACTATATGGGCTGTTTGTTCATGTTTGTTGTAGAGCTGCTGATCCACTAGCATAACTGCCTTTCTGTGAAGTGTTAAGATACTGCTTGTGTGTCTTGGTTTCTCTTAAATCTTTTTCTCCTCCTTTTTTGTCAGTAAATGTAGAATCAGTCATTCAGAAAGCAACTGCTGGGGAGCTGGTTTAAGTCTCTCTCTGCTTTTTTGTCTTTTTCTGGGTATTGTCTTGGATTGCTTGTGACTTGCTCCTCAGGGTTAAACCTTGTTCTTCACAGAATCCCTGAACACTAGGGGTTGGACCTCGAAAGCTCATCTAGTCCAACTCCCCTTCCAGAGCAGGATCACCCAGACTAAATCACCCAGGAACATGTCCAGACGGGTTTGGATGTCTCCAGAGAAGGAGACTCCACAGCCTCTCTGGGCAGCCTGTCCCAGGGCTCCATCACCCTCACAGGGGAAAAAGTTCCTCCTGACATTCACATGGAGCTTCCTCTGCTCCAGCTTGCACCCACTGCCCCTTGTCCTGTCACTGCCATCACTGAGAAGAGCCTGGCTCTGTCCTCCTGACTCTCACCCTTTATGTATTTATAAACATTAATGAGGTCACCCCTCAGTCTCCTCTTCTCCAAGCTAAACAGGCCCAGCTCCCTCAGCCTCTCCTCATCAGGAAGGGGTTCCACTCCCTCCATCACCTTGATTGACCCGCACTGGACTCTCTCAAGGAGTTCTATGTCCTTCTTGAGCTGAGGGGCCCAGAGCTGGACACAACATTCCAGGTGTGGTCTCACCAGGGCAGAGCAGAGGGGCAACTGGCCCCCCATCACACTTCCCTGCACTGTGGTGCTTGCCTTGATTGGAGCGCTTTCTGGAGTCCTCCATCAGAACTGCATGGTTTCTCAGTTGACTGAGCAGCCTGCTTTTTTTATTATTAAAAAATAAGAGAGATGGGGAAAATACTTGAAGGTAGTATTTAAAAGGAGTGGTAGCAGAGGTTTCACAGCCCAGCAGCCTACACACACGCTCAGTTTAACCAAATTCCTGTGCTTTAATGGAAACATCTGGTTCAATCTCCCTGCATAACAAACAGGCCTGACTTGCAAACCTGTGACTGCTGAGCCACCTGCCTGCTTGCAGATGGAAAAAGGAACGGCTCGGAAGATGGTTCTGGGTCACTCAGCCCTCAGCTGTGACATCAGTGCTCAGGCTGCTGGTTGGGAAGGACAGCCTTGCCCTGGGTGGCAGGCATGGTGCCCTGTCACAGTCCTGTAGTCAGATGCTGTGCCAGGAGCTGATTAGAGTATAATGCTCTTTTGAAAAGCCTTTCCATGTTTGCCATAGCAGCGTAACAGCACAGATGTGAAATGTTAGTAAAATGAAGCTTAACCATGAGATGGCAAGCCTTCAGTAAACAGAGAGGCTCAGGGTGCTCCCAGAGACCTCCATCATGCCTGAAGTTTCTAAGCACCAAACGTTGGTGTTTCCCAAGGCTGAGAAGGGTTGTTAACGCTTTGGTGCTGGGGGCTGCTTTTATATGGCTGCAGTCTGCGTGTGTGCATCCGCCTGCCTTGGCTCGTGATACACACCGAGCGTTATTTACCCTAGTGGGAACCTGCAGCCAGAGGCTTTTTACAGTGCACACGTTAACTAGCCAGGAAAATCTTACCAAAAAGCCTTCAAAGCTTAAAAAGCAGTGTAGAGAAGCAGGCTTCTTTTCCATCTTCCAACAGGGAGGGCTTTCTCCTTACTGTGCATCACAACATTAAATGGAAGAGCGGTCCGATCGCTTCCCTCTCTGTGGCTTTATTTCTGATGCTGCTGAAGCATTAGCATGAACATCTTGTTGCTTTGGCGCTCTCTTTCCAAGTTGGGAACCACCCACCCTTCGCTGTACAACAGCACTTTGTTACACCATTTTTCCTGGAACCTGTAGTTGTTTTTACAGTTGCTGAACGTAATGGAGAACACACTAGTTTCCCTGGGTTCAGTGGGGACGTTAGAGGTTGAAATACTCTGTATTCAGGTATTTGTTAGTGACTTCTCTCCTTTACTGCATGAGTGGGTGCGTTTCATTCCATTGTTGCCTTCAGACAGTTGGTGGCACCATCAAGTGGAACGCCACGTTATGGCATTTCAGTGGTAAAATAGATGAAGTGGATACATGCTACTTTTGTTGTTGTTTGGTTTGCTTTGTCTCTAGTTATCGCTGGTTGAGGATAGCTAACAAATCTAGTACTTACCCAAGAGGAGTGTTTGGCACATTGTGCATCTATTATGGTGCAAAAAAATTAATGCTTTAAATGTGCTAAATGCTTCCTTCAGTGTGCCCTTCAGTTCACATTGCTAGAGCTGAGCAAACTGGTAAAAGGATTTGAAGAGTCTCTGAAAACCAGTAGTTCGGTGGACAAGGATACTAGTCTGGGGCTGAGGGAAAATTGCATTCCGATTTCTGCCCCAAAATCACATAGCAGGTCGGTGACTGGTTGCTTGGCCAGACATTTTTTGCTCTCATTCTTCTCTGTCTTGTCTTCACACTGCATATTTTTCTGGCAGGGACAGCCCTGCTGAAACTATAGAAAGCCATTCTCTGTAGTCTGTGCTGCCACAGACGATTCTCAACCAGTACACACAGTCTTGTGGTTTCATGGTTGCTTTAATCTGAGTTAGATCCACGCTGCAACTTCCCTCCCCTTTTGTGCCACCAGTAGCACCAGTGCAGCTGCACGGTAGGCTGAACTAGAGAATTGATTCGGTTAAAAGTTCATCTTTTTGGCTCGTTTGACCCTCTCTGGTTGAAGACAGGCACTTGCAGTTGGAGCACAGGTTACGTCAACTTCAATCAGCAGTACAGTCGCAGTCTCATTGTGTGTGTGCATGTTAGAATTCATCGAGGGGGTCTTGGTGCCTGTATGGGATCTCGGCTTGAGCTGAATTGGCAGCTAAGTGCAGTGAAGGGAATGTGCTTGGAAACCTCAAGGTTTTTGGCAAGGGGCTGTTAGAGATGCAGCTGTTCCAGTATTGTTACAGCTCCAGTTACAGCTCTGTATTTCGTTCTGTATTGTGAGAAGTAGCTGCTGTATGTACATCTTTGTCACGTGGGGTACCAGGACACACAACTTAGGGTATGTGTAGAAAACGGTTTCTAACTAAAACACACCTGAAAGGTGTTGGTCAGCTCTGCCTGTGCGCCACTGCGAGACAAGTAACCTCTTGGCAATGTTATTTTGCAGATAAGGAGTTATACGCCTGGATGAAGTGTGTGAAGGGACAACCTCACGATCACAAACACCTGATGCCAACCCAGATCATTCCAGGCTCTGGTAAGACCACCTAGGAACAAGCAGGGCATGGGGGTTTGTTTCTCCCAGGTTTATCTGTGAAGAGAGCCCAGAGTTCTCTCTTCTGACTTCTCATTTTCCATTTAAAGACTTGGGAATTGTCAGATGGTTGCAGGAAGGCAAGTGGTTCTGGGGAAAGAGCTGGTGAAGAGAGGATGAGGACTATGCTGGCAGATGTCTGAAGGGGTTCTGGGGACAGACGGCAAAGGAATTCAGGGTGTTTATTGTGACTTTTCTGTAACTTCTCAGAGCAGAATACACCAGCCAGCCTGTACTTAATAAAGCCGACCTTAGCTGTTAAAAGAGAATCTTAGAATAGTACCCCTGAGGAGCATTACACGGCAGTAGATTTTTTGGGACCTGTTCTTCGCTGTTTTCCGTCCCTCCCCACCCACCAAAACCCAAAAAGATTGGTGTGTGGTTTCAGTTGGACATCTGATTGAGCATCCTAAAGCAGAACACCGCGAAGGAGCTTGTCATAAATGAGAGACTTGGCAGTAATCCTAAACCCCACTAAATTCAGAGTTCTTGGTAGGACTGAGTAAGTTAATGAAGAAGTGTGGTTAGGCGTGGCGGCTGTTGGTAAGCGCAGCTTTATTTGTCATCTCTGTAAGCGCTGGTGCAGTAGCAGAGGATAGATAAACTAATGTGCCCTTAAATGTGTGAAGTAAATTCCCAGGTTATCTTGAGCTGGAAACACAGACTCGGTCATTATTTTCTGCATTGTTGCACGGTAATTCAGGTAGAAACGAAGGCTGGTTAGATTCAATCATCAATTCATATCGTGACATTCCCCAGAACAGCTTCCAGTTTGAAACTGGTTTTAAATTTAAATTGTGAAGTGAACCACTCACCTGGAAGTAGCACAGCAAAGACTGCCTGCGTAACCTCAGGTTTGCTCCCCTGTGTGTACCCATCACCAGCCAGCCTTACACAATCACGCGCTAATTCTTGTGTCGAGACACGGCTCACATCTGCCTGTGGCTTGATGGTTTTATTAAACGAAGCGATGATGCACCCACTGAACAGTGAGGAACAGGTAATGAATGACTGGCTGCCTTGGTGCGTGCCGTGCAGCTGGAACACGGGGTGAAGGTTAGAGCGTTCAGAAGAGTAGCGTGCAGTTATTTCGGTAAAGACCTTGTCTCTTTCTGCACGAGCTTTAAGGGAAATTGGACTGGTTTTAGGGTATTTTCAGTGTTAACTTCAACGTTTTGAATAGTGTGAATTTTGAAAGATTTGAAGATCCCGTTTTGCGTCGCAGTGTGATACTGTAAAGAGAGGGTCACAGACCGATGGGAGAGCTGCTGATGGTTTTCTTCTTGTCTTGTAGTTCTGACGGATCTTTTAGATGCCATGCACAGTATTAGAGAAAAATTTGAAATTAAATCCCACTGTCAGTGCTCCAGCAAGCAGAGCACGCAGGCTGGCAAGCTCCCTGCGATGAACGGCGTGTCTCAGGTGAGGCTCAAACCTGCGTGCGCGTGGCGTTCCGTGGGTCTGTATATTGAAATAGCACCCGCTGCGTTTTCATTTGCATGCACGACACTCAGGTGCCAGCCTTGTCTCCAGAGCACATTAAAGCCATGTTAGGATACCTAAAACTGACTTTGTTCTTTCCAGGTTCTGCAGAACGTCCTTAACCACAGTAATAAAATTTCTCTGTGCATGCCTGAGTCTCAGCAGCAGAACACTCCTCAGAAGTCTGAGACAAACGGCAACGCAAGCCCCAGGAGCGATGTAAGCACAGACAGCAAGTTAACGCCGCCCGAGTCCCAGTCGCCGCTGCACTGGTTAGCCGACCTGGCCGAGCAGAAAGCCAGGGAAGAAAAGAAAGGTACGTTAGGTGTTTGAAATCGTCACATCATGTCCAAGGCTTTGGGCACACGGGCGATACGTAATTAGATTAATTAGGAGAAAATCACACTGAGTTTTCTGCTCAGTAAAAAGAAAAGATGTTCTCTTCTCCCTCGGTTTAAATTGTGAAACAGCAGTGTCTTCTCCTGGTGGCATCAGGCTGTTGCCAGAAGAGCTGCAAGTGGAATGTGGGCTCAACGTGCCAGCATTTCCAGCTACAACCTCTCATGTGTGACAGGCCCTCACTCAGCTGTGTGTCTGAGATGCTGAGGACAGCCTTTTCAGGGTCACATTGTTTGCCTGCAGTTTGGAGGATCTAGTTGATCCTCTGGTGTGTTTTCAGGTGAATAAAGTGGTAGGGCTACAGTATATTACTGCCGCTGTAAGATGCGGGATACTGGTGCTCTCCCTGTGTCCGCATCGTGGTACAGCAGTGTAAACTTCCAATGGTTGTTTTTGTTGTAGAGAACAAAGAATGTCCTTCTGGAAAACATTCAAAGGAAGAGAAAGACCAGGATAATTTGGAGTCTCAAAACTGTAAAAGTTCCCCTCCTGCATCCCAGAACAATGAGCAAGGCTCAACCTTACGAGATTTATTAACCACAACAGCAGGCAAACTGCGCCTAGGTTCTACGGATGCTGGTATTGCTTTTGCTCCAGTTTACTCCACGGGAACAGCAGTAAGTGTTCACAAGACACCTGGTTTTGCTATCAGGATTTGAGAATCTCTAGTAGTTGTTTTGGTGTGCTGTAGTTAGAGCAGCCTGACAGCTGTATTGCTTCAAATATTTATTGTGGATGAAAACTTCATACACACACATCCATGTCTGCATTGATGTTACAGTGATAATACATACTATGAGGAAAATGTCCATGAAGTTAGACAAAGCCTTAACCTTCCTTAACATAGTCAGAAGATAGAAATGTACTGGTATTACCCAACTCAGTAAACCGGGAACCTTCCATTACCATCTCCCATGGAAGAACACAAGCAGTTTCCCACAAAGGGACTAGATTCACTGCAAGCTTCTAATTATTAAGGAAACGTTGCCATTCTGCTGCAAAAGGAATTGGGTTGGCTTTCTGTGGTTTTACATTGTTTAAGCATACTTTTGTTCTCTCTGTAGAGTGGCAAGAGTGGAAGGACTATGCCAAACATTCTTGATGACATAATTGCTTCAGTAGTAGAGAACAAGATTCCACCAAATAGAGCACCAAAGATAAATGTAAAATCTGAAGTAAAAGATGAGCCAAAGGATGATAAGAAATGTGTTCAGGATGACTGCAGTAAACAGTGCAGTGACATTCAGTATTCATGGATCTGTGACAAGCATGTTCTGTGGCTCCGAGACCATAAAAACAGCAACAACTGGAAGCTCTTCAAAGAGTGCTGGAAACAAGGGAGGGTAGGTATTGAACCCTTGGGTCTGCAGTGCAACCTCAGTATAAACTCTGGGAGAGCTGCATTAAAGGACAAATTTACCTAACCCTATGTTTGAGAGTCTGTTGTTAGCAGTGGGTGAAAGCTGCTTCAAAAGGCTCAGGCTTAGCCCACCTGAGCCTTGGGTAGCTCAAACTTGAGGTAACTGGTAATAAGAAATGGTTGTTACAGAGATTCAGACTCCAGAAGGATGTGTGTACGGCACCGTGCTGTTATGGGAAGCATTAACAGCTCTGTATAGCCAAAGTCTGCAGCATTTCAGAGGTGTCTGTGCTCAGGGTTAATTGAGGGAGGTGTTTATTCCACAGCAGGACCCAAAGAATTGCAGTGAAGGGAGTTAAATTCAGTTGGTGACCAGACACAAGTGATCTTCTGCAGGGCTTGGTGCTAGGGCCAGGTCTCTTAAACATCTTATCAGTGATCTGGACAAGGGGATCAAGTGGCCCCTCAGTCAGGTTTGCAGATAGCACTACGTTGGGCAGAAAGAGAAGGGCAGTGAAGATGGTGAAGGGTCTAGAGCACAAGTCTGATGAGGAGCTGCTGAGGGAACTGGGGCTGTTGAGTCTGGAGGACGGGAGGCTGAGGGGAGACCATCTCCATCTCTACAGCTCCCTGAGAGGAGGTTGGAGCCAGGTGGGGATTGGTCTCCCAAATAACAAGCAATAGGACAAGAGGAAATGGCATCACATTGTGCCAGGGGAGGTTTAGATTGGGTATTGGGAGCAATTCCTTCCCTGAAAGGCTTGTCAAGCCCTGGAACAGGCTGCCCAGGGAAGTGGTGGAGTGTCCTGGTTTCAGTCAGGATAGAGTTAACTCCATTTGTAGCAGCTGATGGGATGCTGTGTTTGGGAGTTACAATGAAAGCAGTGCTGAGAACACCCTGATGTTCTTAGTTGCAGTCAGACAGTCAAGGACTTTCTCAGCTTCTTCCTATTTCTCTGTTCAGGAGAAAGGAGGGGCGAAGCCAGGACAGGTGACCCAGATGGGCCAAAGAGAGTATTCCATGGCAATGACGTCCTGCCCAGGAGAACGGGGGGCTGAGGGGAGGAAGAAGAGGGGCGGTGGCGGGACGCGTGCTGCTTGGGGGGACGGTCGGGTTCCGGGACAGCTCTGGGTGGTACCTGAGTTGTGTGGGTCGGGGAGAAACTGCATTGGGGATCAAGAGTTTCATCTTCTTTTGCTCTAAAGTCCTGTTAGCATTGGGATATTTGATCTTTCTGTTCTCTTAGTAAACTCTCCTTATCCCAACCCAGGGGCCTCTTAGTTTCTTGGGTTTGGAGTTATTTGCCCTTCCTTTTCCCTTCCCTTGTTTCCCCCTTTTTCCCTCTTCCCCTGCTCTTTTCCTTTAAGGAGCAGGCAGCTGCGTGGATCTCGGCCCACAGCCGGGGGAAACCACGACATGGAGTCACCAGCCCTGGGGGTATTTAAAAGCCCTGTAGAGGTGGTGCTTAGGGACACAGTTCAGCCGTGGGCTTGGCAGTGCTGGGTTACCGGTTGGACTTGATGATCTTGGAGGTCTTTTCCAACCTAAATGATTCTATGAAAGATTCCAACCTAGGATGCTGTGAGAAGGATAAGCATTGATAGTATCTTAACTTTTTTTTTTACAGCCTGTTCTAGTTTCTGGTATGCATAAGAAAATGAACTTCAGTCTGTGGAAAGCTGAGTCCATCAGTCTGGATTTTGGCAACCAGCAAGCTGATATCTTGAATTGCAAAGACAGTATTATTTCAAACACCAATGTCAAGGAGTTCTGGGACGGTTTTGAAGATGTTTCAAGTATGTTGCTTCAAATGCATTATTCCATTGATTCTGAACGTGGTCAGAACTGCAGTTAAATACATTAAATATTTTAACAGCAGTTAAAATATTCTTAGTGGATGTGGATCTTGAGGCTTTGAAGACACTTTAAAAGAAAGCTCTAGGTAATCTGCCTCCAGAGGAAGCGAATGGGACTTGGGTTTTGTACCTTTGCAGAATGAAAGACTCACCAACATACCAGCTAGGTCTGACTGAGAAACCAAAAAAAGATTGTCATTCCTCACCTAGGTGAATTAGTTTTGTGTCTGTGTCGAGCCTTGAAATTAATTGTCCCCTGTTTTGTGAATGGACAGGTTAAGAGTTGAGTTACGTGTTTACGTTGAATCAAGTAAAACACCTACAGCATGTTAGTTTTTAGTAATTTCTGTGTTACTTGCAGAACGGCAGAAAATAAAAAATGGGGAAACAGCTCTACTAAAACTGAAAGATTGGCCTTCTGGTGAAGATTTCAAGGCTATGATGCCAGCAAGGTATTTTAATTTCATCTCCAATATCCTTAGGTCAATCTCCACGCTGTGGTTGGGGTTTGGGGTTTTTTGTCCCCTTCCTTTTGTTTTAATTCTTTTTGGTTTGGAGTGGTTTTTTCCTGTGGATAACAACACAAATTCAGGTGCATGCTTCTTTCTTCTCTCTTCCAGATATGAGGACTTACTAAAAAGTTTACCCTTACCTGAATATTGTAGTCCAGAAGGAAAATTAAACTTGGCTTCTCATCTGCCGGGATTTTTTGTCCGTCCGGATTTGGGACCCAGACTGTGCAGTGCATATGGTGAGTGTGCCCTAGAAATGCAGAAGTTCCCTCTTCCATGTGGGCATGGAATCACAGAATCACAAGTTTGGACAATACCTTCAAGATCAAGTCCAACCATTCCCATCCTAAGCTAAACCATATCCCTAAGTACCTCACCTACCCCCGTTTTAAACACACCCAGGGATGGTGACTCAACCCCCACCCTGGGCAGCCTGTTCCAGGCCCTGACAACTCTGTCAGTAAAAGTTTTTTTTTTCTAATATCTGATCTGACCCTGCCCTGGGGCAGCTTGAGGCCATTGCCCCTTGTCCCGTCTCCTGTCTGAAGAGACCATCGCCCACCTCTCTGCACCCTCCTGTCAGGTCAGTGGAGGTGGGGAGAAGGTCTCCCCTCAGCCTCCCCTTCTCCAGGCTGAACACCCCCAGCTCCCTCAGCCGCTCCTCAGAGGATTTGCCCTCCAGCCCCTTCCCCAGCCTGGTTGCCCTTCTCTGGACTCTTTCAAGGACCTCAGTGTCCTTCTTAAGGTGAGGAGCCCAGAACTGGACCCAGCACACAAGGTGCAGCCTCACCAATGCCCAGTACAGGGGCACGATCCCCTCCCCAGACCTACTGGTCACACTATTTCTGATACAAGCCAGGATGCCATTGGCCTTCCTGGCCACTTGGGCACACTGCTGGCTCATGTTTATCCAATTCTGCTTTGCAAATTGTTGTAACAGAACAAGAAATGAGCTGTAATTTTTGTAGCATGGTGGCTCTGCTTTTCAAAGTTCTCCAGGTGTCCTTTGAGATAAAAGTGCTAACAGGAGGGATCAAGGTGTGGGTCTGAAGAGCTGAATAGTTGCCAACACCGTTATGTAATACTGCTGCAAGGCCTAGAGTTCCAAAATGTCCTTTGGACTTTGGCACGCATGTTTTCAGCTCCTAGAGCTAATGTTACTTTTCCTCTGGGCTTTGGGGATTTCTTTGGTTAAGAACTCAGCCTGCAGCCAGGCATAGAAGTGACACATCTGATTGGCTGACTTTGTGTATTGGTTGTGCTCCTGCTCTGCCCTGAACAAGCTGAGAGGTTGGGAAGAAGCATCATGGGCAGGAAATCATAGAACCATAGAACAGTCTGGGTTGGAAGGGACCCCAAGAGTTCCAACCCCTGCCACAGGCAGGGCCACCAACCTCCAGGCTTGGAGCTACACAAGGTTGCCCAGGGACCCATCCAACCTGGCCTTGAACACCTCCAGGGTCGGGGCACCCACCCCCTCTCTGGGCGGCCTGTTCCAGCCCCTCATCACTCTCTCTGAAAAGAACTTCCCCCTAATATCTCATCTAACCCTTCCCTCCATCAGCTTCACTCCATCCCCCTTGTCCTGCCAGTCTCTGCCCTTTGAACAAGCTGATTCCCCTCCTGTTCCTCTGCTCCCTTCAGGGACTGGAAGGCTGCAGTGAGGTCCCCCCACAGCCTTCTCTTCTCCAGGCTGGACAAGCCCAGCTCCCCCAGCCTCTCCTCGTAGGGGAGCTGCTCCAGCCCTTTAATCATCTTCATGGCCCTAATGTCAGTGGTTGTTCTGTTGAAATGTGTTTTGTTTTGACACAGCCACAACATAGGGTCAGTTACCTGGGCTGAGAGATCTCTCAAGGTCTTTTGTTTAAAAGAGGCATTTTCTTGGTTCTGTCAGTGCAAGAAGAGCACGTTTGTGTCTTGGTGCTGTCACATTAAAGCCTCTCTGTGCATCAAGCCCACGATGCCTGGTGTTGGCTCAGAAATTTCCAGTTAGCTGTTGCATGTTTCTGCCTGACAGTAAATACGCAACCAACCAAATCTCCATTTTATCTTGTAACACAGGTGTGGCTGCTACTAAAGACCATGACATAGGAACCACAAATCTCCATATTGAAGTTTCTGATGTTGTGAACATCCTTGTTTATGTTGGCATAGCGAAAGGAAACGGAGTGCTTTCCAAATCAGGTAAAGGGAAGCTTGTTGTACGAGGTAGGCACACGGCGTAGGTGGGCCAAAGGATCTGCTGCCTTGGAACTGCTGCCTTGCCTTTGAAGGGGAGGGAAGGTGCCCAGCAGTACTTGCTGAGACCTGGGACATTTCCTTGTTTCATTGTGCATAAATCGTGCTGCAGCTCCTGAGTTCTGAAGTGTTTCAGAGTCGTCTTCATGGCTCTTGCCATTGCTGTGCTGGGCCCACGGAGCTCATGAAAGGGCGGGATGAAGGGTTTTCCCTGGAAGCTGCAGTAGTTGTTATCAGTTACTATGGCAGGATGATGTATTTGCCAAGCCTTCTGTTTATCCCACTCCCTCTGGAGGCACTGTGTTTGCTCTATCAAGTTTGGACTGTTCTGTAACTTTTCAGCACAGAGAGCTTGAATTGGTGTGCGTGATAGTCCTCCATGGGAGCTTTATGCAGAACACTCTTCAAATTGCTTTGCTCCTTTCCCATCCTTTGGTCTTCTTGTTCCACAATGACCAAGTGCAGAGTTTGGGTGCAACTAACAGAGCTGCCAGAGGGTTTGCTCACCTTTATTTGCTTTGTTTTCACCTGCCTGTGCACCCAGCTAAGAGCAGCACAGCCTCAGTGGGGCAGGGTCGGGGGAGGCTCTGACTGCTTGACAAGCTGCTGCACAACAGCACCCAAACCACTGCTTTTGCTGACTGGGGGGAAAACACCTTTTTTGCCTTCTTGCTGGTGCTGGCCCTGCTTGTTTGTTGCAGGTGGGAGAATGTGTTCTGTCAAATTGGAGAGGTATATAAAAATAGTTTAGAAATTCACAGTCGTCTCCTGTTCCACATGCAGAGTGAGGGGGTCACCTCGGGGCTTCTCTTGCATTAGCAGACTGCTCACACTCACTCCAGGCGTTAGGAAATGAAGGTGATGAGCTTTGGGGTTGTTTTTTTTCCCCTGGCTTTTAAAAAAAAAAAACCCTCTTTTTTTTTTTGGTTGAATTTTAGGAGTTTTGAAGAAGTTTGAGGAGGAAGATTTGGATGACCTTCTGAGGAAGCGGCTGAAAGATTCAAGTGAATTGCCCGGCGCTTTGTGGCACATTTACGCTGGCAAAGATGCTGACAAGATCAGGGAGTTTCTGCAGAAGGTATGACTTCCAACAGTGATGGGCTGGTAGATACAAACCAAATATAACTGGTACATCTGGGAGTTGACAAAAACATGAACCCCACCTCTGCTTAGGGAAGGCAGGAAAACAAAGTTCTTTGCTTTATAGCATGTAAAACAAATAAAAATTGACCTGCTACTTCAGTCAACAAAGAATGTAATGTGATGCATAGTCACCTGTTCAGGGTTAGAGGTGGCCTGTGAGCTCAGAGGGCTCAAGAGGGTGTGGAGATCTGTGACCTGTTCTTGTCCTTCTCGAATGCAAAGGAGAATTACTATTTTTAGGGGGGTATCAGCATCTGTAGGGTGACATTTTTCTGTCACTGATCCGTTCTTGCATCATCAGCTGCTGAAATTTCTGTGAATTATCCCATGCAAAAACCTTGCAACCCAGCAGCCACCAGTCTCCCTAAGGAGCCCACTCCAAGAAACACTCCTTGGCTCTCAGCGAGGGCGCTGGTTCGCCCAAGGGCAGCAGACTTGTTCAGCTTCAGCTGTGGAGCAGATCGTCCTTCGGCCGCGTGTGATGAACAAGTTGGAGCCACGTCAGAACATAGCAGGGTGCTGCACAGGATGAATATCCACCACTGAGTTGCTGATAATCATCAGTGGCATTCCATTTAGAGATAGCATCTTGGGAGCAGTTCCTTGCGCCCTGTCTGCAGCATGCTTTCATGTTCTGGAAGGTGGCCGTGGGGGATGACGTAGAAATACCAAAGTATCACTGAAATGGTTGCTTGAGGAAAAGAAGTCTTCACTGTCTTCTGCTGTGGGGAAAAAAGATGAGTTTTAACTGGCTAAACCGAAGGGGTCCACAAACAAACTGGTGGCCAGGGTCTCTGCTGTGAGCAGGAAGAGCCTCAGAAACATGGTGGTAAGGATTCCCTTGAACAATAGGGCAGTGTTCCAGGGTGGCTGTCCTCTGGTGATTCCAGCATTTGCTTTTTGGCAAGCTGATCTGTGGGGGAAAAACAGAGCACTAGTAGACAAAATAGAGCTGACTCCAGGAGATGATGGATTACACAGCTAGGCTTTTCTGTTCTTCCAAAAAGTAGACTGTGGCTTCAGCTTGGGAAAGAATTGTGAACAAAATCAGGAATGGGAGGGCATAGGTGGACAGCAGGTAGTACTCGGCCAGCTTCTTGCAGAGCAGTCAGTGGCTGAATTGGTGACTCAGGAGTTGGGATGGCTTTGACTACTGCTGAGAGGCAAAATGTTAGAAAAGTGGCAAGACACAGGAAATTGAGCTCTGCATCGCATAATTCAGTGGATTTAACACCAGTATGAATAAAAAACAGTGTTTTGGTGAGAGATGTGTCACCTGAGTCACAACAGATGGGTTGAGTATGTGGTTTTTACCTTCAGTTGCTTTTTTTTCTTTAGTGATTCCTTAATTAAGGGTCATGTTTGTTCCCTGGTGCTTAACTTGAGGAACAGTTGTTGCAGTTAAGTCTGCCCCTGCTACCAAGTGGAGTTCTTAATGTCTTTTTTTTTTTTCCCAAATTCCTTGATGAGATGATAGGAAAATGACTTCTTACCACGGAGGGATTGAGATGGGAAGGGCAGGTCCTACAGCCCAGTGCCATGCTTCTTCAGGCAGCCTGGAGCAGGTCATCCAAGACCCTGTGTCCTTTGTCTGTTGCTCTTTTTTACCCAGGCTGCAGTCAGGGTGTTGTTGCTGTGTCAAAAATGACCCTGGTACGCTCCAAGAATTGGCAGCGTAGAAACTCTTGAGATCAGGTGTGATCCCCTCTGTGAAGGGAGTCGCAGAGAGAACATGTGGCTTATTAGTAGCTTCTCATGCCAAGTTCTTCAAAGCTCTGCAGTTCGAGCAGGAGTTGTGCAGGTGTCTTCAGTTCCTGTGAGGTTCTTCTGAATCCCTGAGGAAAATTCTCGGGCTCTTCTCTCTACTTACAGATAGCAAAAGAGCAAGGCCTGGAAGTTCTACCGGAGCAAGATCCCATACGTGATCAGAGTTGGTATGTGAACAAAAACTTCGCCAAAGACTTCTTGAAGAATACGGAGTGAAAACCTGCACAGTGATCCAGTTCCTTGGAGACGCCATCATCCTGCCAGCGGGAGCGCTTCATCAGGTAACCTGCAGCTGCCTAAAGATACACAGGATCCAGTAACGTGAGAGCCCTAACCACACCTGTGCCCCATGGCCTTCTCTTACTGGTACCAGTCAGCGTGCACTAGGAGCAGGCAGCGGTTTGAACAGGTCGGTGTTCCCTCCTTCCCTTGGAAGGAAGAATGAGCGGGCTACAACCAACCACCGCTTGGCTTTGCATTCCATTAGTGGGTTTCCACATAAACTGGTACCAGTAATGGCAAAGTCCAGTTATTGTTCCTTCTAATCCCAAAATTTCCTTGCCCCCAGAGTGGGAGAGGGAGGAACCCAAACAGATAAATACACCTGGGTGTCACTTGCTGGTTTTGTCTTCAGCCACAGGAGAGCCCTTGAGACAGTTGGGTGTAACAGGGGGTTCTTAACGGGCTTTGGAGGCTGTTTCCCTGGTCCAGGTAAAGTTGTTTCTTACAGAAAAGGTCCATCACTTGCCAGGAGCCATCATTGTCCCTTCAGCAGCTTTCCTACCATCAGCAAGAGCGGACACTGCCTTTGTAGCAGCTGGGCTGAGAAATTCCTGGCTGCCTCAGAAATCCAGGTGCTGCCACTGAGGGAGTTCTGGAGCAACAGCAGGAGCTTGCCATGGGTCAGCCCTCTCCTAGCACATGGGCTTCGGTGTACCCGGTTTTGTTGGTGTTTCTGCTTTTCCCCTTGCACCCCACAAACTGCTTCTCTTTGAAAAGAGAAAGAGCGCAGTGGCTTAGAGGTGGGGCTTGGGCAGTCCTAGATTGACTCTTTACCCAGTGAGCCTTTTCTTGTAGAAATAGGAAAACGGAGCAGGACCTCTCGCTGTCTTGCCAGCGTCAGGCACTGCTAACGTGGTAGGTGGCTGCCAGGGAACCAGGAGCATCCCTGCCCTGCAGCAGGGGCTGTGAAAGAGAGATCCTTGATCTCCAGGCGGGGCCAGGCAAGGCCAGGCCTTTTGGAAGAAGATGCTGTTTGGTTTAGATCAGCTTCTAACCACTGTTGGCTCCTGTCAGAGAGGAAGCAGTGACTTACCCACGTCACCATGACCAAAGCGGCAGAGTTTGTCTGTGAAAAAACTGACTGGGCTGTAGTGAGAGGTGTGATGCCCACCTCAGCTGGTTCTGCTGGTTGCTGGGGCATGGGAAGCAGCAGGTACCTTACTCAGAGGAGACTCCTTTGTTACTCAGTGACGTTCTTTAGATGGGATTCATAGGGTGGTGTGGAATTCTTTTCTGGCACAGGAAGAATAAACAAACAAACCCCAAAAGACCAAACCCAAGTGAGCAGGTCTTGGGTTGTTGTAGGTCATTGTGTCTCCAGGAAGGACTGTCTGACGTTGGTGTTCTGAGCTCCTGGGAGGCTGAAGCAGTTAGGGCTCCCGGAGCTGATCAGACTGCGTTGCATCCTCCGTTAACCTTTCTCTGATCTCTAAAAACAAGGGAGGTGTCCCATGTACAAGGACGAACAGGGAGCCCACAGAAAGTCACACACAGAGTGGGTAATGCGCTTTCTAAGGCGCGTGGTGTCACATAATGCTGTGCAGAACATAAACATGAAGGAGTGGGACTGTTCAGGCTTCCCTGCAGTTGGTAGGTAGGTTTAAGGACCGAAAATAAGACCACTCTTCTCTTTACCTCCTTGGCTTTAAACTCCAGATTGCTTTTGAAGTGGTAACGTTCTAGCTTCTGGCACCAAGGAGTTAATGACACGGTGTTTTTAAACAGTAGTGGGTGAAGCTGAGAACCTTTTCATCTTCAGTGAGAAGTTCCTGTGCATCTGCCACGTAGGAGGAAAGGAAAGCATCGTGTTCTTTCATGTATGCGTAGTGCTCGCTCTACGGAGACCCATGAACGCTGACCTTAGGGATCAGCACCAGCACTTCGTATGCACAAAGCACATCTAAACACTTCAAGTAAACCTGCACAATAATGTGTACCAGGTTCAGCTCACAGAGTGAGTGCTTCAGATTTACATGCACAGCGTGAGCCTTTATTAATTCACACTGGATGACAGCTGATCCTAAATTTAGTGGTAAACGACCGTTGTTGGCTCGTTGGTCGCATTACGGTGTAGAGGAAATGGGGCTGAGGTCACTGCGGGTAGCTCAGACACTGCCAGCCTGGAGCCGGTGAGGGTTGTGGTGTCACTCCTGCTTCTGCTGTGCTGCCCTAGAACCGGACTGCTCCAACCCAGAGGAGGTCGTGTGTATTCCTTCGATACATCCTTTTTCCCCCAGCCCCTGTGGATTCATGTCTGGCTTTTAAAGTCACTTGTTCTTAGTGGTTTATGGCAATGTAAAACATTCCTTCTTGCTTCTCAGGTTTCCCCCTCCTCCCCATGCACTCACAGACAGTGGTCACACCACTCTTGTGATGGTCTCAGAGGCAATGTCTGACTGTTCCGTGGTGGGGTGGGAGGGAGAGCCTGCCCTGTGAGCCGTGACAATCGGAGCAGCCTCGTCAGTACCTCTTGGGAGGGAGTCATGCTCTCTGGGGGAACCAGAAATAGATCCGTGTTGGACTGGTCCCTGGAATGTACCTCGAGTGGCAGGATGGCATCTCCTTCCCTCAGGGCTGTACAAGCAGGGCAGCTCAGAAGCATCCCCCACCTCACTAACGCCTGGGCCTTGTTCGCCCACGGCACTTGCAGCAGCGAGCCCTCAGCTCTCCTTGGAAACTTCCCCAGCGAAGGGAAGGGCTCTGCTACTGTTCTGACTGAGCAGCTCCTGCTCTGCTCTGGGTCATCCTGTATCACAGCCCTCCTCTGGTGTGTGCTCCCTGGTTTCAATTCGGTGATCCCAAATTCGTAAAGCATTTTAGTGATCAATTAAGGGAGAGAAATGTCCTTGGTGATTGAACCTCATTGTTCCAGCTGCATGCAAAATTTGCTCGCTCTGGAACAGTGTTGTCTTTTACAGTGGTCTTATCTTGATCTAACAGCAGGGTTGTGTATTGTAAAATAACACGCTGGAGGTGATGCGACATCCTGGCGATGGTGCGATAAGGATGTAGGGTAAAGGTCTGGGAGCTGCGTGTGCAGCGCTGCTGGGCTGAGCGCCGGCCGTGGGGGCGAGCTGTGCGGGTGGCTGGGCAGCGAGGGGCTGCAGCCGTGGCGGTGGATGGCTCTTTCCTCCCTTCCCCCTCACCTGTTCCACCCTGGCTCAGGTCCAGGGCTTTCCTGACGGACTTTTTCCTTGGCCCATTTCCTGGGCCCTGCAGTAAACTTTGGCTCTGCGTGGGTAGAGGGTGAAGCTGTTCTCTCTGCTCAGCTGGAACTGGCACAGCCGTGGGAGTGCCGCAGTCCTCGCCCCGGGAACCTCAGGGGAATTGTTGCTAAACACGTTTATTTGTGTGTGTGGTGTATCAGCGGAGCTGCCAGCTCCCCTGATAGGTACCTGCCAGGTAACACCCACCTTACCCCTCAGACTGCACACTGGCTGGCTCGACAGCCCTGGAAGGGAAGGAGGTTTCAGGCAGGGCAGGAGGGAAGATCTGAGGGCAGCACACACTGTCTGCCCTGCCATGGAGGGAGGGGGAAGCAGTAAAAATTAGTCCCGGAGAGGAGAAAGTGAGAGCGGTGTGGGGTTTGCATGGGGCAGGAAGGGAGAGAACTTGAAGCAGGTGAGCAGCCTGTGAGGGAAAAGAGGGGGCTGGAGCTGGCAGCACAGAGGTGGTTCAGCCAAAGCACTTGGAAATTCCTCTCTCCCTGGTGGGGACCTCGCAGTGGCACTTGTGGCACTCCTGCTCGTTGCATGGCATTAGCAAGCCCCCCTTTTCTCTGCCATGGCTGTGTATCAGCAGGAGGATCGGCACTGCTCTGCTCTTTTCTCTGGTTCCCAGGCCACAGCGATCCTGTGCACAGCACCGGCCAGAGCCTGGCTTTTTGCCTGCCCAGGGACAAGCTGCCTTCCAACCCCAGGCTGGGGCACTGGCTTTGCAGCAGCCAAAAACTATTTAGTTTTTAATAAGAGCCCTGTCCTCAGCTGTGTCGGCCCTGAAGGTATTTTGAGTGTTGGGTGTCTCAATGGAAACTTCCGAGTATGCACTAAAAAATGTCCAGGTTTTGCTCGGTTCGGGCTTAAAATGCACTGAGCAGGGTGGGACTGAGCAGTTTGCCAGGGTGGGACTGAGCAGTTTGCCAGGGTGGCGATGTTGGCTGTGGGAAGTTTGCAGAACCGGCACCACACAGCTTGATGAGCAGGGAGAATTTGGGGAAATGAGGGTTTTGGCACCCTGGAGAAGACAGTGTGATTGCTCAGGGCAGAGGGGCAAAAGCCTTGTGTTGGGTGTTTCTGGAGAGGGCAAACGGGAGTTGGTAAGTCACAGCAAGGAAGCGTTTTTGCTTTCCCTCGTCCTCCAGGCACGACCTGGGCAGTGGGAGATGGTGTCCGTTTCTCCCAGTAGGTAAGAAGTGCACGGAGAAAAAAGACAGGGCGTTTCCCTCCCCCATTCTGTAACTGCCCCTTCGTTCCTTTTCCTTCCTTTCCCCTTTAAATGCTCCTCGGTGAGCGTGGCAGAGCGTGGGTGCAGGCTTCCAGCATGTGGCCTGAGGTCCCACAGGGCAGGGCTGCTGCGGCGCGGCGCCTGCGCACTGCTCAGCAAAGGGCTGCGTAGTACGTGGCAGCAGCGCCGGTGCAGCTGGTGGAAGGGTGGAATGACACCTCGGAGAGTGCTGGGCTCCTGTGGGAGCCAGGCCAGGGAGCAGCGCCGGCAGATGCGTGCTGTTCGCGGAGTGCCTTTCACCAGAAGCGAGCTTGGATAAGGCGAATCCACTGAATACCTCCCTGCGTACAGGCACCCGTTAGCCCTGGTTAATGGCCATGGTTAAAGACCTCTCGAGGCCCACTCTGTTGTCAGGTATCTCTGCCAAAGAATAACCCTGGAATCCTAATTCTCAGTCTCCTCCTCTTGTTTTGGATAGGTGCAAAATTTCCACAGCTGTGTTCAAGTCACCGAAGACTTTGTGTCTCCGGAACATCTTGTGCAGTCATTTCACCTAACGCAGGAGCTGAGGCTGTCAAAGGAAGAAATCAATTACGATGATAAACTGCAGGTAGGAAATGGATTGGGCTCTGGAAGCTCTCGGGAGGCAGGGCATGCTCCGGCTCATTGGAATGCGGCACAGCGCGCGGAGCTCCTTCCTCGCCGCTGTTCGCACAGAATAACAATGAGCAGCAGCACGAGTGCCCGGGGAGCAAACGCCTCTCCCTTGAGTTTGCTGGTTTCATTAATTTCACGTTTATGTTTTAAAACGTGTAGAAAAAGGTGTTCCCTTTCCCACTGTCCTGCCCACCCCCATCCGCGGGGCCGCGGGCTTGTTGCCCTTGCTAAAACGTGTCTGGTGTTCCCGCAGGTGAAAAACATCTTGTATCACGCGGTCAAAGAGATGGTGAGAGCTTTGAAGATCCACGAAGGTGAAATGGAAGATATGGATGAAAACTAAGGGAGCTCAGCTTTCTGTGCGTTAACGTCGAACGGGGGTTATCTTTCCTAATATCCCAACGGTATGCACACTAACTTAAGCTTCACAAGCCATCAGTGCCAAGAAAACGTAGTCATCGCATTTACTCATTCATGACACTGCAACGGTAGAGCTTGGTATCACAGCCACTGTGATTACACGTTAGACTTGCAAAACAATTGAGCGGCGTTCCGCTGCCCTGTATCATAATGTACATGAAGTTTGTGAAATGTCAAAGATTTAAGATGATGTATTTATTTTTGGAAGAAAAAAGAAAAAAAAAACAACCACAAAATTCTATGCTATATTGTTGATCAAATGTAAATGTGACTTGTACAGTTTGCTAAAATCCGATATTTTTCACTACATTGAGACAGTTACTGTGAGAGTAGGACACGAACACCAGCTATTGCCTGCATTTGGGATCTTGCTGAGTCCGCACAGCAGTCATGTCATAATCTGAAAATTACTGCCAAATAATTGTAAACTTTGTAAAATATAAAGTATATAAAGTAGATATTAAATACAGACACTTCAGTATTTTATTGAAGCTATTCAGTGTACAATTAAACGTTTTCAAAAGGTGTAATTTATTTAAAAATTGTCTCATTTTGGTAAAATTTATGTGAACTTTTAAAGCTAAATATTAAACTTAATATGCTATGTAAATATATACATATATACATTCAATGATGTATTTTTTTAAAACATTGGCTTGCTTTAATTTGTTAAAAGTGCAAGTGTTACACATGCTTTGTACATTGAAGTTGAAAGGGGTTTTACATTTTCCATTAAAATGACTTTATCAAACCTCGTCTCGTCGTCTTTGTTCCTTTAACGCTTGGGGCCGTGCGCGGCGGACAGCGGGAGCCCATTGGCAGCGCAGGGCCAGCGCGTCCCCAGCGGGGTGGAGGTGTGGGGCATGTTCTGCCTTCTCTGGGTTTGGGACAAACCTGTGAGGGGAAAGCGCTGGAGCGTGGCTCCAGAGGGGATGGAGCCTTTCCTGAGGAATCAGTTTCAGCATCGCTTGGGCTCTGTCTTTAATTATCCTGGCACTTAATCTGGGCAAAGGGGGAAAGGAATTTCTAAAGAACCAGTTACCTCTTGGCTCCTTATGGTTCAAGTAATACAGCAAAAAATGGATGGGTTTTTTTACAAAGATGTGGCTTGTACCTTGTTGTATTTGACAATGTTCAGCCAAACTTCAACTGTAGGAGTTAATTTGGACAATTGAAGTGCTCATGGATTTAAAGGACTAAACCTGGTTTGTGTTTCCAAGTTCCTCCTACCCAAGCTCTTCCTTTGTGACCTTTTCCCTGCCACCTTTGCTGATGAATCCGTAAGCGTATGGCAAAGCTGTTCACCTGCAAAAACCTGCGGGTGAAGCGAACGGTGAAGCAGCCAGAATCCTCCCAAAGCAAAGCTTGGGAGACTGACATTGCCTCTCATTTTGGAGAGGCAAAGCTGACGGGCTGAAGCTGCAGCATTGTGTGGCATGCTGCATAAGCGCTGGCATAGGGAGATCCTCACTGCCTGCCTAGCAAAGATAGATCAGTAAGTTAGAACTGGATGAACGGTGTCCTGGTTTCAGTCAGGATAGAGTTCACTTCATTTGTAGCAGCTGATGGGATGCTGTGTTTGGGAGTTACAATGAAAGCAGTGCTGAGAACACCCTGATGTTCTTAGTTGCAGTCAGACAGTCAAGGACTTTCTCAGCTTCTTCTATTTCTCTCTTCAGGAGAAAGGAGGGGCGAAGCCAGGACAGGTGACCCAGATGGGCCAAAGAGAGTATTCCATGGCAATGACGTCCTGCCCAGGAGAACGGGGGGCTGAGGGGAGGAAGAAGAGGGGCGGTGGCGGGACGCGTGCTGCTTGGGGGGACGGTCGGGTTCCGGGACAGCTCTGGGTGGTACCTGAGTTGTGTGGGTCGGGGAGAAACTGCATTGGGGATCAAGAGTTTCATCTTCTTTTGCTCTAAAGTCCTGTTAGCATTGTTCTATTTTATCTTTCTGTTCTCTTAGTAAACTCTCCTTATCCCAACCCACGGGCCTCTTAGTTTCTTGGGTTTGGAGTTATTTGCCCCTTCCTTTTCCCTTCCCTTGTTTCCCCCTTTTTCCCTCTTCCCCTGCTCTGTTACTTTAAGGAGCAGGCAGCTGCGTGGATCTCAGCCCACAGCCGGGGGAAACCACGACAAACGGTCACTATAGCATTCATCCCCTCACTTGGTTCAGTTAAACACAATAAACTGGTGTGGTATTTGCACTGGGTGCTCATTTAAAAGGCTGGCTAATGGGATCTGAGTGACCTGCAATGCATGCAAACGTAACCTGGCAGATGGGACGGCCTCATGACCTGCCCACAGCAGTGACAGCGTTTCCGGGCACTTAATGGGAAGAAGCCAAAAGCGAAAGAATGAGGGAAACGTGGCCCAGGCTGAGGGTGCTGTGAGGCCACAGTTGTTGCCAGCTCGAAAAGCCTCTGCACATCGCATGCTCTCTGCATCCCCAGGCTGCACGGGGTCATCAGAGGTAACCACTTCTCCAAACAGCACCAGAGAGACCAAAAACTCTGGTGCTTTTACATACTTACCGTACCAAATCCAGCTTATTCACAATCTTAATGTTTCTGCTCTGTCACAGAGGATCATAGAATCACAGACTGGTCTGGGTTGGAAGGGACCCCAAGGATCATGGAGCTCCAACCCCCCTGCCACAGGCAGGGCCACCAACCTCCAGGCCTGGAGCTACACAAGGTTGCCCAGGGACCCATCCAACCTGGCCTTGAACACCTCCAGGGATGGGGCATCCCCTACCTCCCTGGGCAGCCTGTTCCAGCCCCTCATCACTCTCTCTGCAAAGAACTTCCCCCTAATATCCAATTTAAACCTTCCTTCCCTTAGCTTCACTCCATCCCCCTTGTCCTGCCAGTCTCTACCCTTTAACAAGCTGATTCCCCTCCTGTTTCTCTGCTCCCTTCAGGGACTGGCAGGCTGCAATGAGGTCCCCCCACAGCTTTCTCCAGGCTGGACAAGCCCAGCTCCCTCAGCCTCTCTTCTTAGGGGAGGTGAGAGAAGAGGAGCTTTCCCTGTGAGATATGGGAGCAGGAAGCTGGGCTGGCATTGTGCTTGCTACCAGTATGACTGGGGCTTTTCACAGCCGGTGCCTGAGACTAGAGGGCTGTGTGGGGATGCCTCTTGTGTTCAGGTTAGTTCTTCCCATTTGAACCTTTCTGTGCTCTTCGAGGCAACCCTGGGTGTGTTTTCCCATCTTCCTTGCCTGAAGGCTCTCAGGGAGGCCTTCTGGTCTGCAATCTCAACTATTTTAATGTAGCCTGAAGCATTTGGTGAGACTGGCTGGAGCTGTTTGAGTGCAGGAACACTCTCAGCTCCCAAAACAGGGATGCAAAGTACTGTGTCTTTTGCCACCTTCCTATTGAGACCAAGCTCTGCCTTGATCTGCTACACTCTCCATCAAACTCTGCCTCTCCTTGTTCCCGTCCTTTGAATGCTCGAAAGTCATCAAAACAGCATGCCCTGGCTCCTCACACCTCCTCGCCTCCTCCTTCCCTCACTCCTTCCCAGGTCCTCATCTCCATCTGCTGTGCTACTGTACAGTGAGTGACCACGGCCATTTTTCTCCCTGTTGTAACTGCAGAGGTAATTAACAAAGGGTGAGTAGCCAGCAAAGAGTAAAGCGGGACCACTATGACCTGATGTATTTCAGCATGGCTCTGCATACAGTTTAGCTGAAACAGAAGCTACTGGATTGATGGAACTGCCTGCAGCGAAACTGCGGTCCCTGTTCCACAGGTCAGGTGGAGGGGGCTGCAACAGCCTGATTTTAAAATAATGTATTCTGCTCTTCCAGCTTCACAGAAATTGTTCAGATCTGTGCATGTGAAGTCAACCCCCATCCAGCAGCACTACGTTCTCATGCTCCCTGACCTTTTCAGTAGGTGGTAATTTCGTTCCTACCCTCTCCCGTGACATCCTGTCAAGCCCTCTCCTGCTCTCACAGCTTACAGCCTTCCCCGCCCCGCGCCCCTGTAACTGGGAATTTCCCTTCCTTCCTCCTTCCACAGCCACCGTCGCCCTGTTCTGCCGCTTTCCGTGCAGGATGTTTGTGCTCTCCCCCACATCCGCACCGGACGAGCCGCCTCTCCCTGTTGAGGCTCCCGGGCTGAGACTTTGCTGTGCTCACCCCTCTGAAGCCCCAGCTCCTCCTCATCACCAGCTCTCCCTGTGCTCCCGCTTTCCACCTTTTGACTTGGTCTTTGTTAGCTGGGGTCCCAATTCTCCTTCTCCTCTTTTGTCTTCCCGTGTGTCCCAGGAGGGCAGGGCAGCACTGGACGGCGTGAGGGGCTCCTCCGATGTGGCCCCTTTCTTCCCATCCCAGCAGGGTGACCCCAGGGAACTCCAGCCAAGGAGAAAATGATGGGCAGTGTCGTGCCTCAGCAGCACACACAGACTGACCTCTGTACCTCTTTCACCTGTCCTCACAGGTTTGGCAAAGGAAGTTACACTCTATATATTTAGGAAAGTGTTGCCTCACGGCAAACGGAAGACGTGTTTTTACCTGATGTGTTGTGAGCAAACTGCGTTTTAAACACAGGTCTTTCTAAAGCTGGGTGGTGGGCTGGAGGGTTTTCTTCCTGTTCTGTTCCAAAGTGAATATCTCTGGTACCCCCCAACCGTTCCGATCCAACACAGTCCTGACACAGACGCCTGTTTCTTTTCCCCATCCCTGGGCATGGGGTTTTATCGTCGCTCCGCGTTTCCGCACTGGAATTAAAGAGCAGGGTTTAGTAGCTCTGAGGCAGGAAATCCTGTATTTTCACAGCTCTACGGATTTCGTATTGTTTGATCTCAATAATACCTTAACTCCTGCAGCAAACGGGCCTAGGGGAACACTGCACACCATCACAAGACAAAAGGCCTGGGTAAGTTTAGGCTACTTCTGATAAAACGAACACAGGAGAGAAGAGGGGTGGGTGGGAGGGGGAAGATCACCACAGCTCTCAGTCTATAGGGAGCAACGAACTTCTCTTTTATGCAACTGACCCACAGGCCACATAGGCAGAGAGGTCTGGCAACTAGCTACTGTCCAGCCTACACCCGCTTTGCGGCAGGCACACTGCGACTCAGACCACTTCCAAACCGATTTTGTTTTCTACTGCATTTTTAGTCTGATCCGGAAAGGGATTTGGTCAGCTGTTGTGGCTGTGCTAGCTTTTCTCCATCCGTTCATCTAGCCTGCTTTTGCAGAACCGCGCAGCAGCCCAGGTTGGGATGGTCTGGTCCAGCCTTTGATGGGAAAGGGATGCCATGAGGAGGCGTAGCTCCCGCCACTGAAAGCAGGTCCACAGGAACTGCAGGTGGCAGAAGAGCGGCTGCTCACAGCAGAGTAGGAAGGAGTTTTCAGAGCACCTGAAAACAGACGTGCTCTTAGAGGAAGGTCACGAGATCCTCTTTTCCCTTAATACAAAGCCAAAATGCAAACCCCAACGCTTCAGTGCGTTGGCTTTAGCAGTCACTGTGAGCAGCAACTGGTGGTGCAGTGTGCAGATGTCCTTCCCAGGAGGCCCCACACTGCTCCCCTGCTACCCTCCTTTGGCTTCTCCTCTCCTCCCATGCAGATGCAGCCGGTGACTGGGCTGTTCACATTTCTTCTCGCAAAGTATGTGTTGGCCGTGTTCAACAGGGATAATATGTCTGTGCTCCCAGAGTGGTTTCTGCGGTAAAGCGAAGCCTATGAATAGAAGCCAGTGTCTGGACACGTTTAAAACTGGTTCTCAGAGAGACACTGGGAAATAACTGGCTGCTGCAGTCTGCAGGTCTGCCCCGTACGACGTGACACAGCCCAGACTTGCTGCCCACGGGAACCTTCCCGGGCACCGCGCTCTGATTACGGGCCACACGGCCACCCACCGCTTATGGCTTCGTTGCTGCTTTCTGCAAGGGCATGGTGCAGGGTACAGGGCCTGCCCGTGTCCCTGGCTCCCAAAAGGCCCGGGAACCAACTGCCACTCTGTAAGACAGCCACAGCAGCAAGGCTGTGCCCGGGCTGCGGGCTGTATCCTGGCCTGGGAGCTGTATATCCCAGGCTGGGGCTGTATCCCAGGCTGGGTCTGCATCCTGGGCTGGTGGCTGTGTATCCCCTGCTGAGGGCTGTATCCCGTGCTGGGTCTGTGCCCGGGCTGGGAGCTGTATCCCGGGTTGGGGCTGTATCCCGGACTGGGGGCTGTGTCCCGGGCTGGGGGTTGCATCCTGGGCTGGAGCCGTGCCCGGGCCAGGACACTGCTGCGGCCGGAGCCGAGCACGGCGCGGCGGCTCCGCCAGGCGGCGCTCGGCGGCAGCCCAAGGCGGCTCCCCGGGTCCGGCCCGGCCCGGCGCCGCGGCGGGAGGCCGGGGAGGAACGGCCGCTGGGCCGGCCGGTGCCGCCCGCAGTGCCAGGGCGCGGGCACAAGAGCAGCCGCCAGCCGTCCCCGTTTTCCGCTGGTGGGGCGCAGCGCGCTGCCGGCAGGCGCCGGGGAAGGATTGGCTCCCGGGTGTCCTGCCTAGCCCTAAAACTTGTCTGCCGGGGGCAAGGGCTCTCCGTGCGACTCCCTCTCTAAACGCGCCGTGTAAGGCGTGAAGGATTCCTTACTCGGGAAAAATCAAACCACCTTGCTCCCTACGCTTAGCTTTTACCCTGGAACGCAAGTAATTCTGTAAGGCAAAGCCGCTCAGCTGTGGGGTGCTTTAGAAATGCCCAGTGCCACTGGTGAGAGGGGTGACCCTCCCTGCTCCCACATGCCTGTCTCTGCACCGGCTTCATTCCCTGCTGGCTGTGCTGCAGCCTGGGGGGCAGGTAGAGGGGCTGGCAGTGCCAGGGTCTCCTTTCAGCAGGAGCACTAGGCTGTGGTCAGACTTTTCACCAGTACCAGCTGTGCCAGCTCTAGGACAGGCTCTGTGTCACACAGAAATACTCAGCCAACCATCCACATCCCCCTCACCGGGCTTGTGTAACGCCAGCAGTAATGCCAGCAGTGCTTACGCTGAGGCTCAGCGCTCCTCGCCTGTGGAAGGGAACGTGGTGGCACCCATCCTTCTCCCTGCACCTCTCACAGCAGTGGAAAACGTTCAGGCTAGGCTGTGCTGCCCGGAGTTTGATTTCAGCAGTGGTCATGCGGTGAGTAGGCAGACTGCAAGCACAGGCAGGCATTCGCACTGCAGGGGAGGGAAAAGGTGTTCTGTTTACGTGGCTCTATACAAAGGGACAGCTTAGTTTTAAAAGCAGAAGGTAGAGTGTGCAGTTCCCCTACTCCGCCTTGGAAAAACCCCAACTCTTCCACAGAGGTCTTTGCCAGACATCACTTCCTTCTCTCCTACAGCTACTGTTCACAGGGAGAGCTGAACTGCCTGTCTGTAGCTAACAGCCCCAGGCTGTCACCCCTGGCAGCCACACCAGAGCAGTGCTTAAAGAATTTGTGTTTCCTTCTTGTGAGCACAGAGTGTTTTCGTCACCTCCCCTACACGAGTGGGTACACCATGCTCCACTACCTCGTTACCTGTATGAGCCAGGCAGGTGCAGTGGAGAATGTAACTTGCCCTTTTGTGGGAGCAGTGAGCTGGTCTGACCTGGAGCTGGTCCCTTCATCACAGCTCTTCTGCGGGGCCACCTGCTAAACCGCTCCAACTGAAAAACAACTTCTACTTTTGCCAGCAAGGTGAGTTTCCAGCTGCAGTTCAGCACAAGGGACCTCCTCTAATGAACTAGTCTTACCTTTGTTTCCATACGCTTTTCCTATCCTCCAGTCCCTACTCTCCTTCAAGCAAGCACAGGAGACACCAGGCATACAGAGGTAAGGGGAGAATTTGCACAGCGGTAAGGTGTTCTTGCTGCACTTCCAAGTCTATTCTGGAAGAAAAAGGTATCCTTAGAAAGCAAGCTTACCTTGTAACAGCACCAGATGAACTTAAACTGAGGCAGCTTGCAACACTTAACACTTCTTCATTAATCAGTAACAGCTAGAGTTAACTAATACCACCACTTCACACTGTGACACCCCCCAGGGAAAGCGGGGGTTCTGGGAGCACTCTAGTGCAGGGGCAGGGCTGAGTGTGTGGAACGCTGCACTCCCTCCTCAGAAAGCAGCTCCCTGAATGGGGATTCCTTCAGGTCCAGGCAGCAAATCATGCAGCTCGCTCTGACACTGCAGTGCTCAGGAGGCATTAGAAGCCAGCTATCAGCCAACTCACTTCACCACCAGGCAAGGCCCTCTGAATTCATCCCTGCTGTCCCACATTCACTGGGTGATGAACACAGAAGTTCAGCTCTATGTATTTACTGACACTGTTAGGATAAAAGTTTTTTTTTTTTTTAATACTCTGCAACATTTGTAGAGATTTAACACACATTTGGTGTCAAAACACCTTGTTTTTTTATTTTCAGATCCTTTTTGAATCAGGTTAAGCTGTAAACAATTTCTTTTTCAATCAAATACTGCCAGCTAGAATTACTTCCATTCATGCATCACTGAAAACAAAAAGGGTATTTTTTCCTTAAGTATGGATTTTTCTTTTTTTAAACAATGTCACTTTATACAGAAACCAATACCTAGATTCGATGCACCCTGATTAGTTATGTAAACAGATAACCCAAAAAAACAAAACCTCATCAACAGAACTAAGTTGGTTCCTTCATAGAATGGAAATTAAAATTTCTCCTGACTTGAGGTTAACAGGGTCAGGAGTATAGAACGTGGCACATAAATCCATCTAGGAGGTGTATAAATTGCACTGTATCTGAATTAACAGAGTTATGCATAATGAAATGCACAGTTTAAAGTCATGCTAGAAAGCATTTTTCAATATGAAGTGGCAGCCTAGTGGCAACCATAACAGTTAGGTTCTGCACCATCGCTTATGGCATTATAGGTAACTATTACATATAGCATACTTTAAAACCCTGAAGGATTGTGTTACTCGAAACGCTCTCCAGGCAGTCATTTGGTTTGAAACAGTGGGAGAAAGACTAAGGAGCTTGCCATCTTATACCGATTATGGTACCTTTGACTTCTATGAAGTAGATCAGATATGATGTGTATTTCACAGTAACAGAGTTGCTTTAATGCCTTTTCTCCAACAGTAGGATTGTGTTAGATGATTCTGCCCTCAGATCACCGTTGTCCCGGTGTTTTTCCCTTTTTCTGAGTTGGGGATAACCACACTGAGCACTTTTCCTGGATTTTAACTGTTCATCAGTCCTTTCAGCATATCTTCGGAGAGTTCCATCAGAGGGAGTTCAGGGGACGGGATGTCCAGGGGGGAAGGTTGGGTATGGGAATGTCCTTCGCCTTCCCACCAGTTGTTGCGAACTTCTGCCACGTGGCGGCTGAAGAAGTAGTTTCTGAGTGTTGCTGCAGACTCCACAGCTCTGACTTCTCGACAAAGTCAGCGTCTACATCCAACTCCTTGTCTACCGGAGATTTTTGGAGTCTAGCTCTTTCGGCTTTTAATTGCTTATTCTCTCTCTTTAATCTCTCATTTTCAGCTACAAGAAATTCTATGTGCTGTTTCAGGTCTGCAATTTTGGTTGCCTGCTCTTCTATTATTGTTTTGTCATCTTTTGGAGCTTTACTCCCAATACATGCTTCCATTGGCTCCTTTTTCCTCTGAAGCAGAAACAGCAGTGTATCCGGGTCCCTGTCAAAGACACCCTGAATATCCTTTGTGTGTTTCTCCGTGGAAGGGCTGTATTTTGGAGTAACAGGAACCAATACATTTTGATCATCAGAGTCTTCAGCAGATGGCTTATAAGAAGTCTGAAGATGTGTGGCTATTTCCTTGTCAGCGTTCTGCTGGGCTTTCAGCTTCTCCTCCCTCTTTGCCCTTTTCCACCTCTCCTGGATGAGCAGTAACTGTTTCATGTGACTATCCCTTTGTAGTTCCAGTGATAGCTGAGCCTGAGTCAGAACAAGATTACATGATTTTAATTGGTGATGCCTAATCCCACCTGAATATTCACACAAGCAAAGCTACATGTATTAAAAATATTTACATAAACAGCATCGAAGCATGCCTGAGGGAAGGGGAGGAGCTTTTGTTATTCAGAAACTAATCTAACAAGAAGGGCTCTCTGCTTGTACAATGCAACAGATTCAGATGCATCACCCAGATTTACTGGTATTGAGAAGGAAAAAGCTAATTTTTGTCTTGTTGGTTGGTTGTTTTTTGTTTTTAAGTCACTGATGAGGCTACAATACTGCTGAGCCACTGCAGCAGGAGTTTAACAGACCTATGGCCAGCCCCAAGAAGGCAGGGATTCACCTGCATGCACAGCTACATAATACAAGCTCCTTGTATGCTTCTGTGATGCTATCTGCATAGATGTATTGATAACGCCCAGCACTAGGCAGAGAAGTGTTCTGAGGCCAGATACCTTCCCAAATTGATTCAGCCCTATTAAATGAGGGGCTCAGCATTGGTGATTAATAATCCACAGGAACCCCCTGGGTAAGAGGCTACTGTTTTTTCGACAAGAATGACCCTGTAGAGGAAAGATACATGTCTGATCTCCAAGGATTACTTGCTTTGATAATATTGACTAAAATCAAAGCCCGCTGCTATAAAAGCACTGAGCAGACCCCACCAGCACCACTACAGTCACAGATAGATTTCTGCAATGAGTGAGGAAAGGAGTAGTGCTGATGTGCTGGAGATTCCCCCAGTTAGGATGAATAAAAGCAAAATTACAGACTGTAGATGAGATGCTTAGCTTTGAGTCTCTGCAAAACAGCCTGAGTGCCTCATGGCAAAAGCTAAATATGAAACTAGTTTTATCACCTACTTGAAGATGCCTTGCAGACTAGAAACCACTGTTGGAAAACCCTTGGATGAGTTAGTAGTTCTTTCGTCCCTGCTCCATGTAAACTTGGAAAAACTCTCAAGGAAGATGAGCATCACTGCATTTCTAAAACTCCTGCTGCAGTTGCCATGGGTTCAGAAAACTATGCAGAGGCTAACACCGGGGAGGAGTATGATCAGTCAGGGCACAAAATGACACAGAGGCACACAAGAGAGCTATGGCTCATTCTGGCATCTGCTGCACTCACCTGCTCTGACTGGGTCAGCTTCATAGCGTCTGTAAGGTAGGCTGCAGGACAGAAAATGGATAAACACTTAGGACAGGGTTGCAAAACTGGAACGTTTGCATAAAAGCTACAAAAAGGCTTCAGATCTGCATTCCGAGTCCCTGCTTAAAAGCAGCAGTGCAGAGGCAAAGTATTTACCTAGTTACAGTGGCTGGAAACACCTGCTGTTTTTCAAAAGTGTGAGAAAAATACTGTAAGAGCATGTAATACATGCTACACCCTTGCCATGGCATCCTGTTGGCTCAGGTTGCTCCAACTTGTTTGTCAGAAGACAGCAGCCATTTCCAGAAAGTCCCAGAACAACAACTTTCTCATGATGGGAGGAAACACAGCTAAGGAGCAGGCTTAACATACAAGCATCGTTAAGACAAAATGCAGTAAGTAAAATCCTCTTGCCCATGGCACACCAGCATTATGAGGTCACGCTTTTTAATCATGTTCTTGATGAAGAGGTATAGTCCATAGCTCCCTACTTTTTTCATCACTTTCCCCTCCAAACCAGAAAAAGTGCTAGCTTACAGTCAAAGCAGCACTTTAGACTTTGAGCACTTCTTGCTAGCACTGAAGATGACAAGATATAAGAAATTCTTAACCAGATTTGGAGGGATAATGGCAGAGACTCATCAGACAAAGAAAAGCAGTAAGTATTCAGTGCATTTCTGGGTTTTGTCTTGGTATATGAAGTGAGCAAAACAAAAAGGAAAAGTCTGCATATTAGAAGTTAAGCAGTATCCTTTGTTGCAGTATTTGTAAATGCCAAAAAAACCCCAAACCTGTTTCTCACTTTATGTTTTTTCGTAGTATTTATGAACAGAGAGGGAGGGAGACTGCCTGGTATCTAGGTTACGATGTTCGGAATAGCCACTTATTTTGTCTCCACACAAGCTCTGTCACTGGAAATGTCCTACTTGTTGCATCAATTAAGACCCCCTCTTTCTTCTTCTGCCAAGCAGTTGCCACACTGTCAGCCAGCTCACTCAGTCCAGCAGAACTAATTAGGGGGCTAGTTAAATGGACAGGTAAATGCCCAAAGTCTCAGTTAGGAGAGGCTGCCAATTACAGTGTGATGGCCTGCCACGCAGGCTGCTGTTCTGCTTGAGTTCTGGGAAAGCTGAGCTCATCACCTGTTCTCAGCCGCCTGGATTCAGACATTAGGAAAGGGAAGGAGGCAAACTTTTGTAAGCAAACATTTCTATAAGTATTTCCTTTAACAACAGAGAAAGCAGGTGACTTCAGCTACGAAAGCAGTGAAATACAGAGTGTAAAGTGAAACTAGCTTACTGCCTTCACAGTGATAACCACCCCCCATCGAAACGACTCTGGAAACATCTGGCTTTAGCTACTCATATTAGGCAAGACATTCCTGAAAGGGTGCTTGTCTGCTTTACATTTTAAGAGTAAAAGGTGTATTTTGCAAGTAACTAGATGTTCTACTTATACAAACGATGTGAATCTAGAAATTGATTTTAAGAGCTGGAATGTGAGAAATACCTACTCACCAGCAGCCTTTCTGTGACAAGAAATCGCTTCTTCATATTTCCCTGCTGCCAACAAACGGTCTGCTTTTCTGCTCTGCTGGTGTGCCTTAAAATAAAAAGAGCACTACATCAATGAGGGTTAATGAACAAATAGTTTTACCTGTTTTAAAAGCATTCAGTACATCTAAGAAACTGTACTGTTTCATATTCTCGGGCTTTTAGGCTCCTATTCCCTTCCAAGCTTTAGAATTTGATTTTGTTTTAATACTACCTTACAAGAATGGGTACTGTACAGGTAAGAACTGAAGCTTGTTAATGCAGCAAAGATGGTGTGTACACAGCAAAACCCTTTTGAAACCATGCATGTTCTCCTCTATAGGCACGCACCCAAAAAGACCAGTAAGGCCCTAAGAACCTCTAAGACACTGTAAGTATTTAGGACCAATTTACCCAGCAGAGCACAAGATCTGTGAACTGTGCTGCAGCTTGCAGCTGGTTTGACATCTTCTGCCACCCTGTGCCCAAGAGGCTTTGCCTCCTGGGTGAAAATTGCAAAAGATCTTGGGTTGTTTGTAGCTTACACCAACTAAGGGAAGCAGTGCAGCCATAGTTAAAGATATCAAAGTCACTTGTTTGCTGTGCAACACGTAAGTCTACACTAGCATTTGTAAGCCACTCATGTAAACCACTGAGGATGTTGGGATAAAAAAAAGAGAGCAAGCAATTAATGCAAATATTTGCATATGCTCAGTGAGAAATGTATTGCATAACCAGCACTGCAGCATTCATGAAAGTCAGTCTTTTTGCCACTACTACAAGGCATGGATTTTGCAGTCCTTTCTCCAAGAGAAGCTCTGCAGTATGAAAGGCTACAGCCACTAACTGGCAAGGCTGTCAGTAACACAGACTGCTCCCAACTGCTTTACTACGTGTTGAGTCTGAAAAAAGTTTGCCTTTTTGCTTTTTAAGATTACTGTGTCTGAAGAGAGCCTTTACCAAACCCACACTGACTGAACCCGCAGGGGAAACAGAGCTGAAAGCCTGAGTGAGATCTGCCTCTGCAATTCTCTCTCTGACCCACACAAATTCTCTCTTCCCTCCCTTCACCCAAATAAAGACATAAAACATATCAGACTTTGGATGTTGGATGAATATAAGTCACAGATTCACTTCAAGCATGTTCCAGGATCATCATGAGGGCATTTGTCCACATCCTAAAACGCTGACTGTCCACAGGCCTTATAGGATTACACTTTCCTCAGTCTCCTGCAGTCTTGGAAGAAGCAGCGAAGGTTGGATGATCCAAACAGGGCAGTAACACGATTCTGTCAGGACTGGCACGACACTTACACAAACATCCATTTTAAAGTAAGTTCCAAAATGCACATCATTCTCTCTGTCCCCTTCATCTTCCAAACCGACATATCGCCTCCAGTGTTACAGTAAGTTCAGTCTCCTACCAGAATTCTAGCAGCTCTGACACCACAGAAGTCAAAGACTTCCACAGAAAACAATCTCTTTTGGGCAACAGCTGTTCTTAAGCAAACCCTAGCAGTTCTATCACTGCATTTAGACATTTGGCTTTACTAAAACTGATTTAAGGTGCTAATAGGGAGTGTTCTTCAAAAAACCAAACAACAACTCACACCCCCCGCCCCGACTTTTCACAATGAGTATTTCAGTTATACTCTTTATTTTCATACAATCCTCACAGCATTGACAGCATTCCCTGTTTCTTCTGCACCGAGGTTAAATAATCTCACAAAAGGAAGTGTTTTTTCTGTTGGAAAATCATCTATTTTACGGCCCTTTGTCTATGGACTCCTACAGATGACACCTGCTGGAAAGATAAACTTCTTTCCCACAGGAACGAACAGTGTCAGTTCGTATAGAGCCATTTCCTTGGGGCAGCTCATCCAGCAACAAATTAGCTATGTCAAAGATGTAAAAGCACCTGAGCTAGCTCTTTGCAAAACAATTTTTCAATAAATCAGTATTGATAGAGCTACTTCTGCAATCTGCATGGGCAGGTCTGAAAACACACAGGGAAAGAGGAAACGGGGAAGCTACAGACAGAAGAGCTAAGAAAGCGATCCAAGAAGCCAGGGGCCTGGTTCCACTTCTTAGTTTCTACTTGTAAGAGTTTGGGTCTGATTGCTTTCAAAAATTATTTTTGTATGTTTTAAACTACTGTGGCATGGTCTGACTCAAATTACTTAAGCACATGCAGAACATTTGAGGACAGTCAGTTGTTAGTTGATTGAGCAATTAAATTATTTCCATTCTCCACTAACTCCCAGTGAGGCTGAAGGGAGTGTGAAGAAGTTGGGCTAGACCATGAATAAAATTAGGAAAGCAACAGTCCAGAGATGTTAGCAAAAAAAACCCACAACTAGGATTCTCTGATTACAAGGTCAAAATGCCTTTCTTGCTGTTACATCAAGACACGGAGCTGTCAGGCCATCTTAGCCTGGTGAACAGCAGTAGAATTCCCCAGTGGAAACAAGAGGAATCCCAGTGGGGGAAAAAATGAAGATGCTTTGATACAGCATTGTGTGAGAAAGGTAGGTGTTTTCCAGCCTGCCATGGGGAGGAATTCCTTGTGTTGTGTGTTTTTCTGCCAATTTGACAAGGAAATATTTACTCACTTATTCTACCCCGTGTTTGTTCCAGTTAGTTGATTGTGTGAGGACCAAGGAATTTCTCCCACCTTCATGGGGGATTATTCATCACCAGCAATTTGAAGAACTCAGCGGTACTGTTTCCTAGCAGCAACTGATGAAGCTGCAATAGAAGTACTCGCATGCTCAGCAGCCACATATCATGGACAAACTTCCACATCCTGTTGCATCTGCTGATTTATTCTTAATGCTCAGTTGTGCCCAGCATCACAGCATCCAACCACTGCTAGCAAAGCCAATTTGAGCCCAGCGTGGCCTGTATCCCACCTGGCAATGGAAGAATCAGTCCTCTATCATAAAGTGAAAAGAAAAGGCTCTCAAGTTTATCCTGGGTCTGATGTCATGTTAGAGGAAGGTATTTACACCGACAATTCTGGAGCTGCTACACTGGTTCCTAACAGATTCAAGGAGGATGGCTTTGACTTTGGCCCTGCTGCTGTGACGATTACAGTAGCAGCTGCTGCATAACTGCAGCGGGTTTATACATCTGACTTCTCTTTCCTCGCACTTGCAGTGCCGGAAATAAATGTAGGATGTGGTGCAATAATAATTATAATTTATTAACAAGCTATGGAATTGAAGGGGGATGAGAGGGGAAGAGCAGTTTGACAACTAGTTCCAGCTGTCCCTTCTGATCCAGAGAGGCAGGAATCCCCAGCAGGCAAACGGACAGGTGTAACAACTTGAGTCTCCTAGCAGGAAGCAGGTGTGAGCAATGGATGACCAAGCTTAAAAGCTTCCTCACGTTACTCCCATGTGTCAGGTACTTGTGGGTTTTGTGGTTGCCTTATTGTGGCACCTCAACCATGCTGGATCGACTGGAGAAGCAGGTAAGCCAGACAGCTTTCCTCAAGCTTTCCAGCTCTAGTGAGATGTTAAGGGGTGATATCTGTGTTTGTAAGCTTGTATTGTTGTTGTAAAGAAATGTCCCTATTTGATTCTCTGCCCAAACCATTACCTACTTAATTTCTGAGCAACAGATCAAATAACAATAATGTAAAGCAGAAATGCAGGTCTCCTTTTTGCCTAAAACTTCCTTTAGCAGCCCAAAAATTAACACTCAGCTTCTTCCCCCTCTGCAACATAAACTGCACAATAATGTGACTGCAGGTCCTGAGAAATGAAGCTGGAAGGTCTGCTTGTCAGAATACTTACTGCTCCCTCAAACAAACAGAGATGGATTTCTTTCTAGAGATAGTGTGTTTATAGAACTTTAAGGATTTCTACCATATGATCCTGGCTTAGCCTGGGGGAGGAAAAACCCAACCCAAAAGTCTGCTGGCTTTTCCATATGATTCCAGTTGATGATTAGCTGTTACACAACAAGGAGTAACAGGGAAAAAAAACCTATGCTTGATCCTACAATGTTTCTAAAAGGCAGATAGATGTAACACACTTTCAAACAAGGTAAATCTCCTACCCTCTCCTAAGAGCAGTAATTTGCAACAGTCCCTCTGACTGTGATGAGCTGAGATGGCTAGTCTGGTGTATGTTTTCAGTTCCTCTGTTCCCCTAACAGTTCTTTGCTGGACAAAGCCTTGCACAACAAGATAAGCTTACAGCCTTTTCTGTTCCCTGTAAAGGACTCTCCAGAAAGTGAGATATATATTTGAATATGATTATGAAGCACAGATTATGGTGTCTTACTAATAAAGTTACAATAGAAGACAGGAAAGCCCAGCTGTTAAAATGATTGGGTCTAACTGCAAAGAAGTTCTGTCTGATGTAACTGTTTGTAAGTATTTTTAGTGATGCTACTGTTTGCTGTGAACATCAATCTATTTTATGCTGTTGACTGTGGACACCTGTTATGTTACCTTTGCCAGAAGGGACCAATACCTATGCTCTCTTGCTGCTGAAACTAAAATGGAGATGCCTGAGAGATAAGGGATCTATCTGGGGATTTGCTTCCCTAAGGTTACAGGGCTGTTTTTCTAAGAAAGCATTTGGGAAAGAGGAAGAGTCAGAAAGTGCACATTGTGTTGCCTCTGTACAAAAGAGGGCTGAGTATCTTCCAGGGGGATGTTTACAACAGCAGGCCCCAGAGGGTGGGATGAGGTGGTCTGCTGTTGTTCCTCCCACCCTGGGAACACTGTCAGTGCTACAGATACAGAAGTCTTTCAAACCCATTCTCACCAGGAAATAGTGAAGTTAGAAAGGTTTGGCTGTGTATGTGTGCATATGCATTGAACGATGGAATGAGAGAGAACACAAGTGTAAGACTTCCCCTGAGAGGTCCAAGAATAAACTGTAGCTATCCTTTTCTTAATTAAAAAAAAATGTAATCATGATGAAAAAAACTCAGGATGACTGTGGAAAATGCTTGTATTTACAGGCAGTTACACTAAAAGGGAGAATAAGAGTTGTACTGTAACTTATGCTAAACAACAGGAGTATATATGCCATTAACCCTAAAGCAATGGCAGTGTGTAGCTTTATGAATGGAAGCAAGCCCCCTTAAAAGTGCTCCTTGTGTTCTGTAGAGTAAGACAGAGCTGGGCTGAAGGAGAAACACAAAAAAAGACAGAACCCACTGTGGCTGCTCAACCAATACCACTAGCCACATTAGCTCAATTTTCTGTCTCTGAAAGCCTGTACTTAGCAAGGTTGACAGAACAATGACTCAACTGGAAATCACAGGTTAGTGTGACAAGAGAGCAAAACAAGTCTGAAACTCTCATGATAATGTATTCTCAATATTACAGGCTCCTCACTCACTTTGTATTGAACTGTGAGGATGTTGAAGTTCAACTTGCTTGTAAGCAGGAGTACTAGAATCTAAATAGATGGGCAGACAAGCAACCAGTTGGGCCAACCAACATTAATTCACTGAATTAAAGCTGTAATTGACCACATGTGTGTTCCCAACCTGTTCCACATTGAAGATAAAATGGTTAGTCTCAATTCCTCACCATGCAAATGCAATTAAGAGATCTGGAATTAAATCAACTCTCCACACTGTTTGGGTTAGGTGGAGTCTTCAAAACCCCATACAGGCATAGCTGCAGCTCTTTTCTAGATCAGCTGCAACTTCATGAGTTGTTATACCCTTTTACCTAATGCATAGTCAAATCAACCTCATTCTCTCCCTTTTAATCCAGTTGGTAAGATAAAAGCACTAAATGCTTCAACTTGTCAGAGCTGTTCCATATACCTACAGTTCTCAGCTGCTTTGGTGATGCTTTTCTTGTTGCCGTGTTTAGTGTTGCACCTGTTACTATACAAGTCTTCTGAACTGGAGATTATAAGCTACATGAGAACAGTCCTACCACCCTGATAAATCACAAAGGCCACCTGGGCTCCTATAGGCAGTCCTAAACAGGCTGAAGCAGAAACAGCAACTGAGCTACCCCTCAGTCTGGGCAACTGAACCATCACAGCAAACAGTCCAGTAACCAAACTACTTCAGGAGAACAATTTTGAAGGAGTAGGGCTTCAGCCACAATTTCAGCCTGCTGCCTCTCCAGGCCTCTATGAGGCAGCTTCATTTGGGTCTGTAAACTGTTAGGCATGCTTATTCAGAGCTGACCTGCATGGCTCAGTGACACGCACATGCTGCCAGTGTGATGCAGCACACGGGTGCTGCTGGTAGGTACCCAAACACCACAGACACCAGTGAGGAAATGGTGCTTCTGCCAACCACCTGTAGCTTAGCTAGCTACAGCCTTGACTGGGAGCTGCTGCAAGTTGTTATATGTGCAGCACAGGAACAGTTTTGTGTTGTGCTTTAGTAGTAGTTATATGTCTGAATATGAAGTTGTTGAACTTTTCCATGGAGGCTACTACTGATCTGGGTGTCCAGCAGAGTATGTGATACATCACCTTGGCACTACCAGCTGTGTTAGTCAGAGATGCCACTGCCTCTGTGGCACACCTTGCATTTCCTGTGGCTGAAGTGAGTGGCCCTGTGTAGATCATATTCTTACTGAGAGAACCAAGACAAGGCTTCCACCGCTGTGGTACAAACAGACTTTGTGTCAGGCATGCCTATATAATGATGCTTCTGCTTTTACTACCTAAAAGGTTTTTTTCTCCTCTAGTTTGAGGTCAGAATCAAATGCATCTGCTTTTTTTTTTTAAGGTTGGAAGAACAAGTATAGCAGCTTTCAGCTAAAGCTTTATTAAAAAAAAAAAATCAAAGAAACCAAACTGGAATCAGTGGATGTTTCTGCAAGTTAACATAATATTCCTGACTTTATAATGAAAATAAGAGGTGCAGACTGGCATTGTCTCAAACACTGGCCCATGTGGTTTAAATCTTCTGGACTCCAGTAAACTTCCATAGATGCTTTCTATTTCCTCTTACTACTCTTCCATATTGTGTATTTATTTGGCTTGCTATTTTGTCCTCATGTGGATGTGGTATTCCCCACACTCCTAAACTGCTTCTCAAAGCAGCCTGTTAACTAGCTTGCACTAACATGGTTGCTACTGATGTATTTCAGTGTTAATGTTAAAAGCTTCTGTTATGAGACATTCTCACAACACACTTTTTGTTGTGTTATTCTCGCTCCAGCCACTGGTCTGTGCTCTCTGTTTTTATCAAAACAGCAACTGTTTAAACTGAATTCTATTCCATTGATACTATTTGACTTGTATTTTTACTGTGTTACTTCCAAGCTTCTGCTGGTCAGCAACTTGCCTGTGTACTTTTTAGGTATGGAAAACCTTCAAAGGTATCTGGCTGATACCTTGGGTACAGGAGAAAAAGGTTCCTATTATGGCTAAATGCAAGATCAGAATTCTTTGCCTAAACCAGAAGGTGGTATGAATTGCTCCTGCAGTAGGGAGCACAGAGAAGCTCTTAATTAAGTTTTGGGGACCCTTGTGTGGTGGGGTTTTGAGCATCTTTTCTTATGAGATTGTCTTGATTCTTCTGCAGTAAAAGTTTTAATCTGTTAATCCAGAGCCACAAACTAAGATATCTCAACATTCTTTCTGTGAAACAAGTGTTCTGCTGCACTAGATATCTTCTATATGGTCACCTGCAGGTGCAAGGACTACACTCAGTCCATACCAGCATTAAGTTCCACAGCACAACCAAAGTATGTATTTGTGGGGTTGAAGAACTGGCTTCCTTGAGTGAAAGCATAAGGGTCAGGGCTTTAACCCATTCTTTCGAGATCAGATGTTTTTCATCTGCAAAGTATACAGCACACTCAGGAGATAAAGGGAAGGAGGGAGAAGGATGAGCGGAAAAGACAAAATGAACCCTCAAGTGTCAGAGCTGCCCCAAAATATTTTCCTATGGCTCCAACATCTCAGAGGATGGCAACAGACTTTGGAACAGTTGTTTAAATTTATTCCTAAAATGAAGTATCATTGGATACAATGAATACCTTGAGAACAGCTCAGTGGAAAAATCAAATCAGCGGTTAGTATTGTAGCACAAGTCCTAGAAAGGTTAAGAGAAGGAAAGATGGGGTTAGACTTGGCATGATTACTTGTTAAGCATGCAACAATGGCACAGAAGGCATACAAAAAGATGTGAAAATAAAAGGAAAAGGGGTCTGAAAAACTAAAGCCCAAATTCTAAAGAGATTGGCCCATTTCTCATTGAAGTCATTAGGCCTGAAAGTCAATGATTAAAACTTCTATTAAATAAAAATCACTGTAGTTATAGATTATTTTAAAAAACCCAACAAAACCAAACAAAAAACACACCACCAAAACAGATCTGAGAAGCAAATCAGTATTTGTCTAGTGCCATCTAGAGAAGCAAACTGGTGAATTAGAAAACCCCAAATATAATCCAACTTAAACTATCTATGGTATTTCTTTTTCTTAATGCATTTGGATACATAAAGATAAAAGCCTTTTCCTGTGGGAATGTACCTTTCAGAAGGTATGACTTGCCACCTGTAATCAGGAAGGCTAAGCAAACAGTCACATACACAAACAGCAGTTGAAACCAAAAGCCACTGACCGGTAGCAGTGCCTAAGCGCAGTTGGTGTGCCATGTGTTGACTGAGAAATGGAGACACTGAGATACTGCAAAGCTACTAAGGATCTTTCTTTTGGTCAGATCAGCTCCCCAGGGAAAATAAAGACAGTATCCATGCTTTCCAGTAACTAAGACTAGACGTTCAAATACACAACTAATGAACATGTTTTACAGGACAAAACACCATCAGAGAACTATAGCAAATTCTAATGAAGTATAACTAAAGGAAAATTTCATTTCAGAAAAGTTAGCAAGCCATGATATACTGAAAGAAGGAAAATATCTTGTACTCGAGTCCCTGATAGCAGATAAAAAAGCCTGAAGATTAGTGTACCCAAATCCACTTTGATTTGTTTGGTCTGAAGCAGCATGATGCAGACAGACCCAGAAGGGCTCTGCACAGTTGGTACAGATCTAAACAGCCTGTCTTCCTGCTACACTGTCAGCCCTAATTCTGTGGGTGGCCTGCACAGCCGATTTTACAAGCCTTCCTGAAACTAGAGAAAGAAATCCACAAATACCTGACCACCTCTGTATGGAGCAGGCAAGGACTTGTCACCAAAGGTGACACCAAGGTGGAGCAAACAAGCTTTTATTAAACTGACACAAGCCTCCAAGGCTTGCACAGGATGTCTAAACGCTTTCTGGATCAAATGCATTCCATTTTGTGGTTGGACTCTATCTAAAGGATCTCTTCCAACCCCAGGTGATTCTCTGGTTGCTGGAAGCACTAGAGCTGTAATTCCTGGTGTGCTGCTCCCAGGTAATTGGACTGCTGGACCAGAGCTGTTTTCCTCAGGGAATGCTTCTGTGTTATTGCTGCCTCAGCGGCATAGTCAGGACACAGCTTTGATAAAACCCACAAGGCAGCAGAGAATTAACTGTTCTTGACCCTAGACTTTGTCTATGTGACAGAATGCCTACCAGTTTTGGCTGCTTAAAATATTGATCAGCTTTTGTGAAGATGTTTGGGGTTATTTTGCCCCCAGGTACCTGTGTTCAAGTCCCTTTTAGAGATTCAGTTTAAGCAAGGTAATCGCCGATTTAAGGTGGAAGGCTTTAAAGATCTTCTGAAATTAAGATGTACCTAGCCTGTAGCAGGCCTTGCTAAGTCTCTCAAACTTTTTAATGCCTCTGGGTGGACGTGGTCTGTGTCATCGGAAGGTTTTTCTTCCAGAACTAACTTCCTCCATCCCGGGTGCAACTTGGGCCAGACTTAACACAGGCACATACATGCACCCCCACCCCAAAAACTAAACTCGCCGCCACACGCACCCTGGCGCTGTCTCCTCTGGCGGTGCCATCCTTTCCCCCGCCTCCCGGCCACCGGAGCAGAGCCGCCTCGGGTCGGGGACAGCCGCTCGGCCCCGCTGCCCTCCGGGCAGGCCAGGGCCCCGTGCCGCCGCGGCAGGGCCTGGCACAGGCTCCGAACAGGTGCTGAGGGTGGGGGGAAGCGGCGAGGGACTTTCTACCGTCCAAGCAGCGCTTCTCCGGCCGGTGTCCCAGCGGTAGGAGAGGAAGAGCGCCACCCTCTCCCCGCCCCGGGCGCTCGCCGCCGGCGGAGGGCCGGGAGCGGCGTCGGGGCCGCCTGACAGGACGCCTTCCCCGCCGCCGCCCGCGAACGCGCGCTCACCAGGCTGAGGGGCCCCTCCATCACTTCCATGGACGGCGGGGGCTGCGGGCACATGGGCGCGGAGGCGGCCTGCTCGCCGCTCCCGGTGCCGCCGGCCCCCACCGCCCGGTCCGGCTCCCGGCTCCGTCCTCTCCCTGCCGGGCTGTAAACACGGACACCGCTTCCGCCCGGCCCGGGTGGCGCCTCGCGAGAGTCCGAGGGCCGCGCGAGACTCGGGCGGCGTCGCCGCGGCAACTGGCGCCTCTCCTGGCCCCGCCCTTCCAATGGCCGCGCTCGCGCCGCCTGAGCGGGCGTCTCTCCGCCTGGGCGGGGCTGTAGCTCCGGGGCGGGGTACGAGCGGTCCCGAGGGACCGGCGCGGCGCCGAGCGCCAGATGAGCCCCGAGAGCTGGCTCGGTGGCAGCCCCTTACCGGCGGGGGTGGCGGGCCTGAGGCCCGCGGGAGCAGCCCCGTCACGACCCTCACAGCTGGGTGAGGCGGGTGGGAGGAGAAAGTAAGATGGCGCCAACCTTGTCAGTCAGGATAAAGGCAGTTTAATGCAGCAAAAGACCGCGCATGGAAGTAAAAAGAAAGCGAAGGATTGATTCTCTGCATCCCATTAACAGGCGATGTCCAGCCGCTGCCTGGGAAGCAGGGCTTCAGTACCCATAGTGGCTGCTCCAGAAGACAAACTGTAAAAACAACAACAACAAAAAAAGAGAATGCTCCCTACTTCCTCCTCCTTTCTCTTCGTTTTTATTGCTGTATGGTGTGGAATATGCCTTTGGTTAGTTGGGGTCAGCTGTCCTGGCTGTGCCCTCTCAGGATCTCACCCACCCCATCCTGCTGCTTGGGTGGGAGGGGGTGATAAATATTGGAGAGACAGCCCTGGTGCTGTGCCAGCGCTGCTCAGCAGCAGCCAAAACAGCAAGGTGTTGGCTGTTCCCAATGCCACCTTGCTCGCCTACAAACTCACAGAACGAGGTAGGCTGCTGTGGGAAAAGGAACTCCTGTCTCTGCCAGACCCTGCACATCGTGAACCATCGTGCTTTATGAAAGCTGTAGAGAAGAAAACAAGGGCAAGGAAAAAAAAATCAGGAGAGGGAAGAGGATAGAAGGTAAGGCATGGAAGGAAGACAGGAGATGGGACACCTACAAAGCAAAAAAGTAGAAAAGCTAATTAGCCATAAGTAAAGGAAGCCTGGGATTTCCTTTGTAGCCTTTGTGGATGTGATCCTTCAGACATGAGCCACGTCTGTGGTCTCTGATACGCCGTAGCTCTCAGCTATCCCTGTGCTATCCCCTGTGCAGGAGTGCTGGGGGAGTTTTCCTTTAACAGAAGTGGTTAGACAAGATAGTCTCTTCAGGCAAGGAGCTTCCAAAAGATACTTTGCTAGTTCCTGTTTTCATTTGCAAGAATGTATCTATCACTTGGTTTAATTATCTATCACCAAGTCAGATTCTGAGTAGTCCAGAGTGGTTTTGATCTAGAGCCTGCTGATTGAATAGTAGATAAGTGAAGTTTCTCTGTATAAGTAATTGAAGGGATAGATAGGTCAGCCGGGGTGAAGAAGAAAGGCTACTTTGGAGCATTGCTAACAGTACTTAGACATACAAGATGATACAACTTGTTTTGTTCCATCAACGCTTCGTGTTTCCCTTCTTCCTCTTATGTCAGGCACGCACACTCATGAAGAGGTATCATTTTTCTGTCATCTGAAGGAGTACAGCTCCCATCTTGACCATCCCATATATGCCTTCTCTCTTCAGTAGTGCTATAATAGGGGAAAAAAATAATCTGCCTGAGGTCTTTACCTATGAGCACAAAACTTAGGGTTTTTTGATTGTTGAGGAAGTTAAACTGAGTTAATGTGTCACAATTTACTGATTCTCTTGCATCTCTGAAATCTTACACACTTGGCTGTTGACTATTCCTTGCCATACTGCATTAATCCACAAGCCAAATTTTATGATCTTGCTAAATGTTATGTAGGATGAGATTTTAACTATACTGGCTGTTAAATTGCATATTGTTAAGCTATTATTTCTAGCAACTTTGACCTTTTTTTTTTTCATTTTTGGTGGCTGAACTGCAGATTTTCTTGTTTATTATATATTTAAACTCTATTGCTGATCTGTTTGTCTAATTTTTAATTTTGCATTAAATGTTTGGCTTGTGTCAGGTAGCTGCATAGCTGGTTTTTAATATGTGCTTATCGGTTCTCCTGAAATCATTCTGATTTGCTAAAAGAGATCATTAGGTCAAACACTTTCTTAGAAATAAAGCAAGCTAGTTCTGAGAAATGTTTTCCACTATTCCTGCCACTGGCTCAGGAAAGGCATTTAATTTATTGGGTTTTAAGAGACAGACAGTGTTCCCTTCAGGACACACTAGTGGAAGAACAAGGAGTAAGAAGATGGGGCAATTTACCACTTGTGGAATGGGAGCTAAAGAGAGAGGCAAAAACTGTGTCAACAGGATGAAGGTTTGTAAGAGCCATGCAGTTGTAGCCAACGTGCCACAGCCTGACTGTTCCCGTGTAACGCTGCTGTTCCTCCAGCCAGGCTGGCAGTGACTGTAAGCTTCTCTGGGGACCTGGCCATGCCTCTTCTCATCCAGGGGCTGTTAGCAGATGTTTAAATGAGGCATTTTCCTTGACTCCTGTGCCTGTGTTTTGATCTGATAAAAATCAGAAGGCACATGAAAAGAAACCTGTCAAGAATACTGTTTAAAGTCTGGTGTTTCAGAAACCACTGGTGGTATGCAGGATTTGCTTCAGAAGCGTCAGTGTTGCCGTTTGCAATGCGGTGTTCAACTCCCTCTGTTCCTGGTGTGATTTCCCTCCCCTGCCCCCATGGACAGGTAGTGCTTTTCAGCTTTGGCAAAATGAAAATACCATTGTGCCCTGGTCCTTCAAGATGCTGATTCCTGAAACAGCAGTGAAAAACATGGAAAAACTGGAACATTGACTGTGTGACGTTGGTTGCTATGTGAAATAGTGATGTTATTGCTAGTTCAAAATCCAAATTTGAATGGAAGTTCTCCTTTACTCAGAGAACAGTCTTGAGGCAGTTTGTAGATTTTTTTGTTGTTGTTGTCCAAATTTCCAAGATCCTGGAGTGGTGGATGTCACACACTCATTCCAGATGCTGTGCTATCCTCCATTGCACTGGACTGAAAACAGCTGCCATTTTCTACCAGTGTCTACAGAGTTGTTCTAAGCGATTTTATCGTTCTCCTTTGGAGAAAATAGGACTATAGTAAATAGACTACTACATTATCTGTTAACTCATCAATGAAAACAGGATGATTATTTCTTTTCATGTGCTTTGCATGTTTTGCTCCTCCCTAGGGACTGCATGGGAATAGCATGTTGACTGTGTAAGTATAAATTAAGTGTTTGTCTAAAAGAAGAACTATTAAAATGCAATTCTGGGCAGGATGTGCCTGTCAGCAGGAAGCTTCCTAAAATACCCCGTGTTTTAAGAGTGGAATTTTAGAGTAGGAGGGAAGTGTAGAATTGCTATTTACCTGTCTGATGCTGCTTTTGACACACATGATGAGCCAGCTTCATTTGACTGTCACCTCCTTAGGAGGCAGAATTCCTCAGCCCACACTTTGCTTAGCATTGACTACTTCTTTATTTACTCTTTGTGCCTTTGCATTTTATCTGGACTGTGCATTTTCAGTGAAGCTCCAGTTAAAGACAGGCTTCTCAGTCATGGCATTGTAGGAGGGCCCACAGAGCCTCCCACACAGTGCCTTCCTCAAAGAGAGATGGGGATATCTGTTTCTTTGAAGAAGCACTTTTGAAACAAAAGGGATTCCCCTATGCTTCTGACAATTTATTTCCCACCACACATGTACAGAGCCATCGGACTGGTGGGCCTCCTTCCATTTGTCAGATTTTTCAGAATAATCAGATAGCAGGATCTCCTCTGAGATGTGTCCTGGCTCTTTGGGTTGCCTCTGGGGAATGCCTGAGAGGAGCGTGGGCAAGGCAGCGCATGAAGGAGGGCTTTGACAACCAGGGCTGAAGTAACCTCTTTCAGAGAGCTGGGAGGTCCAGCACAGTGAATTCTTAGAGAAAGTGTAAACTAAATTGCAACCTCTTCCTGCCACCTTTCCCCCTTCTTTTGTGTCTTTTTGGATTTTGGCTTCTCAAGGCCCTCTGTCATCTTTTCCTTTACAATTACCTGTGGTCAGCAAGCAGAACCAAAAAAAACCAACCCGCAAGTCTTTGCGATGGGCAGAAAACTTGCAATTGGAAGCCTTTGGAGTGAGAATTCTGCTTCTGAAAGAAGTTCAGTGTGCCTCAGAAATCATTGGAGCTTGGCACTTTCCTTACCTAGCAGAGCAACTGATAGAATTAGAAACCAGTCAGATTTGCAGGGAAGAAAGAACACAACCAAGACCATGTCTGAATAAATTTCCAGTCATCTGTACATAGACCATTTATTGAGGAAGATAAGAAAAGAAAAACTAAATTTTCATAATCCTGATTACATGCAGAGGATTGACCCAGATGCATGATTTTAGCAGTATTTATTATATTTAAACACAATGTATGCCTTCACATGTGTTTACTGAAAAGAGGAACCACAACCATTTAAATTAAACGTGGTTTTAAATATTGCTGTTTAAAAAGAAACTATTGGATTCCTGCATACTAAGAAGTAATGTATATGACTGTGGTGCTCTAGAATTAATTAGGTCTCTTATTTTAGTTTTGGAATCAAGAATAAATTTTCTCATTGCTTGAAGAATAAAATAGCTAAATCCTCTGCTTAGATCTGAAAGTAGTTTTGCCCACAGCAATCAAACTAATATTTTCTTTATAGCTCATTCTCTCTGTAAGCTTTCTGCTGATTTCATTAGGCTTTAGATCAGGTTCCAAGTAACTAATTATATTTATAGTGTGATTTCTTTGCTCAGTACAACTAATTTAGGTAAAGGACTTGGTGGGAATGGTGAAAGGCTAAGTAGTATTACTTTGCATTACTTTGTCCAGGTGCGAGATACCAGGAAAACTGTTTGTCTTTGTATTCATAAGCTCTCAGCATTAACTCGAGCAGAAACTTTCCTATAGCGAGAGCATGATGATCAACAGTTGATACACTGACTTCTTCCTTTCTATCGGCTAGGGCTGACTGAATTTTGAGGGCAGAATTGGGGGTCAGAAAGAGATGGCTGTTTGAAAGTGGTGATGGGAAATCAAACTTGGTAAGTGAGGATGTCCATGGGTTTTGCTCATGCTCCACTGCCCCGAGTTTCTTTCTGACATTTCTGAATACGCGTTCTCTCCTACAGCTCTATTGTAAAGCCACTGCTTTCCCTTTCATCATTTTTCCACTCTTGCCACTAATCCCTCTCACCTATAACCCCCAGGCCTGCCCCTGTTTCTCCAGCTCAGACCTGCTGTTCCACTCAGGCTCCTTTGAAAGGGCCAGTGCTGCCTTGTTGCTTCTGTTGCTGCCTTCCTAAATGCTGCCACGGGCAGCCGAATAATGCTTCTGTCAGCTGGCCCTATCCACAAAAATAAAACCCCCTTCAGCTGTGGTTTCTGGGGATTTAAAAAGCTTGGACGAGAGTAGGTTTGTTTAGCAGCTTTACTTTGCTAAAGGGTATGAAGGATCTGTTCTTGCATCACTAGCACTGATTCCTTTCTCTTTTTCTAAACTGGCTCTCTTATCCTAACTCCACAGCTGTGTTTGTCCGTCTGGACAGAAGAAGATTCCCTTCCTTGCCCGTACAAATTGATTCTTTTTCAAAAATCCGATCAACATCACCTATTCTGAGTTTGAAGTTATAATTTTTCTGATTTGTTTTTCCTCTCTCAAACTGAAATGCAAAGAAATAGGCCCGTTTCAAGTGGACTTTCTGACAAGAGGTCTGGTATTTGACACAGCCCTGTAGACTATGGGACGATGTTGGGTCTTTAAAAGTTGGACCTTGATATTAACAGAGGATTCTAGCAAAGCCAGGAGGTTTTTGGAGGCCTGAGCCATAGCATCATGCTCTGTGATCTAAAGTTTTCCAAGGACCTTGAGTTACCTCTTTTTTTCTCTTTTTTTTTTTTAAATGCTTCTATTCCTGAGAAAAGCAAGAGCTGCAAGACTGATTTATAATATACTCATTCAATTAATCAAGTGAGAGTTTATCAAACCTTTCGAGGCAATTTTGTTTGAAGTGTCTGCACTCTTCTCTGCATCGCATGAGGTGCCAACACCAGTGGGAGTTTGCCTGAGGTAAGAGCTGTGGGTTTGGATGTATTCTTCCATTTTTATTAGGTCTTACACTCACAGGAATTTTGTGCTTTTTAATCTTGTAACTGTACAAAACTTATCTGCGTATGGAGGAAGATAACTTAGTGATTTGCTTTAATTATTCTCATAACTGTTCACAGCATGTTATATGAGCTAGCTGCACTTAAAAAGGTCCAAACCCACATTTACAGCAGGAAGGTGTTTAACTCAAACTCTTGTGCCATAGCTCTAACCGATAGGAATCCGGTGGCTCTACCAAGCTATTGTCTTATTTATTTATTGTCTGTATGCTTTCCCTCACAATACTTTATATGGAATGACATCCAGGAAAAACAAGCTGTCAAAAAAACCCAACCCCAAACACAACCAAAACAACCAGCTAAGCACATGAAATATTTGTTGATTCTAGTATCCAGAGTGTAGCTGTAGAATTGAGATTTCCCTGCTGGTAAGCATGTCCACACAATACAAGGCAGTCTTACACCCCTTACAGTCAGTCTTTCAAGACAAGAAAAGAGATTGAAAGTGAAACCAGGACATGGAGACAAACAGATTTTGGAAAGGTCCTGTGGCAAGTACTATGAAATGCACTACATTTTAATACAATTAATTAGGCAGTTCAGCAGGACTTGCACACTACTTCAAATACTCAAAATAAGATCTGATGACGCCTGGTATTTTGGCATTGGAATCTACCAAAATGTGGTCATGTGACAAGACTGTTTTCATTTCCATTTTTGAGGTGAAAACAAATGAAAGAGAGCTGTTTAGTCTGTATCATGGGATTGAAATTCTATGCAAGCATAGTAATTATAACCCTGAAAGATTAGAATTAACCCCTGAGAATATATATTTTTAGGATCTCTAAATTCTTCGGAATAATTTTGTTTCAGTACAGATTATTGCTTCAATCATTTTGTTGCAGTCTTTTAGCTAGTAGTCCCTCCACTATTGGTATTTAGGATTCATCATTTAGCTTAAAGGGTCATATAGCTCATGAAATGGAATTTATTCTCCGTGCAAATAACTTTTTCATTATTTAAAAAAGGATACTCCATCAAAACTGTAGGTTGAACCGTTTGGTTCTGGGGTGGGGAGAAGGTGGATGTCCAAGGCAAATGTAGGGCAGCATAAGCAAATCACACTTGGCTTTTCAGTAGGACAAGCAGAAGTAGATAAATACAACTAACTCTGCATTTCAAACACAGCAGCAAAAAGCTGGCTTGGTGTTTTATTTCCTTGGCAGAAATTAAAAATACAATAATGACTGTGACATGTAGGTTCCAAATTTTCAAATGAACATGTTCATGACTGACTTAAGGCTGAAAAGAAAGCGGCAGAGGCACTTAGTCTGATTTTCAAGGATGAAACTATCTTACATTTGCCTATCTAGGCTATGAACACTAACTCCCATCTACCTCCTTGTTCACCTTCTGCAAAGCAACGACAGCATCATTTGGGTAAAAATGAACAGACCAGGTGCATTTCCATGTGCCTGACACCCTGCTTCTCAGCTCATAGCAAGGTTTTAAATAAATTGGGCTAATTTTTCCCAATTGCAGTGAGGAACAATGATGGGGTTTTTTTCACTACACAGGCTGTCATCTTTTGGGAAAGGCCCTTGTGCAGAGTATATGTTAATCCATGCTTTTGAAAGAAGGAGACAACTTGCAGTAGAAGAAAACAAAACATTCATATCAGTTACAGACGCCAGAATACTTTTGATGGATCTAATATTCAGCCTTTGGCTGGAAGGCAATTTTAAAAGAACCAACTAGTTAAACTTGAGATACTTCTATTTCCTCATAAGATTTACTTCTCTTCCTTAATCTGTAACTCTCCGCAGTGAGTTTCTCTAACCATCAATATGACAGTACAGCAATATTGCCTCATCAGTCATGATTTACTTAATGTTTTCTGAATTTAGTAATATTTGATTAAAATTTAATGTGAACATATCATATCATGCCACATATATTATTGCATCCATTAATCAGGTAACCATAATAATGAAATGTCGGAAGATTGGATGAAAAAGGAGCTGAAGTCTTTGATAGATGTTTGGCATGGGTTTGTGAGTGATTAACGAAAAGATATCCAGTCAATTGTGTAAAGCTTCATTAATATACATTTACAATCATCTATGTGTTGTATCATCAGATATTTTTAACCTTACTTAAACATGATTTTTTAATTTACTGAACGACACTAAAAATTAATAATCCTGAAAAATATATCATATTGTATTAACTCTCATAATGCCAGAATGATTCATAACATGTCTTAATGCTTTTGTAACAAAATATGTACTAAAAATATTGTCAGAGTTAATGGATCAGTTTTGTTATAGGTGGAATAACAAATGCTTTATGCATGGCTCTATAAGCCTCAAATTACACAATTGTATTATAATAAATGTAAGTCAGTATTTCCATCCACTTTTTTAATATGCAAAGGTAACATATGACCTAATCTAGCAAAGCATCTACTCCAGTTTGGTAGAGGAGGTATGGAAGACAGTAAGACTTGAATTCACACTTGTAAGCATTTTGTTAAACATATAAAGACTTTCCAGATTAAAAAAAACAACCCCAAAACCAGCCTTTATATCCTTATGCTTTAGCTTGTGAAGCAAGATAAGAACATGTTCTCCTGGTAAACTTTGAAAGATGTGTCATTGTTTTCTTGCTGCAAGAAGCAGCCATGGCACTCATCCTACTGTCTGGATCCGTAGGAAATTCTTCATCGTGCCGTGGATCTCAGTGGAGCTGTTTGTAGTGGCAAGGCACACACGTGGATCTTCAGCCTCACAAGTTCAGTCAGAGCTGGACACAAACCAGATCAGAGCACGCGTGTTTCACTTGGAACATGCTGGTGGTCCCAATGACTCGTAGTACGTGTCTCTTGTATGGAACATGAAGTGCACTTGGAGTGTTTTCTGGAGTCCCAAGCTGAAACGCTGCAGCTGTTGTGTGTCTCTAATTGGTCTCCTATCTTCTCCCACTTTTTGTGAGATTTCAATTTATTTAATTTTCATTTGTTGCTTACTGAGAAGCGTGGAGGACGCTGTCATTTTTTTGTTGCAGCTGTGGGGAGATAAGTACAGTTTTACACAACAGTTTCAAAACCAGGTCCCTTCAGCATATCTTCAGAACAGAGGTGCCATGTGTATTTTAACACAGCTTGTGATTTTCAAGTGTCTTTGGTTGGAAGCTGTACACTGATCTCTAAACTGAAATAATGCCACTTTGAAGGGCTGGTTGGAGATCAGAGTTGAGTGGTGTTAATCTGTATAAGCACTGTGCAGCAGTATATCAGCATCCAGTCTATATTTTTATCCCACAATGTCTTCAGCTGATGATTCAAGGATGATGTCTTCAGTAGTGTCTAGTGGGCAAAAGCTGATAGCAGTCATAGGCCACTTGGATAACACATGGATGACCGTACCCATCAATCTACTGATAAAGGGCATTAAAAACAGTCAGGCCAGGATCCCTCAGTCTTCTAAACTGAACTTGGCCAAAATAATCCTGCACAGCTCCATCTGGCACCTATTCTGTTAAGAAAGGTGAAACTATCGCTTGAAGAAAAATGCTGAGGGAGGCTGGTTACTACTGACTTGGGTGAATGTATTTGTGAACAACCTCACTGAACACTCGGTTCTTCTTCCCCTCTACCCTGCTTGCTTGGAGATTGAGAGAGATGTAAACAATTATTGTTCCACCTACAAATAAAATGATCCACGCATGGTCTTTACTTAAAAAAAACCCCACCAAACCGGGTGTGAGTACCCCAGCTCTGCATAGTGATGCACCCCTTATTTCACAGCACTTAGTTGACATGCTACCTTGAGCACCAATAGGTCTCAGTGTGTCTTGAACGTGCAGACCAGCGATGAAGAAAAAGTCACTGTGTACTTTCCTTACGTAGCTGTGAGGAAGAATTAAGAAGACACAGGGTGCGGAATTCTTTCCTGGGCTTAGGTGGACTTCTGAAAATGAATTTGCTTCTGAGCTCCTGTCAGTTAGGCTAGCCATAACTCATTTTCTGTGGCTGTTAATCCTGCCTGTGAGGGGGTAGGGATAGTCATTTTCTTTGTAGCTGAAGGCAGGAACAGCATCATAACAAATAATGACTTTAGGATAAGCCTAAATGGATGAACTGCAATTGCAGTTGTCCTTCAAAATTAAGAACGAGAGGACAAAAAATGCAGAAAATACGATCTAAGCTAATATTACTTTCAGCTTTTGTGAGTGCTCTCTAGCCTAGGACCTGTAAAGACTTGCAAATGCTAAGGCAACGGATGTGGAAACATCTGTATTAAGCAGTTATTTAGTAACAGGTGGGGAAATCAAAAGCACAAGTATCCCTTGCACAGCTCACAGGAACAGGACAGTGGCTTGTACCCCAGAGACCTGTGCTCTGACTTTTAGACAACACAGTTCACCCACGTAACAGTGTATTATTGCTCATAATGTGCATTTCCAGTCTTTTCTGCAAAGCAGGCTCTTTCCCTTCTCATTCACAGGTCTGGGGTAGGAGAAAACCCATCAGAGATTTGGTGGCTTTAAACAGTGTTTCATCTTTTCCTCCTTAATTATAGCTGGGCAAATGGTGTCAAGTGTAGACATGGAAAAATGGTGGAGAGGAACTCCTAAGAACAAGATTCTGTTTTGGCTGGGTTTTTTTCTGTGAAAGGGCTGTGGAGAAGTTGTCTTTGGGAATATGGCAATTGCCGTGGAGCACTTAAAATTATTTCCTCCTAGTAGCATCTGGTTTTCAGGAGAGAAAAATGCAGAGATTATGCTACAGCCTGGAGCTCTAGCATGATGATGAAGTAGAGGTACAAATAAATTAACTGTCGTCAGGCTTTGATTCCAGTGACTGGGATTTTAAGTGGTTGGGGAGAAGATGCTCTAAAGTATTTGGAAAATCGTAGCCTGTTTTGGCAAGAAGGAAAGCGAGCAAAACAGAGCCTGTTTCTCATGCCATTGAAGTGTTTGAGGACTTGCCTTCTGCTGAGATGGAAGGGAACTTCCTGCAAAATTAAAAGTGTTTGTTAGATCCATCCAAAGCGTGTGGCCCTTTTCTTGATGTAAGAAGCTTTGCACGGCTTCAATCTGCTCTTCCGGGCTGGGGAGGTCTGCCTTTTAGCAGTCAAAGGAGATTGCTTTTTGGAATGAACTCCAATAGTTGCTTGGTTTTGTGTGGCTGGATTATGTAAATATTGATGCAGGGCTTCAGGAAAAAGAGAAATGTGAATTTACCAGGGCTAATGTTCTCATCCTTTCTCTCTGCAGCAGTCTCTGATATGATGAATGAAGCGTTACAAATACTTTTAGTTGTTCCTTAATAGTTTGTGTGCATAAAAGGGAGGGGGAGTCATTTATGGCAGACTGCAGCTTCCAGGTTGAGCACGATTCCCTCATGTTTGTGCTTCTGCTTTTTTACATTCAGATCCAGTGGTTCTCTGGTGGGCCTATGAGAATGATGGGGAAATGCCACTTACACTAAGCTTTGCATGTGCTGGTGAACTGTGTTCTGTTCTACTCCCTTCCGTTTTTATAGACCAGTGCGTTATGGTTTTGTCCTGGTTTCAGTCAGGATAGAGTTCACTTCATTTGTAGCAGCTGATGGGATGCTGTGTTTGGGAGTTACAATGAAAGCAGTGCTGAGAACACCCTGATGTTCTTAGTTGCAGTCAGACAGTCAAGGACTTTCTCAGCTTCTTCCTATTTCTCTATCCATGAGAAAGGAGGGGCGAAGCCAGGACAGGTGACCCAGATGGGCCAAAGAGAGTATTCCATGGCAATGACGTCCTGCCCAGGAGAACGGGGGGGCTGAGGGGAGGAAGAAGAGGGGCGGTGGCGGGACGCGTGCTGCTTGGGGGGACGGTCGGGTTCTGGGACAGCTCTGGGTGGTCCCTGAGTTGTGTGGGTCGGGGAGAAACTGCATTGGGGATCAAGAGTTTCAGATTCTTTTGCTCTAAAGTCCTGTTAGCATTGGGATATTTGATCTTTCTGTTCTCTTAGTAAACTCTCCTTATCCCAACCCACGGGCCTCTTAGTTTCTTGGGTTTGGAGTTATTTCCCCTTCCTTTTCCCTTCCCTTGTTTCCCCCCTTTTTCCCTCTTCCCCTGCTCTGTTACTTTAAGGAGCAGGCAGCTGCGTGGATCTCGGCCCACAGCCGGGGTGAAACCACGACAGGTTTTCAGCAGGGTCGGTATGTGAGAGCCTAGTGGTGCTTTAGGCACAGGTGATTGGTTCTCATCACCTCTGTAGCTAACTGGGAGAGGAGCAGCACGCAGCATGGGTTCTTGTGTATGGCTGTAGATAGGTGCTCTGGGGTTTTAGTCTGTTTATTTGGAAACGAGGGTGCTGCTGCATGTAAATCAGGGAGACCAAGGTGATGAAAGGTTACTCAACAGAGGGCGATTTAGTTGGGGTAACTCACAAATAATAATCCGTGCCGCACACTGAGAAGGGGCCATTGAGAAATTTCTGTCTCTTCTGTACAAACACACAGCCACTTGGTAGAGGTCCCTTTGTGCAGGGCTGAGCTGAGTTACAGTACCTGAAATTTCAAATGACAAAGGAATCTTGCTGTCAGACTCTCTCTTCTGAGCTGCTGATACAAAGGGCTGTGGGAGTCGAGTAGGAACACCAAAGCATCTTCAATTGTTATCAGATAGCTGTTCACAGAAAGGTCTTCCCAGAGTTTGCTTGCATAGAAAGCACAACCCACACATCATTGTTATTCATTCGCTCAGTTTAAGAGGCTTGTTTTTCACAGATGTGCTCTTCCTGTTTGGCATTTGTAACCGAGGATTGTTGTTAGTTGAAGAAAAGTGTCATCCAACTATGAATTGAGATTTTCAGCTGATTCATGAACACCTTTGTTAACTACTACATAAAAAAAGAGTGTGTCTGAGTGTGAAATCTAGGTTAAGCAGTATTTCTACCCCAGTATATTGTACTGCTCTGGAAGGATGAAAAAGAAATCTTAATTAACAGTTACGCAAAGATTTCTTGCCCATTTTTATCTCAAAATTAGTAAAGCAATTAGAAGATGGAGGTAATTGCTAAATTTTAGCCTCTCTTATTCATATGGAGTCTATATATAGAGAGATGTGTGTGTATATATATATGGATTTTAAAATAATTAACCAAAATTGCTGTACATGGCAAGTACAGTAAATAATCAGTATGTTTTAATAAGGCTTTCATGTCAGAAAATTGGCCAGACATGCTAAGAAAGGGCGGTAAAACCTGGAAGGGGAGGAAATTAATTATCCCTGAATAATGGGACCAGAGCCGTTCATGGGTGTATAGCATATAATTTCTGCAGTAATGTGAATCTCAAAAGTTTTGATATCTAAGTTAATGCTACAGCCAAGTATAGCACGATCACAGATAAGCAGCTGTTTATTATTGTTCCAGGGAATAATGATCAGATATGAGTTATTTCTGCCTAAGCTTCCTTCAGTGTATACATATCATCACATTTCTAGCTTTGGTAAAAGCATCTATCTAGATGGTATTTTTTTAAAAGTAAAAAAAAGTGCTTTAAAAAAATAATTTTAAAAATAGTTCTTCTAGTGTAACTGTGAAAACAGATCTGAATTGTCAGGTCTGCTTTGACAAAGCAGCTTCCTTTTGGCAGATGGATTAAATGTGCTCTCTGACAGTCCCAGTCACATCTGCATCTGCCTGGGTGCTCCATCTCTAGGAATTCACGTCCCTCTGAAACCACATTAGGCGTGAATCTGGCTACTTTTCAGAAGGCTGTCATAGTGAGCTTTTAATGGTAAGGATATCTTCTTAATCCATAGATGTTATCCTAAAAATTGATTAAGCACAGGAAAGTGCTCAACATTAAAACAAAAAAGCTGGATATCAGCATTTGCCAGTAAAACAACCCCTGAATGCTGCAAAACTGCACAGTGAGAACCTAAATACACCCTTTGAAAAGGGTGTTTACCGAGATTAAGCGTAAAATAGTTATCCTGGGTTATTCAATTGACTTTGCATTCTCAAGGCTGTATTTTATTTTTGCAAGATTCTTCTCTAGCCCAACGACAGAGATCTGATTTTGTGTAGCTGAGCATTGTCAACACATAGAAGAGAATCACCCAAATGGTAATCAAATTTGTTCACTCTGTAAATTACTGCTCTATTTAAGAGATTTCGTATTCTTAGAAATCTTCCTTTTCTAAGAAGCCAGCAAATCACTTTTAGTGGTATTGAGATGATATTTGCTTAGCTGGAGGAGGGAAGAGACATCTGGACGGTGTTACTTCTGCAAAGAAAATGTATATACTCCATTATATGGCAGATTTAAGCACCAGAGTGACTTCTGTGATGCTGCGCAAACCTGTGGTTGTTCCTGAGCACAGCCAATTTCTCTTCTGAGACATGATTTTTAAGATCTCTTCACTACTAAATCCTAACATATCCCACAAGTTGCTCTCCTTCAGGACTCTGAAGGTGGCTTGTCTCAGGTTCTGATGTACAGGCTGTAATCTTCCCAGCAGCTGCCTCCAACTAAGGATGTCCTGTCTGTCCGGGCTGTGAAGGGCACTGGCCATCTGTCCTTAGTTCCAGCCGGTCCTCCTGCTACCCAGGATGGGGTATAGCTGCTATGCTTCTTTCCCAAATGTCCACAGTACATGTCTGGGTCTCATCCTGGTCTGGTGTAAGGAAATGGCACTCTCTTGCCTGCAGCCCACAAGCCAGGATGGCCAAGGGACTCCTCACCCTTGGGACAAAACCGGAGACCTCTCTTTGCATCAGCTTTTCTCACAAGGACTTTCCCAAATGTGCAGAGCAACAGGGAGCCCCAGAGCAGCCTGGCTCCTCATCCCTTTCCAAAGGCACCTCCTTAAAGGATCATCTCATAATGGGGTTTGATTGTCTGTTTGATGTCAGCAACCTTCAATTTCACACCAAGCAACGCTGATGCCTCAGGGCCACCACAGTACCACTTGTGACTGGGGGTATTCGTGCATAACACAGATTCCCTCACAATATCTGTTCTGTAGTTAAACACCTTAAATAACCCTTGGAAATTATTCTGGCTGTATTCAAAAGTGGTAGCCTAGCAACTGATTTTTTTTTTTTTTAACCAAACAGTAAAGGAAGCAAGTTCTAATCCTCATGAGGGTGCTGTTTATTAAAATTTCCACCATGGAAATTACAGAGTGTCTTCCTCTTTCCCAAAAGAAATCTGAACTAGTTGCACCAGAAATGTTTCATTTGGTTGAGATGTCAGAAACAGACGTTAGGGATGGGAAACAAAGAAAACTTCTTCTCTTTTTTTTTTGTCCTAGAAAAATAGTAAATACATAAGCATGAGATTTGTTAGTGCATGTATCAAATAACGACTTCATAAAATGAGGTTAGACAGGAGAGGACGCAGGCAGTTTGAGTGCTCTGTATAATGGGTTGAGAACCTGTAAGGGGAATTAGGGTGCCTTGTAAATGTGTTTCAGTCACATGGCCGAGATTAAATGGGGTTGTCCGTTCAGCAGTGCAGTGACAGGGAGTTGATGTACTTTAGCCTGCTTTGGACTGCCCTTTCCTGTGGTTGGTGACGACTGCAACCCATGGGAAGTGATCTGCTTGTAGCCCATGTTGCTGGAGTGGGGGAACAAGGTGAAGGTTAATTGGCATTTTAAATTTCACTGTCTTAGATGTCCATCTTAGACACGGGCAATTACTACAGATTTCTCTCTTTTTTTTTTTTCTGCTGAAGGTGTATGTTTTCTTTTGCTCTTTTTTAATGTAAAATGACTTGTTCTATAAAACATTTCTGCACAGTGTAGGCATTTAAGACTCAATCCATTAAAGGACTTTGTCCTGGCCACAGTATCCCTGGCTTCAAAAACGCTTCTGGCTTTGGGGGTAATACACAAAAAGCTACAATTAAATCTGAGTCTCTGTGCTTTATTGTGGTGCACCCCGAGAGGCTTCCTGTGCAAATATGTGCTTGGCTACGTGTCTTGAAATTTGTTGTGTCACACCTGGATTGATGATGCTGGATCATTTTCACAGCACGAGCAAGGCATTTAGAGCTGTATTCTGTTAACGATGGGTTTGATCTCTGAGACATGGCAGCTAATTAGAAGCCCATGTATATTTTTTTTCATATGTTTCAGACTTTGGTGATCCTGAAATGTTCCAATTTCATCAATTAATCACTGTTTTAGATATCCACCTTCTTTTCTACAGTGGCGTTCCCTATTGCAGAAATTCTGCACTGATGGTCACTTTACTCACCATACTGTGACTGTGCTTCCTCTCCCTTGCATCGTATCCATTGGCAATAAGTTCTTCAGAGACTGCTTTAGGAAGGAGATGCCAGGAAAAAAGTAGCGAGAGAAAGATGTAGTGACAACAGAAATGCAAATGCTCAGTGGTCCCTGTTGAACTTTTAAGTGGAGACAATTACATTAATCATACCTACAGTTAATATGTTAAACACCAGTAGCAGGTTAATTTTATACAGTTGTATCGATTACCTGTTGATAGCTGAGCCATGCCCAAATGCATGCTAAGACTCTTGTTACTCTGAGAGCTTCTGTTATACTTAGGGTGCCCCTTTTGCCTCCACGGCACTAACAATATGCATCCAATGTGTCAACCTAGACAAGTTTTGGATAATCCTGTCAGTGAAAGTAAAACAGGAGTAGCTGTGGCCCTCAAATGTGGAGATGCACCCAGATATGCAGCTGTAACACAGGACATGGTAGCACAGACAGCCTGGTAGCCGTTGCAGACCCTGTCTGGCCCCAGATACTCACACCTGTGCCTGGTCAAGGTACACATTCAGTGTTTCATTGCAGGAGGCTGACAGATTCTGGGCTGGGAAGTGAGATGGGGCACTAGAGGGCTCCTGGAGAGTTTCTCCCAGCTCTTGCCAAAATGTTTAGTTGTGATGCTATGCTTGCATATGCGTGTTGTAAACATGTGAGGTATAAAGTATTGAAGGCTCTGTCTGGCCTTGCTCTGGCAACAATGCCTACACAAGTCTCACTGCATCTTATGCTCCGAGCCCAAGACTTCACCAAGTGTCTCAAACTCACCACCTGAAGTGCCTAAATTCCTAGAGTGGCCCCACATTGCAGCTCAGGCTATAGAGCAGGAGTGACACAGTGGGGCATGATGCTATGACTGAGGCCAAAGCACTGTTCAGCTGGGCACAGCATCCAAAGGAACCTGGCTCCAGTGAGCCAAGTGGTCCCTTGTATTGTGTTACCTGACAGATGACCTGCTGCAATTCAGAGCAGAAGGCAGGTGAGGGGTCTTCATTAGCTGGTGCTTAAACTTAAGTGATTATATAGTTAGTAATGTTGCTATGAATCCTCCAAAATTGTGTTGAAGCTCCTTGGTGTTTCAAGCCCACACCGCTTCAGCCCTTGTAAGCCCAGGGAGAAATTATTTTGAATCTTCCCATGCCCAAATTCCAGATTTAAGTGGAATGAATTGCAAAACTGCATGCAGGTGTTTTCCAGGATTAGAACAGGGTTTTTTTACAACAAAACAATAAAATCATTAGAAAGTAACTATTACAAAGTAACAAATTATTTAAAACTGGCTCGAGACAGGAGAAATCCAGAAATAACACATTGGCTAGTGCTTCAGAATCAGAAAATGTGTCAAGGATCACGGTCTCTTACAGGCTTTGCTGTTCAAGAGCTCAAGGACCATGATCCATTAGGACTAGGAAGAAGCTGGCATAAGACACCACCACCTGAAAAGCAGGGTGCGACGTGGTCATTGAACCACCCACCCATCAACAGGACAAGGATGGATGTTGCCAAGAGGGAAGAAGAGTAATCTTTCCTCTCTCCCTTGTCAGTGGTTCGTGCTAGTTACTGGGAACAGGCTCTCCCATTTGCACATCTCCATAGCTGCACGTTAGATGAGAGCACAAGATTAAAGGAGAAATCTCGTTCTGCCATCTCAAAAGCAAATCTGTCATCTGCACATCTTGCCTTCATAATACAAGCAGAAGAGAAATTTTGTAAATGCTTTTCATTTTAATAATTAGAAGTTTATCTAAGCGAAGGAAGGCATTTTTAATAATGATTCTGCTTTTTGAAGCTGGGAAGGGGAAGAGAGGAATACACCAAAGGCCAAATCAATGGAGTTTGTGTGTGAGTAAAAGAGGCGTGAAGGATTTGATGGTCTCACCTTACCGATGTTACAAAACATGGGGTGAGTACTTGTATTAGGAGCAAACAGCATCCACTCAGTGTAGGACAAGTCATATTGAAAAGGGAGGTGATTTATTGTAAATGTGACCAAGAACCACATGCTCCTCAAAAATGTTTGAACTTTAGAAGAATGCATTAAGCTATGTCACAAACAGTTACAGAGCAAACTGAACCCCATTACTGAAAAGTACCTTTTCCTGCCTATCCCTGTAATGACACAAGTCAGCCTTGGATTTATCACACAAATACCACATAAGAAAGGTTTTTAAACCATGGGCAATTTAGTAAATATGTTTCATGTTAAACCACATGCTGAAATAAAAAAAGGAAAAGCTTGCATCCTTGAAGAGGCTATGAAGAACAGGAAACTTCGCAGATTCTTGTGTTTAACATTACTTTTTAATATCCTTGCATTAAAAATGAATGATTACTTTTTAATATTACTTGTAACCAACTATCCCCTACCGTACAGATACATTTCTGGTATGATTTTATTATATGCTCAATAATAGTACCTATAAGCTCAGATTTCTTTTGAATGTAAATGATCGGAAACAATATCTACCCTAAAGCATCTTTAATGTCATTATAGATGGGTAGGAGTAAATTAAGCGGTATTTAGCCACCAAAGTCTTTAATTTCATTGCATTTGAGTAGGAGTTAGACATTATGAGGCCCAATTAAAAAAGTCACTAATGTTTTTACATCTGAGTAGGAGTAAATTAAACAAAATCACTCCTGAGCTGCTAATATCATTTTAATTGAATGTCATTCAGTTTCTAACTGCTGTTACAACACAGTAGATAATGAGTCAAGCTCAACAAATCATCTGAGCTCCAGGTACCATGGCTACTAGGGATGAAGGTAGAGTTTAGGGATGGAGGGGAAACTGTTGGAAGTTAGGAAGCTGACAGGAATGATAGCAGACCTGACATCTCTTGGTTGATGAGACCTATGTTCATCTAAAAATATCACCCTAACAAGAACTAATCTAGCAAGGCTGCAAGCCAGGTCATTATTTCTAGTGTTCAGACATTAAAAAAAGAGAGAGAGAAAAAAAAAAAAAAAAGAAAGCATTTATCCAGAAGATGCGATTTACAGAGTGAACACTAGAAAGGCTAATTCCATTTATTCACACCCCATGAATAATTCATTGTTTGGTTTAGTGTTAATCTTGATGATGAGACAATGGTGAAACAATACTAGACAATATATAGTCTCAAATATATGAAAAATAAAAAATCATATCCCATCACAAGCATTATTATTTTTTGATCTATAACAGATAATATTGCATTTTCCTCATACCTGGAAATCTTTTCACTTCGGTAAATAGCAGGTTTAAGACAAGCTGTGGCACTTCATACAGAGACAGTTAAAGAGAATAGAGTGAAAAATACCCACCACTGAAACTCAAATTACTATAAAACAGTAGATATTTCCCCCTAACAGGAGTTCAGCCCATTACAGGGTGCTAGGCTTCCATCAGGAAAAACTGCAGGGTTTTAAACCTGTCATTAATTGTGAGCATCACGTCTGTGCAGATGTTGCAGGATGTTGACATGCCTGACTGCAAAGAGCAAATGTTGCTTTTAAATGTGCATTTAATGTTAGACCTGAGAGACCAGGGTCTTCTGAATGAGCTCAGCACCTTGTTCCACGCTCAAGCTGGGTGTTGGCTTCACTTACAGTCAAGCACACTTCATTTGGCCTGTGTGATCAAAGGCTCCCGTGTCTTTACAGAAGATGGTCAGGGCAAAGATGGTCTAAGTGTGCACGAGTATCTGGAGCTGTTTCTTGCTCATATTATGTATTCAGAAGGTCCCTGTAACTATCTCTTGGCTATGTAATCAAAATCATGCAGAGGGAAATTTGCAATGCTAACTGTTTCTTTCTTATATATGGGACAACTTGGAGGAAGTCCACCTTAGCAGATAGCATGGACCTGCCTTTAGCAGGTATCACAGACCTGCCTTTCCTTTTTCCTTTCTTCAAGACTGAGGCCCCTTCCAAGGATCTGAGACATACTGCTTGTTCGTACACTGTGGGCAGGAAGAAAGTCAGTGCTGAGGAAAGAGAAAGTGACTGCAGAACTGCAAAATATTTTTCCAGGGGCTTGAGGATAGCTTGTTCTAAAAGGATGGGATGCTTGTAGCTACAGCAGTCCCCTCAGCCTCAGGGCTTCTCCTGCAGTCCCTGTCTCCAGATAACTGTATTCACCAAGGCAGGACAGTGGCTGAAGCAGTCGCAAGAGAGAGGTCCTGTGGATTTTCAGGATCAATTTTCCCCTGTTCTCTATCCTAAAGGTTAGCTGCTTGGCCCAGGAACGGCTAGGTAGATTCAAGGTAAAATCCAGCAATGTGCTTTTGGCCATAAATCATACCCCAGTTTTTGCAGGGAGCTGCCTGTCGTGCTATTCTGGTAAGGAGAAGATGGTGCTGGGACTGATCCTGCGCCAGGGGATGATTCTGAGCATTGTCCAGGTGCCGAGAGCAGCATGGCTCTGTGGAAGGTACCACACCATTTCAGTAGTAGGGCTAGGAAAGTTACAGTTCCCTCCTGGCAGGAAGGGCAGGATTTCTCACCGCCAAGGACACTGTCTTTTCCACTGCTTCAAATACGATGCTTTGACAAAAATGACTGTTGTCAAACTCTGCTTCTTCCTGAGTGTTTCTCTTACTTAATTGCGAGATTCTCCATTGGCTCTTTCAATTATAACCCGCTATGTGTCAGTCTGTAATTCTAGTATCTTTTACCTGTCTTGCAACAAATGAATGTCTGACTAGACATTCTGCACCACGGGAAAGAAGTAGATGAAGAAACAGTAACTGTCAGAGGATGTAAAGGGGAGGCAATCCACTAGGCTCGGCAGAACCTCCCAAACGGAAGGCTGGAGTTTGGGTCAAGTTAGGGAGAAAGGATTGTGCGTTGACGTAGGTTTTACTCGGGCTGATTTTCAAATGAGCAAACAGGAGCAGAAATTCCTGCTCAGGATTCGAGTCTGGCTGCTTTTTTTTTTTTCCCTCACCTTCCATGATGTGGAACACCAAGAAGCCCCAGTCCTGAATTTTGCTTCGCCATTCCCAGCAGGCAAGAGAGCAAGCTCTGTGAATTAAGACTTAAGGCTTTCATGAGGGGTGTGTGAAGAGAAGTTTGAGCGTGGGCTAAGCTTTCTGTGTAAATGTATTGTTGCAAATATGCTCTGGGACATACCGAATTATATTGTTACTTGGGGGAACAATGATGAAATGTTTTGACGTAGCCTTTTGTCTTTGCCATGTAGATTGCACTTGTACATGTTACAGCTTGTTCTAACTAATATGTTACATCAGTTGGTTGTGTCTTGTGTCTGTGAAGTTCCAGGGATAGAACTGCGAAGAATAATTGCTAAAAAACCCCCTTACAGCACCTACTTTGGGGACGCTAATGACTCCTGAGGAACTTAATGACTTCTGTCATGTTCAGGTTTACTGAGTAGGTAGGATTTTAGTCAGGACACAGATCTCGCTTTGGAATACTGCTTAATGCTGTGTCTGTGGCTAAGTGGCAATTTGTGAAACATTTTCCATCTGTGCACAAAGTTATTCCAGTCGCTGCCTGTGTTTGTCAACCATAGAACAACAAAACTTGTTCAAGAGGTCTAAGAGTATTAAGACTCAGTATTAAAATACTAGACCACGATCTTACTTCCCTAAAAAAAATTAATAATAATTAAAAAAATATTCTCATTTCAGTCTTCTGTTGCTATTTTTCTCAGTCTTCAATTGCAAATCCCAGAGAGAATTGCACTCAGATGCACTATGGAACCAGGGTGGGTTGCAAGGTAAAGAACAAAGATCCCTTACCCACCCCAGCACTGCTAGGGTAGAAGACTGCATGGCTGATGCTTCTGCAAACTGCAAGGAGAGCAGTTTGTCTCAGTGACAAAAGTTGTTTAGAAGATACAAATAATAAATGTTTTCAACTTTTTTTTTCTCATGTCAATCCTGATTTGAGTGCTTGCTTCCCTGAGTTTCTTTTAGTTGGCCAGAGCAAGTTCCTTAGCTATTCAAGTGTCTACTCTCTCTGGTTTAGTGGTCCTCTTGAGGGCCTTTATCTTAAATGTAAAAAGATTGATCAAAACCATCTTTCCTTTCAAATAGGCCACTTTAAATCCAAATGTATATATTTCTCAAAGATTTCTAGGTGTAGATACGGCTAGGCCTGACTTGTGTAAATTTAGATGACTAACAAATCAGTCTTTTGCCTTGTGTTGCTCTCATAGTCAAGCACTTAGTTTCCTGCCTCAGAAATATTTCTATCCTTCGTAGCTGCTAAGTCAAGTTTTGCTCAGTGTGTGTCAGTTCTGAGCTGAGGAGCCCTTTGCCCTATGACTGGAACACATAAGCTATTCTCAGTATGTAACACGCAGATACCTCTGAAGTGTGTGGGCACAAAACCAGGTAGAAGAGCTCTTGAAAATGCATCTGGTTTTAAACAAGGAACTTTAATTTTTTTCTGTAACCATAAGTTACGGGATGAGTTTGATGGTAAGAGTTATGTTTACAGCATGTTCTTAGTTCTTGCTTTGAAGTGTGTCAGTAAACGTAAAAACTCGTTGAATTAATTGCAGGTGAAGCCAGTTTGACCTTTTGCAAATGGCAGGACATTCAGTGCTAGCTGCAGGCTGGAATGGTGATCTTGAGAGAGCTGTTTGTTCACAAAGTTAGAAGGAAATCACAGAACTGGCTCTTTATGCTCTCTGGCCAGCCGTGGCCAGCAGAAAGCTGAAACCATGAGGTACTGGGGACTCAGTGCCTCCCCAGTAAATCGATGTGCCACAGTCACTGCAGGTTTCACACTATTCTGACAGATGAAAAAAACCCAAAACATTCCACATTGTGATATCAGTACCATCTGTGCCAGGCATCCACTTTGGGCATATATCAGAACACTTACAGCTGGAGCCACATTAAGCCAGCCTGAGTTTCACCTGAGCAGTCTGGGTCTTTATGTGCTTGTGAGGTAGTTGAGTTAGAGAGTAACCTGGTCCGTTAAAGGTCTCTATGGGAAGGACCCAGGGCTGGTACTTTTAAGGAGTTGGAAGGATAATCAATGCCTTCCTCCCCCTTCCATGCTCGTTGGTCCTTGCACCTTGCCTGCTTGGGCATGGCAAAGTCTGTCTGCGACCCCTTGTCCTGGCTGAGTCTCAAGGAAGAAGAGATGTTGTGCCTTTGCCTATGCAAGCAGCTAACAGTTGTAAGTGGGACCTTTACTTTCTTTAGGGGTACTCTGGGGAACATGCATCCACTTACATCCTAGATTTGAGCCCAGACAGGCAAATTCTCTGCATATTCAGTCGAAGGAAGGAAGATGCCCTTAGAGTACAATTTATGGCATTTAAGTCAGATGCTTAAAATTAGTCTATGTGCATCTTAGTAGCTTTTCTCTGTCTGTATTTTCTATACTAACCTGAAAACCTGCATGATAGGAATCTAACGCTTCCTGAGCCTGTGGGCAAGACCGGCTAGATGATCCACTGCATGGATACTCACACACAAATGCACTGTATTGTCTTTCATCAGCACTGCCAGGGAACAACAGGACCAAGACTTGTGAAGTCTGCTGCCCCTGCATCTCTGGCTTTCCCAGGCAATCAGTCATCAGAATTACTACTCCTCATCTAGGACTGCTTTGCAGTCTTACAGGATGCAGAGAAGAAAAGCTTTGCCTATAATTTGCTACACCGTGTTTTCCTTAGCAGCCAGGAGTTTATGATCAGCCGAGGGAGTTTGGTATGCCATAGTGGTGCTTTTGGGTTTTGGATCTCTAAACCTATAGAAAAGGAAGGGAAGCTTTTGTCCTGGTGTACTTTTAAAATAAGTTGCTTATTTGTACCTCTTTAGATAAAACTACAAAATGACCTTTTAAACCCGAACGAAGGAGAATAGTACAGTGTGGAGCAGGACAGTCTGAGCACAAGTTAGATTAAAACCCGAGTTATTTAAACAAAATCAATAGTATATCACTGATTAAAAAGAGCTTTTTAGTAAGTAGATCACAAACTAGAGCTTTAAATTAGTTTAACGACTTGCATAGGAAAATACCCACCCATACTCGTTATTTCCCTCTGGTAGGATCTCAGATTTCACTGTTTACCTACCTGTGTGATAAACATGGGTAGATGCTGGCACAGGGGCATCACAGCACAAGCACCCTTCTCATTTTTATGTGGTTTAGATAGATTTTTTTTTTTTTTTTTTTTTGATAAAAGTTGAGTTCAGGCAGTCAACAACTCAAAAGAAACGTAGTTGTCAGAGTGGGTTTCCAAATATAGCCTTCCCATGTACTACACACGAGACTGAACTGTTCTGGCATCCAGGTGGAATATGTCTGTGGTTCCCTGGTATAAACCCAGCACAATACATCGCTTTTAACATCTTGTTCTGAGTATCCTGGATATGTTTAGGAAATGTTGGTGCCAGTTGGCAGATTGCTGGTGAGGCTGAATATGGGAGGGTGCCATTTTTTCAGTGTCGTTGCAGCCCCACCGTTCCTTCATCCGTTCTCCTCGTCCCTGTAATTCAGAAGAGATGCTTTATCTGCACCTTCTCTTTTCTTGAGTTTCCCAGGCCTGGCTTTCTTTATCAAACCTCACCTTTGTTGTAGGATTTTTAAATTTTTATTTTTCAAAATCAAATTCAGGAATTTCTTCTTTTTTTTTTTCCCCTAGCTAATTGCTTTTACGTTAGTCTCACTAATCCATAAGTGCCAGTAGTCTCTGAGATACTGGATCTCATTTAATTTCCAAAGAAGCAGAAGAGAGCTAAAACAAGAAAATGTCACAGCATAAACACACAACAGAAGGGAAGAAAAAAACTAGATAAAACAGTTTCTTATCCTCCTACTTTACATTCATTCACTCAGCCATATCACATGTAGCATCGGAGCATTATCATCTCTTGCAACTTACTTATCACAAGAAGAGTGCTAAGTAGATCCCCTTAATTTGCACAATTGCTCAGTCACAGAGCCTGAGGAGAAAGGATTATCTTCCTGCCCAGTAACTATTGCAGGTTTAAAGGTCCCAATGCTTGTTAGTAGAGGCAGTCAATTATATTTCAACTTTTTTTTCCCCAGAAAATGAGAGCATGGATCAAAGCTGGGTTGTTTTTTCAGGGGTGTTTTTGTGTTGAGTTTGGGTGGGGTTTTCTGTGTAGGTTTGTTTTGTTTGATTGGTTTCTAGAAAGGTTGATTTTAACACAGTATTTGTTTAAAAGAGAATACAGACAGAAAGCTGTGAAACTATGGAAATGTTTCTTTGGATATTTTTTAAATTAAAAGTTACATTTTTAGTCCAAATGACTTTTCACTTAGGAATTTAAATTGATTTTTTAAAATCAAAGTGCAGTGTTTAAAAAATCTTGAAGGAATTTGATTGACTTAATCTGTGTTGTATCTGGGTCTCCATTTGTGGAAAGTTTCATCTTTTTATTCTGATTCCATTATTTTCTAAAAATAGAGGGCATATTGAAGAAACTTAAGTATTATAATTTGAGCCATTGAGAGGAAGACTTAATACTCAGACTCAAAATTGTATTACCCCATTTACTTGAACAGGTACCAAAAATATTAGGATTCTTTACAAGTTCTATTTCACAGGAGTGCTTGGTTTTAAGAGTTAAAAAAAAAAATCTCAGGTTATGTATATGGCAGTTTTCACTGAGAAAAGAAGAATGCAAAGAATCAGAAGATAGTGTCCTTGCTTAGAGGCACAAGTCCCTTTCAGCCAGCACTACCTCAAAATTATTACTATTTTGGAAAGGTGCTTTCAACTAACTTCCAAGATCAGCTCCAGATTTCAAGCCAGATTGGGATTTGGGCTTTGCTTTGAGGAAGTGGGTTAAACTTTCTTGTTTTCTACTGTTTCAGTAGAAGACTGATCTATTTTATCCATCCTAATTGTAGATAGCCTAACTCCAAAGTTATTTGATAGCCTAAGGGGAAAAAAAAGGTCATAAAGGAGAATCAACATTTTTGGAGAGTCACATTCATTAAGCTTTGCCAAAAGAAGCAGAACTTCAAATTTCAATTCTTGTCTCTTAATAAATGAAACTAGTAGCAATTTTTTTTACAGTTAAAAAAATGGTACCAAATTATCGTGCAACTGGAGAAATAACATGGTACTTTCTTCTGTGTCAGAGGCTTGGGTAGGAAAATTTCTGTTTAAATAAACCAAGTCAGATACACTAGAATCTTAATGCCTTGGGATGCAGTAGAAAAAAGGAAAAGAAAAAAAAAAAAGCTCACTGCAAAGTCTATAGCACCACATGGACTGAAGCAGAACTCTGCAATGGGGAATTCTGTTTTCAAGTTATCATGTGTTATAGTTTAGGGAGTTTTGGAAGTTGTGCATATAGTTTTGCAATTTATTCAGATGATGTATGTTGCATCATGCTATTTAGTTGCAGGTACCTATATTAGCCTGATATTCATAGGTTGATATTTAGAATATCGTGATTTTGGGTGTGTTATATACTGTAATTGTCCCTCAGGCTATAGCCTATATGAACAACACTTAGCATAATTAAAAAAGATCTGAATAAATTATTGAAGAAGAGGGTTATGAAGCTTTGAATAAAATATTTCCCTTTCAAAACCAAACTAGGTGAAATAGAAGCTGTATGATAGGTTGATATGAACAACTTTCTCATTCTTAATTAATACGTGTTAGTTCTGAAATTAAAATAGTCTGTCTTACAGACTGGCAAGCTCACCCGTGCTGTTTAAAACAACAACAAAAAGTCAGTTCAAAACCAAACATGAAGTAAAAATATAACAATAAGATGCTGTCCTTTTTAGAAATTTATGGAATATTACAAATGGCACAGTGGGAATTTTCTATTTTTTTTTCTTTCAGAAAATGTGTCAAGCTTCTGGCTTTTTACTTGAATTTGAGACAGGAATATATTCTCAAGATGGAGAAAACCTTTCATTCTGGGTAGAAATTATAAATGTAGTGAGGGTAGGTCTGTGATTTATCCTTCCCAGAAGCATTGACCTGGTGGATGAATCTAAGAGTGAAAACTTTAAAAGATACCAGTGACAGCAAATGTAAAGACAGTTCTTTATCTGGACATTCATCTCTGAACATTGGCATAGTGGAGAAACTGCTTGACTCATGCCCATGCCCGCTTAAGGCTTACCACATCCACTGTTGCCCTGGATGTTTGTATGGTATTTTTCCAAAGAGTGTTAGCATTCTCCTGCCCGAGTGTCCTGGTTTCAGTCAGGATAGAGTTCACTTCATTTGTAGCAGCTGATGGGATGCTGTGTTTGGGAGTTCCAATGAAAGCAGTGCTGAGAACACCCTGATGTTCTTAGTTGCAGTCAGACAGTCAAGGACTTTCTCAGCTTCTTCCTATTTCTCTATTCAGGAGAAAGGAGGGGCGAAGCCAGGACAGGTGACCCAGATGGGCCAAAGAGTGTATTCCATGGCAATGACGTCCTGCCCAGGAGAACGGGGGGCTGAGGGGAGGAAGAAGAGGGGCGGTGGCGGGACGCGTGCTGCTTGGGGGGACGGTCGGGTTCCGGGACAGCTCTGGGTGGTACCTGAGTTGTGTGGGTCGGGGAGAAACTGCATTGGGGATCAAGAGTTTCATCTTCTTTTGCTCTAAAGTCCTGTTAGCATTGGGATATTTGATCTTTCTGTTCTCTTAGTAAACTCTCCTTATCCCAACCCACGGGCCTCTTAGTTTCTTGGGTTTGGAGTTCTTTGCCCTTTCCTTTTCCCTTCCCTTGTTTCCCCCTTTTTCCCCTCTTCCCCTGCTCTTTTACTTTAAGGAGCAGGCAGCTGCGTGGATCTCGGCCCACAGCCGGGGGAAACCACGACACCGAGACTCGGAGACATGGCAAAATCAGCTGATACACAGAATTTCAGAGATGAAAACTAGGGACAGTTCCTGATAAATCAGAAAGGTAAATGCCAAAGAGCAAGCTGAAATATAACTCCTAGTATAATTCTGAAGGTAGCTATCTGCCTCTGGATCTATAGATTGAGTTTTTGCCTGCTGTGGTTATTTTCATCACAACAGAAAATTATTTTGTAGTCAGAATGTTAATGCTCTAAAAACTGCTGAAGAATTAGAACTCTAAGGACAGTTGTTAAGCACCTACAAAACAGAAGATATTTGTGTTAGCAAGCCTTTGCTCTCACAGAAAGACACCAGCCATGGTATAGTACTAATTATTAGTACAGGGCTGCTTACTTCTTCCATATAAATAATAATAGTATAAAAAATACCGGTTAGAAATATGCTGTCTTTGAATTTCCTTCGGTGTTTGCCTACACAGTGGGTAACAATACTAGCCTCAGTGCCCAAACAGATGGTCCCCACACAGTGATTAAATCTAATAGCATGTCATAGAGAGAATTAGGCCGTCATAGCAAAGCAGACACTTTTGTTTATCTCCACCTGCAAGAAGATGTTGAAAGGCCTCTCAGTCCACATGCTGTCAGACAGACGGTCAACCTCGTCGCGCTACTCTAACCGGAGGGTTGGTCTCGTGGCCATCCTGCAACGGTTGCAAAGGTGCTCCAGCAGATGAACACAGAACCGATACCTTGAGGGGGAAAAAGACTGCTTCTCCAAGAAGCTGAGTATCCCCCACAGCCTGGGAGTGGTTCAGGGTCTTTAGTACCTCACAGGAACATTGCAAACCCAGCTAGTTAACATTGCTCGTACTTTTGAACGGGTCAGCTGAAAATGGTGATTATTTGTACAGTAGATGAATAATTGATAGGCTTGCTGGTTTTAGTTTAGAGCATATTTTGTGGCTTAATGGCTCCTGACAAGCAATATGAACAAATGCTAAATTGAAAAAGGCAATAATATATGGGAGCTCACAAATGTGAGTGTCAGTGGCAGCAATTCGTTCTTTCTTGTTTGCTACCCAGCCACCTCTCATTATGTTATTCTTCATGTCTTAAAGTCGACCAATTCTAGGAACAAATCAATACTAGGAAATCCTTTTGTCTTCTTCTAAAGCATAACATGTAAAGAAAGCTCAGTCAATATATCTTTTAATAACATCTCATGGAAATGGCTGGATTTCCCTTCATGCTCTACAATTAATTGAGCTCCTTGCCACCCACAACGTATAGCTGTTCCCCTCTATAATTCTCTTTTGGCTTAATTGTCATTTGTTTTTCTGTTCTATTTGTCTTTAGCTATTTCTTTTTCTTTTTTTTTTTTTTTATGGTATTGGATGTGCTTTGTACTTAGTTTTATCTTTCTGTGCTTTTGCTTCTAAATGTCAGCATAATTTTTCTGCCTTATAATATCGGAGATGTTATAACCATCAATCAGTCCAATAGAAGAGCAGAAAAGATTAGATACCATTTATCTGTATTGGTTGCCCATTGTAATGACCCAGTGGACAACATGAACGGATAATCTGTTGCTTTGATGGAAACTAATTATTCTTAAGAGTGACAGCGTCGAAATAGCTTTTGTGACATTGTTTTTAAAAATGATGACTACCTAGTCATTGCTAGTGTAAGACTGCAATTCCGTGCTGTTCCTCAATGATTTCCCTATATAAGCAGCAGGAAACCTAGATTATTCTTTTTTTTTTTTAAAGGAAAGAACCCTATTTGCAGAGACAAAAATATCTGACATCCCATGTAAAATGCCTATTGAATTTAATACAGAAAACACTCTGCTAGCTGCCGAAAAGTAAAAGTGCACTGCTATCTTATTTCTGTCGTGTGTAGTTGATCTTGTTGCTCTGTGAATATGAAGCCTGTTTTATTTTGACAGCTAATGGTTCTGCTAGTGTACTGTGCTGGCATTTCACCTCTTGAAAAGAAAGTTTCCTGAAGCTAAAATATATGTCTAATTGAATGATGGAATTAAAAGCAAGGGATACAGTTAAAAATAGCTGCTTCCATCCTTTCCAGGCACATGTAAATCACACAACTTTTACTCCATGTCAATTAAAGAACTAGGGGGAAAAGGCAAAAAATAACTGTGCCTTGCAAAAACTTTCCAGAACCTCCTTAAAAATTGCCTACATGAGGACTTGGTAAATGGCAGGATTCTTCCTGAAATTCAGCACGCTCAAGCTGTTGTTAACTTGGGAGGCATGAGGGAAGAGTTTGGGGAATGAGGTCTCCTCACTTGCACGTAGCCTGTGTGTGACCATGTGTGCCATGTAATGGGTGGGAAGTGCTTGCATGGCAGGCGATGTGCACCTTAGCCAGAAGACAGTAGCTTCCCCCCACCTGGGAAGGAACAACCGTTTCTATCAGTACAGGCTGGGGCATGACCTGCTGGAGAAGAGCTCAGTGGAGAAGGACCTGGGGGTCCTGGTTGATGACAGGGTGGCCATGAGCCAGCAGTGTGCCTCGGTGGCTAAGAGAGCCAGTGGGATCCTGGGGTGCATCCAGAGGAGTGTGGCCAGCAGGTCAAGGGAGGTGATCCTCCCCCTCTACTCTGCCCTGGTCAGGCCCCACCTGGAGTATTGTGTCCAGTTCTGGGCTCCCTGTTATAAAAAGGACAGGGATCTCCTGGAGAGAGTCCAAAGAAGGGCTACGAAGATGATAAAGGGCCTGGAGCATCTCCCCTATGAGGAAAGGCTGAGAAAATTGGGACTGTTCAACCTTGAGAAGAGAAGACTAAGGGGGGACCTAATTAATGTTTATCATTATCTTAAGCAGGGGATGCAGGGGGAAATCAGCCAGCCCCTTTTCAGTGTCTGTGGGGACAGGACAAGGGGCAATGGCTGCAAGTTGGAGCACAGGAAGTTCCACACCAACATGGGGAAGAACTTTTTCCCAGCGAGGGTGACAGAGCATTGGAATAGGCTGCCCAGGGGTGTGGAGTCTCCTTCTCTGGAGAGATTCCAGCCCCGTCTGGACGCCTATCTGAGTGAAATGTCCTAGGGAGCTGCTTTGGCAGGGGGTTGGACCCGATGATCTCTCGAGGTCCCTTCCAACCCCTACAATTCTGTGATTCTATGATTCTGGAGTGTCCTGCAGCTGTCACTAAGCTTGTGAAACTGATGGTCTTTGGGGCAAACTGAACAGGGGCAGTGCTTTTCAGTAGGTTTGCTTTCGATGGGCACGCTGGGCGTGAGCTGCAGCGGCTGAAGGGCTGACACTGCTCCTGGGTGTGTGGTGGGCACCTGGAGATGGCAGCATTTTCATCCCTGCTGCCTGGCAAGTTATTGACATGGGATGTCAGTAATGGGACATGGGATGAAGCAGAGCAATAACCCTGCCTTCCTAAACAAATGAAGGGAGATACTAAACTGAGGAAGGTAAGATGAGTCCTTTTTAGGTAGATGAGTGCTTTCTCAGTGCTGTCATTTGATTTCTCTGGTCAATAGGAGTGGGATATCTGGAGACACTACTGATGGCCTGGCTTGTTCAAAATGTCTTGTTGGCCACTTTCACAGTGAGCTGTGACGTGATGTAATCTCTCTTGGGCTGCTGTAAATCAAGATGTCAGTTCCACCATGCAGCAAAACCCATGTAAATGGGACTACAAGGCGTTGGTCTCTGCTCAGTACGAAGTGCAGATCACTGGCACCAGTCTGTGCTCTTCTGTGGTCTCTGTGAGCCCAACTGCTCCTTGACATGGCTGAAGAAATTTGGAGGCTTTGAGGAGGTATCGAGGCTTGAGTGCTCTTCCCTTCTCTGCAATGCTTTCCCAAAGGGATGGATAAAAATCAGCTGAGAGGTCAGGAGAACAGTCTTGCTAATTTGGACAGGTAAAATCGATGCATATTTTGAATACTGTAATAACTAACACTGGACTAAAGTTGTTTTCACCAGCACTAATGAACATGTCTTATACAGTTTTTGGAGTCAGGAGCAAGGGTTAGGTATAGAAGTCTAGACTGTTAACTAACTGATAACCTAAAATAGCCTAAATGCATTACCAAGCACACCTCATAAAGAAGATTAAAGGCAGAGCTCCTAGAAGAGCAGCTAGAAGTCCTTTTGAAACATCTGAGTCCTAACTTGTGGCAGTATTTCAGGATGGAAAGAGTCAATAGTACAAAAGATTTCAAGTGGGTTTGCAGCAAACTCAGCATGCAGGAAATATGTATTTTAAGAATCACGCTTCCTTCAGTGTGGTTTCTGCAGCCAGTTCTCGGCTATTCAGACCAGTCCATCTCTGCTTTTTCTTCCACAAGTCTCTCCTCTTCACTCTGTAAAAGCAACATCAACCTATGGACTGATGAATTTTGCTGATTGCTGGAAACTGCCTTTGCAGAAGTTTTCAGCAAGGTATGCTTTAATCCTGTATAGGTATTTTATTAGAATTACATCCAACAGAGACATCTCTATACACATTTCAAATGTGCTTGTGTGTGTGTATGTATTTTTAAAAAGATCTCATAGAAATACCACCATCTCTTCCTATGTTTTTCACCTTTCTTAAATTGCTGTGGTGGTAGAGCCTGCTGTAATCAGCCCTTTTTAAAATACACAAAGCGATCTGTCATCTTCTACGCAGCGTTTCAGAGCTTTCCAAAGTGTCTATCTTAGCATCACTGAAAGGAAACAAACAACCCCACCCTGATGTGAAGAACTGCAAAGTTAATGGTTAATCAGCAGTGTCTGGTCCCCATCCATGGGACATCTTGTAGAACAATCAAGCCCTGCTCTGTCATAGTCCCAAGCAGTGATTGCTTCTGCGTCCTATGAGACATGAGGCACTAGGGATGAAGATGGAACACCGCAGCAGCTAATTAAACATGGCAACTTACAACTAAAGTACACGCCTGGCTAAATAGGCTGGAGTGCAGAGCCTGTCAAGCTGATCTGTCTTTCAGGAGCTTTGCACCCTTCACTGTACCTGGTTGAACATTAACATCCCGAAATCGCTGATTTTCCCCAATATCCTGCCACATGCAGAGAACTAGCTGAAAGGAAGCTGGTATTTTTTGTAATGTGGTTCCTTGAAGCATTATCCTAAAAAAGACATCAATCTTCACGGTTGCAAAGAAACAGCACAAGATGTTTTCAACATTTTGAAGGGAAAATGCACTGTCTGTACTTTCCTATTTCTCTTCTACTATTTCCTCACTCACTGGGATGTATGTTTTTATAAGAACTTGGAAAAGAAGTGTCTAAAGCAAGCAAAGGAACAGTAACAAAGCAACTTTTCTGCTCTTCTCGGCCTCTTCACAAATTTTTTAACCTTGTCCGTGGCTGAGCCTTTTAAAATTGTCTTATCTGTACATTTCAAAGGTCACCAAAACATGTTTCTGAAGAGCTGGTGAAGAGAGCTATGCAAAATAAAAAGCAGAAATAAATACAGAGGAAAAAACTTTTACTCAAAGCACTTTATCTCCATCTCTTGATCCTGCCTGAATCAAAAGAAAATCTACAATGCAAAGGATATAGGCAAAATATTTGTTGGAAATACACATTGAAAAAAGGACTGGAGAGGTTGACCAAAAATGCAGATGTAGAAGCATCAATGTGAAGGGGGGAAAAATAACATCAAGAAGCTGCAGCTAGTGCGACTGTGAATAGCGATCGTTTCTGAGAGAGGACAGCAGAGATCACAGGCTGGTATTCCAAAAATCTGTGAAAAAGTCTGTGCCAGAATAAAAAGATGTCAAACTAAAGAAAAAATATTTAGCAAGCTTGGCAGTGGTTACTAGTGCCTGGGCAGAGCTGAAAATGAAGCAGTTGGAATATACAATATTGGGGGCCCTAGAGGAGTCTGATATGGAGGTAAACTCCTGTTCAGAGTTTAGACTTCTCAGAACACCTGGGGAGTTCAGAGGTTTGAAGTGAGTGCCCAACTGACAGGGGAGAACTTTGACAAGATTCAGCACTGGCTGCACCAGTGGCAGAGTAGGAATGGGTTTGGGAGGAGGGTTTTGGCCACCTATTGTGAGTGATGTGAATTTTAAGATGATGGTTAACATGAAACATGAAGATGTTTGTCCAGGTAGCTGGTGGTAACGTGCAGCATAGCTGTCGTGAGGAACTCTTCGGTATGGTGAGGGAACGGCTCAAAGATGTCATGCTGAAAGTAGAAGAGTTGAAAGCACCCACACAGGAGCCCTTCCAGGGTATGCAGTGGCGTTCCCAGGGAATACTGGCAATCCTGGAACTAAAGGCAAATAACACTTCTGCAAGTTCATGAGTGCCACTGGGAACCAAACCCTGTCTTCAGAAAGGGTTCAGGCTCTGCAGCATCTGGGCTGAAATTGGGGTGTCATACACAGCACAGACAGCTAGTCCTCAAGTGGTGACTGGGCTCCAGGCCTCACTTCAAGTGCCCTGCTGCACTGCCCTCACTTTTCTCTGCCCCCTCTTGTAAAGCAACTTAAACAGGAGAGCTGAGAGTGCCTGTACTGCTGATGAGGTGGAGTGATGGAGGCTTCTCACATAGAGCTGAATATCATTTCATGCACTTGGTAACTGCAAGCTCGTTGCATAGAAGTGCATGGTATTGCATGTAGTTTATCTGCCTCCTGTGCTGAGAAGAAATATCATACAGAAAGGATAGTCTCTACTCTGCTTCTTACAGCAAGATGCTCTGAGCAAGTCCTTCTCTGGGCACTTTGACAAGATCCCACCTTTGTAATGATAAAAGCTTCTGGGTGATATTTTTTTCCCCTCCAGCCCCCAGGAAATTACTTTGGGTTTGTATAAGTGTCTCAGTCCTTACTGTCTGTTTCTATATATATTTGTTTTTCAAAGCTAAGGTATTTCTAAAGCTGCCTTTGATGACAGAGACCTTTTAGAGAAGATGGTAGGGCAGGCTAAGTTTTACTAAGCCACGGGCCAAGGAAATACACTATAAAAATACTGACATAGGCTAAAGTCTGGAAGTGCATATGCATCATTGCAGTAACTCTCATCTTAATTGTCTGCTTTCTGTTAAATCAGTGAGAAAATGCAAATTGCCATAATTGAAATGAGATCGGACTTAATTTATATTCTACAGAGCTGAAGTAGTGGCTCTTGAATGTGTTTTCCCCTACAAAAAAAATAAAGCTGCTTTTGGAGATGTAGAAAATATTCACAGCAATTTTCAGATACGTGGAGACATTGCTGCTTTCAGTGCAGTAATTCAAAATGGAAAATGCTCTAACCAAATCTGAAGCTAAAATAAAAGCATATGGGGCTTGATTTATCCCCTTATTTCCCTTTCTCTTCTTTTTTACTTTTAGGAAGAGGTGAATAAAATTGCAAAAGCAGAAAACCAAACCATCAATTTTTTTTTTTTTTCATTTGTTTGGTTTTGTTCAATCTTAGGATTGTAGCACAGGTACAAAAGAGGCTTCAAATCAATCACAAAACAAGTGGAAAACTATTTACTCCTATTGACATTATTCAAATTTTGTTCCATCCAGTGCAAAACTGGCACAAGTCCAAGCCCAACGATCTTCCTTCGATCAGTAGGAAGCACCTTTCCCATGAGGTGATGTATCAGCCATGTTCTCAGAGGCAGTAAGGTGCTCCTGTATCTCCTGGCAGATGTGAAGACTTACCTCATCTTTTAGCATGAATGTCAATAACTGCCCCAGCCACCATGAGGAGTGACTCTGTCCCAAGGCTTAATCTTGTATCACGTGCATTTCAGCTTCAGGGAGAGCATTATGTATGGAAGGAGAGAAGCAATGTCCCAGTTGTAGGCTGGGGCTCAGTTTGGGTGTGAGTACTGGATGTGCAGACTTTGGCTAATAGCAGTCAAAGTTTTCTCGTGGCATTGATATTCACTGAAACACCTAAACTAACCCTGAGCTGATAAAATTAGAAGTGGAATCAGCAGAATGCTGCAAGACAATATTTCATTTCCTGCAAATGTTTTTCCTGCTAATAAACATCTGCCAGGAAGGACTCCACAGGGGCAAGAACATCTGAACACACGGAAAATGTAAAGTATTCTTCCGCATTGCTAATGACTTGGTCAACTGAGAGTGTGAAACACAGCTCATCTTTGTTTGTTGTTAGGCAAAACATGCCTGATTCCTAAGTGCAGAAAATATGAGCTTTTGATATCGCTACTTAGTCTAATTGACTCATCTGAGTCCTGTTTCAACCCTATGATTCATCATTTTTCAAATTAGGAGCGACATAGGTAGGATAATCTGTGGATATAATCAGTAAAACATTCACAATGCTTTCCACTGTAATGGATTATCCTGTCATTTACGGTATCTCTTATTTCTGTTATTATCGGGGCTTCACATCCCAATTAAAAGCCTCATTAGTTTGTTCCTGAGGAAGCTGCCCCTCTGCATTGCTGCTGACAGCTGAAGGAAGTGTGTCAGCTTGCTGTGTGGAGCATTATTTGCTTGAAGTTGGCAGCTCGCTTTAGCATAGCCGTCCTCCTGCTACACAGGAGATACTTAAGTGTCAAGCGTTTTCAGGCCATCCATCTTCTTTGGCCATTCCACCCACCCATGCTCGAGCCACATCCACCAGCGCTGGTGCCCCTCTCTGCCTTCCCTTTGTCTTTATGTCATTGTCAGTTGTTCAGTTTATTCAGTGATTAATCATCATTTGGAAGGTTCTGTTGGGAGTAAACAGAAAAGGGGGTATTCCTGCAGGTGGTTTCTCTCTGATTAGTTAAAGCCACAATGGCTGGCTGCTGAGCCTTTGTTTTGGTTTCTTCTGAAGATTGCACGGGCTTTTTCCTTACCAGGATTTAGCTGGGCTGGTAACCGTGGGCCTGCCCTGGGTACCCTGCGGGTGTATGCTGAAAATGAGACCTGTTAAGCTCAGCGGATTTGTGCCGATCCAACAGGGAATCTGCTCTTTTGCAGAGGTTGGTGGAGGGGTTTTGTAAGGACCCCCGTGTTACATGTCTGCATTGACCCCGTCACAGGTTAGCAGCAGAGCTTTACCCTGCTGGTTCAGGAACACCTGCCTAGCTGCTTTGTGTGTAAAGGATAAAATGTCGCCCAGAAGGTAAGGGCAGCTTGGAATCTCATTTCTCCTTTGTACTGGAGTATTGTGTCCAGTTCTGGGCTCCCTGGTATAAAAAGGACAGGGATATCCTGGAAAGAGTCCAAAGAAGGGCTACGAAGATGATGAAGGGCCTGGAGCATCTCCCCTATGAGGAAAGGCTGAGTGAGCTGGGGCTGTTCAGCCTGGAGAAGAGAAGACTAAGGGGGGACCTAATTAACGTTTATAATTATCTTAAGCAGGGGATGCAGGGGAATCAGCCAGCCCCTTTTCAGTGTCTGTGGGGACAGGACAAGGGGCAATGGCTGCAAGTTGGAGCACAGGAAGTTCTGCACCAACATGCGGAAAAACTTTTCCCCAGTGAGGGTGGGGGAGCCCTGGGACAGGCTGCCCAGGGGGTGTGGAGTCTCCTTCTCTGGAGAGATTCCAGCCCCGTCTGGACGCCTATCTGAGTGAAATGTCCTAGGGAGCTGCTTTGGCAGGGGGTTGGACCTGATGATCTCTCGAGGCCCCTTCCAACCCCTACAATTCTATGATTCTATGATTTACACCAGCTACTTGGTGAAGTCAAGTAGTAATAGCCTTCAATAACCTCTGAGAAGGGGGAATGATGATATTCAAAACTGGAAAGCAAAGGAGTTCTCCTAATCTTTGTTTGGGTCTTCTGAACAAAAGCTTAAATGCAATTCTTCCACTATGGAATAAAGCATGTTCAATTCTGCGCCGCTTTAGGCCACGTGAAAAGTCACAGAAGTATTGGATGCAGTCTCTCTACTTCTGCATTCCTGGACAATCATACTTACTGAAACTTACGTTCAGTAAGAAAGCTGGTTAATGACAGTAACAGGTATGCTGTGGGTCCGGCTCTGTTAGCTGGCCTGTGGATTAAATTGCTCTTTCTATTTCTCCTGCCGATTAATATTTCTTTTTATGCTGCAGCAGCTTTTAATGTCATCAAAAGGAGACGAGATGAATAAGATATGTGTGGGAGGATGAAGCAGTGGTCACTCAAAGTATCCTGCTGTTTACTCTGGCTGCAGAGTTTATAGTCCCTCCCACAGGGCAGCTGGCACCGGGCTATGATTTTAGTACTTGCGTTATTTGCAATTCACAGCCTCCAGCCATGAAATGGCAAGCTCTGAGCATTCAGGTAAACTTGCAGCAGCTGCATTCTGACAGGCAGAGTCGCGAGTGTGACGGGGCGACTCCGGGTGACATGGTGAGAGGGTACTTTTTCTACACTCTTGCCGTTTGTTTTATTCAATGAGCAAGAAAGAGTGGAGGGGTAGGTAACTGTGGGAGGAAGCGCTGTGAAGAGCGGCACGGCCCGACTCACTGAAACCTGAAGAAGGCGCAGTCTAGGGCTTAGTTGCTTGTATGTTTAACTAAAAGCACTCTCTGTGGGTTTTGTGCAAAAAGCCCTTCCTTTGGTGGTTTTTTGCCATGATTCGTAGGGGTTCTGCCTCACATCTTCTCCACGGGCAGGAAGTGAAAGGCAAGAAATCCAAGGCAAGCAAATAGCGGTGTGAATGAGATAGCTTTAAGGAGAGTTTTGTCATGCAGACCTGCTGTTCTGGCTTGACTGGGTACGGCCATAGTGAGCATTCCTCTGCCTGGGAATGATTCTCCGGGGGTGTTTCAAAGAGTAAAAAAGCAGCCTGCATGCCCTTTATTGTCCCAAGGCCTAAGCTAGGACATTTCGGGGGAGGGAAGAGAGATAAGACAGGCCAGCATGTATAAGTCTGTATGCAGACCCGTGTCCGCACCAAGTATGCAGGCATGGGTGGTAGGTGATGTGCCAACAACTGCTGTTCTGAGCTGCCCCAGCATCTCTTCTGTTCTGCTGAAATCATGAGTCAAATGAAGGTAAGAAAAAAAGAGAGAGGAAAGAAAAAAAACCAAGCACGGTTAAAAATAATCAAGATTTGGAAAATGAGATGAGAGTTTATTTCCCATGCTCCTCAGAGCTTCTGTAAAGTGTCTAACATGTCTCACCAAGGCCAAATTTGCTGCCTAGCAGCACTTATAAAATTGAGCACAGGGATTTTTCCAGAACCACACGTCTCTAAGAGGGAGCAGAGTCTTGAGGAAAAGCACCAAATGCCACGTGGCTTTTAATGACATGGCAAGACCTGGTAACATCACTGCCTGTCACCATGAGAGGACTGGCCCACCTGGTTGCCTATGCAGAACCCTCTTACAGTGTGTGCCTGTGGAGCACCTCTTACTCTTGCGTCCCAGCGTGCCCCCAGGGATACCGGTGGGCATATGCAGATGTGAGTCTTTTGGCTTTTGCAAGCCTGCTTAATTGTCTGAAATGGGAGGCTCAGACTAAAAGTCTGGCAGGAGGAAGCTTTGAGAGCCAGGTCTCACCTATCAGCAGGACTTCAGGAGAAAGAGCCTTCTCTGACTTGGTTAGTCTTGGCCCTTCTTTGCACTTACTCCACGTTATCAGGAAAACTGGCTCTAAAACACTTGTCACTCATAGTTTTCATGTTTTGCCAATTAATATCTGACTCATGCTTTATCCCAGCTGTTTCAGAGTCTTTTGCAACTACTCATTTATCAGTGTACATAAAATTTAAAAAAACAACAACAAAACAACCAAAAAACCCCCCCTGAATTATGAAAAACCCTAAACAGTATGAGAACAAAGTGCTATGGGAAAGAACGGAATTGTATTTTAAGGGTTCATATGTGGGGGGTTTTCAGATACAGTTCACAAGGCTGGATGCGTTTTGTTTTCATGAAACATTTAAAAATGGCAAAGCTGGTGGCATAGTGCAGCTATCACAAGACCCCTTGCCCTCCTGGTGCTTCCCCTCCCTTGTCATCCCACGGCCAGCATGGGGGAGCAGCAGTCAGCAAAGGGCAGGGGCCAGGGACTCCTGGGGGGACAAGGGACCTTTCCCCTCTGGAGCAGCAGGCATCTTTTCTTTCTCCCCCTCCCAAAGCCAGATCCTCCAGGATGTGTAGTCAAAAGATCTCCTAGCTGTTGGGGTCAGCATGGGGTGCATTTACTTCTTCTACACCCAGTCCTGTGTTTGGTGGAGTGGTGGTGGCTCCCCAGGGCAGAAGTTGTCCCTCCGCCCCGGGGGCCAGGCAATCCCTTGCAGGCTCAGGAGCTGGGAAGACCACAATAGCTCATTATTGCTTTTGGGTTGGATACTTTTTAACATAAAAATTTTCCCTTCCTGATTATTTTTTGTTTACTGAAGCTCTACTTAGTGCATCGTAAAGCCAGGTTCATATGTCTTCACCAAAAATATTACAGGCATTGTCTTTTTACTAAGCCACAAAACCAGGTGGACTTTGTATGCAAGCGTAGGCTTTCCTTTTTTTTTTCCAGTGAAAGGCAGGTTAATCTTGAAAGCATGGAAATTAAGTTGATGTGTTGTCCATAAAAAGCACCCAATTTGCCAAGACTTTATTTGAAAAGTAGCATTATTCTTTTAATTCGGGATGTAATTGTGAAAGGTTTTTCTAAAGGCTTGGTTTAAAAGAAAAATACTTAAAAACAAAGCAGCGAGGTGACAGAGAAAGGGAGATCAATGAAGCAAGCTGGCTACAGGCAGTAGATACTAATTTAAGAACTAGCAAGTTATGGTTAAATTAAATACACAAAATAAAGTACTTATGCTCTGGCCTATGCCAGAGAATCTGTACATACTGAGGGATTTCAGAAGGTGATTGTTCTTGTTAATTAATGCCCACAGTATGCCTGGCGCTGTACAGAGAGCTCTACCCTGTGGTTAATGGCACAGCCCCACCAATGTAAAGACTATATGGAATTAACATATAGCTGCAGGTGACTCGGCATCCTGTTTTTACATAAATTAAATGCACGCTCTCATCTGGCTCCTTTCAAAGCCCTTTAGATGCTTTTCCCCAGACCTCCTGTCACTGGAGCCATTTTGGGAATGGGGCACGATGCTGCGATCCATTCTGGTTCAAGCAGCTATTTTTAGCATTTGCATATTTCCTACAGAGCAGAGCCCAGGACTTCACTCAGAGAGCTGAAATCTGAACTGGTCTGGTCACATGTCATCTGTGTCTGAAGGATGCTGGAATAGTAAGGGAGTGTCACCCTTCAAAATGGCAGAAAAGCCACTGATCCTAGTCGCCTCTATTTTTAAACAGGATTAAAACAAATATGTATATATATGTATTTATTAACACATGCATATATATATAACATGGAAGGATATATTTTTGTGTTCTTGTTGGGGTTTTTTTGGTTGGTTGTTTTTAGGGGTTTTTTGGCTCAGTTTGGCTTTTTTTGGTGGTTTCTTGTTGTTTTGGGGTTGTTTTTTTTAAGATCTTGAGAGCCAAAGACTAGCATTCAAATTGTATGCCACCCTTCCTATTCTGGTGTGCTTTTTGGGAAAAAAAAAAAAAATCTTTTCAGAAAGAGGATTTAGTTGGTTTTCTTTGCTTAGACCTCACAAGGTGTTAAGGTGACTTTCTGTGGCAGTGGGTCAGCAGTGAGGCTGCCTTATGGAAGAGCTGAGGGTCTTTTCCTCTGTAGGCAACTCCCCAAAGCCAAACTCTAAGCCAAACTGTATGTTGGGAATGGCACTGAATTTTCCACAAATGGAAACATCCTAATCAATGCACTGAAAATTTTAATCCATTAACATTTTGCTTCAAGTCCCACCCCTCAGACCCCCCTTCCCTCCCTCCCTCCCTCCCTCCCTCCCTCCCAGTTATTTTCATTGTTTCCACAATGTCTTTTATGATCATGTAATGGTTCTGTACAAATCCTCAAGTGAACTCATTAATGCGTATCGGGTTCATCAGCACATAAATAGCTTCTCCTGGTGCAGCAGCTTGTGTGCTGGGGCAGGCAAGTCATGTCGGTGGTCTTGCTTCTTTCTCACACTCGCTTCTTAGTGCTCTGAAAGCTTCTACTGACGTGTTTCGGCCCTGCTGATGCAAATCTGACTCAGGTGATGAGTGAAAGGACAACTTTTGGCTTCTCAAATAAAACAGTGAAGAACGACAACGGTTTCACTAAGCACAGTTATCCTTATGATGCATTAATTATTAAGGAAAAGATGATATGGATCAAAAGTACAAAGGCTTCGTAATTAAGGGCAGTTAACGGAGCAGTTTTCTGGGAAGAAGAGAACAAAGAAATGTAAATGTGTGTGCAAAAATCAGCACCAGCAAAAGTTTGCAAATATGCTCCTTGTGGGGGAGAGAACAAAGTGTGTTTAGCTGAGAACACGGCAGGCTCTGAACCGCTCGAGGAGTATGTCTGTAGAAATCCTTTTTCCTCCAACGATGAGAGGGAAAACTGGCACTGACTGGCACCTCCTTTCTAACCAGGAAAAACCCTTAGCCAAAACCATATCCAAACTGGAAAATAGATTTTTTTATTCAGGATCATTTTTTTTCCTTGGGAAGAGGGTATAGTTTTTTGATGGAAAATTTTCTTACCGTTTACATGTAAGAATTTCAGGGCCTTGGATCTTTTGTACAGAACCACTGATTACATGTCTTAAGTCTTAATTTCACTCCCCCTACCCCTTTGTTGTGACTTTTTCAAGGCACCTATCTCCTCAGACTTCAGAAAAGTGACGAGGCAGCAGAAGGCAGAAAAATCAGGTTATTTCTCTCTCTGCAAATCTTAGCAGTTGATAGCAGTGGAAAAAAACCAGGTTTTTTGCTTCTGTAGGTTCAAATGCCCAGCTGCTGGGCCAGATCCACACACCACCCCCTCCCCCTAAACTGGATGTGCACAGAGAATGGCCTGCAATGGCTAAGGAGGTAGAATAAACAGAAACCTAGCAAAATTAAGAGAACTACCTGGTTAACTAAGAATCATTCATCCGGATATATATTGCAGCTCGGGGTACTGTCCCTCAGCTGATAAAATGTTTTATAGCCATGATCATAAAACCACATGTCGCTTCCTTTGTTTATATTCTTGTTGAGCTTTGAGAATGGGCTCCAGAGGTCTTGAATTGTGTCTCCCGAAATGACAAACCTACACCATTCCAGTGCTGTCATACGATAGGTGTATGGAAGAGCGGAAATCTCGCGGATCCCGCTGGCAACGCTGATGCCAACAGCGTTGGCTGGAGGTGCAAATGTTCCTGCCGGAGCTGTTGCGGTGGAAATGTGCACCAGATGAACAGCTGCCCTCCTCGCTCAGCAGGCAGGGTCGGCCTGCCGAAATAGCTGCTACAGGCAGCATGGCGAGCAAAGAGCAGATAAGCACTATTTCAGCTGTAAAGCACAGGAAGATGTGTTTCCCATTGTAGCTATAAAAAGTCTTTCAATATTTATGGAGCATTTATTCTCGTGCCTGTGAGTGGGGGATTTATGCAGATTACTTGCTGTACATAAAGATAGGAAAATACCCCAAATGTTCCATTATGTTATTTATTCCTCCACAAGCATCCATTACGCGGTTTATTTTCCAATTAATCCTTACTATCAAACAAATGTTATTCTTCTCCTCCATCCCCAACAGTAACTTCCTTCTTGGGAAACAGTTTTTTTTCAGTGGCTGGATTAATGAAATGATGCTTGGTGATTTTGTTGCTGTTATAAGAATAATTGTATAACAGCAACTGGGAACATGCTATTTAAAGAGTATTATTGACCAAAGGAGAAAATGAAGTAGTCTTCAGAAGGATCGTTTTCATGGCAGATTGTAACCCCAGTGTGTGTGTCTGAATGAGGGTAAGTGGGAGATAAAGAAGTGGAAGGGATTTGTTACCTCTCCTCTTCCTCAGTTTTAGACTTCTTTTAGTGTGGTGCCGCCACAAAGCTTCCTAAAGAAACTGAACAGTGAAAGGTGGGAGCTCTTCACGTGGATGAACACGTTATTTAAAGGTTGAAAACAAGAATAAATGATTGGGTTGCTCAATAGAGGGATGTCACAGGAGAACCCTTCGGGAACTACTGCTGGACCCGGCCTGTTCTACGTCTTCATAGGTAATTGCTTGTAAAGTGGGTGGTGGTGTAGTGAGCATGTTGGCTGAGGTGACGTTATTTAGGACAGTTAAAGAAAACTATTGAAAAGTGAAAAGCTCTAAAAGCTCCATGGAACAGTTTCATGCTATAGAGTATTTAAGAAATGAAACAGGCAGGTGATACTCAGTACAGATTAAATGAATGTGCACAAGGGAAACACCTGATAGTGCTGGCATAGCAATGGGCTCTGAACTGATTACTGTCACGTTATCACAGGTCTCAATTAGCTAGCGCTCAGGAGTGGGCAAAACCCAAACAAAACTGGGAAAAGAGAGGGAAACAGAAAGAGGAAAACCAGCAGTCAACCATGAGTGTTGTTGAAAGGATAGTGCTTCTCTGCGTGGAAGAAGGATGGTGGGGGAAGAGATTATAGAAGCCTGTGAAATCCTGACAGTCTTGGAAAACAGGGAATTACTGCTCCTTGTCTTTTCCCATACAACTGCCAGGAGGCATCAAAAAGAGAGAAAGATCAGATTGCAGATAAAACAGGCGAAATAAGTTACTTCTCCACACAGTGTGAGGTTAAAACTCTGGAAGTCACCACCACAGGATGCTGCAGATTGCAACAGGCTTACGTGGCTCAAAAAGCAATTAGAGAAATCAGTGGAAGAAAAATCCATCTGCTTGATGCAAAGATGTCCTGCCTGGCTCAGGAAGCTCCAAAGCTGCAAATTGCTGCAGTGAGAAAGTACACTATAGACATAGCACTATATATCTACCCTGTTTTATCTTCTTTCTGACAGTCTGCCACTGGCTGTGGTTGGGACACGGGATGGTTAACGACCTGACTTGCGGCAGTTCTTGCTGTCAAGTGATGGATACAGTCAGGAGAGTGGAAGAAGTAGCTTGTCTCTCCTCAGAGCTGTGGAGGTCTAATTACAACGCGTAGAAAGGGCTAAATGGTAAGAAAGCTGCTTGATGTGTTTTCAGAGAGGAAGTAGGCAGTGATTTTGGGAGAAGGGATGAAGCAAAATAGACCAAGATGGGAAAAGACAGGCTTCTAGAGGATCATCTTGTCTATTAGTAATGGCTTTTGCTAGGAGGAGGTGGGTGTCACTGCGTTTTCACAAAGGGGTATCTGTGGCACGTGAAAATTGCTGCTGCAAAGAGGTGAGGTATGTCATCACCTGCCACGGTGACCACAGTGTGACTTAAAGCCAAGAGAGGTTCACCTCCTCCTGTCCTGAGCAGAAAAACCTCAGCAAACAAGCTGTCAGGGCTTGTAGCACAGAGATAGAGCTGAGCTCTCAGCTCCTACTTCCACGTGTATAATGAGCGTGCAGTCACACTGGCTATGGAACCTCATGCAAGGGGAGGTTTGCAAGGTTGGATCCACCAACAGCCTGGTGGGCTTTGTTTATATTTTTTTGGTGTTCAGGTAAAGGAGACTTAATTTTATTATTCAAATTTAGATTTGCCTTAGGAGGAATGAGTTTTGCTTTACAGTCTGGTGAAGAATGTGAGTAGATGGGGAGTATATTTTTTTACATATTGAGTATCTGGTAGCTTAAAGGTTGAGCTCAGTTGCATAATCCAAGGGCTACATGTCTTGGTGTACTAAAAAATTACAAAGTCGTAGTTGTTTTCTGATATTCTTCTTCTTTTTCTTTTTTTAAAGTAAAATTCACATTTGAAATCTCTTTTGAGAGAGAAGTAGTGTGTAGCTCCCAGAGGTGGATAATCTTAATGTTAATTTACTATACAACAATGTGCATTATTAAAGGACATGTGAATGATTCATCCAGTGAACGAAGAAAAATTATTCCAAATGATTATTGATGAGTTAATCAAGATAGCCACGTCAACTTTCTTTTGTCCATTAGTGTGAACAGTATTTCACAATCATCATAATAAGAGCCAAATGTTAATGGCTGAGGTAATCAGACCCTAATGAAGAGCAGTGAAAAGTGCTCTCTTTAAATAGTTTACAGTCTTCATAATCACTGGAGTGGTCAGTTAGTCCCATGATTCTTCATATTTCATAATGTATGTTTACTACCAGGTTTTGTTTTTAATTTCCTTTTTCTTTCTCCAGGAGGTGAGTGAACAGATAAATTAAGAAGCATGAAGCTGTGTAATAGCATACCAAATAAAATTCATTTTGTAACCTGAATTCTTTCTAAGAGAAAAGGATTTTACACCTGGAATTATAGGTAGCTGAGAGCTGCTTCTGGCTTTAATTTCTGTCCTTCATATAATTATTTTGTTGAAAATAATCACTATAATTTTTAAGAGCTCAGCACAGGCTTAAGCTTTATCCACCAGACAAAGACTTTTGACTGCTTTGGTTCTAAGAGCCTTTTGGGGAAGAATATTTGAAATGCTATCTCCCTTTCCCAAGTTGTATGCTTGTGATCCAGAAATGCACAGTTTGGGAATGGGGTTTTGTGACTGATCTGTATGTAAATTTACCCAAATGTTTTTTGGGGATCAATGCCTTCTCCTTGCTTGTATGCTTGCCTTGCCTTTCTCTCCCTGTAGTATCCAAGACCATTCTTTGAAAGTATGCTTTCTCCTTCAATGTACTATTTGAAGAATCAATAAAAAATATATAATTTGGGGATATTTTAGACTAACAGAATCACTGAGAACTTGTGGTACTGACTGGTCCACAAAACATCCATCCAGCTTCCTTCCTCTTTTCTCAGGTGATGAAACTTTGGAGCAAATTGAGACTGTTGGTGTGAGAGGTCAAAAGCTACAAAATTAGAAAGTGCCACAGGAATGTCCTGGGTCACTGTGGTGGCAACAGGTAGCATTAAAAAAGGGAAGAAGCGTTTTGGCCCGGAGGGAAATGCCTTTCTGGCTCCAGCAGTCCTTTCCAGTCCTCTTCCCTAGACAAAAACCTTTCCACCTACAAGTTCCTCATTGGATGGATCGCTCTGAGTGTTGGATGGGGTAACTTGAATAGTTCAGCTACTCACAGTTTGTAAGAGGAAGAACACAATGTTATTTTGCCACACCATGTATCTATACCAACTCCAACGTCACTTTGGACACCGTCAAGCGGTTCCTCAAGCTGCTAGAGAACATGAATCCGACTGGGAAAGACCTTTCATCAGCAGGGCCAAGCCCAGCTAATGTCCTAATGTCAGGCATGTATCCAAGCCCTTTACCCTTGAGGGGAACTATCAAGCAGGAAGACAAATTCTCCTGCATTTTAGAGCCTGCCCAGGCTGCAAGGAGGCAACTGTCGTTCTTCTTTGTGGTTTAAAACATTTTATTTGCTTTTCAGATGCAACTTTTTAGGAATATTCTTGGAAACCCGGGGGATAGCTGTACCTTGGGATGCATAAACATGCTGATAATTACAGGAGCTATTTGCTGTGACTCTTCCCCACCACAATGCTTGAGATGGTAGAGACAGTTACAGTGTCAAACGAGAAGTGAGAAGGAAGATCTGACAACGTTATTATGGTTATTGCTGTTGGAGAAGCCACTATGCAGCTAGTAAACGTACACTGTATTTAGCATGTTGAAAGAACATCTCAGATTGTTAGAATTAATGGCACAGTAGCATAGGTCAGAAACACACTAACAAATAGAAAGTAGAGATAAAATTTGTGTTAAAATTATTCTAAACTCTCTGGGATGGATGGATGGGTGTGTGTGTGTGTATAGCACGGCAGTAGGAAAGCCGGAGGGATGATGTTTTCCCATTAGTGGCTTGCAAATAATGACTTCACTTTTTATGTTCTGTTAACATCTGCTGCTAAGCTGAATTGGCCCTGGTGCCTGTGTGTGCATTTGCTTAAGCTGTCTAAGGACGGAGGGAAAATGCAGGCACGTTTTGTGCAAGTGTAGCCAGTCTAAGGCATTAGTGTATGTGGGACACCGGGCACAGTCACACATAAATCAGGACCAACTTGTCCTGGCCTTATAGCAGCTTTTGAAGTCAAGCTTGTCTGGGATGCTATAGAATAGAGGTAGTCCTGCAAATTCAGCATTTCTCTGACATCTGGGTTTTGAAAGTGGATTTCATAACTAGTTCTCATTTTATGTCCTGAAATGACCTGGTCAAAACGTAGGATGTGGCCTTTTCCAGAGTCCAGTGGGAATGCAAATCATATCTGGAGCCAAGTCCTATGGTGTAGCACATCTGTATTGGAAAGAGAATATTATACTTTCATGTTATCATTGTTTGTCATACTTGTATACTGTATACTCTACCCAAGAGTAAGCTTTCTTACATTGTTTTTATGCAAGAGTAAACTTGGGATGAACTGCTTTAATGGGAACTTCCTGAGTCTTGATCTTGACCCTGTCTTGCTCCATATTCCTTCTCACTTACGTAACACTGATATTTTTTTTTAAAGCAGCCTTTTGTCAGATAAGCTGTTAGTAGGAGACTCAGATTACCACGTGGGGAAACTTTTGTCTCCTTTTGTCTGTTTTTCTTTGTGTTATCTGACCTTTAGCAAAATACCATTAAAATACATGTTCTGCTGTACATAAATGATTTTAAATGAATTGTTTACTAGACATATGACATTTACATGCAGTGGGAGTTACTTAATGCACGTGAAAGAAGAGATTAAGGAAGCTTTTTTTATATCAGGTGTAGAGTATCATGTTTCTGTGAAGGGTCCACCTGCAATTGGTGGCCTTGTAAGACCTCTGATGGTTGATTTACAGGTTACAATTTAGTTGCTTGCCCATTGCTGTCCTTATTTTACTTTTAAACTCTTACTGTCTCCTTGAGGTGCTTGTCTGTGCTCTTAGCCAGAGGTACAATGTAATGCTGGATTCTACTGTATCTCTGTGAGTCATTAATTTCAACCTATTCCTGTCCCCATCTGGTTCCCTCTGAGGGTGCTGCCGTTGACTGAACGAAGGCTTTGCACTCACACAATATGCAATCTGTGTAAACCCACAGATTGTTTAGCTCTCATGCTCTTAGCTGTCAATCTGTCTGTAGCCAAGACTCACCTTGCCCCAGGAAGGGAGGTGGGGCAACAGCAGTGCTCTTGAAAGCAGCAGTCTGGGGGTGCTGATGGCTTAGAGTAGCAGCTCTAAGCTGCTGAGAAAGATCAGCACCCTGAGCTCTAGGAGTGAAAAGCTGGACTTGGCTTCTGAGAGTAAGTGCAGCAGGTGAGATGAGGCAAGCCGGCACGGCTCTCCCTGCAACCTCCTCTTGCAGCTTTGTGCCCGACTCCTCCTGTGTTTGGAACAAAGTCCTCTTTTCTTACACATCTGATCAAGCCTGACACATCAGCAGCTGGCTGTAACCCAGCACGAGACTGAGGGTGTACGTGAGAAAGACAGAGGTAAAACAAGGTAGGCAAAAGCACCCCCAAAGGCTTTTGGACCACACCGGTGTCTTCCAAAGATCTCTCTTTACAGAGTGAGACACCAATCAGCCTCTTTCCATCTTTAGGGCCTGTGTTAGCAAGGTGCTTGGGAAAAAAAACACACAAAGAACAATATTGGATTTTTTATATTTTCCTGTTTCTTCTGTGCTTGGCCTGGCAGATGAGTATGTGTACCCGTTCGGGCTGCTGCTGTGCATCTTCCACAGGCACCAATATGCAGCGTGTTGTCCTTGCATTCATGTTGGCTCTTGTTCACAGGCTGCGCCCAGTTCTTCTGCTCCTCTGCCTCAAAGGCCTCCCCAAATGGAATTAGGCAATGGCAGGTATATCCCTGAATTCAAAAAAAAGAGAAACTTCATGCCTAGGGGGATCTCTTTGTTATAGCCAAATCCTCTGTCAATTTACTCCAGCTGTGATAAAATTTTAGCTTGTTTTCTTTGAGAACGAGTTTGTGTGGGGTTTTATTTCCCAAAAAAATTCCTCCTCTTTTTTTTTCTAAAACAATAAGATAATTTACCATTTAGCCAGTTTGCATTTTTCCTGGATCTGGCCATTATTTTGCTAAAAGGAGAAAAGCACAAGGACTACCACTGACCATAAAAGGGCAGCTTTTGTGTTTCATGGACTTATCTGGTGGTCAATGTTCATATCTCTCTGCTGCTTCCATTCAAGCAAATACTGGGATTGAGTTTGTCAAATTAACATAACAATGTCAATGTCAAGACCCATTACAATAAAGAGGGAAAGTTCTTATTTGCAAGTTAGTGTCTTAACAGCCTGGCTGCAGAGAAACACTTTTCCTTCTCAAATTGTGTAGCTCATATAATCATGAAGAAAATTAATCAATGGTGGTTAATTTGTTGGGTTTATTTTACCATTAGGTTGTGGGGTGTTTTTGGTTGGGTTTTTCTTTTCTCCAAAACAATCCCAGAAGTGGCAACTGAAATGCCATTCATCCTGCCCCCGTGGCAGTCTTCTAGCTTGATTTTTCAGAAGCACTTAGATAAGTTGGTTTTCCATTCCTGCAGTTTCCTTCAGTGGCTTCAGATGAGGAAGACTGGCACCTGCTTGAAGTAGTACCTGGCAACTTCAGCATTTTCTGAGAGGAGGGAGTGACTGTGCCATCTGGAAGATCTTCCATCTGGTGCTCTGCAGCTTTCAGCTGGCTCTGAGGGCTGTATCCTGCTCCGGTTGTATCTGTGCAAGGTTTGTTTCCATAATGTCATCAGGATCACCTGCATGTCAGAGATTTGGGTCTTAAAGGCTTCATTTAACCACAACATTTGAATGGGTTCTTTCTCCTGATTTGTGAGGACCAGTGTGTCGTCTGACTCCTGCAGTCCTTAATCTGGTGAATACCCTTGTAAAATCCAAGCGGCAGCACGTGTGCTGTGTTCTGTGACTAAAACAGGGCCCTTAGCATCAACGCAGGTGACTTGGCAGGGCTGCTGGTGGTCTTTTCATAGATAATCATAGAATTGCAGGGATTGGAAGGGACCTCGAGAGATCATCGGGTCCAACCCCCTGCCAAAGCAGCTCCCTAGGACATTTCACTCAGATAGGCGTCCAGACGGGGCTGGAATCTCTCCAGAGAAGGAGACTCCACACCCCTGGGCAGCCTGGCCCAGGGCTCCCTCACCCTCACTGGGGAAAAGTTCTTCCCCATGTTGGTGTGGAACTTCCTGTGCTCCAACTTGCAGCCATTGCCCCTTGTCCTGTCCCCACAGACACTGAAAAGGGGCTGGCTGATTCTCCCTGCATCCCCTGCTTAAAATAATTATAGACTTTAATTAGGTCCAGCCTTAGTCTTCTTTTCTCAAGGCTGAACATTCCCAACTTACTCAGCCTTTCCTCACAGGGGAGATGCTCCAGGCCCTTAATCATCTTCATAGCCCCTTTTGTACTGATTGTGCTTAGCTAAAGATGTTTCTGAACATAACTCTTGTAGTAACTTCCAGAAGAATTGCAGTCAGGCAAAATTCCTTAATCTCTGCTCTTGGATCCACCCTGCCAGCTCCTTGAGTTTATGGAGGGTAAAAATACTCAACGCCCTGCAGTATCTGATTAGTTCCCTGCGTGCCACTTTAACATAGAACTGTTGGACTCCCTTTGCTTTGCAGAAGGATATTTTCCACATTTTCATGGCTGTAAATGTAAATGCTGGTGGCTTACAGCTCTGAGATTCTGGTGCGTGGGGATGCTGGTGGGGAAATGTGTCAGTGAATTCTCAGAAAGGCTCGGGATGAACAGTGTTGGGAAACCTGAGCCATCAGCTGTTTCCTCGTTTAAGAAAATTGCTCCAAGTTTGTTGTAGTTCCCAGTGCAGAAAAAAAAAGGAATTATAAAATGAAATTCTTCAAAGAGCTATTTTGGGGCTTATAAAATCTGAATAAAACCAAATAGGAATGATTCAGTTGTTTATATGAAGGACCTCTTCCAGGAATATTTGGTTGCTTAACCACAGTCCTTCCTAATTTCTACCACTCTGCTTGTGGAGTTTTTCTGACAGTTAATATTTGGGTTTGTTCCTCTTTTAGCCCCTCCTTTTGGGGCTGTTTGTTTGTTCTGCCAGCTTCGGATCAGGCCAGTGTATGTTTTTGTGTGTGTGTGTGTGTGTGCAGGGAGGGGGTGTGTGTATGTGTCCTTTTTGGTACCATCCTCATCAGTATAATGGATGTTTTGTCTCTAAAATAAATATCTCCTGTTTGATAAGAAATACTGCAGAGGGTTTTAAGCTTTTTCTTTGCATTAAAGGCAGTGTATTTTGGTAATGAAAAAATTATAGTTCTAGTAATAGAATTTTATATTCACTTCAAAGTGCCGTGGATTTGAATTCTGCAGTGTTAGGTTTTAATGAGACAACGTGGCTTTTCAATAGCAACTGCTTTCTTTTATTGTTTTACTGACATTTTAAACCAAACTGAACACAACGATTTGGAACAGGGAAGAAATAGCAGGCTAGACTGAAATATACTGAATTTTTATGTTTTTTTAAAGCAAATGGCTTTTTGGCAGGCTGTTCTCTGGAGTCTCCAAGATGTTTAGGTTACTGTCGTGTGAACTGGTGTGAGAGGAGGAAGACAGAGAGCTCAAGTGCCTCATTCTATAGTGTGAAATGAAGTTTGTGGGTGGACTTTTCACAGGGCTGCATTATGCTTTGTCTCCATGTGACACGTTGGTTAAATGGACAGGACGAGCCTTTGTAGTTTTGCAATGTCCTGTTGTTATTCAGCTTGGTATTGGTGCAGCTGCTCATAAACCGGGGCTGGGGAAACCTCGTGCAGGGCACGGCAGAGAGTGTTACATCATCATTTTGAGTCTGAGTCCTGGAGATGCTTCTGGCAATGTGAAACACTCCCTTGCCTTAAAAACACATGATTACCCCTAATCTTCATTGTGTGATGCTGCAGATGGAGACAGTGCTGAGCATCTATTAGCAATTCAGATACACGGGGCTGAGGTTGAAGTTTTGATCTTTCATGCTCTCCGAGGATCTCTGCAGAGTACTTTTGGCCTGGGGGGTTTTACACTGCCCTATTTTGTGAGAAATGCTGAGCTCCCGTTTCTTTTCTCTCTGCTGTGCTGAGGGTGGGGTTCTGAAAGCCACTGCTGGAAACTTCGGTTGTAGCCCGGCTTTTTGAAGTAGTCGCATTTTAAATATCTTGTGAGCTTGAAGTTTTCTAATTTCCCCTGGAATAGCAAGCACCTTCCTCTAATGGTAGCACCTTCCTCTAATGGTAGCCGAGAGGAGACTAACAATGCTTTTCACACACACTCCCCAGCTCACACGAAATCTCATACCCCAGGGTACCAGACCTGCTCTGCTGACCTAGACGTTAACCATTACCTTTAACTTTAGCAAGGAAGGAAGGGTTTGGCCCGAACTGCAGGTTTGAGATGTTTGCTAGAAGACTGAGCTGTAGAAATCAATAACTTGGTGTCTTCATCTGTTGAAGCTGTCACCTTGCATCAGGGGCTCCTGGGAGCTTTTGCTGTCCCTCGAGTCCCACAGAGCTGGTGCCATGCAGGGAGATCAAACTGAAGGGTCACAGGGACGTCGGGTACGCGCTCACCTGAAGTGTTTCAGGTGCCCTGGAAAGGCCATACAAAACCCTAGGATGCACCTGACGCTTTCCCACATTCCTCAGCCAGGCAATGGAGTGTGAGAGCCCCACTTACTGGCATTTTAACCCTGATCCTGAGAAGTCTAGGTGTTTGTCTGTGTCTGCAGTTTGGAAATTTAGTTTTCCTGTGCACTGGAAGGCTTGTTTTCTGGATACTCCCAGGTTTTATTGTGGTGGCTGAATATCAGCGTACAAGGACAGAACCGTCCCTGTGGTTATGTACTCCCAGGGGCTTGGTTTAGGAAGTGGTTATCGTGGAACAAAGTGAACATAGGCACTAGTGTGTTGATCAGAGAGAAGGCGATATGTGACTAATGCGCACAGATACGGGGCTCGTGAGATGACACCCGGTGTTGGGCTGGCTGCTGTGGAAAAGATTAAAGCTTTGGAGCAGTTTGTTTGATTAATGCCAGTGTGGCAGAGTCCATTCCTAGTATGTGACCAGAGGCGCCGAGACAAAGGACGATCTTCAGAACGTGTTAACCGCGGGGGAGTGGGGGCGGCTTCCCCAAAGGTCACAGAAAGGGGTCCGTCCCCACGCAGCGGGTAAGTGATCTCCCTGCAGGAGAGAGCAAATGCCGCTTTTACGTACGCGAGGCTCTTATTTGCTCGCCATGCAACGGTACAAAAGACAATCAGAATGAGTTCATATATTCGTTCTTTTTTTCCTCTTTCTTGATGAGTCATTGTAATTACTCAAAACTAATCTATTTTCCAACATGAAAGTATTGCATTGGGCTATCAGTATTCTAGTGTACTCTTTCACGTTCAAAATGTGGAAGGGCCTTGCTAGCAGATAACTTCCTGTATTTAATTAAGTGGCGTATATGTACATGGTACTTTTCAGAAAAATGAAATGAATAATCTCAGGAAGGATATTGTCAGGGTGCAGGGCATGAAATGATACGTTGCGCTGTCTTTATCATTATTTTCCATTAATCAATAGCTTAAAAAAAACCAAACCCACAACAAACAGCCACAATTCTGAAATGATTATTCAGTATTTTTGCCAATGAATGTTCTCACATCTGTGTATTTTGGTTTATTTCCTTATAATCAGAAAATACTGTCTACAAAAACCCCGTTGGTCCTTTCATCTCGGCACAAGGTCACCTGGGATGATCTCAGCATTTCCATGTGAGCAGTAAAGAGCGTTCTTACCAGTGCCAGACTTGCTTTCTGGTCCAACAGGTATGGGAGTACGTGCCAAAGTTCTATTACCGTGACTTGCATATTTATAATTGTTAAAGCACCTCTTTTCAGAAGCAAATTAAATGCTTCAATCAGGATCTGTGAAATTATCAAGGTTCCTAAAATGCAGAATAACTCTATCTGGGACTTTTAAAATAAGAATCAAGACTCTGGGATACTTCTGAGAATCCAGGTTAATGGACATATTTGCATCTTGAGGCCAAATGTGGCCTCAGACATTTCTTGAGGTCAGGATTTAGGAAGCACCATCACTCAGAGATGTGTCTGAAAGCACGCCGATATTTTGCTGAATAAGACCTGACTTGAAAAAGTGTGTTTTGCAGTGTTTTATTTCATTTGGGCACCTGGCTGACTGACTGGCCACCGTGTTTTGAGTTCTGCAGCAGTCTCTACCTTTCTCCCATTCTGCTACAGTCTGGAGATATTTAGGGCTGAACATCTTGCAGTTGGAGCTTTGCAGCCGAGGCATTTCATTGTGAGTGCACTCATAGTTAAAAGACAGCCTAGGTTCAGAAGTGTGCTACATCCACTGAATTAACAATATATTTGTTAGAATTAGTGTTGATGGTAAATCCCCAACACAAGCAAATATGCAACTCAGCGACTGAGACCTGTTCAGTGCCATACACGCAGGCAGGCAGCACCCACTGTTCAGCATCTGCCATGTACGGGTGACCAGGCCCCCAGCTGCTCTGACTCACATTGAGCATCCTTGCTGCCATACAGCAGCCACCAGCATCTATCATCTGTCAGGTCCATCCTCTCCCTTGATTGGAGGAGCCCTCCCAGAGAGCACACGCTTTGGCAATACAAAGTTTATATTATACACAAATAGAGAGCACATATTTCAGGGCTCGGTGTTGGGTCCAGTCCTGTTTAACATCTTCGTTGATGACCTGGATGAGGGAATAGCATCCACCCTCAGCAAGTACCTGATGATACAAAGCTGGGAGGAGTGGCTGACACACAGGACACTGCGCTGCCATCCAGAGAGACCTGGACAGGCTGGAGAGCTGGGCAGGGAGAAACCAGATGAGGTTCAACAAAAGCAAGTGGAGAGTCTGGCACCTGGGAAGGAACAACCGTTTCTATCAGTACAGGCTGGGGGTGACCTGCTGGAGAAGAGCTCAGTGGAGAAGGACCTGGGGGTCCTGGTGGATGACAGGGTGGCCATGAGCCAGCAGTGTGCCTCAGTGGGATCCTGGGGTGCATCAGGAGGAGTGTGGCCAGCAGGTCAAGGGAGGTGATCCTCCCCCTCTACTCTGCCCTGGTCAGGCCCCACCTGGAGTATTGTGTCCAGTGCTGGGTGCCCTGGTATAAAAAGGACAGGGATCTCCTGGAGAGAGTCCAGAGAAGGGCTACGAAGATGAAAAAGGGCCTGGAGCATCTCCCCTATGAGGAAAGGCTGAGTGAGCTGGGACTGTTCAGCCTGGAGAAGAGAAGACTAAGGGGGGACCTAATTAATGTTTACAATTATCTTAAGCAGGGGATGCAGGGGGAATCAGCCAGCCCCTTTTCAGTGTCTGTGGGGACAGGACAAGGGGCAATGGCTGCAAGTTGGAGCACAGGAAGTTCCACACCAACATGCGGAAAAACTTTTCCCCAGTGAGGGTGAGGGAGCCCTGGGACAGGCTGCCCAGGGGGTGTGGAGTCTCCTTCTCTGGAGAGATTCCAGCCCCGTCTGGACGCCTATCTGAGTGAAATGTCCTAGGGAGCTGCTTTGGCAGGGGGTTGGACCCAATGATCTCTCGAGGTCCCTTCCAACCCCTACAATTCTATGATTTTGTGATTCTATATTCTATTATGAAGAGTAATTAGCTGAGTCTGTAAGCCTCATTGTAGAAGTATTTGTGAGATCATGATTATAGTGGTGAAAGATGAGGAAGCACCTTTGTGGATGGATACACGGGAGCAGTGCCTTCTTTTTCTGCTTTTACAAAACAAACAAACAATCAGAAAATTGCCAGGAGTAGAGTAAAACTTAGGGTAGCAGAAAGATGCAGTGAAAAGCTTGACATTCTTCTAGTGTCAGACAGCCTTTGTAACAATGCACCTTGTCCCATGGCAGGGTGTCACCACCTGGAGTATTTAGATCAGGAGTGGGGAGAATTGTGACCCTGCAAGAAAATCTATAATGGTGACAAAAATGGAATGAAATCCCATTTCCCTCCTTTTTACGTATTTTATCTTGAATTGTCTTGTGTGACAGGCCTGCGATTAATATCTTTTGTAAAACAGAAGGCTCGTTAAATTAGTCTCATTATGGTTGCTGAGGTGGTGTGCTGCTGCTGAAAGGGATTCCCCCATTATCTGTGTTTGACATGTACTCCTAATCAACCAGGCCAATTCTGCTTTATCAAAGGTCCGTCACAGGGGCCGAGATAATACTTGTTCTGACTTGTACTATTAGTGTAAAAAATGTAGGCTGTGTTGGCAGACACGTGCCCTCTGTCACAAATGGCCACGCAGAGCGTTACTGAGGTGTCCCCTTTCAGCAAAGGTGATGCTAAATACAGCCCACGGCACCTTTAGGTGCAGGAGACCCAGGTAATTTTGGTTTCTTAAGAGCTCTACTTTCAAGGGGTGTTTATGAAATTAAATGAAAAGAGATGGAGGAAATCTCACAATGAGAAACATTAAGGGGCAAGATTAATATCAATCCTGCAATTTCCTCTGCAATTTATTGATGGGAAAAAATAATAAATCCAGCAGCCCTACACATACAGTTTGCTTGGTTACCAAAAAATGCTCTCCTTTCTGAGAGATGTCTTAAATCTGTATCACAACATTACCTTGTTCCTTGGAACTTTTCTGAACACTTGCTTTTGCTTCATATCAATACTCGGTTTATCAGGGATACAGCCACAAACTCTTCATAGAAAATGTAAGAGCTTTGACAGAGGTGATGTTGCTTTGGTCTGCTGGGTTTAGCAACATTAATACACTAATGCAAGGGTTAAGGATATCACCCTTAAAAGGTCTGTGTGGATATTTTCGTATTGTTAGTGTCGTGTGTTCAACAGAAACATCTGTAGCTGTAATGCAGCCTCCTATGTTTGCATGAGAACCCATCTACCCCAAACTGCAAACCAAATGCTCTCTTAGTTACATATAAGACATTTCACATGACAGGTGGAGGCATACAAGTGATAATGTATAACTTAGACAAATGCTACAGATCAATTTTTGATTTTTCATCCTTTTCCTTGTCTATGCAACATCTCTTACCAGGGGAGGATACCCCCTTGTTTCCAGCAATGCAACACAGCTTCTGATTTGAGGGAGATGATGGGAACAGGTAGGAAGAGGAATTGATGATGATCATGCCAACTGTTGGAATGATGCTGCAACACCCTGGCCAGGACCAGTTGCTGGGGGAAGGACAGAGAAATGAGGTGTCAGTGTGCTAGGGGCTATGGGAGTCCTTTGGTTGTTTAAACTTGGGTTTGGTTTGGTTTTTTACATCAGCATAATTTCTTTCATAGGTTACCACAAAACCGAGAGAACGCTGCGTTTTGCAGCAGACCCCTTGGTACAGCAGTGCTGGATATTGGCTCATACTTCAGACAAGGCCAACAGAGACAGGACAAAACAAGTATCCATCGTCTGCAGAAGGAGGTATCGGAATGTGATTGCTGCAGAAGTCCTTGGCATGTCAAGGGGGAAGGTGAGGAGCTATAAGGGTGCTGAGCATGAATTAAAGCAGGTACTGTCCTGCAAGAGGAGGGCCCTTCAAGCACAGCCTAGTGCCAGACCTCTTGGCCTCTCCCTTCCTTTTGTCTTGGGGCTGATGGCTGAAATGCTGGGTGTCCCAGAATCAACAGGTAGAGCTGAAAGGGAAATAATGTGGATAATAATCTTTCCCTTTGTGCAGACTTATCTTGCATGAGCTCCCACTATTGTGTGTACTTCTAACATTGTGTAGCTTGGTGCATAATTAATGTGCTTAGTATAATGCTGTGTTTGTTTATTCATACCTACTTCAGATTTATTAGATTAAATATCCACAAAGTCAGTGTTGGAAACGGGCAAGCATGGGGCCAGTCGCTCGATGAGTAATTTGTTGAGAAGAAGTTGATGCTTTTGCAGATGTAAATAACCAGCTAAATAAACAAGATAGCAAGATGGCCCTGGTGGGATAGTGCCTGTCCCCCAAAGCTTGACCAGTCCCATTCACACAAAGCTCCTGCTGCCCTGTGCAGGCAATGATCTGCTTGCCAGCAGCACAGCAGCAATCTGGGCTGGCAGGAACCGCCCCACCCCACCCCACCCCCCCACTTTGGGAGGGATGCAGGCAATTGCTCACAGCTTCAGTAGGGTTTGGAGCCAGACCTCTTTTTAATTACTTAGAGTGCTTAGAGAAGAGGGCACCTACCTGAGCTGCAGTTGGTGTGGATTACCAGAGCCCCAGCCTGCTTGTGCTTTCAATTTTCATTCATTTTTATTGCACAGCGTGTTGTCTTAAGCACCTTGCAAGATGTGGCAGGAAGGCTGCAGAAACACGGGGCTGTGTTTCCTGCACTGAGGCTGCCTCTGCCTCCTTAGTGGACCCAGGTCTCAAAGGGAAAGTCCACCAGTTACTAAGGGCAGGGTGTAACTCCCTTAGCGGGGCTGAGTGGGTGAATACTGGGCAGGTCCTATGTCCAGGCCTGGTCTGCTGCAAGAGGTTGATGTTCTGTAAGAACTTCTGAATAATAATTAGCAAACAACAGAGACCATGTTCTTTCCTCTGAGTCTTTCTAATCTGGAGGAAAACATGGAAAGAAAAGCCTTGCATCTGCAGAGCTCAGAGATGTTTGTTATCCCAAAACAGCGCAGCTGAAAAGATAACTTTAAGTATTTAGGGCAAAGATGAACCTTTAAAGAATCTTTCCTTCAGAGGTCTGGGAAAATGGAGAAAGAGAGGTGAGCAAAGACCTCTGCTTGCACTGAGAGCTGACTTCTGGAGGTCAGCAGTACTGGGGGCAGTTTTGGCTGGTTGTGGAGGACCTGTGTTGTTTTAATAGTTGCACAGAGACATCTTAACTGTACAGAGACATCTCAATATTTTGTCAAGAGAGTGTAGTGATACCAAAGGGCATTGGTTTATCTGAAAACACCAAGAAGAAGTATTTGTGTTGTGAATGTTAGACTGTAGGCGTCAGGCTGGTATTTTGGCCGAAAATAAGACTTTGGGGAATTCTGTGGAAATTCCAAGAGATTCTAAACAAGAACTGTCTGGCAAAAGGTATGAAATCCAATGTTTTTGTCTTCTAAAATAGTGTTATTTAAGAAATACTACAGATAAGTGGACAATTGAACAGGGCAGGCTTGAGAATGTAGCTCCCATTCTTCATTTAATCCTCCTTTAATTTCCTTCTGTCCAATATCAAGATGACTAATTTCTAACTGCACCCAGCAAAAAAAAAGAGAACTGTTTCCTTTTACTCTGTTTAAATTTTAACCTTGATGGGGGGTGGGGGGGTGTGAGAAAGGCATGCCTTTAGGGAAATTGGCAATGCTGATGGACATTTTCAAAGGAAACTCAATCCAGGCTTCATTGCTTCCATTAACAATATATATGTATTTTTATATGACAGGCATATATATATACACACACACATACACACACACACATACACACACCCTCTGCTTCACTTTTATTTTAGAAAGATCTCAAAGAAGTTAGACTTCAACTCAGCCCCTTATCTAACTGTTCCCCACAGGTAGATGTGTACTTAGCTGACCAGCTGCTAATTTAATAGCCACCCTAGAAACATTGTCCTGACACTTCAATAATATCACCAAGGCCTTCTGTTTTCATTCCTTATATAAGGAAAAATGGAATGGGTTCTGGAGTGAATAGGGCAAGAAAATGGCATGCACGTGTGTGTGGAGTTAAGACATGTGTAAGTGCTCAAAGCACTGCAGCTTGTACTGATGGCAGGGTGGCCATGAGCCAGCAGTGTGCCCTGGGGCTGAGAGAGCCAATGGGATCCTGGGGTGCATCAGGAGGAGTGTGGCCAGCAGGTCAAAGGAGGTGATCCTCCCCCTCTGCTCTGCCCTGGTCAGGCCCCACCGGGAGTATTGTGTCCAGTTCTGGGCGCCCTGGTATAAAAAGGACAGGGATCTCCTGGAGAGAGTCCAAAGAAGGGCTACGAAGATGATCAAGGGCCTGGAGCATCTCCCCTGTGAGGAAAGGCTGAGGGAGCTGGGGCTGTTCAGCCTTGAGAAGAGAAGACTAAGGGGGGACCTAATTAAAGTCTATAATTATCTTAAGCAGGGGATGCAGGGGGAATCAGCCAGCCCCTTCTCAGTGTCTGTGGGGACAGGACAAGGGGCAATGGCTGCAAGTTGGAGCACAGGAAGTTCCGCACCAACACGGGGAAGAACTTTTCCCCAGTGAGGGTGAGGGAGCCCTGGGACAGGCTGCCCAGGGGATGTGGAGTCTCCTTCTCTGGAGAGATTCCAGCCCTGTCTGGACGCCTATCTGAGTGAAATGTCCTAGGGAGCTGCTTTGGCAGGGGGTTGGACCTGATGATCTCTCGAGGTCCCTTCCAACCCCTACAATTCTATGATTCTATGATAAAAATTACAGATTTGGTGATTTTTCAATTACTTTTTCACTCAGAATAGTTGATGAATGGCTTTTTATTCTTGCTTGGAAATATACCTTAAAGTTCTATAAACTTGTATAAGCTTTTCAGCCTGCACAGAATGTACAGCTCTTACTTGTGGAGCAAATAGAAATAAAAAATGCCAGCCTGACTCCTCCAGCCTGGCATTCCCAACAGAAACATTTCACCTCAGTATTTTCAGATAAACCACTGCCCTTTGGCTTCGCTGCATTCTCTTGACAAAATATTGAGATATCTCTGTGCAATTATTAAAACTCCAGCCATTGTGCTGGCAAACTGCTCTGTGTCTGCTTGAGTCTTCTCCCAGATTCTCTTAGCTATTGCAGACAGCTCGAAGCACCTTCCTTTTTTTTTGTGCTTATATACACTGCCTGTCTTGCATCTATATTTTCTGTCCCTTAGATGAATCTGTAGTAAAACAGCGTAGAAGTTAAAAGTGATTTTGGCAACGTATCAGCGTTATTTCAGGAGTAACCTTGTCCTTAATTTCCTATCAATAGGTAGGATTTTTATAACAACTTTTTTTTTTTCTTCCTGGAAGTCATTACTCATCAAAAAAGGATTTTTTTGTGTTTTGGCAAATGGGTAGCTCAGTGCCTTTTTATTGGCTTTAAGCCTAAACTTCAGCAAGTGTGTGATCAAGTATACCAGAAAAAATCCTTTGTCCATTGCTAAACCTTATGAAATTGTAGATCAAAAGAATTTCCCTATCTTACAAGGACTGTGGTACTATTCATGGGCTGAAAATGACTGTCAAAGTAATAAAACAACTACTGTTGTCGGGGCAAGATTAAAAGCAGCAGCTGGATTGTACACAGTCAACTTTAAAATCCTTCTCTGGGAAGGTAGATGCTTTAGAAAATGATCTGGCTTTTCAGTCGATCTGCTGTGATTGGCAGCCCCGTAAAATGGCTACTGACACAGGAACTTGCAAAAGAAAGGAGCCCTTTTTTTCCCTATGAAGAGAATATTCTGCTTCTTGCCTTCCCCAAATTGGACTCTGCACTTGGAAGTGAGATGTAAGGCAAGTGTCATGGCTATGATAGGTGCCAGCTTTTCCCTCTGTTTTATCCAATTTACCTATCCTCTTTTTTTTTTTCCTGAAATAATTCAAGCTGTCAGTGTTCTTCAGCTTGTGCTTTAACCTGTGTTCTTTTCACTGTTTTAGTTTTTGTGCCTTGAGTTCACCTGTACATTTTGCAATTCTCCTTAAATTCAATGTATTGCAACCTCAGTTTCCATGTAATTCTCCCAAGATCATAGTCAGCTGGAACAGTACCAAACACATCTAGTCTCCATTTGGTTTCTACGTTTATTTCTGGTACCAAATAGTGATTTTTTTTTAATGATCTCCAAACTTTTAGTCATCCTGATCCTCAAATTAGCATGTGTACGGTATTTGAAACTCTACTTATGCAACCTCAGCATAACAGTTTCTTTAATTAATTCCTTCCTTTCTGTTTTCAGGATATTTCTTATTTCTGGTCAGCCAGACTCTCTTGTTCCACTGAATGAAGTGAACTGTCTTTCTATCTGTGTCACAGGAGCTGGCCATCTGCCTTGCACTTGGTGCTTTTTCCCAGATTGTTGCTGAATTGGTGGGTTTTTTCCCTAGAGCTTTTTGATTTTAAAATTATTTCTTCAACTCTTCCCTCAAATACTTCTGACTACATAACTTGTTAACTTGGGGGTGGTTTATGTATCCTTCATCCCAACAGCACTGTTGGAAATCAACTCAGTGGTTTGCAAGGCTTTTCTTCTCCCTGGCTTCCAATTCCAGCCCTCCTGGTATATGCATATCAGATTGTCATTCTGTGCTTCACATTCCCCTGTGAACATCAGTGCACCTCTCCTCACCTCTGCCTGGCTGGCTTAACACATGTAAGAACCATTCTAGTGTGCTGTGTTCCCTTAGAGCCATGGGGTTATGAAAGGGATGGCTTTGTTTCACTGCATCCTTTTTTCCACACTCCAGTCTTCAACCCATGTGTGTGTTTGGCTGAGAAGATGCACGTGTGTTGAATAATTTGTCCCAACTCAAATTCATGTAGTGGCAGCTGTGCCAGGCCTGTAACATGCCCAGTCTGTAAGTGAGAACATTTTCCTCTTGCCAGTTCAGATGCTGGGCTTGGAACGTCCTGCTCCACAGTTATCAGGTAACATCAGCAGTGTTCTTTATGCCTGTGCTGAGGTTAGAAAAATTCTGCTGGGAGCCAAAAGTTACTGTCCCTTCTGCTCCTTTTTCAGTGTCCTGCCTGAAAATCACAAGCTCCTACAGTGGGTGATGGCTGAACTCATCCAGAAGATGTGGTGTGCAGAGAAGAGGTGCTGAGGACAGGTGCTGCGTGCAGGCACAACAGCAGATAACGTGGTCCAGCCCCTTGGCAGTTACACCACTTGCAAATTCCCTTTACCCAAATCCATAAGCACCACTGTCTGAATGCCTTCAGCTTCTTTTTGGGCTCAAGCTCTAACAGCAGTTGCAAACCTCACCCTTGTTGACCGTGGACCTTGAAAAAGAAAAGAAAAGGACAATGTCTGATTTTTTTTCAGATCTTTCTGAGGGAGAAATGCAGATAAAAGCAAAGCTCTTTGTGGCTGACTTTTTTTTTTCACTATCTACTTGAAAGGCAGTGGGTCAGAATTAAGGCATTTTTTGCTGTGGAGGAAATGTGTGGGATGTTGGCTGCAAGCCAGTAGCCACTAACATCCCTGCTGCACTAGGAATACTTGAATGAAGTGGGCGTCAACCTCGGGAGAGCGGGCAGCACTACCTACATCAGAGGAAAACCTCTTCATTGAGAACTGGGGAGTAAAAATGTTGAATGGAGATCAACCGGTCTGGTGGATTTTTTTTTCCTGTGAGGGACAGTGAAAATGCAAGAATCATCATCCAGTCTGGAAGAACAGCCTCTGAGGTCCTGGGCCTGTCAGCTCCCCTTTATTCTGAAGAAGAGGAGATCCATACAGTCCCTGGCTACTTTGCAGGTTTTCAAATTTGATCTTCTAGTTCTGTTTTATCAACACTAAGAATGATGAAATTGCATCCAGAACCTTTCAGCCAGTAGCCCTCCCTACAACTGGTCTTTTAGATCTTTTTGTCCAAACCCAAAATGAAGACCTGACTGAAGTGTGTCAAATGCTTCCACAGAATATAATTTATTCAGCCACACATCCTGCTTGTGTCCAGGTCCATATCCACTGGGAGAGGGGAAAAAAAAAAGATTTCTATATTTCCTTTGTACCACTAAATTGTAAATCTGAAGGATCAGACAGAACACTCACAGTGTTGTCCTTCTCATTGTTATCTGCCCTGGTTACAGAGTTAAGCCATCACGCTGAGTCAGTCACCAGTTCTATCCAGTCTAAATATGACCACATTTTTCTTGATTCAAGTCCATCATCAAAACATCATGCCTATGAAATAGTTTTTCTTTCCAGCTCCAGATGTACCCAACAAGAGTTTTTGGTTTTTTCCCTGAAATGACAGATCTGTTCTCAGCATGCCTAAGGGAAAGGAGATCCCCATCTTATTTGTGACATCATTGCATTACTAGAAAATAGTACGTTCAGGGCTTGTTTCTTCCAAATGAGGAAAAATATAGAAAGAGAATTGTTTTGGCTGTGTGTTGGCACTGGACAAAAGTGGCCATGTAAAACCAGAATGACTAGACTAGAGCATCACAAATACTTTAAAAAGCTCCTCTCCTCACATGGCAAATAAATAGATCCTGGCCAAGTGACAAAACTACTTCTGTGTTTATCTAGATGTTTACATGGTAGTGGTGATTTAGATTGTGGATACAGTTCTGCATGTTGGATCAACCACATCTGGTTACAGAAAGCTTGGGGCTAGAGGATCCTAAATGACAGCTAACTGACATGGATGAGCAAAGTGAATCCGAGCAGGATTTGGGAAAACTAGACCCATGAACTGGAGCAGATCTACCAAAGCAGAAAAGGTAATTCTTTGCTTCACTTTTATTCTGGGTAATAACTTTGTGTTAACAATTGGGCTTTCAAGTTCTGGTATTTGGAAATGACCTGTAAGGATGTGTATGTGGACAGTTGGTCTGCAGTGTCCTCCCTCCTGGGCAGAAAGTCTGGGGCGAGAGGGGCACAGCTGTAGTGTCTCTGGGCTGTGTAGTTCCTCTGGCTGGTAAACTGAAAGTCACCAACCAACCCACCGAGCAGGTCTGGGTGGGTTAATGGGTAATGGTCTGGTCTGGATCAATGGTCTGGGTTAATGGGTAATGGTCTGGTCTGGTCTGGATCAAGTAGTTTGCTAAAGCAAAACTACTAATTGTTGAACTTCTAATGAGTTGGAAAATTAAGTTGGGGCTGCAGCTTGAAAAAGGGATAAGGCTGAGGAAACGTGTAGCCAGGCAAGCCCGTTAACCGATGGATGTGGTGGAAGTTGCAGTTGCCAAGGTAAGTGTGGGCATGTGTGAGAAGACATGGAAGAGAGCCTAGAGTCAGAGGAAAAGGACCTGGAAGAAAGCTTAATGGCAGCAGCTCAAGAAAGAAAGAAGGAATGATGAGGAGAAGGTTGGGATGTGATGCTGGAAGATGCTCGGACGCTTCAGCAAGGAGAATGGTCTGAGGGTTAAAATACTTGGGAAAGTGGAAGAAGGTAGCTGTAATGTCTTCTGTGAAGAACCTTTGTTTTCCTGAGATCCCTGGGTAGCAAGCAGCAGAGTATCGAATCCTCAGAATGAGTTTTGAAAGTAACCACACTTCCTGCTCTGAGAGAAAAGTTTAAAATGTCTAACGTAGTTTTTGTGAGGAAAAGGAAAATGTGCCGGAGGGCTGAGAGTTCTTAAGACCAAGTTATCAACCTTTGAAAATAGGATTTTATAATGGAAATGCAGAGATCATTAACTATTGTAAGCACCTCTAAGAATGACACCTCTATAGTAAATTACATTCAAATTAATATAAAACTGTAAAGATTCCCTGACAGCTTTGATTATGTAAGTTGATTTTAGTAGTTAAATGTTGACTTTCTATAATGCATTCTCCAAATATTATACTGAATGCTGCATCATATATAACAATTACCATGTCACAGTGCTATTTTGTGTAAATTAAATTATTGACAGCAATATAATTTTGTATTCACTTTATTATTTTGATTCATTTTTCTGTCAAAATATACAATGACTCTTCACTAGATTTAGAAACCAGAAAAACTCTTTAGATGGTGAAGTATTATTCTCCATACATTATTTTTCCTTAGCCTGTAATGAGGTTGGGGGGGAGAGAGGGAAGCAGCATTTCATTCCTTCTCTGACATCCTGTGTGTTTTTAGACACGTTGTCAAATTTAAATTGTGTTACAATAAGTGTGCTTTTCAGAAAGCCTGCAAAGTCCAGAGCAGCCCTGGTCATCCCCTCTGGGTGTGCTGCACACCTGGTGAGTGTGTTCCAGCACAAGTGCTGGCCTGAATCACCACAGGAGGTTTATGATGCATTGACAACTCAGCCTGGCTTCAAGGATGGGTGAATACTTACTGTTCTTGGATATTTATTGCAGGTAAGAGTGAAAAACACCATCTGTTTGGTGCTGCTCTTTCTTCACACCTTTTCTTCCCATGCCCTTTGCAGGTTATGGCAACAGTGATTGTCCCTCCTTGGAAAGTCCTTGCAGGCTGTGGTTTTCACTGCTAACTGATACTTGTAACGCAGCACTTGAAGTTTTCTCATTAACCCTCCCCCAGGTGCATACTTTGTCAGCTCCTCACAACCCGCTTGAAGCTGGAGTGCAGAAATTGGGACACCAGCTGCATCTTCCTGCTGGATCTCAGCTCTTCTCCAGGCAGGTACCTGACCTCCCAGTCATGTAAAGCTCAAAGCCAGAAAGACACCAAGCAGGCCCCAGAGTGACTCTGAAACATGGTCGTGGGCACCATCCTACGAGGTGGAAGCAATGGGCTCATCCGTGTTGAGGCAGGAAAGAGGGCTGGATCCAGTAGATTCCACATCATGGGCGATGACTCTAACGTGGGTATCACTTTTCCCTCCATTGTGATTGGTGGTAAAAAGTCTCAGGAAATGCTCATCATCTCAGCTGGTCCAGACCAAGGAGGCTGGGAAAAGCCTACTTTGCACATCTCGGAGGGGCTTAGCTATGGCTTCATGGAGCCAAGCCTGTGTCACACCTGCATCTGCTCAGTAATAAAAAGTAAAGGCACATCAGCACTCCTGAGAGCCCAGGAAGCAGTTTCTGGGTTTTGGGCCAGTAAATGCAGAATTGTTTGTGGCCACACAGCTTTGGGCTAGCTCCCTTTTCAGCAAACTGGCCCAGGTCTCTGCCCCAGGCGGTGCCCTGGAAGCCTTCAACATGAAGATGGTTTTTCAGATGTTCCTTGCAGGGGAGTACCCAACGGCTGTACCCAGTGCGTGGAGTTGAGAAGGCTGAGAGGAAAGCTGTGAGCTGCCAGCACGGTGAGGGTGGCAGAAGGGATGAGAGGTAACAGGAGGGCCGAATCTCTCAGAGTTCTCCACGGATTTAGCACTGTTCTGCAAATATGTCAAAGTTCATTTGTCTGTTGACCTGAGGCTGGAAACGCATAAATAAAAGGTATTTCCTTTCTATGGGAGCACAAAATTGCCAATCCTCATCTGATACTGATTGCAGTTACTGCCCCAGCGTTCCGTTCAGTATGACATGTTGTTCTATCACGTCTGCAGCATGCACCAAATGCCCTTGTGCTTGGTGTTAAGCCCAAAGAGGCGCTTGGCGGTCTCTGGGGGGATTAGTGGTAGTGCCAAAAGTAGACGTCACTCCTTAGTCCAGATCACTCCTTTCTCCCTTCGCTTGGCCTCTGTTTGATATGGCACATTCAAGATCTGCAGCGTGGTGGCAGCAGTAGCAGTGTGGATGTGGAAAATAATCTATTTGCTTGAAAACTGATCTGTTTCTCTGAGATGGTCCGATAGGAAAACGTTAGAGCTCTCTCAGCCTCACCCTCCTAAGATACTGTTAGTAATATATATTCTGTTGTCAAATTGAATATATTAACAGCTATTGCAGAGACAACTGTGGAAGCCCCACATCAGCATGACCGCTTGTGTTAGCTACCTTATAAAATCCCAGGAAGTCAACGATGGATGGATGGAAGAACCATTTCCTCCTAGCTTCTTGCCTAACATTTAGCAGCCATCCCTCCTTTGAAGGTTTCACGTGTAAGGAAAGATCTTGTCCCTGCATCTTTCTGCATGTAATTTCACGTATCCTTCCCAGTTTCACACACAAACACATGTACAGCAGCAGGGCTTTAACAGAACCACCTGCACTTGGGAGCAAGCAAATAGACTTGGGTCGTCTTCTGGCAGAGGAACAAAACGCTAAGCAGTGATGCTGAATTTCTCATTTGGCCTCCTTTCTTCTTTGGTTTGCCAGTGTGGGAGTTAATCGTATAAACACAGAAATTTGGGGGCTAGGGAGAAAGGCATTCTGTGCTGTCCTGTTTGTGCAGCTCTCTTGCTTGCTGGCTTTGTGAAGGTATTACTTACATTGTGGCAGGGGTGATGAGGAACAGGTGGTGAGGAGAAAGGAGTTCATGTGAGAGGACATGGAGAAATCAGGTTGCTGGATAGGAAATGGTTCCTCCCGGCATATTTCTGTGCTGGCCCATGCAAGTGGGACTCTACAGCAGTATCCTGTGACTGCACCAGAAGATACAACAGCGTTGAGTTCAAGCTCTCAAGAAGTATATATCCTGTTTCAGCTCATCCCAGCATCGGAGATTCTGGGTGGCAGTCATTCCCCTTGATGTGTGAGTGTCCAGGCGCTGTGGGGATGAGCTAAGCCTTGTTAGGACCTTGGCTTTCTAACCTTGTTGGGACCTTGGCTTTCTAACCTGGAGAGAGCAGTTCTGCACAAAAGGAGGACTTGAAGTTTAACCAGAGCAAACAAGACCTAATAGCTGGTGAAGTTATCCTGGGAGTAGGGAGAGACGAATCTGCTGGGCAGGTATTCCCTAACAGTGTCATTTCGACTAGCCTGCCTTCTCCTCGATGTATCCTCTGTTTGTTCAAAGAAAATCATCTGCTCCTCTCAGTTATTTCAAAGTAAAGTCACAAGAATAGCTTGTTCCCACTCTATTCCAAATATAGCTGTTGGCAGCGATTGCTGAGATAAGGGGGAAGGAAAAGGAACTACCAAGGAAGAGGAAAGGCAGGAGGGGGAAGAGAGAGGAGAGCTGCAAAGGTTGGACAATAGAGAGTAGAGAGAGAGAGCTGAATGAGAGGGGAGGTGAAAGAACAAGGACAGTACATCACAGCAGAGGAAAAAAAAAAATCAGAGATAGAAACAAACTCCTGCAAAACAGGTGGAAGCAGCCCAAACACAGAATGAAAAGGACCGTGCCCACCCTCAGGAGAAGTTTGAGTTTCAGGCTTGGAAAGTAAACAAACCTTAAATAAAATCACGTCCAATTTTGACTTTCACTCAGATTGTAGGGGTTATAGCATCAGAAAACTTATGCTAATTTACACTGCTTGAAGATCTGGCCCCAGAAATTTTAAAGCAAAACACGTTGCTTATTTTAATCTCTTGTGGGATTTTAAAAAAAACCCCAACAAACCACAAAACAATCAAAAAACCCCATAAACCAACTCTCTGCTGCAATAAACTCTGCTGCCAGTTCCTGACAAAGCCATCCCTTGGGTATCTCTGGTGAAACTGAACCTGAACACCCTTCTCCTCAGGGATTCACCGTCAGCAAGGTCTTCTGGTGAGACTGGAGCCTGCAGACGTGCCCTCGGGAGCAGAAAACAAATGACAATTAGGAAAAGGCAGAACCACACTCGGACTGACTGACTTACCCAGAGCGGAGAACTGTGGGTTTTCGAGGCTCAAGGCAGACTGGTCTAAGACCAAAGCACAGAAAAAGAGAGACATAAATGGAAACAGGTTCTGAGAAGTGGTGCCATAGACAGGGCAAACGCAAATGAGCCCATGGCAATCTAGAAATCCTGTGACTGGCTCCAGCTTCCCTGCGGGGGTGGGAAGTTTCTGAGAAACACCCCAAAGAGGTCTTCTGCTTTTCTTCTCAGAAGGCTGCTTGGAAAACAGTGCCAGAGTTTTGCTTTCCTTCCTGGTCTGCTGCAAAGAGATGTCATACGTGACCTTACTCCTCAGATGAGGATAAAGAGCCATAACCAGCTCTGAAGGCACTGTTTCCTATACAGCGTGAAAAGGGCCTTCTGCCAAGCTTCCTGACTTCTCAAGCACTGGGTAATGGGGCTGACAGAGCTGGAAGTGACACTTTCTGTATTTATTTCAGTCTGTCAAGGCAGGAGGCTGCTTGCATCGTTAAGGGATGTGCTCGATTAGACACTCTCTGGACCAAAGGCCCAGCACGGCCACCGGGCAGGACAGTACTTGCACGAAGCACAGGAGACATGTTAGAGCAGGAAATACAAGGGTAAGTGAAACTAGAGCTTAGCGCTCAGACTACCAGTATGCAGAGACAAAGGCATCGTCACTTTGGGAGCCTTGCCTCAACGCTCGCACCTCCGAGTTGGTTTCCCTGGCAGGAGAAGCAGTTGGGGTGTTTTGCTTTTGCAGCCCCCTGCACCCAGCACCACGCACAGCTGCTCTTTTAGCCTTTCAGGAGGGCTGCCCCTTCTGCAGCATGCTCCCGGACGCTCCCTCCCTGGGGTACAGAGTCTGCCCTGACACCTTTGGGGGGCTCCAGGGGTCAAACCCTTCGGGACAGTCACCGGGCAGCCCCACCGCTCATCTCAGACTCAACGGGGTGTCGGCGTGCCTATAGGTAGCGCGCCTTCGACCCCAGGCTGCAGGCGTGCCGCTGCGCGGTGTGAGGCCAGCCGCGCTCCCCAGCGCTCCGAGCGGCCGCGTCCCCGCCGGCTCCCAGGAGAGGGCAGTGGAGCCGCACACGCTCCCGCTCGCGGCACACCCCCCCCGCCCCGCCCGCGGGGGAGCCTCCGTTCCCTCCCAGGGCCGAGCGGAGTTAGGAGCGCGGATTTATGGATACACACGCTGCGAACTGTACGGGAGCGTCCGGGAAGCGTTCGGAACGGTTCACGGCGAGAAGAGGTTTTGGGGCGAACGAGGCGGCTGCAGCTCTTGTTTGTCTGGAAGTTTTCTGTGCCACACAAGCTGAAACTGGTAACTTGCCGATTCCACACGGGTTTGTTTAATTCCTATCGCCCAAATTAGAAAACGCTACTGACATTGCAGTAACCCATCAGGATGCTGCTCAGGCTATCCCCAGCCAAATCCTCACAGTAAAGTCATTTACTTATTTTAGATTTACAGGCATTCATCCTAAGACAACACGCAGCCCTGGCTGGAAACTGCAGAGTGTGGTTTCAAGGTACAGTAATTAAGGGTGGGCTGGGATGCCTTCTCCTGTGCTCTCTAACCATCCCCTTCCCCTAGCACGCCGGCGGTCTGCCGGCTGTTTTCAGTAGGTTGATGTTTACAGTGGGTTTCCCTGGCTGGGTACCAGGTTTCTGGCTGGGCGCCTGTCAGGCCTGTGAGGGGCAGGAGGGGTAGATTCCAGGGAACTGGCTCCTGCCTGCAGCCTGGGAATGCAGCAGATACCCCTGGTGAAATGAAAGGTGTTCGAAAGCCGGTGGTTATTCCAGTGAGAATGTGACAAATCCCTCTGCCCCCAGTGAAAAGGGGCAATTTTAGAGAACACTGAGATCTGGCTTGGGAGAGAAGAACTACTCTTTTACACGAAACATTAAAAAACCCCACCAACCCCAAACTAAATCTAGCCCAGACTTAGAACAGATGCCCCTTGCTGTTGTTAGAGTCGCTCAGCTCCTGCCCAGGAACAAGTCCCTGTTCCCAGCTGAGTCCCCACTCCTGAGGACACTTGCTGAGCTGGGGCCTCCTCAGTGTTCCCGAAAGCCACAGGGTGCACCGGGCAAGTGCCAGGGTGCGTTTCCCAGGCAGGTCTACCAGCATTGCTGCTGTAAGCAAGTGAGGCTGATGGAGTGTTGCTACAAAAGCATAGTAACCCCCTGGGGAGTTTACTCAAATGTGTGACTTGAAGCTGCCTAATCGTGTTTGCAGCTCTGCAGACGCTGAGCTGCCTTGTCTTCCTCAGCCACTCTCAAGCTCAGGTTTGACAGGACAAGGGGCGATGGCTGCAAGTTCCAGCATAAGAAGTCCACACAAACATGCAGAGAAACTTTTCCCCAGTGAGGGTGAGGGAGCCCTGGGACAGGCTGCCCAGGGGGTGTGGAGTCTCCTTCTCTGGAGAGATTCCAGCCCCGTCTGGATGCCTATCTCAGTGAAATGTCCTAGGGAGCTGCTTTGGCAGGGGGGTTGGACCCGATGATCTCTCGAGGTCCCTTCCAACCCCTGTGATTCTGTATGGAGGCAGGGACAATTTTATTTCTACAGCTTCTCTCTCAGGTGCTTGTGGCTGAGAATGACTGCGGGGAACCATGCCCAGTGCAACGTCAGCTATGCCTGTTAAAAGAACAAATACTGTAAATCCAAAGGGGGCTGCTTTCAAATAAATTAGGCATAAAGGAGAAGTTCTGCCCTGCAGCTCTGAACCTCCTCAGTCAGAGCTATATCCAGCCAGACATGTCGTGTGTGTACGAGGCACAGCTCTTCTCTTGGTACAAGTGGGGCTTTGGCAATTTGCACCAGCAATCTGCCCATCATATGAAACCAGGTGGTTTATAGGAACCACAGGAATCAGTAGGGTTTTTTTGCGTGTGAGGCTTATTGACGTCAGCGCGAGTTGGACAGTCTAACATTGGAAGTCTGGTGTAATCAGTCAAACAGGGATCAAAGGCTCAAAGCACATGCAAAGCACTACCACTAGAGTATCTGAAAAGGGACCAGAAACATCCGACTTTCATCTGTCAACATCTTCTTGAAGACCAAGCGTTAACTACGTTTCCCTGCACCAGATCCTGCTGCCATTCAGACGAAGCTCCCATTGAGAGAAGCTGAGCGACCGGATTGTCCCTGTGAAGGCTGGAAATCAGGCACAATTTACTCCCTTCTTGAGAAGGCTTTTAAAATCAACCAACAGAGTCAACTCACGGTAGTACTCCTGAGATGAAGTTAGCCAGGAGCTACGTTGTATTGTACTAGTCTCAGTGTTTGATCGAATCCTTCTCTGTAGTGGAAGAACGTCAAATTCACCAAGTTAGTTCAAAGGTGGAATTGAGAGCTGGGGAGGTTAATGTGTGGGAGGTGAAACCTTGGCGGCCCTTTCTCCTGCATATGCATGATGATTTGGTGTCACCAGCGGGCACCCAGGGTTGTCAAATACTACAGGATGACGCAGAGTATCCCTAAAACCTGCACCCGATCCGCCTGTGACGTCTCGCAGTAAGGAGGATGCTGTACGTACACCTAACCTGTTTCTCAGATTCATGTAGAGCAACTCTCCCCGCTGCACCACAGATCCCAATGTTTTGTTCTTTCATAGTAGCGATTAGACCAATTATAGCTCGGCTGTAATGGAAAGGTACAATACAATTGCTCCTACTTCTCAGTCAAATTTCCCAGAACCTGTCTCTCTCTCTCTCTCTCTCTCTCTCTCGCTGTCTCTCTATCACAATTTAACTTTTAAATTGAGGTGGGTATTTTTTTAAACGAAAATATCTAGAGTCCTACTGAAATTGAACACGAGCATTCCTTCAGCTCAATCTCATACACCAAACTGGATTGGTTGTACATTAGGGGCTAGAAAGGATCGGTAAGGGAATCTAAGTTAAAACCACCAAGTATATTATATTTACTAATTACTGCATGCCCTTCCCCCATCGCCCCTGAAGGAAACTATCCGGGTTTATTCCTTAGCAGCTGTGAAAAATGCCCCTAAAACTTTTCCTGTTTTCAGGCACACCCCTGTCTAACCAGGGCTCTGCGGTGACCAGACGAGTCGCGAACCTGGAGCATCACCAAAAGTGGCAAGGCCAACGCAGAGGAACTGCGAGCACCCATCCCAGCCAGGGCACGAGGTATTGCTCGGATAAAGAGGGGCCTGGGAGCCAGACGCCCATGACAGCATTTGGGACCCAAGGCAGAGGTAAATTCATGCACCAGCATGTGCTGTGATGAACTGAAAACAGTAAATCACGATAGCTGCAGTTAAAAATGAAAGCGGAGAGGTTTTGTGCTGCTTATGTGTTCTCTGGCTTGCCGGTTTGGAACAGGAGTGTGCTTTCAGAACATCTCTTGTGTTGCCGTGTCTTGCTGCTGCTGCTCCAGTTGTCAATCTGTTTGGGTTTTTTTATTCCCTCAGACCACTGAAAAAGGGGCCCCGCACGCTACAGACCGTGTGCCAGGGTTCCTTCCCTAAACACAGGAATAAACAGACGTAAGATGAAATATTCCTAAGTAATGAGATCAGTGACACGAACATAGCATGGGCTACAGCTTTCAAAAATAATTACATCTGACACCCTCATCAGCAAGAAGATGTAGGGGCTGCAAGCTCAGAGCTTGGGAACAGCATATGAAAGATCGGCTTCTCCTGGGAGGGAGGCACAAGGGAGGTTATTTTTAGTACTCCGAGGGAAAGAAAGAGGAAAAAAAAAAGAAGAAAGCTAGAATTTAAGCACTCTTTGGTTTGATACCCTCATTAGGGAGGAGATCATAGGGAAAGAAGAGCAAAACCGAGAGCGGAAGCGGTACTGAGGACGGGGCCAGGGGACGCTGTGGAAGCGGGACACGGCAGGGGAAGCAAGAGGCTGGCCCGAGAGGGGTGCGGGGGACGAGGACCGGGGACCGGGACCGGGACCGTCCCGTCTCCCGGTGGAGCCCGTCGGTACAGTGACAACCCACCGACGGCTGGAGCGGGCGGGTCCGTTTTGGCGCCGCCGTTTCAAGCTCAGCCGCTTTCCAAAAAAAAACCCAAACAAACCCAAAGCAACAACCCTCCCCCCAAAAAAACCACCAGACCAACAAAGCAGCGCCACGCTCGCTGCTCGGCGGCTCTTTCCACCCGTAACTCGCCCCGTTTGGTTCTTTTTTTTGAAGAAAGGAGAAGCCGGATTCCGTGAATGCGGCTGGTTTCTGCCCCGCCGCCGCTCTGCGGTTACGGGCTGCTGAGAAAGTGAGCCGGGCCCGGCCCAGCGGCCCTGGGACCTCCTCTGCTTTTCCGAGCGCTTGAACGTTTTCCGGAACGAGCCCTAAAAAGGGCAGGGGGCGGGCCCGGATCCTCGCCTTTTTAGGACAAGGGCTCCGCCACCGGAATACCCCCCTGGGCGGCGCGGCGGGCGGCGGCGGGGCGCTGCCGGCGCGGAGGGGGCTGAGCGGGGCCGGGTCGGGCCGGGGCCGCCCCGCGGGGCGCGGTGGAGTTTGGAGGGGGGGGTTGGGGAGGGGGACGGAGGGTGGGGTTGAGGGAGGGGAATGAGGGGGTGCGGGGCGGCGGGTCCTGCACGCGGGCGCCCACGTGACCGCCGGGCCCCGTTCCTCAGTCCTTATATGGGCAGTGACGTCCCGGGCATTCAGGGGGCCCCCATAAATACTTACCGCCAGACTTGTCCTCCAGCGCGAGCTGCGGCGGGAGCGCGGCTCTCCCGGGGCACCGCGGGCACCGCACCGCCGCGACGGGGCGGCCGCCCGCCCGCACATGCCACGCCGGCTCCCCGCGGTCCCCCCGCGCCGGTAGTGGGAGGCAGGGGGAAGCGCCCCCTCCTCTCTCTCTCTCGCTCTCTCTCTCTTTCTCCCCCTCTTTCTTCCATCCCCGCCCCGAGCGCACGCCGCCGGCCGGGAGCGCCGCTCCCCCGGCCGCCCCGCTCCCCCCATGATGACCGCCAAGGCGGTGGACAAGATCCCGGTGACCCTCGGCGGGTTTGTGCACCAGCTCCCCGAGGGCATTTACCCCGCGGATGACATCGCCGCCGCCGCCGCGCTGCCAACTTCGGTCGCGATCTTCCCCAATGCCGAGCCTGGCGGGGCCGTTTGACCAGATGAGCGGCGTGGCAGGAGGTAAGCGGAGCCCGCGGGGCCGCGCAGGTGCGGGCCGGGTCGCCCGCGGAGGGCGGCGGAGCCTCGGGGCGGCGGTGGGGGGGGCGGACCGGGGGCCGCGAACCCTCCGAGGATTCGCCCGCCACCCGGCCGACGTCCCCGGCGCTCCTCGCGGCACGCCTGCCTCCGCGCCCGGCTCGGAGGGGGTGGGGTGTGGGGGTGTGTGGGATGGGTAGGTGGGTGGGAAATGTTGGGGTCGGCGCGGAGCCCCCGCGGCCGGAGCGCAACATGTGCGCACCGCAGCCCCGCGCCGGGTCGGGCCGGGACCGGGTCAGGCGGAGGCGCGGAGGGCTGACCGGCTCCTTGCCCCCCAGACGGCATGATCAACGTGGACATGGGTGACAAGCGGGCTCTGGACCTGCCCTACGGCGGCGGCTTCGCTCCCAACGCCCCGGCCTCCCGCAACCAGACCTTCACCTACATGGGCAAATTCTCCATCGACCCCCAGTACCCCGGCGCCGGCTGCTACCCCGAGGGCATCATCAACATCGTGAGCGCGGGGATCCTGCAGGGGGTCAGCACGCCCTCCTCCGCCGCCTCCTCCGCCTCCTCCGCCGCCTCCTCCGCCGCCTCCTCCTCGGCCACCGCCGCCTCCGCCGCCTCCCCCAACCCGCTGGCCGGGCCCCTCGGCTGCACCATGGCGCAGGGCCAGCCGGCCGACCTGGAGCACCTCTACTCGCCGCCGCCGCCGCCCTACTCGGGCTGCGGCGACCTGTACCCGCAGGACCCCTCCTCGGCCTTCCTGCCCGCCGCCGGCGGCGGGGCGCTGCCTTTCCCCCCGCCGCCCTCCTACCCCTCCCCGAAGGCGGCGGCGGCCGACGGCGGGCTCTTCACCATGATCCCCGAGTACGGCGGCTTCTTCCCGCCGCCCCAGTGCCAGCGGGAGCTGCACGCCGGCCCCGACCGCAAGCCCTTCCCCTGCCCCCTCGACTCGCTCCGCGTCCCGCCGCCCCTCACGCCGCTCTCCACCATCCGCAACTTCACTATGGGGGCGCCCCCGGCGGGCGCCGCCTCCGGCAGCGCTCCCGGCGGCGGCGGCGGGAGCGAGGGCGCGGGCGCCCGGCTGCCCGCCGGCGCCTACAGCCCGCACCACCTGCCGCTGCGGCCGATCCTGCGGCCCCGCAAGTACCCCAACCGGCCCAGCAAGACGCCGGTCCACGAGCGGCCCTACCCCTGCCCTGCCGAGGGCTGCGACCGCCGCTTCTCCCGCTCCGACGAGCTCACCCGGCACATCCGCATCCACACGGGCCACAAGCCCTTCCAGTGCCGCATCTGCATGCGGAACTTCAGCCGCAGCGACCACCTTACCACTCACATCCGCACGCACACGGGCGAGAAGCCCTTCGCCTGCGATTTCTGCGGCAGGAAGTTCGCCCGCTCCGACGAGAGGAAGCGGCACACCAAGATCCACCTGCGCCAGAAGGAGCGGAAAGGAGCAGCAGCCGCCGCCGCCGCCGCCGGCGGGTGCCCGCAGCCCGGCGGCGGGACCGGCGCCGCCGCCTTGGCCCCCTGCGCGGCGCGGACGCGGACGCCCTGACGGCGCGGGGCGCGCAGGACCCAGAGCTGAGCCGCCGAGCCGCCGCCGAGCGCGGCGGGGCGCGGTGAGCACCTGGCGGCGCCGCGGGGCTCCCCGGAGCGGAGCGGGCCGGGCCGGCGGGGTGTACATAGGGGCTGCGGCGGGAGGATGGATGCATGCAGTGCCGTCGTGGTGAGGTGTCCTTGGTGCCTTGTGTGGTGTAGAGCCCGGTCCCCTGTCTGCATGTGGGGGGGTGCCTTACCGATCCGATCCGCTCCGGCGACAGCGGCGACACCGAGACCGGAAAGTTTTCCCTCCCGGGTTTTAGTATGGCTGTACATTTCTGCCTATTAATACGGGGAAATTTTTCTTTTCTTTTCTTTTTTTTTTTTTTTAAGAGACTATATTTTTGTACGCACTGGTTTGGGGCTTGGGGGGGGGGGGGTGTTTTCCTTTTCGGTGACTTCAGAGTGTTACGTTTGTAGTAGGACTGGGGCTGGGATGTAAATACTCAGGCTGGAGCCGACGGCCGCTGGCCGCCGGGACCCGGCGCGCCGCAGCTAACACGAATAATGCACAACCACTAACGGGAGCTGGAAGGAGAGAGGGGTTTCTTTCTGGCCACTCTGTAAATAAACTTTTCGACGATAGGGTCGGTGCTTACAACGTTTATAAAAGACGACAAATAAATCTCTTAATTATGCTAAACTGACACCTTTATTTCCTTAGGTTCCCCCGGCCCGGGCCCGGGGGGTCCCTCCCGCCCGTCCCCGCACCGCACCGCACCGCCCCGCCTCGGCGCGGAAAACCTGCGGCCCCTGCGCACAAACACTCGCTCCGGGGCGCGGGGATTTCCCTCGGAGACGAGAGACGGGCTAATATTAACCGGGGAGCGGGGTGGGTTTTTTGACTCACTTTCTGTTTTGTTCCGCGGTTACGATCCGCCCCAGGCAACCTGCCCGAGTGGGCTCCGGAAAAGTGAGCGCCGACGGCCGCCGCTCCGGGGGAAAGCGGCTCCCGAGGGCGCGGAGCTGCGCGGGCGGCACCGCGCCCGCTCTCCGGGGCTCCGCGGGGGCCCGGGGGCGGCGGCACTCACCCCCGCGGCACAGCCGGGCCTTTTCTGTTCAACCCATCTGGCCGCAACATCGCGTTGGTTTGGGTTTGTTTGGGGTTTTTTCTTAACCTATTTTGATTTTTGTTTTTAAGATGCTAACCCGGCCCGCCCTCTCCCTTCCCCCCAGGGCCCGCCCCCGGGTCCTGCCGTCGGTGCGGGGCAGTACCGGCCCCGCGGGCTCGCCCCGACGCCGCAGCGATCCCCGGTACGGCACAGGTGAGCTGTGCGGGATGGGCCTCACCGTTATCGCCACGGCCCGGCGCCGCAGGGAGCCCTCGCCCAGCCGCTGCCAGCCGCCGCTTGCCCGGTGCCGGGTCCTGCAGCACAAAGCCCCCGGTGGCACCGGGTCTGAAACTCCCTGCTCCCCTTCTCCTGGCCTGCGCTTTGCTCGGGAAAGACGGTCACTCGTAGCCGGAGCGTGGTCGCCTGGCTGTGAATCGGCTGTGAAGCAGGCTTCCAAAGCCGGGCGTGGACCGGTCTGTGTGGGACAGAGAAGCCACAGATCACCGCCAGCTCTAGAGCCGCCATACTCACCACCCTACTGTCTGTAGCAGCGCAAGTAAGGCTTCGCCTCCCCTGCTGCATGTCCTGGTAGGGTGCAGCGTTGCCAAATGATCCCATGTGCTTCTGGCCACCGAAAGAGACCATGCCCTGCTGTCGGAAGGATGTCACACAGGAGCACAACCCCACGGGAGCTGTGGCCACATCAGCTGGCACCGGTGGGCTGCGGTACAGGGAGGTGTGCAGGGATCGCAGAGGTGCTGCTATGGCCTGGGATAACCACAGCTCAGTCGCAGGCGAAGCGTCACGAGCAAAACTCAGCTACCCAGGCACACAATCCAAGGCTCCACTCACACTCTCCCCACTACTGCCTGCAGCCATGCTGCGAGAGTCAGACTCCAGCCAGAAGCAAACCGAGATAACGCAGAAATTGTCAATGAGCTGAACTAAGGACATTGCCAATGACCAGCATGCAGCTATGAGGGAACCTTACATCGTACGAGCATCAGCGAGCTTAAACCCGTGCCTTTGCCTCACAGCAACAGACAGTTCATGAGCGGCAATACTGCACATCAGGCTGTTTGGGCTGGGACCCCAGCGCTTCCAAAAAGACCAGTGGTACCATTTGGACTGTTAAGTATAACAAGCCCGCGCTCTGAACCCTACTCGAGACTGTCCTACTCATGACAGAAAGCAGTGACTGGTCAGCGGTGAGAGATCCTGTATTTATTCTGTAACTCAGCAGTAACAGTAATTTTGCTCTTGTGAAAACACAATAACCAGACTGCAGAGAGAAGGAACGGCATTACAGGCTAAAACCTCCTGCTTACAGATATCCAGAAATTACCAAGTAAGTTTCAATCACTGAGTAAGCAAGAAGTTACACAGAGAGGCTTTTCTTTAGTGCACCTCAGGTTTTCGTTGCCGTTTTCTTCCCCGTCTTTAACACTTCGACGCCGACACCTTTATTAAAAAAACCCCAAACCTCAGAAGAGAAAGTTTTTTGCCACGATTGTTTCTGCAGTGTAAGGGGCCATGCTGTCCTCTACGGGAAGATGCATTGAAGTTCTATCCCATTCAATGTCTCCACTGGGTTTTACACATGGAGGGAAAAAAAAAAATCATTAAAAACCAAGCAGAAAGACCTCAGGACAGGACAAAGCAGATGAGAGAGAACAAAAAAAACCCCTTGCTCTCTGTCGCAGTTTGTTTTTCCAGTACAACTGTTTGCATGTGCCACGTTATTATCTTCTTAGCGGACTCCCTAAAAAGGATGATGGTCTTTATTAGTATTGGAGAGTCAGAAGCAGGCTGTAACACAGGGAGGCATCGCATTCTAGTTAATGACTGCACTCAGTAGAGAATTGTTGCACATTAACTAACGCTAAGCTCCAGGGGAATTCCAGGAAAAACAGGTAAGCCGGCTGCAGAAATATCAGACACTTTAAAGTGCTGGAAGAATGGATAAATAGAAAGCACCTGAAATCATTTCCACTGATTTTTCCTTGCAAAAGAATTAATCTCTGCATGCATAATGCTGACTGTACTTTACATTCATTCTTTCGCAGGCAAAAAAAAACCCCAACCAAAACCCAAAAAGCTGTATCAGAATCATTTAAAAATTCACACATGCAAGCCACTGTACAGGAAAAACAAGTCTGCTTTTATAAATACACAAAGAAAAATTAAAGCCAGTTGTGGAACGATTTCTGGAGGAGGTTAGTACATCACTTAGGAGCTTGGTAAGTCGTGTTTTCTTACTCCAAATTCCTGCTTTCATGGCCAAGAGGGCCAAGGCTGCCCCAGCACGGGGTCTGCAGCATGATGTGTGCGTTAGGATGAAGGGGCACGAGACCAGTCCCCGCAGTACGGATGGAGTATTTCACCTACTGAGAAAGTTTCTCCCTTGTTAGAAAGTTGGTATCCCCTGCCACAGGCAAACTGCATCTCCGGACTCCTTCCATCGTAGCAAGGTGAAACTCACGGTGCCTCTTCTACGCTACGTGTAGTTAAAATCCTTATGAAAAAGTAGTCTTTACAAATAGTATAAAGAGGGAAACTGCAAGGCTTCCAAAGCCCAAAGCTTTCGCTTGTCTGTATAAAAACACAGACCGCACTCAAAAGAGAAGACATCAGGTTGTATCTTACGTGTACCTAGGGTATGTGTGCCGCTGAATATATAAGGTTTGCAAATACGTCACGTTTCTAGAATAGCTTCCACAACACAACAGTGCATAGTTGGTTTTCCTCTTAAGATGCCCACAGTTCCTATTACCCTCCACCACTGCTGCACGAGAGGTTCCCAGTGAGGTTAATCACCAGCCGACTAGTCTCCTTCTCGTAGGTGAAGGAAGTGTGCGTAGATGCGCTCTGCAATTCTCAGTGGCGATGGCGAGATCTCATGTGCACAACGCTTTGAGTGGATTGTTAGAAAGCAATTCTGAACCTGAGAGCGTCCATCCGGAGCGGAGCTCCCGGAACTCCAGCCCTGGGGGTCACTGGCGTTTAACTGGAGGTGCAAGTCCTGGCTCAGGAGCTGTTCTGGGGGGTGTTTTGTTTTTTGGCTAGCGGGGTACGGCTCTCGCTGACGCTCGCTGTGGGGACGGAGGCCCGCAGGCTGCAGCCAGCCCTCCTCCCTCACGCTCCGCCGGCCCAGAGGGTGGGAGCCCCTCCGGGGGCAGCCGGGGAGCTCCGTGCCAATTCGCATTGCATTTACTCTTCCAGCCGGAGCCCGAGCCCCCCTCGCCGACGCGCGGCCGTGGCTATTTACAGGGGATGACGGGTCATTTACCCCCCGCCGCCCCCCGACCCTTCGGCTGAGCAGAGGTTTAACCGCGCTTCTCCTCCGCGGCAGCCCGAAGGGCGCTGAAGGCCTCTGGCGCTTCACGTTCCCGACCCGCGGAGCCAGGGCTGCGGATGAGGCGAGTCTTTGACTTCGCGGCCCCATCCGAGAAGCCCCAGCAGGCACCCGCAGCCCCGCCGGCCGGGCACGGCACCCGGGGAGGCCGGTCGGCGTAGCGGCCTCGGCGACAAGGCCGGGCGGTGAGGCGGCCGGCGAGCTCCCCTCACGCCGGCGCGCACGGGGGGAGGGGGCGGGGCGAGCGCTAACGGTCCCAACGGCCGCCGCCGGGTCCGGGCCGCCGCCGCCGCCTCAGAGGCAGACGCGGGGCCCGGGGTAGGGCTCACCCCCGCACCAGAAGTCGGCGGCCTGCGGGGTCTCCATCAGCCACACCTCCCGCGGCAGCCCGGCCGGCTCGGCGCCCGCCGGCGACCCCTCCAGCAGGCGGTAGTAGTGGCAGTCCCGGCCGTGCTGGGGGTCGTAGGGCGGCGCCAGGATGTCGAGGAAAGCGGCGGGCCCGTCCACGGCGTCGATCTGGTGAAGGTTGTCGGTGTGCGGCGAGAGCAGGCAGGGCGGCGAGGCCGGCGTGTAGTGCTGGCGGGAGCGGAACAGGGCGCGGTGGCAGGGCCCCGCGGCGGCGGGCGGTGGCGGGGAGGCGGCGGCGGGGGGCAGCGTGTCCATGCAGGCGATGCGCAGCGTGCCGTAGAGCACCTTCAGCATGCCGTTCATGCCCGGGTGGTCGTGCAGTGGGATGCAGGCGCCGCTCCGCAACAGGAACACGCCCATGCTGAAGCTCTCCGTCTCGCAGATGTGCATGTAGCTGACGGGCGGCACCGCGCCGGTCCAGGGGAACCCCCTCCCGCCGCCGCCGCTGCGGACGGCCCCCGCGGCGCCAAGTGCAAGTCCTCGGCGCGCACCTCGTCCAGCAGCTGCTGCAGCCGGTGCAGGTTCTCCCCGAAGGCCGGCCCCGCCGGGCTGCGGAAGGTGATCCGCGCCTGCCGCGCCACCCGCTGGATCAGGGAGGCCATGTTGTCCCGGGGCATGGCGGCGCCCGGCCCGGCCCGGCCCGGCCCGCGGCGGCAGGCGGGTCTCGCCGCCGCTTCCGCCTCCTCCCCACTGTCCTCGCCGCGCAGGCGCGCCCGCGCCGCCGTGCACCGCGGGGCTGGTAGTTCCGCCCGGCTCTGGGGAGGCTCTGCGCCGTCCCGCCACTTCCACGGCTCCTCGGGGCACCGCGGGGGCGCGGAGACGGGGGCGGCGGTGTGAGCCCGGTGGAGCGGAGCTGCGGGCGGTGGCCGGGGGGGACGGGGAGGGGAGAGGGAAGGCAGGAGGACTACGGCTCCCAGCAGGGCCGGCGGAGGTGAGTGCCTGGCGGGGGGGCTGTGCCCGGCTCCCGGAGGCGTGCGGCGGGACCGCCTGCGGCCGCCATCTTGGCGCCGCGGGGTGGGGGTGAGGCGAGGCGAGGCCTGGCGCGGGAGAGAGTGCCTCCGATCCGGGGAGCGTCTTCCGGAGCCCCGGCACCCCATGGCAGAGCGCTGAGGGACGACAGCGGGGACCCACGCGCAGGCATGGGTGGGCAGCAGTAGCGAAAACGTTCCGTGAAGTTGCCCGGCTCTGCGGCTGTGGGGGGCGAGGGGAGGGTGCAGGAGGAACTTGTGCTCGGCTCCTTGTAGTGGTAGCTCCCACGGACACGCAGTGCAACGGCTGATGTCCAGCTGCTCGCTCCCCGGTACAGTCAAGCCACCTTGTCAGCTGTGGCAGGTTGCAGGTCGCTTTTGGGCACTGCCTTTCCCATCCGCGTGTGGGATCAAGGCCTTGCTGTGCGGCACGTGCTGTCCTTGATGTGCCTCCCTGTCATGGCTTTGGAGTATGACGGTGTCTGGCTTCATTATCTTTGACCACAGATGAACGCTGAATGAGCACGTGGAGTTCCAGATGCTGATCCTTGGGAGAACGCACGTGTGACAGGATGGATGAGCTTTTGGCACAGAGCCAGCCTGGTGGAGCCTGCCTACCGTTTTTCAGGCTGATGCATGAAGGGTAGAGTGTTGATTCTACCAGGGCATTACACACAACGTTTTGCTTCATTTGTGTATCTGTTAATGATGATCCACTTACCTTCTGTCTATTACACGTGACTGCGCATAGCAGATGAAGGCCAGGTTGGATGGGGCCCTGGGCAACCTTGTGTAGCTCCAGGCCTGGAGGTTGGTGTCCCTGCCTGTGGCAGGGGGTTGGAGGTCTGTGATCCTCGGGGTCCCTTCCAACCCAGACCAGTCTATGATTCTATGCCTAGAAAATGTTGAGGTTGTGAAGTCAGAAATTAACCTGTTAGTGCTGGGATATAACAGTACTAGGCTCAAACCACCTCGAGTTCAGTTATTTAAGTGGGTGTTCAGCAGCTGAGTACCATGGTAGGTGTAGGTGCTGCTGGATTTTGAAGAAACTCCTGTGGCAGCAGGCCAACAAATTAAAAAAATTCATTTAAAACCAAGGTAAACCTCCATGTTTTCTTAAACTCTAGTCTTAAGAAACTCATTAAACGTAAGATATTTGTGGCCTCATATTGTTCTTGCATATTACACGTGAATCAGAAATAGAGATGTTGTGGGCATGTGATGGCCCAGCAGTGAATGAAATACATGTAATGATACTGTAAACAAAGGTCAGGGACTTGAATTCTTCTTCCCAAACTTATTTCCCCCTTCTATAATTAGTTTTGGTGCACAGAGTGCAAACTTAGGTCATGGCATTACTGCTTCCTCTATGAAGAGGAGGTCATTCATCTGAGTTGTCGCTTTCAAGTTCCACCTGAAGCTACAAAGCGTTGCAGTCTTTAACCATTACACATGCGCACAGCAGTGTTTAAAGTGCCAGGTGAGCATTTCAGTACCTGTCATGAACAGGTATGGCTGGCAGGGTGCTTAGGATGATGGGGCAGATGCCTTGAGTTGTGAGGTAGTCTTTAGTGGCTGGTGAGCCTTTCTGCATGGGAGCGAATGGCTGAGGACACCCACAGTCTCACTGCTGCTGCGTTGGTTGGCAACTGGCATTTTGTCGGAAGCCAAGGGCTTTGGAAAGCTCCATGTTCAGTGTGCTCTGCTATTCAACCCCCTTCCCCAGGGACTGTCAATTTAATTATGGAGGTATGGACTGGAATTTTTGGCAATTATCATTACCAGTGATAATGAGAAATTATCTCTGTTGGCTTAAGCTATCTGTTTGTGTCTGGCCTCAGCAATAACATTACATTTTAAGGTGCAAGTGATGGCTAGAATGCTTACTTTTAAATACATGGATTCTTTTTCTGTGCAGCACAGAAATAAACTATTTCATGGAAACAGAAATGCTTGATACTGGTGGGACATGGTGTACTTGGAGCAACATGCAGTTATAAGAAGGATTGACATAGAAAACCAGGATCCTGGTTTCTGATCTCGGCCCAATCTTGACTTGCTGGGTGACACAAGGTGAGTTCCTTGACCCTTTAGTGCTTATCACTCTGTAAACCATGAATCACATGTCCTGTGTACAAAGATACTAAGATTTTAAGAACATCTTTTTGGGAAAATTCCCGGTGCCGTGTTACGTTGGCAATAAGGTTTATATTTTGCATAATTGGTCACCTTATGGTCCTCAATGTTTTTAACTACTGCATTGAGTTCCACTTCTAACAGACAAAAATATGTCATTGGCACTTAGCATTGCAGTTAAATGCTATATCATCACCCCCATGTTTCTCAGTGTGGTAATATTTTAAAATAAAATAAAATACCCAAAACCTCAGAAAAAAAAAAGGCAAGCTGTCTTGCCAACCGACAATGAAAGTGAGAGGTGTTTGTCTTCTGAAAGGCTGTGTTCCTAGCTGGCCTCTACCATCTCGAGTGCACGTGAAGGAACAGAAATAAAAACCACTGCGTAGCTGCTTGGCTGGGCTCTGAGACTGCTTTGTGTTGGTGGTGCAATGACCAAAGTGCAGCCCGGTGGTTTAGGAGACAACCCCTGTGAGTGAGGTCAGGTTCAGGTTATGGTTTTGGTCTCCTGCTGTGTTTGTTTCTCCCCCCACCTTTTGTTGCCATTAAGTATTACAGTTCCCCCAGGTTTGTGAAACACCCCTTGCTCATTTTCCCTTTCTTCTAGGGGTTGTCTCTGATGTCTTGTAATTTGGTTTGAGAAGTTAGAATTACCTGTAACCATCAGGTAAAACGACAGTCTCAAATGGGCAAAACCAACATCTGCCTGCTTGGAAGGTCAGTTGTTAGCTGTAATAAAATGTTGTGTCAAGATGTTAGAATATTTTACAAGGTGTAGACTTTAGATGGGCAGTAGAGAAACGGCTGCAGATGTCTGTCAAATCTGTGTCAAAGAACATTTTTTTGCACTCTTCTTGCCACTGATGTGTGTGTATATATACATACATATATTTCTATAGCTACCACCAGTCAAGGAGATATGAATGCTGGCCAAACATGGTTCAGATGAGAACAAGACGAAGAAAAGGCAAACAGCATGTCTGTAATACTTTCTGGCTCTCCAGTAAAGGCTTACGTAAAAGAAAGCTGGCTATTAATTATTCATCAGAGGATTTATGTATCAGTAGAAACACAGAGGAGCTCTAGATGTAACTGTACTGAAATCTAAAGGGGAATTAGGTTCATATATGTACCAAACTTCAAACAGATCTATCTAACATTGAGACTCCCACCCACCTTTACCACTTCTTTACTGACACACATCCTGTATTCCATTAACCACGTAATTCACCCCTTGCTGCACTCTTCATTTGTTGTAGCCTCTCAGTTAAATGCACTGTTTCTATATAAAGCACATCATTAATGAATTTTATTGACAGTTTGCTACTGAACAGCCTGGAGCGGGAGTTGGAGTGACTCAGAGCAGGAAAGGCTGTGCAGCATGCAACTCCCTGTGCATGAATTTGCAGAGATAACACCGGCTTCATTCCGGTCTGAGTGGAGCTGAGCTCCACTGATTTCATGCTTTCCAGCAGCGCCAATCAGATCCCTGCCAACATCTCTGACGCTGCCCAGGTTAGACTGGTGATGGGTGCTGTGGGTTGGTCGTGGCCTTATTCCTTCTGAACTCTCTGACTGTCTGGGACTGGTCCTGGCTGCGAGGAAGACGATATTTACCAGTGTGGTTAGAAACTGCCCTCACTTCATTCCCTCCCTTCTTGGCATCTGGTTTGCAGGAAGGAATCTCTGGCCAGAGCTGCTTGTGTGCTGTCACTCTTAGTCACTGCGGCTACAGAGCGACAGAGATATGGGGGAGAGAGAGAGAAATTGAGAAGGAGAAATCCCCTGATGGTCATGGAAATAGTTATTGCTTGACTTTCAAGTTTTTCTTGTATCTTTAATGGTTTCTAAAGATAATCTGATTATATAGCCTGGGGAAAGAATATTAACTTTATGTCTAAACTTAAAAATATATTGAAGTAAAATATTGTTGAAGTGTCCAGATTCCTGAGAGCTCAGATACGGGTAGGAAAGTAGAAAAAAATCCCCCTTTTTTTTTTTTTTAAATAATTGCTGAGATGAAAGATACTCACAGCTTAATTTGCAAGTGTAATTCTAAGTCCACAAAAATAATTCTAAAATTAATAGTGCTGCTTCCTACCAGTGGCACAACTTTCAAAACAAAATATCAACGGGAATGTGCCTGGATACAGTATTATGAAGAATGCAATTAGAAATATATGGGAATAATTGATTAAAGTGGTTCATCCTACAGTGTACAGAACACTGTAATTTGGGCCATCACCTTTAATCTTTTAACTGGCAGCAAAAAAGACACAGTTTAGGCTGTGGTATGATTACTTCTGATTTCTTCCTTGCATTTATTTACCCCTGGTTGTATTAAAATGATTTGTTATTGGGTATTAGTGCAATCAAAAGCAGCAAAATGCATAGAAGTAATCAATCACTTGATTGACACCAGTTACTCTTGGCTTAAAAGCTGACACTACCTCTTGGGAAAGCTGAATTCTGTTTCCTGGGGTAGTTGGTATAGAATGAAAGCCGTGCTGGCTGTAGTCCCGAGGCTGTGTTAGCATGAGGCGTTTGTCTCCTCTCTGGACAGTCCTGGCTAGCAGCAGAGCACCCAGAGTCAGTCTTGCCCTTGGTGTTTCTTGTCCTGGAGTGAGTCCCTCCACTATTTTTGAAACCTCTTCCTTGTAGATCCTTTGAATTCTGTCACTGGCTGCCAGAACCATATGGCCCTTCCGGCCTCTGTTACATCAGTGCCTAACTCCACTTGGGGTTTTTTTTTTCTTCTCTCTGTTCTTTTTTCAGAGCATCACAAGGGTCCCAGTTGGTCGCTCAGTGTGAGAGCAGAGGGTGGGAGAAAGCTTGCAAGGTCATCTCCGTTTGGAAATAGCTTCCACGGCCTCCAGCCCTTCTGTCAGCAGCTGGCTTTCAAATGGCGAGTGAAGGTTTTGGTGACAGGACCCAGAGGAAAGGCCCGTCTAAGTGGAGGAAGCCCCTGCAGAGTCCTCGTTGTGGGGCAGTGATGAGAAAGGCTGCCGTGGTGCAGGGAAAGCCTTTCCTTTCTCTGGTGTGTGTCCGCTCTCCGTTATCGCTGACTGTAATGCCGTGTTTGCTTTTGCCCGCCTTGCGATAGGAGCGGTTTATAGGCACTTGTGTGCTAGAGCAGGGTGTGATCCTGCTCCGTGGAGCCCCAGTGCTGGAAGTGGAGAGTTTACTCGCTGCGGTCCCTGACGGGGTGAGGTGTGGGTCTGCCGCTGCTTGTGCTAAGTAGCAATCACACACCAACTTCTGAGCAGCCTTACTAGCAAAGTCTAATGTAATTCTTTTTCTGTGGCTTGAAGAGCTACTGCTCTGCAGCTGACTCACTGTAACCTGCTTGGTGCTCACTCATAGCCTTCCCTTGCTGCCAAAAATGATTTAGCACTGACTATCTTTTAAGCTAAGCCTTTCTTTTTCACAGTCCTGAGTGAGGGCTGGGTATGGTCATCACACAGGTGATAAGCCGTAATGCATGAAGCCATAGTAACTTGGTGGACTTGATAACCAAGGAACGCTTTTCTGTTTTAAATAAATAATAGAAACTTTTTTTTTTTAATGGAAGGACTTAGTGTTTAGCAGAAAAAGAGGTGAAGGGTAAAATTTAAAGGGTAAGGGATTTAGTGGGACAGGGAAATACCTTTGAATGTTTTCAGGTGTTTGTAGTGCTAGGTTAATTGGTAAATCCAGTAAAACCCTTTTTTGTCCCATAGGTTATGTTCTGTATTAAACTTGAGACCTTTGGGAGGAGGAGAGAAGTGCAAAGTGTTTGAACAAGGGACGGACACTGCAGGAGGCAGGAGCAAAACGGCAGGACCCACAAGACTGTGTCAGCCACCCACACAGCAGTATTGATCGCGCTTTGAGTTGTGATTGTCAACCGGGATTTGACTACTTCCAGGGCAGAAGTACTGATATAAATCAACTAGAAAGCATTGGCAATTAGTTACTAGAGGGAAATGGTGAGGAAGGCATGCAAGTGTGTATGAAATGTCAGTGGAACAGGCCAGGGAACGTTCCAGAGAAGCAGCGTGCAGAGGTGAGTTGGTATTTGAACATGCAGGGAATGGGGCAAGGAGGGGACAGGGCAGTTTGGTTCCGTGACGCTCAGTTGCGGGATGAACAGCTGTTAAAGGGAATATACAAAGGCATTTGGAAAGCTGGTGCTATATGTAGGGTAGGTTTGGAGGTGTGGATTGAAATGATGATAGAAAAATACTAGTTTCTTTCAAAATGAAGAACTTCATGGTGTGTTTGAAGACAAAGCAGAAAGTCACAAGTTAGGAAATGACAGATGCCCTCCAGAGCTATAAACAGCATTTGCTGGTTGTGCTCAGAGTATTTCCCTGGCCACACGTTCTTCTTCAGTTAGGATTATGTACTTGTCAGTAACATACTGCTTCTGCGCTGTGAGGCAGTGTGCATGGGTATATTGAGGAAAAACCCCCACAGATGTTGTAGAGTTATAAAGGGAAATTAGTTCAGATATTTAGCAGCTAGATTTTCCTTTTGTATTTCACAGCGTGGTAGCAAAAGTGGCAGATTTTTCTTGGAAAATTGGGATGCGTTCCAGCAGAAACCAATGCTGAGACTCAGCTTTTTCCTAAAAAAGAGCTTTTGCTTTTTCCAATAGCTAAGTCTTTAGGGCTTGCAGGATCAGAGCCTGACAAGCCATGCATCCTTCTTACCTTTCCCTTTTTTTGTTGGTTTTTTTTTTCTCCTCTCCCTCCAGGAAAACAGAATTCTCCATGTGAAAATGGTTGGAAAGTGAACTGAGGGGGATCTAGCATGTGATTACTTTTTTTAGACAGGATTTTCTTCGTAGCTGAATTGGACTGAATCTTTTTTTTCCCTCCCAAAACAGATGGTAAGTGATTCAGTACTTCTAGCAGTAGAGAAATGATTTGTTTTCTTTCCTTGGTAGTTGGTGTGAATGTACTTTTCTTTATCTATTTACATATTATGTAAACACACTTTACCAGCATTTATGTACATAGTTTACAGTCCTAATTCTGCAGGGAGCCCTGCATAGGCAAGGCCTTGCACATAAAGGAGTTGACATTGCTTGCAGACAGCTGTTCCTGTGGAACTCACGGTGAGGTTGTAACTGTATTTGTATTTTTAGGTATAAGCTTAAATTTCAGACACTGTATGAGGATGCCAACAGAACTCTTAAGTCCACAAAACAGACGAGTATTTTACACACTATTTTTTCCCACCTAACAAAGTTCCTGGGGATGCCCTTGGTCTCTTCTGCCATGTTCCTGTGATAAGGCACAGTCTGTGTGACTTTTGAGTTAAACCTGAAGCTTTATCCTTATGGAATTTTGGGGCAAGTTCGTGTCGGTGTGTGGAGGAGCGAGGCTTGTTTGTGTTTCCTCTCAGGCTTGCACTGATGCTACTAGGATTCCAGTCATGGGGAACAGTATTAAAACCCCCTGTCACTCATGTACCTGATTTCCCAAGGTTATCTGTGTTTGTGTATATGTGATGTTAAAACTGAATGCTAAATGCAGCGTTTGTTTCTTGTTTTGTGTTTAATAAAACCTACCTGTAAACCATCTACGTGCCATGTCTGCATATGGGAGTTTGAGGCAGAAGGACCTGAAGCTGGGTAGTAGGTGGCATTGCAGGGAAAGGGTATGTCACAGCGTCCAGCCCCTGATGCCTTGTACAAGCAGGGTTGCCCAAGCAACCTTACAGTTGTCTTTTCCAAGCAGTTAAGAGCTGTTTTGTAAATTTGATGTGCTTTTACCCTAGCTTTGTCTGAGAACTAAAGCATTGAATGTAGAGCCATACTGCTGCCATTACTGAGATGGTAATACTCCTTTAGGAAACAGTGGCCAGTTTCTCTGTTGTCAAATGTGGCTGTAGGTGATTGAAGTAGGATTATCTTATTCTGGTCTTGGTTCTCACCTCATCCACGTGTGCTTCAGTTGCATCACTGGGTGAGGGGTCATGCACAGAAGAGCTGGCCCCTTGCTTTGTTTTCCAGGTTTACCTGAGTTGAAACCCAGTTCTTAGCATCTCCCTCCTGAAAAATGTGACAATCTTTTGCTTCTGTGAATTTTAGTAGGGAAAAAAAAGACACATGAATTAGCATCAGAAATACTGTGCTGTGACATGTCAAGTTTCTCTCCTCAATGAAATTCTTCAGTGGAAGTGTGGCAGAAGTGGGCCCTTGAAACTAGCACTGTTTTTTTGACATGTAGTCAGGCTGGGGAGTTTCACTGTGCCTTGTATTGGTGTAATAAATTATATTTTCCCTTTAAGCAAGTGGACTTGTTTGGGGAAGTTTGTCTTTTTGGGCTATGTCGCTGTTGATGTGGTTGCCCAGGGTGTCACAAAACAGTCTGAGGACACAGTCCTGCAGGATGCTGCTTCACGGGCTGGGGTGTGAATCCCGGCTGAGGTCACAGCCCCTGCGGGGAGGAGCGAGAGCCTGTGTGTTACCTACCGGGCTGCACCTCTGCACACACCTCACTCATCACGGTCACAGTCTTTCTCTTTATAACTGGGAATAGCTTTGTTACCTTCCCAGAGAGAAATACAAGCACAAAGCAGTGGTTACTAACCTCTAAATGCTCAATCTGTAGAGAAGCGGAACAGCTCCTTACCCAGCTGCTGGGGGCATGCAGGGGTGAAGATTTCTGTTCTCTGACAGTTGCTATGGAACTTGCAGTTGCCTCTTGGCTGGCAGCAGGGCACCCTCCCTGTGCCACTGTTCCTGGCGTCCCCTGGCACCTAGCTGCCTGCCCTGTGCTGGCCAGTCGTTCCACCAGGCGGGTACCGTGCCTGGGAGCGTGGGGCAGTGCCTCCTAGGGCAATTGAAGAGAGGCAGGAGAAGTTAAACGGGATGATGGGTCAGTCAGGGAGACTGAGGAAAACCCACCCTCAATGCGGAGGGCTGTAAAAAACAGAGATGGTAGTTACCTGCTACCTGCTGTGGGCTCCAGGGAGTAAGCACTGTGGAGACAACATGGCTCTAAGCTTTGAGGACTAAGTAATTGCTGGAAGCTCTAGGTTACTTGGGACATACACATTTATGGGCACTGGAAGCACTGAAGAGAGTTTCTTCTGGTTTCAGTTAATAATTGAGCACTTTGTGTACAGTTTGTTTGCTTGCTTGATTCGTTTTATTGTGTAAATATGCTGTAGAAACAATTTTGCCTTTTGTTCTGTGTTACTCAGCTGGAGAGCTCCTTCTAAGCCCACTGAACTAAGGGGAATAAGTAACCTGCTCCCTTCTGTCTGTGAAACGAGATCCATTTAAAATAAAGGCCAGTCAGGGATAGTGTGGGAGCACAGAGGAATAAGAAGGACGGTGAGTACAGGAGGCAGTGTCTGCAGCACAGCGACAGCCTCCAGACCAAGTGTGCCACGGGCACAGCCACTCGCTGAGATGTGAGCTGCCGCGGTGAACAGGGAGCTCTGCTCTCCCCTGGGTGGGACGATGCTCAAGCTCCGCTGGTCTTACTGGAAGTGACGTGGTTTTGCACCAGGGCAAATGAGAACAGAATCTGGCCGACTGTTAATAGCTTTTTGTATTTGGGGCTGAAATAAAGTGGCTGTGTATGCAAATAGTTGTGCAAGCGTGACTCCTAAGTGACTTATAAAAGACAAATTAAATATTTAATTGTTGGAAATGCAAACTGTTTGGTACGGATCTCCTGGTTTGGCTGAGCTATACTTGACCTGTGACAGAGAGAGCAAAGGTGATTTTAAGTCCTGGGATCCAAGGGGCCAGGCTGGAACGTAACTTAAGGCAGAGCCAGAGCATTGGCTGCTTTGTAATTACAGATACTTATTTTGCCTGCAAAGCCAGTTGATTATCTTTTCTTTCCATTATCTCATCTCAATCTTTATGTGTGAATCTGAGCTATTTTACTTCAAGGGGGTGGCATATAACTAGAATTTTTAAAAAAGAGGGGGGGGAATTGATAAGTTGATTGTTTTGATATAAAGATGTTCTGATGTAACCAAGATGGTAAAATTGGCTAAATCTATGCTCAGAATCTGAAAACTTTGTGGGAAGCCTAACGAGTTGACAATAACCTTTCTTCTGCTCTGTGCCCTGTGTTTCTTGCAATGTGTTGACCAATGACATGGAGCAAGGATAGTGTAGTTCTTAGAATATCAAAGAGACAATTAGAAGCAACGGCCCTGCTGTAGCTTAACTTACTGTCAACCGTCAGCCATGCTTCAGGAACCCGCTGAACTTCAGGAGCTCTGCTCTTGTGCCTCTGCGGTGAAGTGCTACCTGTTGGTTTAAACCATCTTGATGTTGTTAGATTCTTAAACTGTGGTAATCAGATCTCCTTATGCCTAGAAATGTTCTCATTCGGACTCCTGAGAACAGAGAATATTTTTCCTGAGGCTGACATTTACAAATGTCTTTTACCTTTCAAAGAGCCTTCAGAATTTGAGGAAGTGAATTTTACTTACGCAAGCTCTTCCTCCCCCACCCACTATCCCCCCAATGTCAAAGTGACAGTACAAGTATGGATGGTGTGAAGAGACCTCTGATTTTGCTGGAACATGAGTGTGAGCCTGGATCTGATGGTGTGTGTTTGAAAATGCTTCCTGGCAAAAGTCATGTTGGCTGAGAATCAGAAGCTCGCATCCAGTTGACATCACTGGAAGATGCACACACAAAGTGAAAGTACTGTGTGGCCTTCAAGCTTCTGTTCCTGTGGTACATGAGGTTTTATACTACACAGAATAATTGAACCATTCACTTTTCTAGGTAACTGAGATAAAATGGGTATCTGTGATCTATTCCAGTCTGCTCTGTTTAGGGTATGCCTCTGTGACTTTAAAGAAGAGGAGTGTATGCGCAGTGAGGAGGCTTTCTGGGTGGAAATACTGTAATGCAGGACTGGTTAACTGATGGTACTTGATAATCTTTAAAGACACAAGGACAGCAGTTGCCAGTTGTTTCTAGATTGTAGAAATAATTTGAGGGATTATGTTCACTGAAGTGAAATGTTCTCTGAAGTGCTTGCTAACAGGTTACTTATGCTTGTTCCCTCCAAAAGTAGTACCTTTTTCCCTAAGCCAAAAGGAAAATTAGTTTTTCTTCGTATTTAGGCTGAGTGAGCTGGGCCTGTCCAGCCTAGGGAAGAGAAGTCTGCAGGGGATCTCATTGCAGCCTTCCAGTCCATGAAGGGAGCAGAGAAACAGGAGGGGAATCAGCTTGTTCAAAGGCTAGACAATGGCAGGACAAGGGGGATGGAGTGAAGCTGAGGGAGGGAAGGGTTAGATGAGGTATTAGGGGGAAGTTCTTTACAGAGAGAATGGTGAGGTGCTAGAACAGGCTGTCCAGAGAGGTGGTGGATGCCCCATCCCTGGGGGTGTTCAAGGCCAGGTTGGATGGGGCCCTGGGCAACCTCGTGTAGATCCAGGCCTGGAGGTTGGTGGCTCTGCCTGTGGCAGGGAGGTTGGAGCTCTGTGATCCTTGGGGTCCCTTCCAACCCAGATCAGTCTATGATTCTATGATTTAGGTCTATGAAGAGTAACTGTAGAAAATCAGTTAATCGATGTTAAGGAAGTGTCACTGGTGGAAAATCAGGCCCAGTGCTTTTCCTGTGTGCTTGGCCAAAGGAAGGGGCATTTCATTTTCTGTTGCCAATTGAATTGTCCCTATGATCTTGTCTAATACACAGAAACACTGAAACTATATCAAGAACATGGTATCTCTGGTGCCCTACCACGCAGAACAGTCGCAGAGTCGAGTTCCCCATTGGTGTGTCTCCTCTCTTTTGGCTGTCTTTTTAGATGCAGGCTCTCTGGGACAGGAGCTGCTGTCAGCGCGGAGAGGAGCTTTCCTTCCGCTCGGCTGTTTGGGTGCTGAAGGCTGGGAGCTGCCTGCTTTGCTTTCCCAGGTGAGTCCAGTGAAGCAGAGGGATTGAATGAGGAGTTCGGGCTGGTGCCAAGGGTGGCTGGGTGCATCAGAAATGGCAGGGCTGCTCAGCTCGGAGCCCTGGCTGTGCATCTGCAGCAGCAGCCTCCGGGGTGCTGAGGTTACTGCATTGGAGGAGACAGGTTGTGTTAAAAGGCTAATCCCTGGGGCTTTAGGAGTGATAGCAGGATACTTACAATTTGCTTTCATTTTGCATGGCACAGGACTTGTTTTCCCTTCCAGGTGACTTCTCCAGTGCTGCTTGAATGTACCTGCTGCTCTGTAGCTGCTCCTAAAGCCTTGCTTTGACATGCTCTGGGCCAGCAGATACACATAGCAGCAGCAGCCCCACCGGTCTTCCTGCAGAGAGTTAAAGGAGTTTTGGAGAAAGTGAGTGATTTAAAAATAGGCCACTCTCTTCTCTGGCAGTGGCCTGCATTGGAGGTGTCCCTTGTCTCTGGCACAGCTGGGCAGCAGGCTGGGGAGGGAGCAGCACTGGTTTTACTGTCTTTTGAGTGATTAGGGTGCTGATGTGAGGTGCTGTATGATTTTCAAGAGGAGCTTTGTAGCTGAGGAAGAAGCATGGCTATTGGGTGAACTGGAGGGGTGGTACTCTGCCCTCTTGGCACACAGGTCAGGCCGAGCAGAGGGAGTAAGACTGACAGAAAGAAAATCCTGTTAATCTGGGCAATGTCAGCTTGCCATTGTCGGTTCGGGAGTTACGTCTCCGCAAGCCTGCCGCTGCCTGCTTTGCAAGGAGCGGGTCATTAATGCCAAGGCATGGCAGAGTGCAGCGTGCTTAGGGCTTTGAGGTGCTGACAAGCTGATACGGCCCAGAATAACTGGAGTGCATGGTTGTATCCAATGTGAAGTATGGTTTTAAGAGCTGAAAAAACCTGTTGCCCAACGTGTCACCCTAGAAGACAACGTGTGGCATACATGCTGAAACCTAAAATTTCCTTGCTTTCTCCTCCCTATAGCTGCATATGTGTATTGAGCTTCTTGCTGTGAGCCACGAGCTGAAAATCAGTGTAGCACAGGGATTAGGAGAGCTCTGGCCTTCCCTAGCCCAGCTGGATGTGCGGTGGTCCGGTGCCTTTTGATCTGAGAAGCACTGGAGCGCCTGGGTGGCCGTGTTGGGCAGGGCAAAGGAGGGGAGTAGGTAGGCTGTTCAGGCATACAGCTCTGTGGCAAGGCTGAGAGCACACGCAGTTTCATGGGTCAGAGAGAGTGTGGGACTGAGGTAAGAGGAAGCAAGAGTGCACTCGCTACGTGGCTGCTAGGCAGGGGAGCAAAGGCAGGATTTTACTGCCGTGGTTGGAGGGGTGGAGCGAGGAGGGATGTATGGGGTAGAGAAGCACCTGCTTGGGCTGGGGGTTGATTGTACAACATACCCAGAGCTTGCAATTTATCCCAGACCAGACCGGGAATGTTTGGTAGTCTTCAGTAGTGCTTATAAGCATCCGATAGTCACCGTGCTGGGCACCCGACTAGGTGCCTGGAGCTCTGACAGCTTTCCTCCTCCCTGTCTGTCAGATGCACCTGCAGATTGAGTTCTTTTCCTTTGGGGAATACAGCACTCTCCTGTCCTACGAAACAATGCTTCTCTTCTGCCATTCTCATTGAGATGTGGTGTGATGATATCACTTCTAGCGAGGGGCTGGTGAATCACTTTGTTGGTGTTCATGAATCACTTCTTTGCTACCAGTTTCTGCATTGGTCTTAATATAATTTCTGAAAGCAAAGACTATCATTTCAGAGACCTTTCACTTTTTGCTAAAGAGACAATACTGGAATTATCTCAGTGTGTAATGTACTGACCCCAAGCTCAGCGGGCTGCAGAAGAGCTCTCCCAAAGCTGTTCTCAGCCATAGCTGAAGGCGTTGCCACCTATCCAGTCGACCCCCTGCCCAGCAGTGGAGAGCTTGCTGAGCAGAGGGAGCATATGTGGTTGTCTCACAGGCTCTGGTGGGTAGTCTGATAACTTCGCTTTTAAGGTTTAAAGCTCTGCTGTGGGTCTGATACCTTTTTGCATGGGAGCAGAAGTGCTCTGAGCTGTCATGGCTAGGTGTGTTCTTCTGTCCAATATTTTATCGCCCACCTACAAAGGGTAATCGGGTATTCATCTCCATCAGCTTTGCACCTCGGCTGTGTAAAGAAGGTAGGAAGCAGGAATACGGAGGACCTTGGATTTTCCTTGTCCAAGGGAAGAACAGATGGCAGACTCTGTGGTTGTACAGAGGCAATGTCAGAGGTCTTCTACATGTATCTTCTTGTGCTTGGCACAGGGGTTGTTCTTGGGGAAAGAAGTTGTGTGTGGTGTGAATACAAGCTTGTGAGGGTCAAGGCACTTGTGGTTTATCCTTGCCAAAGCCTGGGGCTGCTTTAAGTTACCTTTATTCCAGCACTAATCTTTGGCAGCCAAAGGGTCAGGGAATTGCCTGGGAAGCTCAGAGGTGCCTTTACCCATGACCTTGTTTTGACTGGACTTTGTGACTCCATCACAAAGTTCCAACTTGTTTCCCTGCCCAAGCACTGCAAGGGCTCCAGCAGGCCCACCACTGCCCCTGGAGATTGATTTCCCTGTTGTTTTGTCTTGACCATTCCGCCTTTCCCTTTCGCTGTGATACACCGCGTATTGCCAGCTGGTGTTTGTAACATGTTCAGTAGAATTTAAAAATGAAATTTCTTGGGGAGGAGGTCGGCATGCCGTGCGGGACACGGCCCATGTGTGGGCAGCATCTGACAGATTCCTGTCACTGTTACCCAACAGGCTTGTCAGAAATGACAGCACCTGCCTGTGGACTACACTAACACAGCGATACTAGCCAAAACGGGAAGCGCTGATGGTAGCGTGTGCTCTGGGTGTTCTTATTCGTAGACTTTCCCCACTGTGAGGGGCGCAGCGTCAACGTCTGGATGGTTACGTGTGATAGGATAATGGTAGCAGCTACCAGTCGGTTCTGAGCAGCTGATGTGTAGTTACTGTAAGAGGAAAGCGGTGTAGAAGGTTGATTAGGAGTTTTTTGGTAACCAGTGACTTTTCTGCGCATAGGCAGGTTCAGGAGGTAACCTGCCTGAGAGATTTCTCATTCTGGAGTTAGTGCCAGGGCTCAGAGCTTCCTGACCCCATTGCTGGGAAGCTCTGTCCTCACATGTACACTGCACCTGCGTGGTGGAGATTTTCCTTTTCATTTCTCTTCTGTGATGGATGGGATCACTTCAGATTGGATTGTTTTGCTTTTATAGTGGAAGGCTATTTGACTCTTTCTGCCCGTGTTGCAGCCGTTAGCGTGCTCCGTGTGTGTTATTAGCACACTGTAGCAGAATGCTGGTTTGTGCCTGATGAGGATTCTCAAAATAGTCATTGCTTCACCCTCTCTCTCCAAGCTTGTCTGCAATCCAAGCAGCTTAATTTTCCATGTGGTCCCCTGTCAGCCTCCTATTGTAAACGATCTCCTTTGTAACCCACAGCCTGATTTCCCTTGCTCCGTTCCACGGAATGACTGACCCCTGAGCTCAGCAAATGGGGTTGGCGTTAGAGAGTACCTGTGAGACTTCCCCAGCTGCACGATTTGTACTAACTGTGAGTTCTGTAGGGCTGTTTGGTTCCCCGCCGCCCTGGCCTCAGATGTCTGACCTTGAAGTTGGTTTGAACCTAACCTTTTTTTTTTTTCCACTTGCAGTCCCAGGAGGATTGTAATTGCAGAGTTGCCTTGTGACTGTGCTGAATTAAGGGGCGGCACAGCTGAAATTCCCAGGCCAAAGGATCATAGAATCATAGACTTGTAGGGGTTGGAAGGGACCTCGAGAGATCATCAGGTCCAACCCCCTGCCAAAGCAGCTCCCTAGGACATTTCACTCAGATAGGCGTCCAGACGGGGCTGGAATCTCTCCAGAGAAGGAGACTCCACACCCCCGGGCAGCCTGTCCCAGGGCTCCCTCACCCTCACTGGGGAAAAGTTCTTCCCCATGTTGGTGTGGAACTTCCTGTGCTCCAACTTGCAGCCATTGCCCCTTGTCCTGTCCCCACAGACACTGAAAAGGGGCTGGCTGATTCCCCTGCATCCCATGCTTAAGATAATTATAAACATTAATTAGGTCCCCCCTTAGTCTTCTCTTCTCCAGGCTGAACAGTCCCAATTTTCTCAGCCTTTCCTCATAGGGAATTATACCACGGATCCTAGTAGTCTTGGTACCGCCTTCATGCTTTATTTCTAAATATGATCTTTTGGCCTTAGTCAGTGTTTTTTGGGGAAAAAAAAGTAAGTTATTTCTTAGGCACCTATTAAAATTTAAGAAAATCACCGGTCCCCTTCCCCACCATATGTGCTTCCGTGTCTGCAGGAGGAGGTGGAGGCATACCTGTGCAACAGGGGAAATACTGGTGCTGCTGAAACTTCCTACAGTGCTCTGACTGGAAGATGCTAATGTGACGCTTAAAAAAGGGTAATTTGCTGGTAGAAGAAAAACTGGTAATGAGCTGCACACCTAGCTCATCATTCACCTTTCTAGATACTTTAACAGCTAAAGATTTAAAGTTAATCTAGAAGAAGCTGGAGTATTAATTTGAGGCTGTTAGTCTTCCTGATCAATTTATGGTGTTCTTCTGGAGGAATAGCATCTGTCTTCAAGTCACCTTAACCCTCACTTCGTTATTGTTACTGGTCAAACTAATTGCTGTCTTTGTCAGAGATCACAAACCCTCCACAAATCCGATTGTGCTTACTTTGTTTTCATCCCTTGAAAGGTGAAGATGTGTAAAAACCATGAGGGAACTTTGTTGGCACGAGGAATCAAAACTGGACTTTTTGGGTCACCTTAGTAACACACGACTCTGTAGAACTTACCTGAAAGTTTACATGTATCTTAAGGTTTGCTCTATTTCCACTTGCACCTTTTCCTCTCTCTTCCTAGTTATTGTTTCAAAAATGTCCAATGAACCTCACCTGGGTGTTTCTTCTGTTCCCACCTGTGCTTTGGCATGCAAAAGAGTAACGTTAGCACGCAAAGACCTCGACTTCCTCTTGGATACATGTGGATGGATTTATTAGGCAGTCCACTGTGCCTATGCTCAGTCTGGGAGCAGCTGACGGTGAGCATTGCCAAGACATGGTACTACTGGGTTGTTGATCAATTTTGTGTCTTTCAGGAGACTTGAAAAATTAGATTCATGAAACATCACTCTTGTAAACCACAGCCTCGCCCTGAGGACATTAGAGCAGGCACAACCCTACAAAGTGTCTTCACCAGCAATCTTTCACCCCCTGACAAATCTTTTCTTCTGGAAGGTGACTGTGGGTGGTCTCCCTTTGTCTAATTTCTGTAAATTTGGTGCATCACTTTCTAGTTACGCAGCTGATACTTGTATTTGTATGAATGGCCATTTAAAAAAAGGAAAGATCAGATGTTTGTTGTTTCATTGCAGCATAAATCAAACTTTGTAGTTGCACAGCAATTCTAATTTAGCCCCAGGAATAGCTTTAGTATTGCTAAGTGTCTGGAGAGTATTGACTACAGAGACATGATTTTAAGCAGGCTATAATAGTTTCTACAGCTGTTAACAGTTCGCAGAAGAAAGGCAGTATTATTCATCGGTGTTTAAAATGTGCATGACTTGCATTGCACAGAAGTCAGATTGGGAGAATGTCAGAATATTTTATTTTATTTTTTTTTTCTTTTCTGAAATTCTGCCAGGAAAGTCTTCAATAACTGGAGAAATTCTTTTCACTGGTGAAATCAACATGCAGCACATTGTGTTATTATAATTGCTTATAGCTCACCATGAAAGTTGTCTTTGTATGCGTGGATGTACGGCTTGTACTGTTTTGTTTTTATTTATTCTGCATTCTTTATTATAATGTTCCTTCCTTTTTTTTTTTTTTTACCAGACCAGAAAGATTGTTATTGAGCCTTCCACAAAGCTGAAATAATGCTGTGTGTTAAAAAAATGTTAACAATTTGAAGAAGTTATAAAAATTTATAAGTTGACTGAATACTTTGGAAATTTCTGCATATTTTAATATAAATAGGTAATGCAAATGTTTGTTCTTTGCATTTAGAGGTGGGTCTCTGTTTTCTAAAGGTCTTGTATATAAATTTAATTCTTACAATTACATTAGAACAAGCCTGGTATTTTTCAGATTGTATAATAGGAAAAAATGTATTCACAAAAGACACAGGACATACATGGTTATCTCTGAATGTCACACGGTCGTGAAATTTTAACATAAATAGTATCAGTTGTTTGAATGACTTCATTAAGTGCATTTAGGGGATGCCTGTTGCAGTCAGCTGAGGTCTTTCCATTCAGTTCTGTGGGTCCTGGGTGGCCCACAAAGAAAAAGATTGTGCTGTAGCTAACTGGAAATAGGAGGAGGTGATTTCTCTATAGATAGCGTGAAGTTCCAGATTGCACTGGTAGGACTTGCTTAGAAATTCAGTCACAGAAAATCAAAGAAATCACAGAAGGCGAAGGAGTTATTTCGGATGAATTTGGTGGTAGTGATGAGCTTGAGCTTTATTCAGAAGTGAAATAATAAACCAGAACAAGAATGTCCAAAAAAAAAAGAAAAGAAAAGAGCAGAAACAGGTGGAAGGGAAGAAGTGAGTGACAGAATGTGGCTGTCAGTTTTAACAAAGTCTAGTCCAGAACTGCGACAGTTCAAATGTTATGGTCCTCTGGAGGTGCTGGTCACATAAATACCTGAGAAGGCAGGAATCGAGCTTCTCTTACAGGAGGGTGGAGGGGAGCAGTGTGACTTGGGGGCAGTTGTACAGTGTGGAAAGGGTTTGTTAAGTTTCCCTGAAGGAGAAGGAATGTCTGATACTCCAAGGCAGTTTCTCCACAGGCCAAGCGTGGTAGGAACTAGGACTGGATCTGGAGAGCTGTGGCTCGAGCAAGGTCCCCTGCACGCAGCTGCTGTGCTTGGCCCCTGCTGCTGGGGTACCTCTGCCAGCTCCGTTTCCTCTGAAGGGAGCCCAGCCTGAACGCTCGGGGCAGCTGTGGCTCAGAAGCACGCTGCCGCTCCAAACGGGAGTGCTGATCTACATGCGCCCTGCGAAACTTTAGGGTGACGTGGGGTGGGGTGGGAGTGCAGCACCTGAAGAGGTCACCAAGCTGTAGCGCAGGGTAAGCGCTGCAGGAAGGAGAAAGGGAGAATGATGGATGCCAGGCTCTGTAGGCATGCTTAAAGAAATTAAAAGGATCCTGTCCACTTGAGGTACATCTTAGAAGGAGGATTGTGGGATGTTTTTGTCCCATGAAACACTCTTATCCAGTGATGAAGTTCACTACAGAAGGGACAAAATGCCTTTTGGCCGTATGCAAGGTGACAGTGAAGTTAGCTAAAGCTTTGCAGTGTCTGCCTTCTCCTCAGGATCAAGAATTCCTTGGGAAAGTCGGTGCCTATCTTAAGGTTACTGTAATTTAGTATTTCAGGATGGGTTTTCTCCTGACGTGCCATCTGGGAAATTTTGGTGGGGCTGCGAGCGCTTTGTTACACCAGCTCCTTGTAGAATTGTGCACAACTAATGCACAAGGGGTTCGGGTTTTCAGTGCACAGCTTTCATAGACACCCTGGAACGTGCTTTGCTGTGTTGCAAGGCTTCCTGTGTTACTGTGCCCAGCGCTGTGGAATAATTCTGCTAACTGGTGGTTTGCTGTGTAGAAAGCTGCTTGTAATTTTCAAAGACTGCTTCCCAAATGGAATCACTATGGTAAATGATCCCTTTTAAACTTAAACTCACAAAATCAAATTCAGTTCAGGAAACAGCGTTGATTCTTCAGACTTCTGTGAGTCACTTCCACTGTAACATTCTCTGGAAATCATTCATTTTTGAGTGTTAAAAATGACTGGTTGGTAATGGGGAGTTATCATAGATTCAGAGGTATCTCCACGTTCCCTGTCAGTGTGCCACTTCATACTATATTTATTTTCACAGGGCCTGTTATATAAAAGTACCATTTTACAGAGCGGAGGCACAGAGAGGACAAACGCTGGAGATAAGTCTGTGTAAGGGAATATGTTGCAGAACTGATCTAGGGTTTACTCAGCTTCTGGTGTTCAGCTGTTGGACTACATCTCCTCTTGTTCTGCAGCATAGTCATAGTCCTTTCTAGCTCTGACTCTTGGTTGTCCTGTCCAAAAAGCTGCTGCAGACACAGCGCTGGGGTGAGCCTGAATGCTATCAGGAAGCTGATAGGTGCTAAACACATTTGTCCTGGCTAATCATCACATTATTGGACATAATCCTGCCACTGAAGCTAAGAAACCTAAGTATGGGATGTTTATATGTATATGCTCGTACTTTGAAAACAAGGAAAGCAACAAATGTGTGGACAGTAGGTTCTTGTCAAGAGCTGTTACCCTTGCTACAGGCACTGGGCTTTGTTTTGGGTTTGGCTTTTGCACTTCGCTAAAATCATTTGCTAAAATCTTTTGCTAATAAGATGTTGGCTTATGAAAGATGATGAAATGCATAAGCACAACACAAATGTCTTTACTAGATCTTGTCAGCAGTTGCAGAGATAAATTCTAACAACGTTAGGATTTTCCAGGCCCCTCTCAAAATGACTGTGTCGCCTCGCTAAATACGCTGATTGTTGTATGTCTGTGTCCAAGGACAATTGACCTTAATTGCTTCTGAGCAGTATTTCCTTGGAGGCTCTCAGCTAACAACAGGCAGTCTGGAGGAGTCTGCATCAGCCTCTACTTAGAAACTGGCCTTGTTCAATCTCTGAAGTGTGTAAGTTTTTTTTTTTAATCATGGAGAAAGGCTGAAGAGGGCAATAGGTGCAGGATGTGGAGGGAAGAGGCAGCGCCACGACCCTACAGCATTTCTACATGTTGAGTCACGGAGTGACATTTAAACAATTCTCGCTGCACCCAATATGAAAAAACTATAATGCAGGTCAGATTGCTGGCCCTGTTCAGAGAGAGATGAGGAGGAAACAGGTCAAGGCACTTATCCATAGGTAGCCCTTCCACGTTTCAGCAGTCGGGGAGCTTACAACAAGCCAGATGGGTCTTTAATGCCTTTTGTCAAATTTTTTCTTCTTTTTTCTTTCTCTGACAGAATGAATGGCTCCGGACTTTCCATCTCTAGAGCTGGTGGTTTCCACACCACAGTGATTCAGTCAGCGTGAACTCTTGACCAAATCCCAGTTTGTTTCCTGGTTTTGTTTTTCTAAAATATTTTACATTTAGCAGGGCATAAAGGCCTCCCTGCTACATGCCGGCGTGAGGAGGAGAGACGTGCTCTCTTTGCCCGTTAGCTCTCAAAGGACGGTTCTCTGTGCTTCTGAAAATGTTGCAGCTGAAACAATTGTAAAGGGACCACTGGACTTTGACAAAAACTGAGACCGGATTCTTAGATGTTCCTGGCTTTTTGGTGCCATGTGTTTATGTGGGATTTCCTTTGAAATTAGAACAATCCTTGAAAGGAGATTTGATTTTGATACGAGAAATATGCCCCGCCTGAAATGTTGTAAGGTTTAATCAGCATGCTATTGCATTGGAAACTCGTATATGTTTGTTTAGTTGCTAAATAGATGAGTATGGACAATGATTTCAGGGGATAGTAGGACATTAATATGCAAGGCCTCGATCCTCTGGCTGGATGGATATTGTTTTGATGACTGAATTCCCTGGGAGTGCCCTTTTTGGGAATACGCTGGTGGTTGTTCCTGTTACCACGTTAAGTAGTAGGCTCAGTAAGCACTTAGAGGAATGTGGCTTTGGAGTTTTAAACACCATTTATTTCACATTCCCCTTCATGTAGTGACACTCATTGCACATTTTCATCCTATCTCTGTGTGATTTTCTCCCTGTACTGTGGTAATTTGTTGTCTGTCTTCGATTCGGCAAGGGTTGCCTGCGGCTGTGGGCTGACACAAGCTAGTTGCGTGAGGCCACCCTTCTTTTCAAATATCAGTACTTGTTAGACAGTACAGGGCACCTGAAATGTAGGACATATATGTTTGGGTATGCTAATCATGTTACAGTTGATTCCCAAATACTTATATCCCAAGTGTTCAGGACCTGCTGTTGTTGCAGTGGAAGTTCATTCTTGTTTTGCCTATGTGCAGTGAAATAAGGTTTCACAACACTGTCACATTGGGCAGTTTTTTACTTTCTAGCACAGCCTTTGACGAGAGTGATCAGGAAGGAGCTGGTGCAGCCATTGCTATATGTCTTGAAGAGTGGCTCTCTGTCCACCTCCATGGTACAGTCATCTTGGCCTTGCGTGAGGGTGAGCCTGGTTGGGGTGCACATGTTGCCTGTGAAGCCCATAGGGGAGCAGGTAACTGTCCTTGCTGCAGTGGCTTTGGAATCACTGGTAATAGATGGCGTTGCTGGAAGCACTGACAGAAGAGGAGCGTAATGCCTGCAATCATCTCTGAAACCTCAGATTCTCACATTTCACAATGTCAGACACCACGACCTTTTCGCATCCCACTTCCTAATGTGACTGGTCCAATTTGAGTGTCTTGCCCTGGACTGGAAGCAAGTGCTGTGGCAGGTTTGTGGAGGATGCTGTATCCTATCCCATCTTCAAGCACATGGCTTTCTTCTTGAGCAGGGCAAGATTAAAAGGAAAGAGAAGTTATTTCAGCTAACTGAATATGTGTCCTGGTTTCAGTCAGGATAGAGTTAACTCCATTTGTAGCAGCTGATGGGATGCTGTGTTTGGGAGTTACAATGAAAGCAGTGCTGAGAACACCCTGATGTTCTTAGTTGCAGTCAGACAGTCAAGGACTTTCTCAGCTTCTTCCTATTTCTCTATTCAGGAGAAAGGAGGGGCGAAGCCAGGACAGGTGACCCAGATGGGCCAAAGAGAGTATTCCATGGCAATGACGTCCTGCCCAGGAGAACGGGGGGCTGAGGGGAGGAAGAAGAGGGGCGGTGGCGGGACGCGTGCTGCTTGGGGGGACGGTCGGGTTCTGGGACAGCTCTGGGTGGTCCCTGAGTTGTGTGGGTCGGGGAGAAACTGCATTGGGGATCAAGAGTTTCATCTTCTTTTGCTCTAAAGTCCTGTTAGCATTGGGATATTTGATCTTTCTGTTCTCTTAGTAAACTCTCCTTATCCCAACCCACGGGCCTCTTAGTTTCTTGGGTTTGGAGTTCTTTGCCCTTTCCTTTTCCCTTCCCTTGTTTCCCCCTTTTTCCCTCTTCCCCTGCTCTTTTACTTTAAGGAGCAGGCAGCTGCCTGGATCTCGGCCCACAGCCGGGGGAAACCACGACAATAATCCACACGGAAGAATTTTCCTGGTGATTCCTTTTCTTCTACTCGTGTCTCGTTGATAGTGCAATTGGTATTCTCTGGTGTCGATGTACCTTTTGAAATTTCTATTACTTTTACATCTGTGGGTTGCTGTGAAACAGTGTTTTGTGAGCTATTGTTAATTATGGTGTTGGCTTGAAGGGGTCTGGGTGCTCCAGTTGTATAGTTGGTGCTTTCTGTTTGGATGTCTGTTTGCACAGACACATCCAAAAGAAACGCTCCTGACCTAACATGAGCTTCAGCTTCCCTGAAGACCATTCTGTGAAGCTCAGATGCTGGCTTTCCATAAGTGCAACTGCTAGTACGGCTCACTTGCACAAGTGTTTGCAGATGGTACAAAGAAAAGGGATGTAAAGGAAACTTGAGGTAATGGAATGGAAGAAATGATCTGCAGCATAGCCTTTGGCTCCAAAAGGAGGCTGAGCTCTTTCTGTGCTTAGAGATGCTCATCGTGCGGAATCTTCGTGTACATCAAAGATGGAGCTTATACTTAGTGCTGGAAGGGTCGCTGCTCTGTGGCCTGCACCTCAGATAGCTTTTTCAGTCCTGTACCTGTTAACACGTGGTTCCTGTTCTTCAGACAGCTGTTACCCTGCTCCCTCAGATAAGGACAGTATGGAATACTGTAGCACATGTGATGACTGCTCACTGTGGTTGGCTCCTTCTGCTGATACCAAAAGATGCTTTATGTTTTCTTGTTAAAGCAGTGCAAGGTCCCAGATTAGCCAAGGTGCAAATGCTTTGCTCTGTTACAGCCTCGCTCGGCTCCCAGGGAAACAGCACAGGCCTTGTGTGGTTAAAGCTGCTCGCCAGAGCCTGCTAAAGACTAAAGTGCTCAGCCTGAGGACCCTGATGAAGCTGCGACCATGCTAATTGCTTCCTCTCTCCTGCTGAAGGCCTCTGACTTCCCTTTCAGCCATGGAAGTGTGAGTGATGGTGCCCAGCTTCATGGCATTTGTCTGCGCAGAGCTAACCTCATGTTTCTGAGGAGATTTCAGAGGACATCCATTACCCAGAGGGGAACAGGTGAGATGTGAATCTGCAAGACATGGTTAGGTTGGTTCAGAGACAAGGAACTGGTAACTGGAGACACCTTTGCACCAGGACAGATTTACTGCTCCCAATGAGGGTTGGGGAAGTAGTTAAGGAGAGCATGGACCTGCAGATGTGGAACTGGAATGGGGAAGGGAAGAGCCACGGGCCTAGGTATGGAAATCTGTCATAGACCTGAGGTGGGATCAGGAGATTTGAGGGAGGTGTGTCTGGAAGTGAAGGGATGCTGAGAGATGATGGGAGGAGGGTTTTGGAGCAAACAGAGCAAAGAAGGGCACCATGCACTTTCAGGACTGCGGTTTATGCTAGCTGATAGCCACTTGCCCCTGCAAGCAATAGATAGATCCCTGTGTGGGATGGAAGATTTGAAAACATCTATTTATTTTGTCTACCTCCATGATTAGGAGACCAATTTAGGGCTCAACTACTTGGGGAAATCCCTGCTCAGTAGGCTCGGGTATGAATTTACAGCCCACTTAAAGACCCAGAAGTAACTGCAGGGTAAATTCACACTTCAGCTTACTTCACAGGAACTCCCCCGCAGAAACAAACCCTCAGAGTCACCTCTGTACCTCAGTCTGGTGCTAAAAGTGAGTGGAAGCTTCTCAAAATGTGGGCTTCCTATTCCATTTTTGTAGCTGGGTTTTTCTGTCTCCTGGGGCTTTTGCAGCTGCTATAAATCACTGTTGCTGTGCTGAGGTTGGAGATGCCAGGCCACTTTATGCTGCTCAGGATCGGACCCTTTGCTTCAAGTAACCTTTTATTATCAATTGGCCAGAGGGTATTTTATTTTCCCTTTTTACTGGCTTCATTATTAAGCTTGTTCATTCAGTCCCACCACTGCCAATGTCTTATTTTTTTTTCCCCTTTCTTTTATATTTTTTTCTCCCTGTGAATTTTGTGTTGTGTCTTTCCTCCCATGTAATTTCCTAATAGTGAACTAGTGACAGAGTGGGCTGCTGGTATTTCATCTTGTGGCTGGAGAGGTCAGGCTGTTTCTGATACAGACAAACACTCCATTACAGTAAACTCACAGAAAGTTTCCTTTTCAACCTGAAAGGAGAAGGAAACGGACTCTCCACCAATGGGCTTTAAAGCATTATTTCTGTGAACTAAAGGCCAGTTTGGTAATGTTTTGTGTAGAGGAAGGGGGAAAAAAAAAAAAGACAACGTACTATTTCTTCTTTCTCTTTTTTTTTTTTTGCTGAGATTTGGCTCGAGTCTTGGCTCCTTATCAGATTATAGTCCTGCTGTGAAAGCACCAATCCTTTGTACTGTGGGTTATTGAAGGACTGGCCATTGCTGCTGTCCAGCTAAAAATGCACGAGGAATTAAACCTTCAAAGGTCTCTGGCTGCTTCTGGTATTTAGGAAAATCTGCTCCTTGGCAGGAAGAACTCGGGAACAAGGCAGATACATAGTGCATTGTGTTAATCTAGCACGGAGATACGGTGCCTCTCATCTGAAAGGCAGTGTCGCAGGAAAGGTTCCCAGCTTTGCCTCTCCAAAGCTCTGAGCAAAGCCTGGATAGAGTAACTTCTCTACAAGTGCCACACTGGAGTAGTCTAGTGCCGTGCTATTTCTCTGGTGAGATTCATGAATGTTCTCAGGGTTTTTTTGAGTTCAGCAAGTATTGCAAATATATTTACAAACCCAGAATTTGACCTGAATCTAATACCCACAATAACCTATGGATTTACAGCATCCATCCATACATCTATCTATCATTCACTGTTGTTTAAATGGCATCTTTCTATTCACTGGAGTAATGCAATCTCTGCAGAGAGCAATGATTTACATAACTAATGCATGTAAGCCCCACTATCCACATGCCACGTGTTTAATTTGGTGGTCAGGTGACAGACTTTCTTCTTTGTGGGATCTGTTAAGCATCCCTCTTAATCTTCTTGTTCAGGTAATTCAGAGGGCTCGGTCTAATTAGCAGATGCTGAATGTTGGTAGCAGGAGTTTTTGAGTCACATGTGGATAGCTGCCTGTGTGCTCAGTGATGTCTGCATAAAAGATATGATTTATTTACCCCAAACTACAACAGTATCTGACCATCACTCCAAGATAAGGAAACATTTCGTATTGGGCTCTAAGGCAAGAGTAAAAACACTGCCCTGTCAACTCCATGCAGTTTAATTTAAATTTCTTGGACTGCTCCAGGCTGTACACAGGAGTCTAATCCAGTAATGAGCATGAGATTCTACATACCTGGTACTGCCGTGTTCCCCTGAGTAGAATAATATGACATAAAATGTACCCTCTACTTCTCAGGGGAGGGACAGATGTAAGAGAGTACTGCCTTACTGTTTGCTACTTGGACTTACTAGAATTCCCCTTTATTAGAAAGACAGGAATAAAATTAATCGAAGTCTTTAAGGAATAGGAGCTGCAAGGTAATAAATATTTATGTCCCAAACTTGGCACAGTATCATAAATCAATAATTTTTGATGATATTTAATTCTCCTTTCTGCCTAATTACTTGATTTGTGGCACCGATTTGCTTAAACTTGTTTCTGAGGGAACTTGAGTAATTTTACTCCTCTTCTTCTACAGAGAATTTAGTATTGATTTGCTGATTTCCTCTTTAAATGGAGTCAAAAATCCCGTTTGCTAAATTAAGAAACCAATAACATGGAATGAAAACACACACTACATTACATTGCATGAGCAATGGGATTTGTTGACTTTGACGTGTGCTTTCAAGTATTAAAACATACGTTTATATTAAATATATGATACTGTATTTTCCCCATCATTCTGGTATTACACCTATATGAAAAATTACCTTAAAGGGTAGTTAAAAGCTTGCTTAATATAAGCATGGGAGCATACTGTCAATTGAAAAACTGCTGTTTGAAAGATGACTTTGCAGTTGAAGGTGTTCTGTTACTCGAATGAATGTTGCCAGGTCAAATGGGGACCAAATGAAAAGAAAGCCAGCTGATGGGGGCACACCCCTAGGTGCTAGGTGTAAGCCATGAATATTGCGTACACTCGATATTCTTCCTGTGCAGTTTAGTCTGGGTGATCTGCTCTGGCAGGGGGGTTGGACTAGATGAGCTTTCGGAGTCCCTTCCAACTCCTGACAGTCTGGGATTCTGTGATTCTGCCATCTTTTGTGCACTGATTCTTATTTATGAAATACTTGTGGAGAAGAGACTCTCTCGTCCTGCCGCTCTTGGTTTGTGGTGTATCTATCCACACACAGCACAAACAGGACTTGGTCTAGACAGACTAATTGTGAGACTTGGAAACAGGCTCCTGTAAGGAGCTGTGCAGGACAGAGCGCTGTAAGCAGTGCTCTCCAAGCGTTCCCTTTACATTGCACAATAAGCACATTTCAGTTGGTGGTATACACCTGAGTGTGAGTGATCTCTTAAAAGGCTGGTAGATAAAGGATGCTCTCCTAAGCCTGGGGAGCCTAGTAGGGCTGTCAGTGCCTGGCTGCATGACGCTGTGTGCTGACTCAAGCAGAAACCCTTTTTCTTTCCAACTGTAGCTGACACAGGCACTGGCTGTTCCTCCTCAGCCACAGGTACAAGCTCAGCCAGATCGCTGTCTCACTGCCATTGCAGGCTCCATGCCAGGTCTGTGTTTAAAGATATCTTGTTCGCTCAGGTCAGAATTCCTGTTTAAAAAATACAGTTACATTTGTTCAGAGTGGGAACAATCCACAAGTCAAGGATCAGCAAAGTGTTAAATGAAGAATGATGTGCGTCTCTTGCAGTCTTTGCACCTACAAGTAGCTTCTTTTGGAGCCTGACCGTGCTGTCTTTCATCCAGCTACCCGCTTTATGTGTTTAGAATGAAAAGTCACAAACTCCCATCCCTCCCAGGAGAGGCCATGTCACATCACACAGCTGGCTGCTTCACAGCCAGTTGACCTTGATCCAGTCTCTGGCCCTGTTCCACTGGAGCTTGAAATGCCCCCTCAAGGGCATCGCAGCATGTTCCCACTGGGAAACGGGCAGCTGCTCCACGATCACTGGAGCACAAGGTCACTGCATGCAAATCTTGTGCCTCTGTATGATGTCGTGGATCTCTTGGGTCCTTTCTGCTTCCTGGCAGTGCTGCCATCGTGGAGAGAAGCCCGGCAGCCCACCCTGCCTGGTGTGCCCCTGCAAGAGCTCTGAAACCGGCAGGACAGAGCCCGGCTGCTTTCACGCTGGCAGAGCCTTGCTCTTCCCTGCCACTCCCCCAGCTGCGCAGCTTGGGCCCAAGCAGACGTTATGGAAGGTTTGAAAGTACAGCAGCAGCCCAGACAAAGAAATGAGGCTGTGTCCATAGGGCGGGCTTGCAGGTGCTTTTCTAGATAGAAAGGTTCAAGCAGGATACCAAGATTATGCAGAAGGAATCTCATGACCTGGTTTCCAAGCACTTGGCCCAATGGCTCCTCTGCTGCGTCTGTGTTTGAAAACATACATGGCATGTGATTTGTCAGCAGCCTTTTATTGGGCATGGGTATAAGCTGAGGTGTGAAGTTTTGTGTCTCTGCACAGGTAGGCTGTGGCAGGCTTGAGTTTCACATGGAACAGCTGTTGACTTCTATGAAGTCATTAACAATTATTTATAAAATTAACTATTGTGTTGTCATTAACCATTAGTGTTGTTGGATATGGCTTTCATGGTAGATGTTTATGGTTATTGTGTCAGGAAGCCACAGCCTGAGTTTTTCGTTTGTCTTGACGATTGGACATGTTCAAAAGAAGATGACCATCCAGGCAGGGTGTATCTGTCCTTATGGGAGCTGTCTGAAGGCCAGGGATCTAGTCGAAGCAAAGTGTCTGTTTCTCCCTGTCACTGAAGACAGAGTGGTTCATCAGTTAGAACAGTGAATCATGTGGCAGTACTGTGTCTGCTGGTGATGGAGAGAACTGGGATGATTAGCCTAGACTAGACATTAACTGTAGGCTAAAGGGACATGCTTTTCTCGCTCAGAGCCAGGGAAGTGTGAGTTTAATTTCCAATTAGCAGTATTTAGATGCAAATGAACATCAAGAGAGCCTGGAGTGCTGCGTGTCTGCAGAGGCAGCTGTTGCCCACAGACGGGTCGGGTGGATGTGCTGCAGGTGCTTGAGCATGATGTGTATGCCCAGAGCTCCTCTTTGCCACACCATCAGTGAGCACCTCTTGCGCGATGAGACATAGAGCTTCTCTTTCACTGACCCTGCAAGGGCAACTGTGACTTCTGGCAGGATGTGCACAGACAGCTAGGATGGAAATATCTTAAACTCTAGTAGAAGGTGGACTGAGTTCATGTGTCAGAAGCCTCACTCCTGGTTTCCTCATGCCAGCAGTGTAATTTAGGACAGTTAGAGGCTGGAGTTTTCTTTACTGAAGTGCTTTTCCTGTTGGGAAGATAAAAGTGTACTGGTATGAAGGTGGCACTGAAAGTTTGTTCCTCTTCCTGTGGGCCAGAAACATCAGCACTTCTTAGATCAGTGTCATTTTATTCATACTGGGCAAAGCAGGGGCCACCTCAGTTAGAAACCTTTTACGTTGCTAGTATGGTGGTAACAAGCCTTCGGCATAAATGAGCACTGGCACATAATTAAAGGTGTATCTTTACACTTCATGGCAGTTTTCTCTTTCTCTGGGAAAAAGAGGGCTGCTGGGAGCTTTATTCCACTGTGGCCAAGTGTGAAAGACAAATCAGGACGTTTCAGATGCCAGCTTCTGAAGAGAATGAAATGGGGTTCAGTTTGGCTGTCTGTAGAGAGGTAAGTTCTGGCAACAACTGCAGTACAGAGTTACTATTCCAGTTGTCCCTCTTCATCATATCTTAATACATATATGTATGTATGGTCTTACATTATCTGATTTATCTAGCTCAGGCATGCTTTGGTTCACACTCTCTGGTGTTGGCATTCAAATCTAAGACTCCTTCTGGAGGTAAACTGAATTGTCTCAGAATTATGAGAAATCCTGGGGAGATATCTCAGCTTTGTCACACTCCAGATTTATCAACACAGCAAAATCTCCTTTTAGTGTATTAATTAGTTTAATTAGTTCCACATCCTGGGTTGGAATCTGTTTCTCTGGGGTTGAAGCACACCCACCCCACCTCCCCCCCCCCCCCCCCCCCACATAATACATATCTAAAAATGAGGGAAATGTAAAGAAGTAGAAGTAGTTGTGGTCTTTGCCACTTGGATTTGGTACTACCTGTTAACATGACTTCTTCTAAGGTCAGTTTCCTCCCTCCCTACCCCCCCATGCTTTTAGAATTGGACTTTCAGGCTGTATGTAACGTTTGCCTTCATTTGGGAGCTGTCAGAGGTAGCTTTCCTGAGAAAACCTCCCTGGCAGTCTGAGGTCTGGGGCACAATTGTCTCCTCTTCAAAATCATTTTGAGAAAGCAGTGGCTAGCAGCACTCTACCTGGGGATCTACCCCCATGAAGTCCTTCAAGGGCAAACTCTTAACTGGGCTATGAACCAGAATGGCATGCCAGAGGAGCAGTTACCGTGAAAACCTTGGCAGAGTTTCCCCAGATACGCTGGAGGTGTCTGGGCTTCCCAAGCCGCTTCTCTGAACCCTCTAGAGTTAACTTCTCCTGGTGCTTCACTGTCAAGGTTTTGGGAGGTTTTCCTTTCGTGTGCACTTTTCCACGTGTCAGTCACCAGTTCTCATCCTTTTCTTGTTACCCTCACCGGTGCGCAGAGTCACCGCATCAAGTATGACACCTCTCTCCTCTGCCACTGTCATCATTAACCACCAGTCACATCTCAGTCATCTTGCACTTTATAAAGCTGCAGAGGCTAATGGCATCAGCCCGTACATAATCCTACTGTGCAGCTTATTCTGGTCCCATTTCCTTTCTTGGTCATGTGTCAATCAGGCACAGACAGGAGAACGAAGCAGTTACATGAGATCAAAGTCTCTCTTTTGAAACCTTCACAGAGAGTAACCACTGCTCTCCTAGAACAGGAGCAGAAAATAGCAGCTTGTGTCACTTTCTGTGATGATGGTGATGATTGCAATAAGAATGGGAAATAGTACACTTCCCTCGTGCCTTTTGCAGCTTCGGGAGTAGATGAATGATAATTTTGGTTCCTTCTCCTCAGAGTGAGGAGTGGGTGACTAATGCCATTGTGACTGGTGCCATCTAACTGGCTCAGAAGAATTTTCTTGGTTGTTCTCATGATAAGCATCACTTCCCATCATGTGCAAGCCATTAGAGAGCAAGGACCTCCTTTTGAACTGTCATGGTATGGAGAAGATGTAAAAGCACTGTGTTCCTGAAGCAATTCAATGTATATGAAGTGTGTATGAATCAGTATTCTCATCTTCCTGTGCAGCAAGTCATGATGACTGATCTATTTCTACAGTTTCTAATTATATTACGTTAAAAAATACTTGGTGTTGAATTGACTTTTATGCAAAGTCTCTGTGAAGCTGTGATTTAAGAAGGACTCACCAGGAAGGTATAACTGAAATACTTTGCTTTGAGTCAGTTTGATCCATTTCAAAACAGTTTGTTGAGCTGGATTGCTGTGTGTTCCTTGACATTAAGTCCAAGCTGTCTGCCTGAACTGCTGTGGTATTTTTGGGACAGGTAGCATTGCATTCAGATTCTTTCTTAGAGCGGTGCCCACCTCTGCATTACCCAACCAGGGGTGCATTGCTGTCTTCCTTTATCTACTGGATAGATAGTTCTGGATCCCAGGGAAGAGTTTGGGCAGAAAGCCTTGCTCTGGGACGGGTGAGAAACTGATGTCAGACTGAGTCAAATATTTTGCTTTGGTTCAACTCATTGAAATGAGATGGTTCAATTCAGGAATACCAAACCACTCTGGGTTTTTTGGTTTGGTTTTTTTTTTCATCAAAAGTGTGCAGATAAAACATTTGGCATGTGCTAATGTCAGGGATGGATTTCTCAGGTGGTGTTGACAGGAGATACTCCCTTCCACATAAGAGTGGATGTTCTTACACAGGCCTGTTGGGGACAGGTGGCACTTTGGTGATGAAGAAATTAGAGTCCATCACATTGCATCGTACACCATCCTAGTGAGAATCATAGAATCATAGAATTGTAGGGGTTGGAAGGGACCTCGAGAGATCATCAGGTCCAACCCCCTGCCAAAGCAGCTCCCTAGGACATTTCACTCAGATAGGCGTCCAGACGGGGCTGGAATCTCTCCAGAGAAGGAGACTCCACACCCCCTGGGCAGCCTGGCCCAGGGCTCCCTCACCCTCACTGGGGAAAAGTTCTTCCCCATGTTGGTGCGGAACTTCCTGTGCTCCAACTTGCAGCCATTGCCCCTTGTCCTGTCCCCACAGACACTGAAAAGGGGCTGGCTGATTCCCCCTGCATCCCATGCTTAAGATATTTATAAACATTAATTAGGTCCCCCCTTAGTCTTCTCTTCTCCAGGCTGAACAGTCCCAATTTTCTCAGCCTTTCCTCATAGGGGAGATGCTCCAGGCCCTTCATCATCTTCGCAGCCCTTCTTTGGACTCTTTCCAGGAGATCCCTGTCCTTTTTATCCCAGGGAGCCCAGCACTGGACACAACACTCCAGGTGGGGCCTGACCAGGGCAGAGTAGAGGGGGAGGATCACCTCCTGTGACCTGCTGGCCACACTCCTCCTGATGCACCCCAGGATCCCACTGAGGCACACTGCTGGCTCATGGCCACCCTGTCATCCACCAGGACCCCCAGGTCCTTCTCCACTGAGCTCTTCTCCAGCAGGTCACCCCCAGCCTGTACTGATAGAAACGGTTGTTCCTTCCCAGGTGCCAGACTCTCCACTTGCTTTTGTTGAACCTCATCTGGTCTCTCCCTGCCCAGCTCTCCAGCCTGTCCAGGTCTCGCTGGATGGCAGCACAGTGTCCTGTGTGTCAGCCACTCCTCATAGCTTTGTATCATCAGGTACTTGCTGAGGGTGGATGCTATTCCCTCATCAAGGTCGTCAATGGAGATGTTAAACAGGACTGGACCCAACACCGAGCCCTGGGGAACACCGCTAGTCACAGGCCTCCAGTCAGATTCCGCTCCACGAAGAGGGCTTTATGCTCGGTTTGAAAGAGGCCAGTGCAAAAGCTACCTAGGTAAGTGAAAATTAAGAAACACATAGAGGACTAACATTGGAAATGTTAGAAGGGTGACTATTACAGTAGCACCTTTCGCAGGTTAAGGGAGCAATGTCAATGCAAACAGGGAAAAATGGAAAGGACCTGTGGTTGTACTGCAGAATCACATTAGTAGAAATCTGCTGGGTAAGTCACAGGATGGGAACATTAGCACAGCTCATTCTGGAAGGACAGGCTTGGAGAGATGGAGAAGTGTTATCTGTGCTCGTTCTCAAGTTGTGGAGTAAGCGAGGGACTGACTTGTCTGGGTGAAGTTAGGAAGAGAGAAAGAGCAGAGCCTCTTTGACACGTGGGTGTAGTTTAAGCCCCCTCCTTGGAAGGAGTGGAAAGATGATTTTGAGTGATTCTGGGGAGCACTTAGTAGCCAAGACCAAGTGGCAATGGACAGTTTATTGGGATGTTGCTTGGAAAGGCAACACAGCAAAAAAACCCTCAGCATAACACCATCTTGGGATGTAGTGAAGCAACTCTGTTTCACAGAGTAGAAGTTACTAGGGAGTTACTTTAGTTGTGTCTTGCTAAGGAGGCCTTGCCTGTGCATCAGAGGAGGGAACCTTAATGAAAGGGAGAGTGTGAATCCACCTAAGAAAGAGGTTTGGATTCCTGGGCAGATAGTGGAACAGACTATAAGACAATCTATACAGACCTAGATTGTAAAATTATTTTAAAAATATAATTGTCAAGGGTAATTAGTGTTAAACTAATGTAATTTCCCAGTTTATAGGGCAGCTAGCTAAGGAAGAAAGAGTGAGCAGTAGAAACCATACTGATACTCTTTTGATATTGATAATCCTCTAGATCTTGGCTTTCACCATCATCCTTCATGATGTTGGCTGACCAGGTTACCAGTCAAAATCTGGGTAATAAGACTAGGTGATATCACCCAGTCAAAATAGCCTGGTTGGACAAATACCCTAGTGAGGTGAAGAGACAAGGCTCAAGCATTAGAAAAAGTGTTCTAACTGCATGAGTAGTAAAAGCACAGCACAGATTACTTAGGGAGAAAGTAGAATCTTCTTGGCTGAATTTTTACAAGAACAACAATGACAAATATTTTTTAGAGGTCATCTAAATTATTCTGCTTTAAAGCAAGGGAAGAGATTAAATAGTCCCTCCACATCCCCCCTAGGCATGGATTTTTAAGCTTCTATTGAGTAGGCACTTTGGGGGACTCCTAAAATCCCTGTTTTTCAGGTGGAGTCCGGTCACGGATAAACATTGTACTATGGAAAGCTTCCCCAGGACAAGTGAACATACAAGTAGGGCTTCTGGGTTGCACTGGAGAGAATTACCTTTTATCTGCTCTGCAGAACTTTAGACAAAGATGCCCAGCTTCCTAGGTTGAGATACTGCACATCACACCAGTATAAGCATTTCTGGAGGCTACAGCAGATTAGCTGAAAATGGTTTTTTGCATGAACCTAATTTTAGTAAAGAGTTATGCTCCAGTGATGAGGAACAAAGGAATGGCATGTAATGGAAGCGTGTGGTGTAAACTGCCCAGCTTGCTTCTAGCAATTGCATGGGTTTAGTAGAGTAACAGATCATGAACTATATTTGTAGAGATTATTTAGCAGTTTCAAAAATGAAGAATATTCAAGAAAAACATGCCCTTCTGGAGACGCCTGGCAAACAGATACAGAGCCAAAGTTCATTAATAGATGAGTCATTGCTTCTGTGTCCTTCCCTGAGGTACCCACACAACTCCTGCTGCTTCAGCGGGTGGTGGACTCTGCCTGAAGGAGAGAGTGGTCTCCTGGCCTGGCTCTGCCCGGACTTTGATCTCACACTGATTTGTCAGTGATTTTTAGAAAAGCAGAGAGAAAAGTCTGCTGCAACTGAGAAGGTACTTTTTTGCACTCCTCTTTTTCTCATTTGCCTTCTCATCCTGTCCCTCTCATCGCTGCTTCTGCTCTTCTTATGGCAACTAGCAGTTATTTGCAACTAGCAGTTCAGCAGCTGCTTCATGAGCAGGAGGGAAACCTCAGAGAGATGGCTGAGTTGAATGCTGAGAAATGGGAATCAGTCTAGTCATCCCAAGAGAAATCATCCCCATTTGTGAGTCAAAGCCTGCAGTCTCTTGCCTGAGATGAAGGGAATCTCCCAAAGGCACCTAATCTTGCACAATCTCATCACTGGAGATCAAACATCACGATACCAGGTCAATAGATATTTCTAAAAGTACATGCAAACCTCATTCAAATTCACATTTAGATCTAGCCAAAACACAACCCGAATCACGATCCAAATAACCTCCTCCTCAGCCCACCTTCACTGCCGTTCTGTTTCAGTGGCAGATGCAGCGCAGAAAAGATGCCTGAATGCTTAATTCAGAAATTTACTCTTTTAAGGCATTACTTTTATGAACACCAGCGTAACACATAGAATACCAGTGCCCTAAATTTAGTAGTTTTGTCTGAGTCATTTTCACTACGTGGGAGGGCTGTGAAGACACTCCTCAGAGTGGAGAAACTTGCTGGTGGTGTCTGTCCAATGAGATGATTTTATAAAAGAAAAGTCAGAGCACAACAGAACTACAGATATGTTTGTGAGTAAAATGTGATTTTTGATGCAGACTTCTGTACAGGAAAGGGGTGGTTGTTGCTCTCCACCCACTTCAAAAGTTTGACTGATAGGCATTTCTGATAACTGATATAGGTACTGCACTGCTCACGACAGCAACACACAGGCACAGGTAAACACTCTGGCTGCGTGATTTGGAGGGACATGATGAGGTGTAATCCCCAGATTTGTCTGGGCAATTGCATCTTCTTTCCAGATCTTCTGGCAATAGCAGCTGAGTTGTTACAATCCCGCCCGTTACTGACCAGCCCCCAAAAGCTATTCCTGGGCTTACTCACTGAGGGATGAAAAGGTGTCCCACCGAGGACTGGGTGGTTTTGCCACAGAAGTCATTCAGTAGGGCTAGGAATATACACCCTGTTTGTGAAATACATGTGAGCACCAGTAATTAAGTGTGGATGTGACGGAGGCATTTAGACCCAGGGTTCTAAACTGGTAGCACTTACCTTCCTGCCAGTCTGGATTTTAGTCTTACTCCACCAGCCTCTCTGCTTGAATACAGCGGATTTCAAGCTGGTAGGAACGAACTCAGCAATTCCGTTTTGGAGACTTTCCTTGGCACCCTGTGAAATAAAACTGCCCCTTCTCCTCAAAGGAGAACCCAACCTCAGTGCCTGAGTTCGCTCAGAATTTATCATGCTTTCACTGAATAAAAGCTAGCTCTAGCTCAAGCCCTGCACTCTGGATTTGGAGCGGGCTCTTCATCAGGCAGGCGTGAAGCATGTTTTCATGGACTGTATACTGCCTGATACCCATCACGGCAGATGCGTAGACGTGCTAGGACTTGATCCCATGGCCCTGATTCTCATGAGTAGTGCCACTGAGTTCAGGGCTCTGCTCACTCAAGCTGGAGGATCACTTGTAGTGTGTTTAATGCCAACGAGATGAACTCTGTTCCTAGAGAAACTCCAGTGAAGTTAAAAGCTTGTTAATAGAAAAAAGTAGTTAGCTGTTATCATAAACAGAGCAAAATGCCAAAGTCCTGCTCTGTGATTTGTTCCCATGCAGGCATTTAGCTGCCAGGAAAGACCAGTCTTATAAACATGAAATGATATCCATGGCAACATGCAAGCCATGTTTAACTTTGCAGCATGTTAAAAGGTACATTAAGAAAAAAAAAAGTCATATTTTACTGCTGAGAATAGCAACGATGAGTTTGAATTCAGCTATTTTAACTCGGCCAGCCTGGGAGTCCTTGACGGGTGAGGGGAAGGGCCAGAGGCACAACTCCTTCCTCAGAACACTTGTTATTGCTAGACATTCCCAGGAGGTGTTATTGCTTTTAATACAGCTTGTGTTTTCTTTACCTAGATCCCTCTAACTGAAAAGTCATGTCAGGTTGTGATGTGGGACTGCAGCAAAGCCCCGCCGGTGTTACTCTGCCCTTGGGGAGTGAGCAGCACCAGAGCTGTGCTGCTGCTGGGCACCTGCTCTTCTTGGGTGTGTGCTGGATTCAGGGAGCCTGCTCTGTGATACAGCAGCCTGGGGTTTGTAAGCGCTCTGCTCAGGTGCTGTTTAGTAACTCCTACGTTATGCTAGAAAGCAGACGTTGCTTACAGAGGGGGAGAGCAGCTGGAGTAGGGAGCAAGGCTGAATTAGTGTCTGGCCTGGAAAATGTATTGAGAGAAGTAACTGAAAGATCCCAACTTGGAGCAAAAGCTGAGAACTGCAGATGGTTTCCTTGTACGTACGATAATGTCAAACCCAAAAAAAGGGAGTTTTCACACTCTGTTGTCTGTTTAGCGCAGAGTGAAAATCATGTATGGGAAAATGGAGCCCCGTGTCTGGAGAAAACAGCTACGACTGTGCCTGTACAACACCAGGGCTCTGTGGAAGTTGGGCTTGGCTGCTTTTGCAGAGGTCTTTGAAGCCTTGAGCGCTGTGTGTTGGGAAGTGGAGGGAGGGAGGGAGGGAAAAAGAGCAATGGGATGTGTCCTCAGCGGTTTGTATCTATTAGCGCCTGCATGATAATGCCACTCAGAGTGAACTGTGCTGGGAATGACTTGTAAAACCCAGAAATTTCATCTCTAGGGGCAGCAGAACAGCCCATGCTGTGTGGGAAGCACCAGAGGTCACAATGGCTACAGCTGGATCCCACAAAGCATGCTGGAAAAGAAGAACAGGGTGTTCTGGTAGCTGCTGACGTGTGTGTCTTGAAGCAAAGGGGCTGGTGGATGCGGGGTCTTTGCTCTGAAAATACAACAGCATTTGAACAATATACATATTTTTGCTCTCTTCCTTTAACTGTTCTTCAGGGTTCTGGGTTTTTTTTAACTACTCAGAGCTGAGATGCAGATGATGCAAGGTGTGCTCTGTGTAGAAATTGAAGACCGCGTGTACTAGCATGCATCTCAACCGAGAAGCAGAGGTAGTTTATCAGCACCACTTGTCCCCTCACTTGGGTAAATCCCTTTCTTACTAACAGTTGACACTGCTGTGTAGGAGAGGCTCAAACCTACCTCTCTGGCTGTACAAGGAGGGTTGGGCTATGCTGGGCCTTACCCGCTTCGGCAAAGTGGGCACTGAGTGTGTCTCCCAGCATGGTTTATGCTTTGGCACTGCAAGACCCAACACTGCCTCAGTTACTGGAGATGCAAGGGGAGAGAGAAGAAGCACCAGGCAGTATCAGGGTAGCATCCTGGGGTGCTGAATCCGTGGCAGCGCTTTACATGCTGCATCGATGAGAGTCGTCTGTTCCATCGTTTTTGGAATACTTCTCTTCACATGCCTCAAATGAGAGCCTAGGAACCTGATTTGGGGAAGGAAGTGGCCTTTGTTTGAGAAATTCCCTGAAAGAGCTTTAATGGCTTAGAAGAGCATTCATTTTGTAATGTACTTTGGATTCTACCTTGGGTGGTGGTGTCCCTTATGGGATATACATCACTTCAATCTGTAGAGGGGTCAATGCAAGGCATATTTGCTGTATCAGCCCTGTGGGTGCTTTGACTTTTGCTCTGGATCTTAGATCTAGTCATGCAACTCTTCTCCTTTTGCAAGATGATAGTATCTTTAGACCTGTCTGCTGGGTTCTTCCTGCTTTCACACTGAAGAGGTGTGTGGGAGAAAGTGGCCAGGCGTGTCAGCAGTGTCTCTGACCTTTTATGACAGAGAAGCTCACTGGTGGTGTGTGCTGGCCAGACACTCCACCAGTGGATGCATCTGTTTTGGCAAAGCTGTGCCTCCCACTGATTGATCTTGCAGGAGCAGAAGGAAAGAAACAATGCCTGCAGAAGTCTAGGTTGGTTGTTGGTGTGGTAACAGCTGTGTAACAGCTGTGCTGGTGGGCACCCAAAGGGGGGATCCGATAGTAGCCATGGGTTTTACCCCTTCGCGTCCTAGCGTACGTAGCCGTGCCTGCAGGAGTCAGTTGTGTGTGTGTAGCTAGGATGCTGCCTCCTGCTTTCATCACTGCTGAGGGAAATCTCCTAAAAAAGGTCCTTGAGCCCTGGCTAGAACAACACCTGTATGGACACACTGGGAGTCAGAGATCCCATTAACTCAAGGGCTTTCCCATTAACTCAAGACCTTAGCAGATCTCAGGGAAGATCTGGAGCACCTGTATCGTGACCTCAGACCAAATGCCCACATCAGATGTCAGTGAGGGGAGCTGGGTAGGATTTTCCTCCTTCCCCACTGGAATGAGGAAATTAAGTGCCTGCTGATGGGTTGTTCTGTTGATGAGACAAGACTTTAAGGACCCACTTGAAGGCTATTTTTCCATGAGGTTAACTTTTGCTTACTGGTGACAGCTATGGTGGGTGGCTATTGAACCAAGAGTGTCAAAGCCAACATCTTAAATGACCTTTAAGCTGTTTACTCAAAGCAGTAACAGACTCGCCCCCGACTTCCTGATAGGGGCCATCACTTATCAAGAAATAAGACAAGCAAGTGGCTAGATGTGGAAATAATTGTGGGAGTGAGCCTAATTGAAAACATACAGCATCGTACAGAAGCAATATTAATACACTGGTAACCTTTACCTCTTCTGTGGAATATGTATGTAGAAACTAAGCCAGGAGAATTACCAGGAATTTGGGGGAAAAAAAAACCCAAAACAAAACATATTCAGAAGCCATTCCAAAACAAATTGAAAAACCTTTTCTTGGGCAGGCAGATGGGGGCAATTTTAGTCTGTGCCACATGCCCCGTGATCCTTTTGCCTGGCTGTGCAGCAAAGCGTCAGAAATGGGTGATTTTCATCTGAAGTGAAACTTTTTAGGAGTCTTGAAGTAAGCTACGGGATTAAGCAGACACTCCAGAATCAGTCAACTTAGCAACTAGATGCACAGGAAGCTAAGTAGGGAGTAGACACCAGTGAAACTGGTTTACACGCTAATTTAGAAAGCTCTGTTAGGTTCTTACTTTAAAAAAATAAAAGTTTCTACCTAATCAGAAGGCAAACACATCTTTTCATGGGTGTTTTAGATATGCTTTAAAAACAGTGTGGAATTCTAGTGGATTTACCTCAGGAAGCTATAGCAGAGCATCTCACTGTCTCAAAGTCAGCTTGCTTTTAGCTGATGTTTACCTGCTTTTTGTGAAAAGAGGGGTGTTTTTTTCCCCTCTTAATTAATTTTCCTGTTCGCTTGAGTCAGAATAGCAGCACCTTCTAATCCCACTTCTGTATTTGCTATAAAATGTCTAGACTGGCTAGCGTGAAGGTTTTCATCCTGGAAGGTGTTAGTAAGATCCTTCTCCACTTGGTATATACGGTCACGTAAGCACTGAAACTGAAAGTTTCAGATGCGATACAACTCCAAGTAATAAACGGTTTCAACCTTTTTTTTTCTCTCTTTTTTTTAAAGGTAAAAAAAACACCATCTTTTGGCAGTGTTTCCTCTCAAACCTCAGAGACCTGCTGATCTGCCATCTAGATCTGGACTGTGGTTGCAAAGTATCAAAACAGAACTGAGGATTTTTGTATTTACTCTTCCCACCCAGCCCTCAGAGCTTCTTTCCCCTTCCCTGTCTGACGGGTGGCTTCTAAAGGCGTTGAAGAGACAGGAAGGGAAGGGATGCAGAACTGACCAGATAAACGGACCCATAGTTGCTGAAGACTTAGCCTCATTTCTTCAGGAATGTAGCCTGAAGATGCATTGATAAGCAGGATGGATATTTATTGTGGAAAACAGCAGGGTGTTTTGAGGGGTGGCGAGGGAAAGCAAGGCAAAAGCAACTGGTTTCCATGTCAGATTCAGGAACTTGCAAGTCTTCAGGGCGAACGACCTATTCTCTTCCTTAAACTGGGGGCTTTTTCACTGCAAATGATGGTTTTCAGTTGTCTTGTACTGTTGTGGTACATCATGGGAACATCTGGTAAAGATGCATGTTGGGCATGGAGTTCAGTTGCAGGAAGTGGTCCATGAAGGATAATGACATCCAAGCCGTAACGCCAGTAAGTTGCTGGGAGGTTCGGTTTCTTAGCAAACTTTGGAAATCCCTCTGTGATTTTTCTATGCAGAGCAGGCACTGGAAGTGAAAAAAGGTCATTTTGATAAAAATCCAACTTTTCACTAAAATCAGTTCTTTTCAGCACCCTGTCCCAAAATCTGTTACGCTCACAGTGTGCCAGAACAGCCTTGCCATCTGTCAGAAGCATTTTTAGGTAACAGATTATTCAACCTAATCATGCCCTGTCTTTGCCATGCCAGCTGTGTGTGTCTTTGAAGTTCCCTAGGATAGATAAGCCTGAGGCTCCCCAGTGCCTGTGGGGATCCCTAGATGCTGAAGGGGGAACCCCTAGAGCCAGGAAACAGAAATATCCCCAGGACATGAGTGTTTCTGAACTGCTAGCCATCTCCTGAGTGGAGATGGCCTTACCGACTGCTGCAGAAAGCAACTGTGTTCCAGCACGGAGGTAGCCCTGTTTCGGAGAGGAGAACATGTCTTGCTCTCCCTTTAAAATGCATCCTCTTTTGCATATTTTGTGTTCTGGTAGGAGGTGGAAGGTCACACTCAGACTCTTCCTGACGAGTTCCAAATTCATATTATCCACCCCCAGTTGCTGCCTAAAAGGATTCATCTCTTCTAGCCACGCGTCCTAATCACCGGGCTGAAGATTCAGCCCTTTTAGGATCAAAGCCTGAATTTTGTTGCATGATTTCAGTAGGAATAAGAGGGGAGTCCCCTATCCAAAGCTCTGTGGTTAAGGCACCTTCTGACGAGGTGAGAGACATGGGTTTGAACTGCTGAACGCTTATCTTCTGCTTCCTTTCAAGTGCATGCTAATTACTAGGCTGTGATATGACAAGCAGGCGGCGTTGCCGCTATCCAATCAGTTACTCAGCCCGGGTTTTAAAAGAAAGTGGCCAGAGCCAAGTCGGAGAGCCCAGCCAGCACAGGGGCCTGTGTGAGAGGTAGCCAGGCTTTCTGGGTCCAGGTTTCACTCAGGGCACGAGTTCGGTCTGGTCTCCAGGGCTGGGGGACATCCAGGGGAAGGCAAGGGGATGTGGTGGCCAGAGGGCACAGGCGCTGCAGGCTCAGGCGGGCAGGCAGAGAGAAAGCCTTTTCTAGCCATAGTTCTGGACTTCACTTTCTCCAAATGCTGAGGTGTAAACACACCATGTCACAATGAGCTGTCAAATATTTTGTTGTGAGACCACTAATGAATTTGATAGCCACTGCACTCACCAGTTGGTGGAACAGATTTACCCATCGCTTCTGAATTCAAGTTTAAGTGAATGGCACTTCACTCGTGGTTAAAGGTTTGGATTTGTTATTTTTTAAAACAATTTATTTAAGTATCTTGCTGGACTGGGACTTTTAACAGTGTTATTTTGTCTCCTCAAGTCTCCTTCAAGTTAAGGTTTTCTTGTATTCTGAAATGATGTGGCAGAAGGCAAAAAATAATCTTGTGACTCATTAGGAAATAAACAGAGGCATAATTGCCATCTGTGTTTCAGGCCGTTTAATCTCTTCTCTCTCCAGTCATGGAAAAAAGTTCATAAAAGAAGTTGAGGTCTGGTTTTGTGGTATTTTTGAGAGAAGCTGGCATAAAAAAAAATTACAGAAAAGAAAGGAGGAAAAAAAAACCCCAACCCACCCAAAAAAAGAAAACCCGATAGTGGCTCTATACATTATCTTAGACAAAATGGATTAAATTTCTGACACCCTACTCATCAAATTCTGACCTTGATTTGACCCCATTGGCTTTTTACTGTTTGATGTTCTCAAACGATTCGGTGCCACTTTTCCTTAGTAGTGCAGTTAATTTTGAGTGGTAGATAGAGATCAATAGTCATAGCTTGAAATTGGCACCTTTGGAGGAAAAATATGTTGTGTGGCAGTAACATAGATTTGATAGTACTTCAGTTAAGAAAATGGTGTACTCTTTCATTATTGTTTTCAATGACAGTATCCAGAGTGTTATTTCATTCTCCTACCAAGCCTCTGACAGTCTCTTGTAATATCTTATCTATCAAAGAGTTTTCATTCCTCTCCTTTCATGCTTGGCTTCTGGAGTGGAACTTTATTTAAAAGCTCCCTGAAATTAGAAAGAATGACCGTGGCACTTCTGCTATCAAGCTGGTCAGTAAAAATAAAGCCCCTTACTTCTAGACTTGCCTCTGGCCTCCTGCTTGCCCGCTCTGAAGTCACATTCGATGTGCTAGCTTCGCTGGCCGGAGGCAGTAAGCGGTCTCTTGGATAAGGTCATGTCACAGGTAGCTTGGGTTTGCCTATTGGTATTTTAAGGGGAAGGATGGGAAGGGCATCCCTGCCTTTGTCCTTCAGAAGGTGCCCCGTGTCTTGCTTTCAGCCCGATGCTGCAGTGAGAGGTGGATCTCCATTTGCAGGGGATGGTACAGGGTGGTTGTTCACCGCTGCCTGGAATAGCTGCCCTGGGAGTTCTGGGCTGCAGCTCAATATCTATGGCACAGGGTTTGCCAGGGCTGTGCTCCCTTCTGTAGGGTGCCATCCCAGAGCACCTGGTCCTGTGGAGGTGTGATGAAGCTTTTCTTTAGCTTCAGGAGGTGCTGAACACCTGGGGGAGTTTTCAGAGTGCCACTAACACCTGGCTCCCATGCAAGCGTGCCCTTCCCCTGTGTAACTTTGGGTGGCCCAGCTAGTTTCATCCAAATTTGACAGGTGTTTTGAAATAGCTTTTTGACCAAATTCAATGAAATTGCATAGGTGGAGGTAAGGAAGAAAATGCAGGTAATCCCAGGAGGGGGAGGGGCTGTGGAGAGCGGCACTTGGGAGAGAGATACCATGACAGTCTCTGGAGCACGGAGATGTCAACCGTGGCCTTTGTACCATGGAATCCAGCCTTTGGATACACATGAATAAAGAACCTGGCTGAAGTGGTCTGCTTAATTTTCACATCTGTCCTAGGAAAATCATGAGCACCACTGATTCACCAACCACTTGAAAAACATTCCCCTGACTCCCCCCAAAAAGAGTAACATCTTAAAACCTGAAGTTAGTTGTTTGTCAGGTGCCTTCTGAAGAGCTTTTGGAAAGCCAAGGGCTGTAACAACTTCAGGTCAGCAAAGTCTTTAGTTTTTCTTTTAACTTAGAGCCAATAACAAAAACTACCTGGATGTGTCTTTGATTAGTACTGCTGATAGAGTAGGGAAGGGTGGAGCTGTGTGGAGAGCTGTTCTCCTGTGTGTTAGTTAACCATTTGAATTACTACACAGCGATCTGGACAGTTGCTCCTTTGATACCCCTAGCCTCGCGGCTGCTGCCTGGGAGCAGGAATGATCTTCCTCTCTGCTGGGAAGCAGCCCTTCAGATGTACTCAGGGGATATTCAGAGTCCGAATCCAGAGGAAAGCTTGCAAACGGAAAACCTCATCGTGGTGACCGCTATCCACCACGACTCAGGCAGCCACCCTTCCGAAGCGATCCACTGAAGCTGGATTTACATGGCAGGTGAGGGGAGAGTTGTCAGCTCTGTAGTGGTGCTCTGTGGCAGCAGTGGGGCAGGAGAAGCTCAGGCTGTGGCCTCATCGACTGGATGGAAGCTTTTGTAGCCAACAGCGATTGTGCCACTCCTACCTCTCACACTTCAGTGTGTTAATGCCATTATTCCTCTTGTTTGTGTTTGCAATTCTGGGAAACAAATGTGCTTAGTAATAAAAAAAGACCACAAACAGTGATCTGATACAGTTTATTAACATGTGCTTCACATGTTGGATTACTATCCAAGAGCATTTCAAGAGTTGTCCTTTTAGGATTGTTTGGCTCTTTAACAACAGCTGGAAGTGAAATAGGCACGGTACTGAGTTAGTCCTTTCTAGAGGAACTCTTTCTTATCCCTTTCCACAGATTTTATACCCTCCTGTGGCCTCTTCAGGTTGTTTACTTGAGAACCAAGTGTCCAAGGCAGAAACCATTTTTACACCTCGGAAAGCAAGATGCCCAGTTTAAAGCCATATTGATTCTTGTTGACTCAGTTCTCTAAGTCATGATACCTAATCTCTTTGAGGAAGAGAGTGCACAGTATTCAACGTAGTGGCTTGGATGGTATGTGGGGTCTTTGGGTGGTATAAATAACTGCCAGCCCAAGAAATTTAAGACAGCACTGTCAGTTTGCAGTCACTGAGCATATGCCCTGTGCTACTAGCAATGAGGTCTCTTTGGAGCAAAAGAAGACAGGGAGAGCCTTCCAAAAGGGAAGGCTGTCTTACGTCGTTGAGGAGCCTGTGGCATATTGTTATCAGCAATCTGAAGTTACCCAGTCTGAATGCAAATACAGGCCACAGGGAAAATGAGTGACCAGGCCCCATTTCTGAAGGATTCCTCCACCTTTGAGCAGGCATCTCAGCAGAGGTGGCTCTGAGTGACAGCAAGTGTGGCACGTGCACCGTGTTGCTCTTCATGAAGAAGTGAGAGCTTCCATATTGGGGACAGGCCCCTGACAGTGTGAATGTTTTCCTTTCTGCTTGCTTTACTATTCAATCTCTGGAGAGCACGTGCAGATAAAATGGGGAAGGAATATTTCTCCATGGCTTTTTGTCTGTTTAAAGAAGCAATGACAGGGTGGTAGGATAAAGGCTGCTGAGAAGGGGTGCTGTAGATACCCACAACTTGTGCTCTGTGCCTGACAGCCCCTCTGAGGCCTGCAGTTGTGAAAGGGCGTTAGACTTTGTACTAAGGAGCATCATGCTTTTGTTCTTTGCCTCAGGTCTGGAAGAGCTTCATGTACTGCTTTCCTGGCATTTATCACCTCCTGAAGGCAGTTGCATCTAGCATGCCCTTCAGTAGGCACATCCCCAGCCTGCTGTTGGGAAGGCTTGAACCTATCAAAGTGATGTTCACCCAGTATGTGACTTGAGTTTAATCTGCAGCTGCCTGAAGAGGTGCTCCCTGATGGTAACACTGGGGGTGTGCTGAGATACCCACTTCTCTAATGTGTGGCTGGCGTTCATACATCATCTTATACAGGGAAGCCCATAGGTGTACATATACTCCAAGGGGAGGACTGGAAGCTTAAGTTCCTTAAGAACCTGGTTTTGTGGTGGACTCCTACTGTAATCAATAAGCTCATGACAAATCAAACTTCTCTCTAGAGAGAACGCCTCAGTGGTGCTGAGTACCAGCAATTCCCATCAGCTTCAATGGCAGCTGCAGGCGCTGAGTGTCCTGGTCATACCTGTAAGAGTCTGGCCCCGAGCCTCACCTCCTGCAAGGGGTGGCCGTGATGCAATTCCTTGCTCTGCAGCCAGACATTCCTACCTGCCAGATCCAACTGCGTTTGGACACATGCCATTCTCCTTGGCTGAGGTTTGTTACCAGTGGAATAAAGTTACCATGCTGCTTTAAATCCAGCTTAACAGCAGGAACAAAGTTTTAGTAAAAACAAACATTTAGTAAAACCTTGTTTATCTTAACTACAGTTTTTACCATCCCCTGAAAGCTGTTTAGGTAGGCCAGCTTCTTCACATACCCTCTGTGACTCATCTGGGTCCCCGAGCAGCTGCTTTCCTTCCCAAGTTCAGTTTTAAACCTAAAACAAGGTGCAGGCTTTGCCACCCAACAGCCATTAAGTGGGTTTCGAAAAGCTGTGCCGCTGTAGCTGCTTCCACTCCTCTTGTTCACGCTTTTCCTGACTGATGTGTTTCAGTGCCAACCTGCATTACTTGTGGGGTTTTCTAGAGCAGCTCCAAAGCTGTGCCAGGGAGTCTTCCCACTTTGTGGCACCAGCTGTAAAGAGAGGTGTTTACCAACCTGGTTAGCCGTACGTTTAGGTGATGCTATAGATTACTTGAAGCAGCGCGTTCACTTACAGCTAAGACGTGCTTAAAAATGTCTTGCTTGGCCAGGAATGGAGCCCTTAATCTGTGTACTGCAGTTCACCAGGAAGGCTGGCTTTGGTCACTGGGACAGCAGGAACAACAGCAAACTCCCAGCCACTGAAGAGTTGAACAGCAGAGACTAACCACCCGAAGACTTTTTAGGTGAGATTTGATTGCCTTGCTGAATCTGGGGGTTCTTCAGGGGTGGGATCTGTGAGAAATCCCTGACACACTGCTAGTAACATAAAATTGCTATTAATAGTGAATTATTTTTAGGAAGCAAGCCGATACATTGTAAAAGCTTCAAAGGATAATGATATGGTGGCTGGTACATGTAATGTGCGCTCGCAGCCTGGCCTGTTAGGCACATCTAGGTTTGCTAGAAATTTCAGGTACACCCCTACTGCAGCCTTCACTGCTGGCAAAATGCCCACTGACCTTTAAGTAAATGAATTTACAGGGGAACTGCAAATCCAAAGGGAATGTCTCTTTTTCTTTATTAGTAGGACTGTACACGTGCTGGAAGAGTTCAGTCAAGTTCAGTAGAGCCGGGTGTTAAAGTGCTGCCTCCAGCTAGCTGCATCCCCTGCACACTGCCTTCCGTGAGCGCTTTCCTCCCTGCTGCCCTCTCCTAGGAGCCCTCCCATCTCTGTTCGGCTGGTGAGTGACTGCTCATCTTCTCACCCTCACCCTTCTCACCCTTCTCAACCTTTGGAGGTCAAGGCCTCCAAATCTATCCAAACCTACAGTGTTCTTTGCCTGGTGTGTGACCGTATTGGTCCAGCATGGTTGCATTCCCTGCATGACTGTACAGAAAGGAGCATCTGAGTGTTTGTGGATCTGGAATGGATCCTGTGTGCTCCTGTGTGCCTGCAACTGGTACATGGGCCATGAGTAAGAACCGTTATACAGAGGGAGAACAGCATGCTGGGAAGCTCCGTGGTGCCTGTGGTACCTTGCCTGAGCTGTTTTGGTCTAGAACTGAGTTTGTCTAGATTGTGGTCATTGCCATTTTGAACGATGTCTTTCTATAGCATCCCACAGCTGATGGAGGTGATGGGATAAACCAACAGATTGCGAGAAGCAGAGGAAAACATGGGGCTGTCCCACAGTGACCTGATGCTGAGATCTATTCGGTTCCCCCTGACACATTACAGAAAATACTGACCTGACCTTTAAAAAAAGTTATTAACATTTATAGGTTTTATTTTATGGGGTCATGTTGGGAGAAATTGTTCCACCTGGACAGGAGGAATGCATCTACAATGGCATTCCTTCACTCATTTGTGTAACAGCACATTACATACACCTCCCTGTTTGGGCCTGAGCTGACTGTCCTCTCATCTACCCTTTCAAGTTGATTTTCTCTATATTTGCTGGTCCAGATTAGCTGGAATAAACCACTTCTTATGACATTATCCACTTTTTGTGGAACTAACACAGCTCAAAAGGCAAACTTTCTATAGACTGTGCTCATTGAAGCTCTGACCAACCTCATCTAGTGAAAGGTGTCCCTGCTTACTGCAGGGGGTTGGACTAGATGGTCTTTAGAGGTGCCTTCCAGCCCAACACATTAGTGATTCTGTGACTTTAGGGCTTCTAGGAATAGCATGATGTCTGTTCTGCAGTAATTTGTGTGCTTGCTTAGTGGTTTTCAGGGCTTTTACTCAGATGGTGAAGGTAAAATCTTGGCCATCTTAGAGGCAGTGGGAAACTCTGCTTTCCTCTCTCTTGTGTCAGGGTTTCTCCTTTACGCCTGTACCTTCTGTGATTGGCAAATCACCAGACACCCCACCTCAGCTAAGCTAGGGGAACAGGGAGGAGCAAGCATCTGAGCTGTACTTTGTAAACAAAGTGCCGCTGGGCACTGCTCAGGGGCAGATGTTGTACCCGGCCACCCTCTGCCATCTCCGTGCTGAGGGGTTCTTGAACAAATCGGTGGGAAGAGTGGTGGGGAAACATAGCTGCTTGAAAATGGGGCTCAGAGATGGTAGGGACTGGGAAGAGACCCTGTTGGCCTGACCACCTCTCATTGCATAGCTGTCCACATGTGCAAGAAATTTAGGGAGTATCACAGGTAGGGAAGGTTACATCAAGTTAAAGGCATCCCAGAAGAAAGCAAGTTCATCTCCAAAATCCAGACAAACAAACCAAGCAGAGCACCTACCCAGCCTGCCCAGAAATCTTCCTTGTGCTATGTATTAGTTCCTGGAAAATCTCCAAATTCAAGTGACAAATCTTTGAGAGCTGGAGTACGCGAAATGCTGCCGTACCTCATTTCTGAGTGATGCAAACATGGACCAATTCAACCGACCACGTGCTGCTTCAGCTTGGTCACGGGCTGGGAATTTCTGTGCCTGAGAGCAGTCACAACAGCCCAACTTAGAAATCTCTCAAAGATCTTAAAAAGATGCTACTGGTGGCCCCAAATAATAGGCTCTTAAATATTATTACTGAAACTTTCTGAAAGCAGTGCAAACCAGGAGGGAGCACTTAATCCTTTGAGTAACCCCATTTACTCCAGCAGTTTGGCCCTGAGGGACTCAGAGCACTTGATTTCTGAGAACAGCCCCAAATGTCAGTATTCCTCCCCTTGTTTGGTTGCCTGCTTGCTGTGGCAGATTTCATGCCGTTATAAGCTGTTTATGTACAGCCTGATCAAAGTACTTAATGACAGGGTTAATTTCTACGTATAATGAGGGAGCCAAGACAGGAGACAGGTACTGTGTAATCGAATTTTTCATTTTGGAATTTGTTTCTCTTCATGTAGGGCTTAGCTTTGATTTTATTACCATTAGTGCCTGCATTTGTTGTTCCTTCTAGTCTCCCAGATGAGCTAAACCTACTGCAGAAATTGTTCCGGCAGCTTCCATGAAAGTAAAGAGAGCCTGTAACTTCCCTGTGATGAGACCTCTGAAAGGGGCTTGCTTTGGGGGGCAGTTCTTAATGTAAGTTACGCTGCGTACATAGTTGGCTGAGACATCAACTCCTCTTCTTAGGACTCTCTAGGTGTGTGTACAGGTATGGATGCTCAGGGGGGTGTGTGTACATAAGCCAGAGAGACAGAGATCATGTTAAAATGCAGAAATCTTCTAGTTTATGAAGTGTGTGTGACTGCAGCAAGACTGGGCAGACATAAATGAATCCCCACAGCATCTCTTTGAAAGAGCTGATGGTGAAAAAGAGGTTAGTGATCCTCATTTCTCAGAGGTGTAAAGGAGACATGGAGCACTCCTTAGATCTGCGTTTGCCCTGCTTAGTTTGGCTTTCTTTTTTAGATGCACTGAGCACTGTGAATATTCGTGGGCATTCAGAAATCTGGGGGTACTGAAGAGCCTTAGAAAACAAGGCTCTTGCTGAGGCAGCCAGCTTCAGGAGTCAAGCTGGGCATGGAAGATGAAGTTAAACCTGGATGTATCCAGCTGGCACTGGGTCCATTGTGTCTCTCCTTTTCTAGGCCTCTGTAAATGTTGGGAAACCGAGGGTTTTAAAAGTTGGCGTGATGCTAAATTCCGTGAACTGTTGTCAGACAAGTCCCCCCTAGCTGAGGCAGAAGTCTGTCTTTGGGAGGAGAGCCTGCACCTCTCCCAGCACCACTCTGCAGAGTGCGGTGGGAGGCTTTGCTCATGCTAATTTGGGCTCAGTCATGCACCTTCTTTTCCTCTTTTACATGCAAATCGCGGCTGTGTCAGTCTCTGGGATGCCTGGGTGTTCCTTTAACCGAGAGATTCCAAGCTAGTACCTTCAACCCGTGCATGTGTGCGTGGGCAGAGGTACGGTGCAGCCGTACAGTTGCTGACAAGGGAAGAGGTGTGGTGGAGGTTGGAACGAGTTAGTGAAACAGAGAAGTTTGGAAGAAGGCGCTGAGCTCTTCTGGGGTCTTTCATTTATTAAAAAAAGGAGGACAGGGTGTGGGGAACAGCAGAGGAACACACAAAATAATAATCCCTGGTCCTCACCCAATAAAAAGGGATCGTTTGATTGCCGGAGGGCCCCGTTTCTTTCTTCTGGACCCAAGGGTTTCAGGTAGGTGCTCAGATTCCTCACCGAAGTGGCTGGGTGCTGAGGGAGCTGAGGTGTGAGCTGTCTGGCTTGGAGCCGCGGTGGGGCTGTGCTTGCCTGGCTTCTGAATGCTCTGTGCTCGAGAGGGTCCTTGGCCTCTCCTAGCCACTGCCTGCCCTGCTGCTCTGCTCTCCCAGCGTTTTCACAGTGCCCTGCAGCGGAGACAGGGAGGCTCATGGTACTTGCTCAGGGCTAGCAGGGAGATTGAGGAAAAGTTGTTGAAAATAAAGGATGTGGGCATGATGTCATTTTCTCCTCTCTTCAGCCTTCACCTCTGCTTTATGGTTGTGGCCATGGTGTTACTATGGACTCTTTCCCTTCTGAAGGACCATCTCTGCTCTTCTGTCACAGTGGTCGATGCAAAATGAAATCAGACAAAATCTCTTCCCTGGCATCACCTTGGATGCCACCAAACTTAGTGAAGAAAGTAGGCTTTAGTGCCAAGTAGGCCATGTAAGTGGTGCACAACAAGGACCTGTTTAAAGGGGGGCTTGCTTTAGGGTGCAAGGATTTCCAGGAATTCCGCTTGTAAAGTTTTATAGGAAGGTCAGCTCAAAGACGTATGATGTCCCTGTGGAGTTCTCAGTTGAGTCTGTACCTGGGTTGCCACAAGCGTTTTCAGAAGATGACAGCTCCCCTTTCAGAAAGTGTCCTCCCCAGAAAAGACCTGCCTGGGTGTCAGTGCCACAGCAGGACTCAGTGTACAGCCAGGACTCAGCGCGTGTCCGCTTCTCTGTGTGTCCACAGGCATCCGTGGAGGCCGTAACATAACAACTGTGAAACAGCTGGGCTTCAGCTCTCCGACCTGCTTTATAATCTTCTTAGTACATCTCCCTCTGTCTGTCTGCAAGAGCAGAGTGGAGTAATCACAGGGTTGGAAGGGACCTCAAGAGATCATCGGGTCCAACCCACCTGCCAGAGCAGGTTCCTTTGGGCAAGAACCACGGAAAGTGGAAGAACCGTGTTAGGTGCCTTGCTCGTACTGACGGAGTGAAAGCGAGGCCATCTCTGTTTCGGGTGGGCCCTCAGACACCTCTCTAGCCTCTCCACTGATCCGTGGGGAAGCTGGGCTGTGACCTGTAGGATTTCCATTGACTTTGGATTTGGCAACACAAAGTTGAGTGGAAAATCCTGGCCCTGGTAACAGCAGTGGATTCTGATATTGATCTTTAAGGTATTTTAGGATTTTGGCTGTAGAAATCAGCGGCAAACCCCATGATGAGATAATCTAGTTATTTCCTGTCAAACAGAGGCTCCTCAGCAACGTGGAGATTACAGAAAAAGCTTTTCAAATGAAAATTTATCCCGTTGCAAAGGAACATCTTGAGCTATTGACCCTGCAAAGTAATACATGCATATAATAAAGTTATTCCCTGTCTATTTAAAACTTTCTTGTAACACTGTGGGTGGATCTGGTTACACTGTTCTCCGCCATCACGACAATTTATCCAAAGCAATTTGTTGCCTGGTCTAAATTTTGAAAAAAAAAACCAAAAAAAAAAGATCTGGTCTTTAAAACCTCTGAGAAAGGGAGATATTTGCACCTGACATGTCTACAAGTAACTTAGATCAGGTTATTGATCGGTCCTGTGTATGTTGTTTTCCAGTGGGAGGATGAGACGGAGAGGCCAATCTGTTACTGCCGCTGTCTTCCACTGGAAAGCAATAGCGCTAATGATACAGGTTTTCAATACCTGATTTATATTATCCTGCAGTCAATAAAACCTTGGGATTTTGTCACCGTCTCGTTTAAAGCAACGCTCCCAAATGCTGGCAGGCCCCAGAGCTGACCCTCCGCAATACAGCCGCTGTGTTACAAGCAGGGGAAAACTTAACAAAACCCCACCAGCTCTCCAGAGTAAGGTCTGGATGGGCTCTTTACTCGCTGGCCCCACTGTAAGGACTAGCTACAGCTTCACCAGCTTCTCCCCAGCACCGTGCCACCTACGGGGGAAGGATGGAGGAGTTACAATCCCTTCCCCAAGCAAACACTGCATGTAAAATCTCAGTGACTGCTAATTTGATGGTGATTAATGAGAAATCGTGTGTCGGTAGCTGTAAATGAGAGGCAGCAACTAGATGCTCTCTTCCTTGTTCTAGTGATACGGGTGCTGGAGAGGGTGTTCGATGAGCCGCAGGAGAGCCAGCGCCAGCAGTCAGTGAGTAGTCCTGTCCTGCCTTTCGGTCACCTTTGTGCACGAGAAGGGTGACATCGGAGCGCACTGTCGTAGCTGCTCAGCCCAGTCAGGCTGGGGCTTACCTCACAGCTCCCCGCAACATGTGTGCATGGGGAGGGCTGCATGCAGACCCGCTGTGCACTGGTAGAGGGGACCATGGATGCCACGTGGAGGTGTGTGTGGGCTGACCTGCGGGGACAGTGAATGCCTTTGGGGACTTGCACATGCCTTGTTTCCACGCAAACGTTTCCTGCGGATTCCTAATGCGATAGCTGCCAAGCATCTTCTACACAGTCACAGTCTAGTGACTGAAGGATCCACCAATTAAGAACCCCCTAATTAGGCTTTTAAATGATAAACTGTAATAGCTCTGGTGCAGCTGTTGTAAACTATGGAGTAAATTATACCCAGTTGAAAGAGGCTTTAATTACGTATTTATATAACAGACTTTAAGGACTTCTAAAGATAAAAGAATTTTTAGTATCTGCAATTAAAAAAAACCAAGAGAGTAACAATAGGGCTCTTGAACCAACGAAAGCAAGAAAATTCAAAGTTAATCTGAAAAGCTGCGCTGGTGCTTTCTTTTATGCATGCGACGTTCTAATTTTCAGGGGGTTGTGTTTGTTCTTCTTCTGTTTTTATAAAGGCTGAGATAAAGAAGGATCGTCAGCCAGGAATTCCTGTCCCTTGCTCTCAGTTTCCTAGCTTTCCTAGGTCCCTGTAGAGCACTGAGGATACTTTAGCAAGCTTTCATTTCTTTTTTTTTTTCAGAAATCCTAGCCAGGAGACCCCTGTCAGCAAGTTTTTCTCCTCGTGTCCTGATTTACAGAGCGGTTAGTTGTACGCGTCCCCTCGTGAAGTCAGCAGCTCAGAACTGGGTTGTACTGGGCCCAAATCTGGCCTGCGTGGTGGTGGTGCGCTTTGGGCAGCCCTTCGACACGCTGTGCCTACCAAGCAGAGAAGAGATTTGGATGTGGCTGGGACTGTTGAGCTCTTTGGAGATTGTACTCTGGGCTGCTTTTGTACTGAGCTTGGCCCCGCTCTGATGAAACTGGGGAGAGTTTAGCCCTTGGCCATGTTTGGGGCTGGGCCAGACTCCATCCTGTCCAGCCTTTATACATTGGTGCTGCTCCTCTCCCCGCAGCTCCACCTGGCAGCAGTTACCCCTTTTGGTAACCTCACCTGTTCTGTCTCCAAACTGGCACCTTCCCCCAGCCTCCCTCATTTACCCAGCCCTTCCTTCCCATCTCCAGCCAAACCAACACCGATGTGCTGCAGTGCAGGAATGCCTCTTGATGGAGAAAAGGAAAGATGGCTCTGATATGAGGCTCTGGTGAGGCCACACCTCAGGTGCTGTGCCCAGGTTTGGGCCCTTCACTACGGGAAGGACATTGAGATGCTGGAGTGTGTCCAGAGGAGGGCAACCAGGCTGGTGAAGGGTCTGGAGCACAAGTCCTGTGAGAAGAGGGAGCTGGGGCTTTTTAGCCTGGAGAAAAGGAGGCTGAGGGGAGACATCATCGCTCTCTACAGCTACCTGCAAGGTGGTCACAGAGATGTCGGTCTCCTCTCCGGTGACAAGGACAAGTGATAGGATGAGAGGAAATGGCTTGAAATTGCCCCAGGGGAGATTTAGGTCAGATATCAGGAAGAATTTCTGTACTGAAAGGGCTGTCAGGCATTGGAACAGGCTGCCCAGGGAGGTGATGGAGTCACCATTCCTGGAGGGATTGAAAAGGCATGTGGATGAAGTGCTGAAGGGCACGATCCAGAGGTGGCTGGGCAGGGTTGGGCTGTGGTTGGACTTGATGATCTAAAGGGTCTCTTCCAACCCAGGTGACTCTATGATTCTGTGTGCCACCCGTTGCTTTCCTCATCTGTTGCCAGCTCTTTTGGTTTCTTAGATTACCGCTCCTCAGGATGAGGACTGTGCCCTTTGTGCCTGCATGCTGCCACCACATAGAGGTCACAGGTGTTAGGCTGTGGCATGCAGAGGGCTTGGGACCTTTAGCTGCTCTCCAGGAATGGCCTTCACAGCCATAGCACTTGGCAGCCCACGGCAGCCAAACCAGGCAGTGCGGCTTTGCCTGTTCCGGCCACAGCCAAGTATTTTTATCTGGAAACGCCACAGCAAGGGAAATAAGGAATACAGTTCTCATAGTTAATTTTTATGGCTGATTAATTAGCCCAAAGAGTATTAAATTGTGCTAATGTAGTTTGCCTCTTCGATGCCGTCTTTTGACTTCAATGGATCTAAATATGTGCTTAAAGTTAACTACATGCCTCAGCGCTGTGGTGAATCGGGGCTGCAGGCGTTAATTAGAACTTGGCTCAGATTTGCTTCCAAGGCTTTCCCCCTTCTTTTTTTCTTCTTCCCTCCCCTGTTTTTTAACTCTTCGGTGCTCAGCAGTTGAATTGGTATGCAGATGTTCCCCTTTATTGCTGGCAGAGGCCTCTGTCACTGTTGTGAAGGTACTCAAACATCAAGGCTGGTACAGTGGGCAGGAAGAAAACCCCCCTGAAGGCTTTCAAGCTTTGTGGGAAATAATGATGTATGAGACAGGGATTCCTTTGGAACCCGAAGGGAACATGACAGACAGAATAATATGGGAGGAAAACATTGTCTTCACGATTGAGACTGATGGTCTCATCTTGTCTCCTTGTTATTGTTACCAACCAAGACTGAAATGAGCTTTCTTATGAAGAACTTCATTTCGTGGCAGGTTCTGTATGTTGGACGTGCTGCGCTCAGTGGTAGCTTTCCATCCAACGTACAGATATTGACAGGCTCCGAGGAACCCTTTGGGGTGATGTTTTAGCTTAAAAACCTAAAATTCCTTCCAGCATTGAGATGCATTTTGTCAGGAATGACAGTTGACGATTGGATAATCTTTTGCCACTTTGCCTGCCTGTCTCCAACAGCTAGCTGGAGGGGAGAAACCCGGCGTTGCTGGGTGCAGGAGCCTCGGCTTTATGAATCAGCTTTTCTCACCCTTTATTAATTTCACTTTCCAGTGGTTAGTGCCTGTTTGCAAGAGATGGCTGATTTCTACAGCTCCGTGTAGGATGCAGCAAGGCTGGAACTAGAGGAGGAGTGCAAGTCGACAGCAGCACAGTGGCTCTAATTGGCAGATACTGAAGGCGCTATTTAAAACTACTCCTTTTTTCTGCTGTTTAGGTTAAAAACAGCCCTCGGGGTTGTTTGTCCTCTGACTGCCACGTTAAAAACGAAGCATTTTCACCTATATTCTTTTGGGATGGATTAGCTGAAATGCCAAGCGCCTGTTTTCTATGTTCATGTTTCCCAGTTAGACTATTCAGAGTGCTGTTGCGTAAGGTACACGAAGATGCCGGCCTCTGAGTTCATCCAGAGCATTCCAGGGATGCTTTGCACATGCAAGGTTTGCCTTAGTGTTTTTTGGCACCCACTGTTTTGTCAGAAATGCATCTCAGGTGGACTAGTAGACACACTGCCTTCCTGGATGCGAGCAGGGCAGGGTAGGAAACAGCATCTTCTGTTTACGGTTGGCTGCTGCTCTTTGCTTTTCTGGAGAGCTGGGACCTTGCTGTTAATCCTACAGAAACAGACGTCGTGGTGAAGCCTTGGGCATGAATAAAATTGGATATTAATCTTAAAGCAGGTTTTTGCAGGGGGTTTCTTTTCATAGCTGTGCAGCCAGAGCCAGTGAATCCAAATGGTTTTGTTCTGTGTTTAGATCACAAGGCCGTGGGGAAGAGGTCAGTGGCTCAGGTACGTCTCATAACGCTCGGGGCTCCTTCCAGTTGAGCAGATGAACGTGGCAAACGTTAAAACATCTCTGGCTTGACACAAATAATAGGCAACGCTGAAAAAAGCCAGCTGACAAGAGGCGTGGGTGTTGGTGGGTGACTTGCTGCAGTTTTAGAGCTGTTAAGTGTAGGTTTTTTAGCATTTTCATTATTTAAAAGTGGAGTGGTAGTTTCTTCACTCCCTCTGAAAAGTTACTAATTTACTCTGAAGCACAGGGTAACCCACAGTGATTTCACAGATTTGTAATGTGCTGTAGAGTGATTGCAAGTAACAGACACCCTCCTCCTCCTGAGCTTCCCACTGTCTCAGCTCTGCCCTCACTCCTTTCTCTGTGTACATTCGCCCCAAAATGCAAAGCCAGAGCTGCCCCAGCGTGGCTTTTGACTGTCCAGCTCTGGTGTCAACAGGTTGGGTGGCTTTCACTACTGGTGCTGGCACAGGTTGGCCTTGTTCCCGGAAGCAGAGGCTGAGTTAGCTATGTTTGGGTGTCAGGGATGGCTTCCTAGAGCGTGGAATAGTTCGAAAACTGCTGAATAACCATGCCTGTGGTAGGTTGCTTAAGCTGGAGGCCCTTTGGGTGGATGTTATTTAAATTCGATGGGAGCCTCCCTGAGGAGAAGCTGGCCTTGCATTTACTCAGAGAGGTCTCTGGTGGTTTGTGGTTGGGGACTGGGACCTGGGGCTGAAGCCACAACCTCCAGGACCCAACCACAGAATTTACACAACTGCCAAGGCCTGCCCATCTGCCTTCCCAGCTGAAGGTCTGTGTCACCACGCACCTGCTGCTTTTCTGTCTGCTCTGGTCCTTGCTGTCTGAGGGAAGAATCCGTTTTGTTCAATATAGTGATGCTGCCTCAGTTTAATTTTATAAACTGCTGATAATTTGTTACCATTCAGGACATCCACGGGCTTGGTCAGTATCAGTACCTGAGGGTAGAAACAGTGTCAAGGAAAGCTAGAGGGAGAACGCTGAGGTTCTGAAGAACTCCAGGACTCCTTTTGCTCTTCTTTATTTCCCTGGTTTAGGAGGCCTGGAGAACGCTTCCCAGTTCATATCAGAAAACTACTGGAGATGCACTGAAAGGTCACTCTGAGTTTCTATTGCTCCTCTGGCGTGAGTGGTATAGATCACATCTTCTAGCAAACGTTGAGGGAGAAAGCTCTTGTTACAAGGAGAGGTGATATATTTGTGCACCCAGCCTCTACTGGGAAGAATAGTTTGTTGTTGAAACCTTTCTTTGTCTGGAGGCTTGAGCCAACCGCTCAATCTGGGAGCTTGCAGCGTGAGTAAGTGCGGCCAAATTAGGCTGGGTAGATGTTGCCCTCGGGGGCTGGCACGTGTAACTCTCCTTGACTTGAACTGGAGAAGGACCAGAGCATGTTGGCTTTTGTTTTCTATCACCAAGAAAAAGAAATGCTTTTCTGCAGAAGCTGTAACTGCTTCCTTTTGTCCCGTGGAGATGGTGCCTACAGGCAGCCTGAACCACACCCAGATAGTCTTGTATTTACTCGAAGCGAATGCAGCTCATAACTCTTATTCTAGCGCCAATCTGGGATGCTGCTGTGAACATTACAGCACCTGTCTGCTTCTTACCTTGGTGCTCTGGCATTTACCCTCGATACTTGGGGAGTTTAACGAAGCCAAACGTCTGCAAGGTGAATAGGTAGAAGGTAGATGCTTTCATACACGAACCTGTTCCTTTTGTGCGCCCCAGAATCTTCTTTTAGCTCTTAAATCATAGAATTATACAATCACAGACTGGTCTGGGTTGGAAGGGACCCCAAGGATCACAGAACTCCAACCCCCCTGCCATAGGCAGGGCCACCAACCTCCAGGCCTGGATCTACACAAGGGTGCCCAGGGCCCCATTCAACTTGGCCTTGAACACTTCTTGGGATGGAGCATTCACCACCTCTCTGGGCAGCCTGTTCCAGCTCCTCGCCGCTCTCTCTGTTAAGAACTTCCCCCTAATATCTAATTTAAACCTTCCTTCCTTTAGCTTTAATCCATTCCCCCTTGTCCTGCAATTGTCTACCCTTTTAAAAAGTTGATTCCCTCCTGTTCTTTTGCTCCCTTCAGAGACTGGCAGGCTGCAATGAGGTCCCTCCACAGCCTTCTCTTCTCCAGGCTGAACAAGCCCAGCTCCCTCAGCCTGTCTTCGTAGGAGAGGTGCTCCAGTCCTCTGATCATCTTTGTGGCTCCTCTGAACCCTCTCCAACAGTTCCCCATCTTTCTTGTATTGGGGGCCCCAGATCTGGACACAGGACTCCAGCTGGGGCCTCACGAGGGCAGAGTGGAGAGGGACAATCCCCTCCCTATCCCTGCTGCCACCCCTCCTCTGATGGTTTTATTCTTCTGATAGTAAGGGTCTTGGCTCTGATTATTTTCATCATTGGTCTGGTATGCATGTCATCAGCAGTTATTAGCTGCGTTACACTTGCGTGGTCCTTTGTTCCTGGGTTGAAAAGGTCGACTAACTTAACCGCGTGTTTTGAGACCAGGCGCTCTCGGAAAACCTTCCCCCTGTTTATAGGAGAGCAGAGTCAATCTGGAAGTCATTGAGGGAAACCAATAAAGAACTTCCTCAATGGGATTTCTTTGGAGTTACTCCGTGGGACTGACTTTTGTGTTTTCAGGTATTGGACACGAGGGCACTGGAAAGCACAGAGAAGCTTAAGTGATAATGGAAATGTTAGCGGTATTTATAGGCCAGTCAATAACGTCGCTGTATTAAAGTGCTATGAAATATCTCTTTGATTTTGTGGATGGTGCCTTACTGCTTATAGTTTCCTGTAATAACACGATCCTTGCTATACATTGATGCTAAGCTTAACTTCCTAAAAAGTTTGTTAGCAATCCAGTCACCTCAAAATGCCTTCTGAGAAGTACATTTACTGTATACGGTTGCTATCTGCCTGGTGTTACCTCTGTTACAGCACCCTAAGCAAAGAAGACACACGTGGACACAACATGTGCCAAGCAGAGATGGTTGGGTTTGGTTGGGGTTAGGGTTTTTTGTTTACCCTTGCTGAAAGCGTTCGTCCTCAGCTAGCTGGAGATGGAGTCTTTCAACTGTATTTCTTTCACCCGGGTTATATTTAATCGCAGGATGCTTCAAGCGTAAAGTCACGTGCTGGGAGTATGATATTAGCATTTCGTTTAAGAAGAATAACTTTAGGATAAGTACCTTGTCTGGTGAATTGTCTTCCTTGTCATTCATCACTCCGTACCATATTTGCAGCACTGCAGTAGCTGGAAGGAAGGAAAAATAAACCCAGGAAGCGTTTCTGTAATTGGGGCTGGGTTTGGCAGGAGAGCTCTGCTTTTTCTGGAAAAAACAAACAAACAAACAAACAAAGATGCTGTGTTTGGTTCTTTACTTTGCCACCCCGGTTTTTTGCTGCTGTGTACAGGAATAAAAGAATGAAGGTGGGCACTAGACGGGCTATGAATTCCCTTTGGACCAGACTTTGGGAATCGCTGCTCTGAAAGACGTTTTGGTTTTATTTTTTTGAGGGACCTTATTTTCAAAATGTCAGAAGTTACTCTTCCAGTAGGATTTCTCCTAGTTAGATACATGTTTGGATAAGTTTCATACCAGCTTATCAAAGCAGGCACAATAGTTCTTTCTCAGGGAAGCGAGCTCAAATAAAACGCTCGCTTACATCGATGGGAGAATAATTAGAACTACAGATCCAAATCAGCGGTTCGTTACTCTGCTGCAGGAGTAGGCTGAATCAGAACCTCTGCTGACAATTAGAGCTGAAATGCTGAATTAAAGTGCTGAAGAGCAGCGCATCAGGAGTGTATAGTCTTCTACTCTGGAGATATTCCATCCCTGTCTGGATGCCGACCTGTGCAATATGAGCTGCTTTGGCAGGGGGTTGGACCCGATGAGCTCTCGAGGTCCCTTCCAACCCCTGTGATTCTGTGATACTCAGGACAGCTTTTAGATGGACTTTGCTCGTAGAAGCCCTGGAAATGTGAGCCTTAGACAAACGTGGTGTGTCCTTGGTCGGCAGGGATGTGGCTGCTCTCTGAGCACTGCACACTCCGAGCGGGTTCTTGGCTGATGGAAATCTGCCCGTTACTGGGGAAGCTTGGTAGTGTGGGAGATAGTCACAGACACTCTTATCAGGGTGGCTTAACGCTCTCTCCTGGGGCAGGATCATAGAACATACTGAGTTGAAAGGGACCCATAAGGATCATCGAGGCCAACTCCTGGATTTTCTTCTGAAATAGGAAACATAACCCTGATTTTTGTTTCATGACTCTGGGAATTTAAGCTCATTGGGCTTAAATTCATGTAGCTGTGCTTCTGCAAGGCACAACATTTCTGTACAACATTCTTGTGACAAGCCCACGGTGATCATTTAGACTAATCTGGGTTGCTACACACCAGATCTGCATCCTCCCACGTGCTCTGGCTACAATGGGTTAGAATCATGGTATCATTTAGGTTGTAAGAGATCTTTAGGATCATCGAATCCGATGCCTTCCCTCGTTAAACTTCCAGCCATTTAACAGCAAACGTGAACCACCCTAGAACAGATGTCACAAAAAGATGTGCCTGTGAAACGGGTATAATATTAATTAGATTATCATCAGGTTTCATTAGTGAAGCCCCATAAACCAAAAAAGGAACGGCTCCCTAGCGACGCTAAAACCCAGTGTGCCGTTCCTCTTACGTGGGTGAGCAGAGCTCAGTAGCCATGAAGACACTGCTTTTCCAGAAAGATGCTGTATTTCAGTAAAACACCTGGCAAAATCTGAAGGGAAACTTGATTCCTGCCTGCTAAAGTGTTGACCTCTTCCCTTCTAAATAGGTTGGCCCCTCTTTTTGATGAGACCCCTGCACCTTCACCTAGATTCCTTCCCGGGGAAGCTGTGGTGAACAGATCTGACCACCAAGGAATCCAGCCCGCTGAATTCCTCTCCTTCCTGTGCAGCTGAATGAAGAGCGTGTGTCTTTTGAAGAACAGCGACTTGAAAGAGATATTGATGACTGCCCTACATCTACAGAAAGGGATAAGAAAATTACTCTACTACAGCTGGGAAGACAAAGGGTCTTTGTTAACTCCTTCTTGTAGGTTGTATATATTAATAGTAACAACTATGGTTTTGTAATTTTTTTCGGAGAAGCACACAAGGCTTTGAATTGTATTGTTTTAGTCGTGGCTAACTGAATGAATTAAGTGGAAAATCGCACACAGGGCTCTGATTGTCCAGCTCTCTGTATGTGAGGCCTTGGGAACAGTTTGTTATTGTAAAAGAACAGCGCTAACAAGAAATCAGCCAATGTGTAATTGCTGGGCTGAGGGGCAGTTTGGGGAAAGCTGGTATTTATTTATAAATTATTAAATAAAGGATGTAATATGTGGATCATCTCTCGCTGCCTCCGCGCTTCGTACATTACTCATCTGAAATCTCATGCTCTCCAGGACACTGCTGCTTCTAACCAGCGCAGGCATCCAAACCATTCCATTCTGCCTGTGCATCCATTATGATGGCAGTTTTGGTTATGAGACTCCTTGGTTCAAGGAAAGGACTCCTGACCAGACTTCTAAAAGTTGTTTCGTGTGCCTAAAATACACGTGAGTTTGGGTAGCCTAAAACTCTGGCTAGTGTTTCCTACTGACCTTTGGAGAGGTACAGCCAGACAATACCCTAAATAGAAGGACTGAGAAGTGATTTAAGGCATTAAAAAAATTGGTTCCATAATCTCCATCAGTTTTGTTAAGAACAAGGAAACTTCTGATTGTCCCTCGTGCTTCTCTCTGCACACTTAGTGCCGTACTACACAGGCACCTTGCAAGACAGTGATGCATTGGAAAGCCGGAATCAAAACTCAACAGCCTTGGTGACTATTAAGCAGGTATTCTTTATTGCAGCACTGGGCACACGGGATAGCTCCTCCATATGTGTGTGCCCATTAAAGTCAAATTTCTCATATACAGATTAACTCTACATATTCATTATCATTTCTAAGAAAAGGCAGGGTTATGCAAATTATTTCCAGGAAGTCATTTCCATTAACTCCTCCCAGATAGAGCATGCTCAGTGACACTTAGGGGGTCTTCCAGTGGTCTTCAGGGATGAAGGCTGGACGTCTTCCTTGCTCTCAGCACATGCTCTTAACGTTTCCTCTCCATGGTTACCTGAACTTAAAAAACACATTCCTTTTCACTGAAAACATGATAGATTCTGTCTCTTAATTGGTCGTTAGTCTCATTATTTATGACTCCCCTATCTCCTCCGGATCCTGCAAGGCTGGCTGTTATGGCTAAGTTTTGTAGCTGCTTTCACGAAACAGTTCACAGCACAGCCATATCCTACTAAAATCCAAAACAAATATATTCTTAAAATATATAAATTAAAGTTATATTGATTGTTTCAAGATATGTCTTCATCAATCTATTCAGCATTATTATATTTCACTGAATCAACAGAGAGGAGGTTGGACTCACCAGGAAGGTGGAACTGTACTTCATCGTTGGTGGTTCTCCTAGGATATCAGATGTAACTCTTCCTGTTGACCCAGCTCTTCAGAGCTGTACACTGTTCCCTCTCCTTTCCAGGGGAGAACCAATAAACTGGGTTCAGTAGGGATTTAACCCTCAGAGGCTTTCTTAGCTGTGTTGGAAGAGCGTTCTCCTCTCCACCTTTCCCTCAGCTCCTGAGGCGATGATTCCTGGGAAGGTGCACGGCCCGGCTTCCTTGGCTTGCCACCCTTCTGGAGAGGCATGGGTAGGGAGGGGGATGGATGTGGGACACACAGTCATATGTAGGGCAACTAATAACAGTCCCTATGTCAGAGGACCCAGCTGATAAACAGGTTGTGCTCACACATAGGTTTTGCCTCACGTGCCCTCATAACGACGGGGTGGGTAATGTCCTGGCCTCGCAAGCAAGATTTGGCTCCTCCACTCCAGACCCAGAGGCCCCTGGTGTTCTGCAGTGGTGGGGCTGGAGATGGAGCGGTGTGCTGTCACCGGTGTGGCTGCCACTGCCTGACACCGCATCTTTGGACATCAAAATAAACAGATGATGTTTGTGCCGTACAAACTGATCAAGCTCTTAAACCACTCCAAAAGTGTTTATGCAACTTGAAAATGGCAGAGGCTTAACTTTGTGACTTCATCTCACGTGTCTGTGCTGAGGCTACTTGAAGGTTATGTTGCAAATACTGACTACCAACCTGGCTGAAGTGAGGCTGTGTCACACAGGAGATGCTTGAATCACAGAATCACAATCACACAAGGTTGGAAAAGACCTTTAAAATCATCAAGTCCAACCATTTCTGCCCTATGCTAAACCAGATCCCTGAGCACCTCATCTACCTATCTGTTAAACACATCCAGGGACGGTGACTCAACCCCCACCCTGGGCAGCCTGTTCCACATCCCCACAACTCTTTCAGGGAAGAACTTTTCCCTGACATCTGATCTGACCCTGCCCTGGCACAGCTTGAGCCCATTGCCCCTTGTCCCATCTCCTGTCCCCTGGCTGAAGAGACCATCGCCCACCTCTCTGCACCCTCCTGTCAGGGCAGTGCAGGCGGTGATAAGGTCTCCCTCAGCCTCCTCTTCTCCAGGCTCAACACCCCCAGCTCCCTCAGCCGCTCCTCAGCCTGCTCTCCAGCCCCTTCCCCAGCCTGGTTGCCCTTCTCTGGACTCGCTTCAGGACCTCAATGTCCTTCTGATGGTGAGGAGCCCAGAACTGGACCCAGCAGTTGAGGTGCAGCCTCACCAGTGCCCAGTCCAGGGGCACAATCCCCTCCCCAGACCTCCTGGCCACACTATTTCTGATACAAGCCAGGATGCCATTGGCCTTCCTGGCCACCTGGGCACACTGCTGGCTCATATTCAGGCTGCAGTCACCCAACACCCCCAGGTCCTTCTCTGCCTGACAGCTCTCCAGCCAGGCTCCCCCAAGCCTGTAGTGCTGCATGGGGTTGTTGTGTCCCATGTGCAGCACTCTGCACTTGGCCTTGTAGAACCTCATCCCGTTGGTCTCAGCCCATGGGTCCAGCCTGTTCAGATCCCTATGAAGAGCCTCCCTACCCTCAGGCAGATCAATGCTTCCTCCCAGCTTAGTGTCATAAGAGGTGGAACGGGGCAGAGTTCAGCTCTGCACGGCTCTTGCCAAGAGTTCCTTGGTATATCCCTGGCACTGGGGTTTTTTGAAGCCCGGGAATATTTTCCCCCAAGTAACCTGTCTTCCTACAGGCGAACACAGCCACGGTAACGGGGGTCCCCGGCTTTTCCACTGAAGTCTGGCTCATACAGTTCCCTCTCTGTGTGTAAGTTGCCAGCGCCGCCATGCCAACAGCCGTAACGAAAAGCGCAGCTTTGTTATGTGAGCTTTCAGCAGCGGTTCCCAGTAATTTAGAAAATATTGGAGCTGCTTCCAAGAGAGGGAAAGAAAAAAATGAACCTGAAGCAGCTTGCAAAGCGCTGATCTACTCTGGGAAAGAAATCTTTGCTTTTAACCCCGCGCACTACCGGTCTCTCCCCGATACTAAAGGGCAAATAAAGCGTGTCGTGGTTTCCCCCCGCTGTGGGCCGAGATCCACACAGCTGCCTGCTCCTTAAAGTAAAAGAGCAGGGGAAGAGGGAAAAAGGGGGGAAACAAGGGAAGGGAAAAGGAAGGGGAAATAACTCCAAAACCAAGAAACTAAGAGGCCCGTGGGTTGGGATAAGGAGAGTTTACTAAGAGAGCAGAAAGATAAAATATCCCAATGCTAACAGGACTTTAGAGCAAAAGAAGATGAAACTCTTGATCCCCAATGCAGTTTCTCCCCGACCCACACAACTCAGGTACCACCCAGAGCTGTCCCGGAACCCGACCGTCCCCCCAAGCAGCACGCGTCCCGCCACCGCCCCTCTTCTTCCTCCCCTCAGCCCCCCGTTCTCCTGGGCAGGACGTCATTGCCATGGAATACTCTCTTTGGCCCATCTGGGTCACCTGTCCTGGCTTCGCCCCTCCTTTCTCCTGAATGGAGAAATAGGAAGAAGCTGAGAAAGTCCTTGACTGTCTGACTGCAACTAAGAACATCAGGGTGTTCTCAGCACTGCTTTCATTGTAACTCCCAAACACAGCATCCCATCAGCTGCTACAAATGGAGTTAACTCTATCCTGACTGAAACCAGGACAAAGCGCTACTGATTCTGACCAGCACAGTGGGAGATAACATAGGGCTTCCACCTCACTCTGGTGGGTGGGGGGCCAGGGGGTGTGTGTTAAAATCTCAGCCGTGTTTGGTTGAGTTTTATTGGACAGGCTCCGCTCAGCGCTGCAGGCACCACGGGCACCGTCCTCGCTGCAAGAAGTAACTCACCTTCCCTGCACCTCTTTCTGCAGCAGAGCCTGGGGAAGGGGTGAGGTTGAATTAAATCAATACCCATCGTATTGGAGGTGCCCAAAATAATACATGGCCTTGCATTTGAAGATGAGAGCCCCGCTGTGCCAAGCGCATCCTGTTAAGGCCCATGAATAAAACTTATCACAAGAAAGAATCTTATTTTTGCCTGCTGTGGGTAGAGGGTGCATCTCAAGACAGCCTAAAGTTAAAGATAGATACAATGGCATCTGGTTTGGATCACGCTACGAAGAAAGATTCAGGTTAATTTGTATTTATTCTGAGTTTATTCCTTTTGCCTAGAGCTAAGAGGCGGGAGCTGAAGCCCCGTAAAGTTGCTTCTCCCGTGACGGAAGATGAATGAGATGGTGCCTCTCAGGAAAAGCTACGTAGGGATGGGGGTGTCACTGAGGAGGGCTGGCCATTTACCAGCTCTGTCAGCCTTCAGGGTAGGTGCTCTGTGGGTGCTCGGTGCTGGCATCAGCCATGGGCACGGACCAGGAGGCTGTGGAGAAGAGAAGGTGCCCTGGATTCCTTCCTCAACTTGAGGCCCTCGTCCCATCACCCTCTCTCAGCCTTTTCAGCTGAAGGGAGCAGTTGTGTGAGGGCCAGCTGGCTGCCACCCTGCAGAGCCCCTCCATGGCTTTCCATTCCCCTTCTCTGACATGCCATGCAGCTCTGCCAGGAACACCGCCACAGCTCGAGGGCAGCTGCTTAACGGAGCTGTTCTTTTCCTGAGGTACCCCCACTGCTCTGGCAGCCGCCCGTCGGAGACCCAGCTTGCCACCGGACCTTCACCTTGCTGCAGCTCCCATTTTTACACACCCCCTGCCCCCTCCCCCCACACCCCATCGGTGCTCAGTTGGAGCCAAGGTGCTCCTGGAAGGACCTCCCGTGCATCCCTGCCCTTTTCCCAACACCATAGGGACCACTCTGTTTCCCCCATCCCTTGCAGAGGGGCTGATTTCTGGTTTGGGGAGGGGGCATTTTCTGGTTCCCGTGGGTGGGGAAAGGACAGCCCTGAGTGGGCGGGGCCTGGGCTTCCTACCCTGCAGCCATAGGGCACTGCCTCTCCCACCCTGTGATGTGATTGGCTGGGCCCTGCCAGCAGGTGGGGCTGTTGGTACAAAAGGACAGCTGGGCTCAGCTGGTGGTGGTTGGGTTGTTGGAGGGGGTGGGTGGTTTTGTTTTGTGGGTATAGCTCTCCAGGCATGGCTGGGAGGTGGAGCAGTGTATGTAGGTTTGTGACTCCCCCTACCCTCCTTTTTGGAAAAGTTTGCTTTAAAGCCTCAACAAAATATGAGCTTGGTTCTCTTAATGTGGTAATTTTGCTCCTGGAGAGGCTCTGGCGTGGTGAGCTCCAGCCCTGGGGTGGGCCTTGTAAAGCTCTGGTATTGCTCCTGGCAGCAGCCCAGTGGGAACCTCTGTGGACAAGGCTTGTTGTTCTTACCATGTGGAAATCCAAAGCCTTTGTGTGTTTGAAGCTCCGTAAGGTTGCTTCTCCTGTGGTGGAAGATGAATGAGGTGGTGCCTGTGGGGGAGGACTATGTGGGGATTGGGATGTTGATGAGGAAGGCTGGCCATTTCCCCATGGATCTGTCTGCCTGCAGGGAGGGTATGCTGTGGGGGGAGATTGGTGCCAGCGTTGGCTGTGGGCACAGACCGTTATTTCCAAGCTGTGTGTAGTAAATAAGGGTGCCTGTTCCCTGCATCACTGTTCCTGAACCATCTTAATGAAACTGCTGAAAAAACACAAGCAGGAATACACTTTGTTGCTCTGCTAACTATGGAAAGTTTTTATGTCCTGCTGTGCTGGTGGTGAAGGCCTATTGCCCAGGCTAAATCCAAATCAGATCAGGTGCTTTCTGTTGTCTTACATCAGCTGCTTCAGCAGTGCAATGAAGCACATGGGAGTGAGCGGCCCAGTTCCTTGGGAGTCTGCCATGTGGACCTGCTGACTGACTCAGTCACCACCTACTACCAGTAGGTGGTGACTGCCAGTAGGTAGTACCACCTGCTGACATACTCAAACCCTTCTTGTGTATGTAATGGTGTGAACCAATTGGCTTGAAGATGGTTAAGCTCATTAGAAACTGGCCTTGTTTCCCCTCTTCCGGCTCCCTCCCCCTAGTCTTTAATTAAAGTGACTAAAATGTGTGTCCAGTGAATGGCTCCAAGTTCCATCTGTCTTTTGTTTGCCCCCAGAAAGATGAGAACAGCTGCCCTGCCTGTTTGCTCCGCGATGGGAAGGTGAGGACAGCTATGAGCCTGCAGCAAACTCCAAGCTACAGGTAAGCTTCATGATTATGTTCTTACTTATGGAAAATGTGATGCTTGGAGGTGCTTTGTTCTTGCTCCACGTGTTGACTGCGTGAAAGTAAATCCAGCAGAAAGCTGTGCTCGGATACAGTCTCTTCCACAGGCTGGATGGTTCTGTGGGTTCACTGGGCAGGACTGGCTTCATGTTTTGGAGATGCCATGAGCCTTTATGGGCAGGGTTAGGTGGATCTGCCATCCTGGAAGGCTTTTGAGCTGGACTGTGATTATGAGGCGCTGGAGTTGAGAGAAGTTTTTGTGTTTTCCCTTTTCTCTTGTGCTCTTGGGCCAAGTATGGGGTCTCAAGCTTAGGAGTCTGGACTGTTGGTTCCTACTCTTTGCTGATCCAAAGTGATGATGGTTCTCCTCCAGCCTTTGCACCAAGCCTGAAAGCTCTGAGTAAAGCCCAAACCTGTCCCGGGGCTGAAGGTGGATGCAGTTGTCGGTGTTAATGTTCAAATTATTGTGATTGGTTTTGGAAGCAGCCTTCATTTCAACCTGAATTGTGTGCTTAAGCGCTTCTCTGAGCTGCTGTCTCAGGCTATCTACAGTAGTCAGGAAAGCTGTGCTGAATGGTCGTCAGGTCATTACCAAAGAGGATGTGACCAAGTTCATGTTTCAAAATGGCTTTTCCACCACGAGGGTTAGCATCTACTGCCTTCCTCTTACCCACTGCCTTTGGCTGTGTAGCACACATGGGTGGCAATGCTTCAGAAATATGTTCTCTGTAATATATTTGCCTACATCATGTACTGAATAACTCCCCTGCTTCCAGCAGGCCTGAAATGACCACACACACAATGCATTTAAAACTGGATGTGCTGTGGTAATTGCATGTTTCTATCAGCCTTTTTTTTTTTTTTGGACACCTTACTAGGAAATACTTTTTCCAGTTCTGTTACATCTTCTCTTTAAAGTAACGCCACTGACATGAGGAAAACAAGCACATGTACGGAGGGGGACAGGCTGAAGCTATCCATTTGTGTTGGAATAGTATGGAGCATTTTCACACTAGAGGCTATTAACCCCAAACCCCCAGGGGGATGGGAAGCCTCTGGCTTTCAAGTGTTTGGGGTGTGTGGAAAGTTAAATAAGCTCATGAGGAAAATGCAGGTTGACTTTTTTTGCACAGTTTATGGACTGGTTGGCAGGTCAGAATATATATATATTTCTCATGCAAGCAAAGGCTGCCTTGGAATTGAAGGGAGAGGTCTCGGATTCCCAAACATGGTGAATTTCCACTTGTTTATTGTCATATACTCAGCTCTGTTGGGTGCAAAGCCTTTGGTTTAGTTTCCCATACAGAGAAAAGGAACACAGCTGAAGCAGAGACTTAAGCCTTGGGATTGTTTCAGAAAGCCTGTGAGCTTTCAGCCATGCTCCAGACAAACCCAGTGCAAGCACCACATTCTTGAGGTAACACTTCAAGATGCTACAATAGCTCCTGAAGTTGTGTAACTACCAGAAGAGTTAAAAAGTGCTCAGAGGAGCATCTTTTCCTGAAAGGCTTTCCGCTGCTCCTTAGCACTCCCCAATGAGGAAATAATGAGCAGGGCACAAAGTGATACCAGACTGTCCTGGTGCCCATCAGATAGTGTGTCCAGAGCTGGTGGCTTTGTCCAGCATGTAGAAATTTGTGTGGACCTGCTGTGGGGTTATGTTTGAGATGACATCATCCTGGAAGAGCTCTCAAGCAACGTGGCTGTCCTTTCCTTCTTCCTTTGGCTTGAGCTTCCTGCCATCTTGGTGGGAGGTCTCCTTTTACGTGTGTTTCTTAACACGCAGGGACAGAATGCAACTTGGGTTTATGGGTTCTGCAGCACTTGCCAGATGACCCCTTCCCACCGCACCGCAGGCTTTCCCACTTCGCATGCATGATGTGGGCAGTGTTGGGCTGTATATATTATTTTTTCACCAGGAAAAAAAAAATTATTTAATTATTAAGTGGCCAATTGTAGAGAAAATCTGCGGATGGATGCGGCTTATAGGCAGATGTGTGATAGAACAATGTAGTAAGTGTGTGTCTGAAATGCTTCTCTCTTCTGATAAATCTCCTTTTAACTTTGGCTGCTAAAATTCAGGCTGTCCATGCTGGTGCCTTTTCCTTGTTGGCTCTTCAGATTTGAAGCTTGTTTGGTAAATTGATGAGCATGTCTGGGAGGGTGGACATGGTGCTGGCAGTGTTGCAGTCTGAGATAGAATGGAAGTTGCTTTTGGACCCATATGCTCAGTTGCTTCCAGGAGGCCCTTGTAGTAGTAGAATGAGTGGGCATGTAGCCCCATACTCCACAGATCTTCAGATAGATGAGGCTACCATGGTGTGTGGGTTATTGCTACAAGCAGCAGCCCCTGTCTGCGCGATGGGGCCTGCTCTGCTTGAGAGGAGGTGACAGAGCATCTGCCCTTCTGTCTTGAGAGAAGCAGCAGAGCATCCCTCTGTGCTCTGGCACTGCCAGTGTCATCCTAGAGAAGGAGGTAGGTGTTTCTTTTGAAATACACCACTTTCTCTTTCTGGGGGAGCTCTCTCCAAGCCTCCCAGACCATATGCTTCTGTCCTCATCGAGGAACTGGAGAAAAACCTGACTATGCAATCTCCCTTTTTCTCTCCATGTTCTTGGGAGAATGGTGGGCAAACAATTCCAATGAAGCTGCTCACAGGCTTATAGTAATCAGTCAAGCTCTATCTGTCCAGGCGTCTCTGAGTTCAGAGCCAAACGTGGACTCCTATGCTCCCAGGGCTCCTGTGTTTCTCCCTATGGGCCTTTCAGCCTGTTGAACTCATCCCTGGGAGAGCTCTCCTCTGTTCTGCACACCACAACCTCTGAACAGAGAACTTGATTTAAGTGTAAGCATAATTACTCTGTAGTCTTACACAGAGCTGCAAATCCCTCTTCCCCAAGTCGTTTCCTCCAGTTCCTCTCCCTCCCAGTGAAGAGCCACCTGCCCCAGTAGGTGTGTTGGCTCCGCTGTTGTGTGGCCCCTGTTATGATACCACCCAAACAGCTTGGTTCCTTCTGTCAATCTTTGTGCCACTGACAATAGTCAGGGAAGCAACGCTTAAAGAGGAAACATTAAATCTGTCACAGAGCAGCTAGGGAGTGCACCAAAGGATCATTGCCACTGCTGTCCTGGGTCCATGGGTGGGATGTCCTGAAAGCTGCAGCCACTTTCCCACCTTACCTTAACTCTCTGAGCATGGGTGGAGGGGAAGCAAGATGAGAAACATGTTTCCACAGCGATTGCGACACGCCATGACATGCAGATTCCCTCTCCCTGTGACAAGTGTGGTGTAGGCCGCAAAGTGCTGCAATCCTCACTGGGGCTTTCTGGCTGCTTTTAAAAGAACTCTGTCTCTGCTGTTGCCTCTGAAGGAGGGACTGACTAACTGGCAACAGTTTGATGGCAGGTGCTGTTGTGACAATGGCTTGGCGGTGAACTAACTGGGAAGAAAATCATCTTGAAAGCCCAGGCAGAGGTTTTCTAACCTCTCTGGTGCGTGGAGCCAGCCCATGCAGTCCTGAAAGGGTAAAACCTTGTTGCTTGCAAATGGTTCTTCCTCTTCCAAGACAATAACCCACGGGCCTTGCAGTTGTACCCTGTGCTAGTACTTGCTGATCTGTTAGGACCAGCGATGGCGCTGACTGCTTGATATACTGAGGGATGTCATCTAGCCAGGGAATGAGGGGTCGTTACCTGTTTGACCCCTCCCAACACAGTTACCACACAATCAATGTTGGTGGTTTTCTTCTCAGTCTGAAATCATGTTAACATTAGTCAGGTTAAAGGCTATAATGTTGAAATAAATATTTATCAACATATCCTATGGTGGTTTATTTTTAGCCCGCTGATGTGTTTGACTAGTGTCTCATATGACTGTGACACTTGTAAACAGAGCGGTGAGGGTGTGTCACTGGCCTTGAGGTTGGTGTTTTCATGGTAACTGCTAGCTGATCATGACATCCACGTGTCAGACCGTAAACTTGTCCAGACAGGAGAGTTACAACTTGATTTCTTGTGGTTACCAGCTTTTAGCTTGGTTTCCTGAGGAGCGATTCAGGTGAGACAGTGTCGAGGACCGGCGATGTTCAAAGTGGCCATGCGTGTGGACCCTGAACTCCTGCTATTGCTGCAGAGGAGCAGTGGCCTCCCAAGTGTCCTGTGCCACAGTCTTGGCCCCATGCAGGTGCTGCAGATGCCCAGAGGTTCCTATATGATGGTGGTGGCCAAAGGACTGTTGAGGCAGCTGAGCCTCACCCTAGGCTTCCTCCAGCTGTTTCCCCACAGGTGATATTAGGCAGATACCTTCAGCATGCAGCCATCTGTCAGCACCTTGTGAGAAGCGCCCCGTGTCTCCCACTGAGCAGGACACAGGCTCCATCCTCTTAGCTACCCCCTGTGTGCATGACATCGCTCGCTGTGTGCATGACAATTTGGGCAGCTTCTGGAGAGAGATGGACATGTGTTTCCCCCCACCTCCAGTATAATTTGGGAAGCTTTACTCATGTGTATGGGTGGCCTTGCTAGCAGAAGGAAGGGAGAAGCCACAAAACTTTCATGCTTTAGGGTGTGATGAATGTGGGGTTTTATCTGGAACTGCAATTTATGCATGGAAGTCACCCATGTCCTTTGGTTTGAGGAGCTCAGAGCCATCGTGCAGTGAGTAGCTCAGAGGTGTGTGGGCTGCGGGAGGTTGTAGTGAGGCCCAGGAAAGCCACTTGGTCTCATACATCTCTCCTAGTTACTGTTTTTCTCCATAGTAATTCCCACAGCTCTCATGAGAGTAGACTGAGCCCTGAGATTGTGGGGAGGTGTCATCCCCCATCTGAGATGATGTTCAAGAGTTAGCTGGCAGATTTCAGGCCCTAGACAAGAGTCTGAGGCCACTGACAGGAGCAACGTTCATGTGGTTGTTGCACATACTGGACACGGTGGGGGGTTCTGCCAGGCCTGTCTGAAGGATGTGGGCCTGCTGATGTGACACGGGCAGATTTTGGGGGCTTCTTGCCCTCTGGGGAGAGGGGCAAGGGCTGTCTTGGTGGGGCACATCCTGTGAATGGAGTTGCTGCCTCCTGCTTGTGCCAGTGCTCAAGGGTGATGTGGTGTGTCTGTCCAGGCTGCAGAGGGCTATAAAATCATAGGATCATCCTGAGCGGGAAGGGACCCATAAGGACTATCAAGTCCAACTCCTGGCTCCACACAGGCCCAGCCAAGTCAGAGCATGGGACTGAGAGCATCGTCCAGATGCTTCTTGAGCTCAGTCAGGCTCAGTGCTGTGACCCCTTCCCTGGGGAACCTGTGCCAGTGCTGGACCACCCTCTCAGTACCGAACATCTTCCTAACATCCAACTTAAACCTCCCCTGTCACAGCTTCATGCCGTTCCCTTGGATTCTATTGCTGCTCACCAAAAGAGGAGATCCCAATGCCCAGGATCTCCTTGCCATGCCATGATCTGGCATTGCTTACCGCCCTGCTCCCGCTGCTTCATTTGTCTCCTCCTGTCGGTAATTGCCCTGTTTGCAGGAAGCTCTCACAACTGCTCCCTGTTTCCCATCTGCTGCCCTTGCTTGCTGCCTGTCACCGTTGACCCTCATCACCTACCTGCTCCCATGTGTGGCCAAGCTGCCCAGAAAATAAGTTCACTTGACTGTGAATGATTAGTTTCAAAATAAACGAAGGGATCTGTCCATCCTGCCAGATTGCTGTGCCTCCTTAGCTTGCGTGGATGATCAGAAGGGGTTGCATAGACTATGCTGTGTCTGAGTGCTTTCTGTGCCTCTCTGGTCCTGACAAATGCCTGCCAGGGGACGTTTAAGTGCCTGAGCCCCTTTGCCTGCTTCAGAAAGTCATAAACTGCAGGACTGGAAACCCCCGTGGATGGAGCTACCAGTTAATGCTGTGAAGAATGGGTGAAAAAAACCCCAAAGAAACATAGGAAACAGTCAGACAGCTTGCTGCCTAGGATAGGAGGGTTTATCGATGCCAGGATTCCTGCTGCCCTAAGGAAATGCTGTAATGAGAGCCAGAGGGTCTCCTAGCTGTGCTGGCCTCGTGGTTCAGACCTCAGCTGGGGTAAGTGGGTGGTGTCTGTCACCTTTGCTTGTCAAAGTCCTGGGTGCTGAATAACAAGGTGGCTGTGAAAACCCTTCAAAATATCCTAAAGGGCAAGTGTTTGCCTGTGTTTGTTGTACTTCTTTGCAGCCACGGAGACTGTTGTCTCAGGAGAGAGTCCATCCCCGCACCGGTGGGGAGGTCGGTGCTTGGCAGACAGCCCCATCTCCCTTGGTTCACTGGGTATCCTGACTGACCCTCCTTGGTTCCGGCCAAGCTGGGAGCAGGGTTTGGCAGGAGGAGCCCCACTCAGCTCCCCACCTTTGGCTTTATCCTGAGGAATGGAGACTTTACCTCTCGTTAAGCTGGCACTTTCCATCAGCCCAGCAAAACTAAAGATAAATGCTAATTGCCAAAGCCTTCCTCAATACGAATGGGCACACACCAGCTTCTGAAAAATGCACTTGCTGTTTTAGTTAAAAATAAACAAATCAATTCTTGGGCTTTTGAGCATCTGAGCCTCCTTAAGTAAGCAATAGATTTTTCAGAAGAAAAAAAAATTACTAGGAGGCAATCCAGTGATTCCCATTAAGAACAGACAGGAGAAGCAGGAGACCCAGATCCAAATCTTGGGTTTGGCAGCATTTCCCAAAGTATTTGTAGGATAAAAAGTGACTAAATCACTGGTAAACCACGAATGACATCTCTGTGCATCCATGGTGTACCCCTCAGATAAACCCAGAATGGTGGCAGGAATAAAGCTCACCTTGCTGAGGGGGTAATGCGATGGTAACTGATTAGATAAAACGCTTTCATGGTGTTTCTTAACCCAGCCCAAAGGTAGGTGCTGTCAGTTCACCTGTTGCCTGAAATCACTGAGGGAGCACAGGCATGTCTCAAGGGAAACAGTTGCCCAATATGCCCTTGAGTGATGGGATGGAGCTGTCCTCCTGTTCTTTAATATCTTAGGTAGTTAGTTGTCTTCAGGAAGCTGAGTGTGCTGATGGAGATACTGACTGCTAAGTGCTCCTGCTGTACAGTGCAATTTTTGGCTACTGTGGAGTGGGCTGCTTCCTCCCTGCCAGCATAAACTGGATGCTGGAAGAAGAGAGCAGGGAAAGTGCCAAACAGAGAGGCTGCCTTTAAATCAAAAACCCCACAAAAGTGCTTCCCCCCCCAGTTTCTGCCAGCGAGGCAGCCTGCTTCATGGAAACCTCTGCAGTTGATCAAGACAGGCGATGAGTAAGATCGCGCTCTGCTCATGAAAGCACCTTCTTCCAGAGACCACTGCTTGCTCCTGATCTGGTGCTCATTAGTCTCCGCCCTGTGATAATGAGTCATTATATTCTTTGCCCTTTTCCATGGCTGCTTTTGGTGTGGAAACTGAGACAAGTATCGCTCCCCTGCTGGAAACCATTGCCGTCGTGTCATCAAATCCATCAGTACCTGTAAGCCCAGAAGAGAATAGATTGTTTTCTTTTTTTGGGGGGGCCAGTGATCTCTTAACAGGAGTGCTCTGAAGTCTGGCTGTGCTCTGAAGTCTGGCCATGCTCTATGTTGTGGTGGTCCTTCACATATAGCATCTGGCTAGTTTCTGTAATGTCTCAGATTTTCTTCATTAAAACAGCAAAGCTGTTAAGCAGTCTTTAAAGCAGGAAAAGGTTGGAGGGATTCTACACTTGAGGCTCTCGCTGTAGAAGATGACTATAGAAGATCAAGTTCAAGAGCATCTAAGGAACCTAAGGCACCTAAGCCCATGGAACCGGATGAGATGCATCTGTGGGCCATGGGGGAACTGGTAGATGAAGCTGCAAAGCCATGTCCATCGTATTTGAGAAGCCGTGGCAGCTGCTGAAGTTCCCCCTGGCTGGAAAAAGGGAAACAAACCCCCATCTTTAAAAAGGAAAGCAGAACATGGGGAACCACAGGCTGGTCAGTGTCACCTCTGTGCCCAGAAAGATCATGGAGCAGATCCTCCTGGAAACTATGCTTAGGCACATGGAAAATTAGGAGAAGATTGGTGATGGCCAACATGGCTTAACTAAGGGCTAATTGTGCCTGACAAATCTGGTGGCCTTCTACGACAGGGTTACAGTGTTGGTGGATAAGGGAAGAGCAGCTGATGTCATCTACCTGGACTTGTGCAAAGCATTTGACATTATCTTGTCTCTAAATTGGAGAGAGACAGATTTGGCAGGTGGACCACTCGGTGGGTAAGGCATTGGCTGGTTGGTTCAGACTTGTTTGCAGTGAGTGGCTTGGTGTCTGAGCAGACACCAGTGATGAGTGGTGCTCCTTGGGGGTTGGTACTGGGGCCAGCACTGCTTGGTGTCTTTGTCAGTGACATGGGCAGAAGGATCCTAGGGAACCTGCTTTGGTGGGGAGGTTGGACTCGATGATCTCTGGAGGTCCCTTCCAACTCCTACAACTCTGTGATTCTGTGATGTAGTGCACCCTCAGCAAGTTTGCTGATGACACCAAGCTGTGTGGTGCGGTTGACACACTGGAGGGAAGGGATGCCATCCAGAGAGACCCTGATGGGCTTGAGAGGTGGGCCCAGGCAAACCTTGTGAAGGCCAGCATGTGTCAGGGCAATCCCAAGCACAAATATAGAAAGCCAAGTGTGTCCTGGGCTGCATCAAAATCAGTGTGACCAGCAGGTCAAGGGAGGGGATTCCCCCTCTACTCTGCTCTGGTGAGACCCCACCTGCAGTACTGTATCCAGCTCTGGGGGTCCCAGTACAAGACAGACAGGGACCTGTCTGAGACAGTCCAAAGGAAGCCACCAAGATGATCAAAGGGCTGGAGCACTTTACCTAGGAGTACAGTCTGAGTGTGTTGGAGTTGGTCAGCCTGGAGGAGGCTCCAAGACGACCTTACAGCAGCCTGCCAGTACCTAAAGGGGCTACAAGAAAGCTGGAGAAGGGCTGTTTACAAGGGCACAGAGTGACAGGACAAGGGGGAATGGCTTTAAGCTGAAGGAGGGGAGATTTGGATTAGATATTAGGAAGAAATTCTTCACCATGAGGGTGGTGAGGCCCTGGCACAGGCTGCCCAGAGAAGCTGTGGCTGCCCCTGGATCCCTAGCAGGGTTCAAGGCCAGGTTGGATGGGGCTTTGGGCACCCTGGGTTGGTAGAGGTGTCCCTGTCTGTGACCAGGGGTTGGGACTGGATGGGCTTTGAGGTCCCTTCCAACCCAAACCAGTCTCTGATTTAGTGCTGCTGTCAACAGCAGGTGCCCGTGTTTGTGCTTGTCCATAGCTTGCCAGGGCGTGTGTTGCCCTCAGCTGCGCCACGACGTCCCAGTTCACTACAGGATTGGGTGGGATGTTGCCTCACAGCTTTCCCGTGTCCCCTTGTTCCACGCATCACTGGATTAAATGCCTTCTGCCTGATGTGTCAAGCTCTGTTTTGCTTTGTTTTCATGGTGGAGGAAGAAGGGGACAGGTTGCCAGGGTCACCAGTGTCTTTCCCTGTTATGCCTGACTTCCTTGATTTGGCAGGCATTGCTCGCACCGGGCTGTTCTGGAGAACACGTCCTTCTGCTGAACTGCACTTGGCTGAGGCTGGTTCAGGCTTGGTCCTGTGACTCAGATGAGCTGGATAGAGACTCTTAGGACTTATGGAAGCAATTATCTTGGGATGACCGAGTTGGAAACTTGCTGAGTGGGTTGCATAGTGGGTTCCTGTAGAAGATGCACAAAATCATCCCGGTACACCTTCATTCCTGAGTGGGACAGGGCCTCCTGGCTGTCCCCACTGTGATGGGCACCATGAAGCCATAGTAGGTATACCTAGGCAACAGGAGCAAAACTGAAGTAGGTCATTTAAAACTTCAGTTGACAAATGCTGGGGGCAGTTAACAGTTCCTCCAAGAATCCATGTCCTGTGTGGCATTGCTCCTTCCCACTATCCCTGAATCCCCAGCACCTGCTGTTTCACTTCCTTTGGTGCTTTTGGGCTAGGTGGTACCTTACCTTTCCAAAAGGGCTTGTCAATTGAAAACCATGATTTCCTTGGATGGTTGGCAGCTGGGAATCCTGTGGTGTTCCACCTGGTCAGCTCTTGGCAGGGAATAAAGCCCCAAAACATGGCTGAGCCTTTCTGTCTGGGCAGCCCAGGGAGTGTGAGGGTGTGCTGTGAGGGGGCTGCTGAGCCCTTCCCACAACAGCCAATTCCTGCTTTTTTTTTGTTGTTGTTCTTTGCCATGTTCCTGTGGGAATTAGGCTGGCTGTGCCATCCTGGTGGAAATAATTCCACCTGTTGCACACATACTGCAGTGACGATGCTGACAGTAACTGAACAGGATGGCTGGGGACAACTGATGGAGCCTGATTTGATGAAAGGATAAGGACAACTGTAACAAACCCATTTCGGGGTAGCATCCTTTCGCACCCCAAAGGCTGAGGGCTTTTCCTCCTCTCTCTCCACATCCTTCTCTTCCCCTATCTCTGGTTGTATTGCAGCAGAAGCCTGGGAAGAGCAGAGCTGCCTGCTCTCCTGTGAAGTGTTAAAATAAAGGCAGGTTGGTGTTTTCTCAGAGCAGGCTGGGTGCCATGGCCCTGTGGTGCCGCCAAGGGTTATGAAAGCGACAGATCCTCACCGCTGAGCATCAGCGCCTCTTGCAGCAAGGCTCAGATAGTCTCTGACCTTACAGTGCTAGTTTACTGTACCAGTAGTTTCCTGCCATGACTCAGTGGCTGGAACAGTAATATCTGACAGCCGTTTTTTTCCTCTCTCTTTCCAGATCTCTTATGAACTTTCTCAGAGTGGGCGGGGAGAGGCAAGTGACAGATACAGTCCTGGCTGTTGGCCTTCCTCTTGCACCCCTCCCCCTTTAAAATAAAACAAAAAACCAAAAGCAAACAAGAAAAAAAAAAACCCTACCACAAATCAACCTGTTCCTGCTTTCTCTGTTCCTTTCAGCCCTCGTATCCGTCAGGCTTCCCTTTCATTCACGTCCTTGACTGAATCGTACTTTCCTTTTCGATCCTGCTGGTGGTTCCAAGGCTCACTGATAACGCCTGGGAAATACTGAGCTCATTCCCTCTTCCTCACCCACTTTCCCCCCGCCCCCCTCCCTGGGGCACTTTTCTGCTCTCCAGATCAAACCTTGTTACATCCTCCCTCCCTCCTCTGTTATCTTGCAGAGCCTGCACTGCTGTAACAAGCTCTGCCACCAGCGGAAATCCATAGAGTTTTGGTATGGTCCAGGCTGGATATGGTCTATGGGTGAGGCTGGAGTAAAAGCTGGCTGTATGACCAGGGGAAAGCCCAGCCTTGAAGATGCCAAAACCTTCATGTTTGGGCGCTCACTGCGGCTGGGGTGTGAGGGGCGATACTGGAGCAATGACCAGCCCACTTGTGTGGAGCAGAGGTGGTCGTAATTCTGCCATCGCGGGGTCTCCCTGTCTCAAGGCTAAGGAGCAGCAACCAATGTTTGTTCCTGCTGACTGTCAGACAGCTCTCAGGCCTTCCCAGGAAGGAGCCTAGAGAGAAATGCTACTGCTTCTGCAACCTCCAGTCTTGAGGTGGCTGACCCAGCATGAAGTGCTGGCTTGGGCTTAGGGCCAAGGAACAGGGGGAGGGGGCTTCACTACATCATACCCTCCCTACAGAAGGTGTAAAAACCTACTTGTAGCCCTGACTATGCCTTCTGATGCTACTTCACCTTTGGTCTGGGCAGCAGAGCAAAGTGCCCTTCTTGTCAAAGACTCCAGTATCTCCACGCACCGATACTGATTGAACTCTCCCAGATTTCCCAATTCTGTGTAGCAATTCCTCACTCTGCAGCTGCTTTTCTGGAGAACCCCCAGTCCTATGCCTCTGGTCAGCACCCTGGGAACTTGCTTCAGACCACAGTTACCTCGTCCTCTGAATCCACAAGTGAAGGCCATGTGATGATTTTCTAGACTGGCTAAATGATTTCATGATTGGAATTCCACAGTTTCTTTGCTGCTGAACTTAACCCTTGTGTAGGCTGTGGGTTGGGAGCCCATCTTTACTGGAAACTTTCTCTCGCTCTTGAGATCTTGGAGTAATAATAAGCATGGCTCCATTGCGCACATTCGGGAGGTGTGCGCTGGGGAGACTGGCAACAGGTAGGAGCCCATTTCAGGTCAAAATTAAGAGGAAAGTATTATAGTCTACCAGAGGCCATCTTAACTGTTTTATGACCCTTTCAATGTCTGTGTATCTGCAACAGGGCCACGGGCTGGGAAAGCATCTGTGCTCAGTAGAAGCTGCTGGTTTGTGAAGTTGGTTATTTCTCTGCGGTTACCTCTTCAGGGCACGTGGAGCTCAGGAACAATTTTGGATGCGCAGCGTGTCTGTCTAACTTCACTACAGGGACCCAGAGTCTTACCTTGGAAGATGAGGAGTACAGCTGAGGCCAAAATGAAGTGTGGGATATTTGCTGGGTGTCAAGCTGATCATGTTCCTGCGGCCTCTGTTTCTGGGCTCCTGGTGCTAACGCAGGCAGTGAAATGTGTGACGGGCTCAGACTTCGAGCCTACTGACACCAGTGCCTCCCCTTTTTCAGCAAGATGTATAAAATCTGGTAACGGTCCCGGTTCTCCTCTGCAAAACTCCAGCACCATGCATTCAGCCCAGAGAAGAGAAGGCTGCAGGGGCACCTCATTGCAACCTTCCAGTCCCTGAAGGGAGCAGAGGAACAGGAGGGGAATCAGCCTGTTCAAAGGGCAGGCAATGGCAGGACAAGGGGGATGGGGTGAAGCTGAAGGAGGGAAGGGTTAGATGAGGTATTAGGGGGAAGATCTTTACAGAGAGAGTGGTGAGGAGCTGGAATGACCTGACCATAAAGGTGGTGGATACCCCATCCCTGGGGGTGTTCAAGGCCAGGTTGGATGGGTGCTTGCCCAACCTTGTGTAGATCCAGGCCTGGAGGTTGGTTGCCCTAGCTGTGACAGGAGCTCTGTGATCCTTGGAGTCCCTTCCAGCCCAGACCATTCTATGATTCTATGAAATCTGGAACCAGCATAGGAATATGTCCTGGGCTGGAGAGTCAGGAGATGAGTAAGACCACAGACACTCAGGGGGTATTCAATACCATTTAACAGTTTGAGTCCCGCAGCTTCTCTTTGGGGGACCAAAGCCTTAACTAACCTTTATTTCTGAAACAGAGTTATAAACCTGACCCCGCTCTGGGCACCACATCAGCAGTACACTGCAGGCCAAAATAATTTGGAAGCTGTTACAATTTTTTTAGTTTAGGCTGTGGTCTAAAGATGTTTGTTGGGAAAAATTTAGGAGGAATCGTTACCAGCTTCTGAAATTGGCTCTCGGTTCAGCTACGTGGTGTTCGATAATACGGGGTATGGTCTTGGCTCTGTGGCCTTATGGTCAGGAGAACCCCTAATTGCAAAATAGACAGCAGGGCTGAAGAAATGATGCTTTTACACTTAAAAGTTAAGAAGTAACATTAGCTTATGTGGGCCAGGCTTTTCTCCCTTTGCAGGGTTTATAAAACTGGTGGTACTCAGGGGAAACTAGAGTAATTGTTTGGGTGAGAGAGGAGGAATGCTTCTCAGGCCTATGTGAAATAGAAACCGGTTCAATTTGCTTCATGTGAAACTGGAGAGGCCAACCCAATAGAAAAAGTGAATCTTTCACAAGCTCCGCAGCGTGGCTTGCGTGGCACGGGTGTCGGTGGGGGTGCTGCCTGGGACCCAGCATCCCAGAGCCGTGGTGGCAGGAGGCAGGATGCTCTGCCGCCAGCCCTGAATCCTCTCGGCTGAAGGGAGAGGCTGGGGGGCAAGCGGGGCTGGGGAGAGCGCGTTAGAAAAAAAAGATTATTATTCTTATTTTTAAGCGGTTTTCGGTGTCTGCAGACTGGATGTAAACACGGGGGAACTGCTGTGCTTTGAAAAAGGCTTTTATTGCTGCCTTTCCCTATACATCTTGGATGTTTACTTAATGTTCGGGGTTTTTTTTTCACTGTATGTGCAATTTCCGATGAGAATTCAGCCCTTCAAAGCCCCGAAAGCCGCTCGCGTACGTAACTATTTTTAGACCGGTCAAGCGGCTCCTCCGGCTTCCCCTTTCCCATCGCCGGCTGCTTCCACGCCAGTCCCACCTACAAACCAGGAGCTGCCGCGGCACCTGGCCCCGGCCGCCTCTCAGCCCGGGGAGAGGGCAAAGCCCTCCCGAGCTGCCGGCCGCAATCCGGCCCTCCGCGCCTGCGGGCGGGGCAGGGGCAGGGGCCGCCCGGCTGCCGGCCCTGGGAGCGCCGCGCTCCGCCGCTGCCTGAGGCGCCAGCGCCCTCTCTCGGCTCCGCGCCGCCCCGGGGCGGGGAGAGGCGGCGGAGGGGCTCTGCGTTACCCGGGGCTGGCGGCCTGAGCCCGCTGCCCCGTACGGGCTCCTTGCGGCTGGAGGGGTTCGGGGCCGGTGTAAGCCCGAGAGTAACGCGGGGGGGATGATGCCCGTCTGCGGGTCGCTCGGTCACTTCTGCCTGAGGAAGCTCCCTGCGCGTTGAGGGAGCTGGCACAGAACAGAAACATCCCAGGATCTTAGGGGTGCCTTGTCTTTCTCTAACCCCGGGTACTAGTACAGGTTGGGAGGGACTGGTTGGAGAGCAGCCTGGGTGAAGAGGGACTGGGGAGTCCTGGGGGACAGCAGGATGACCGTGAGCCAGCAATGTGCCCTTGTGGCTAAGAAGGCCGAGGGCACCCTGGGGTGTATTAGAAGGGGGATGGTTAGTAGGTCAAGAGAGGTCCTTCTCCCCCTCTACTCTGCCCTGGTGAGACCACACCTGGAATATTGTGTCCAGCTCTGAGCTCCTCAGTTCAAGAAGGACATAGAACTCCTTGAAAGAGCCCAGCACAGGGCCACCAAAGTGGTGGAGGGAGTGGAAACCCTTCCCTATGAGGAGGGGCTGAGGGAGCTGGGCCTCTTTAGCCTGGAGGAGACTGAGGGGTGACCTCATTAATGTTTATAAATACGTAAAGGGTGAGAGTCAGGAGGATGGAGTCAGGCTTTTCTCAGTGATGGCAGCGATAGGACAAGGGGCAGCGGGTGCAAGCTGGAGCAGAGGAAGATCCCTGTGAATGTCAGGAGGAACTGTTTCACTGTGAGGGTGATGGAGCCCTGGGACAGGCTGCCCAGAGAGGCTGTGGAGTCTCCTTCTCTGGAGACATCCAAACCTGGCTGAACATGTTCCTGTGTGATTAAGCCTGGGTGATCCTGCTCTGGCAGGGTGGGTTGGACTAGATGATCTTTCGAGGTGCCTTCCAACTCCTAACGGTCTGTGTGATTCCGTTAAGTTGCTCTGGATGACAGAGAGGCTGATGCTGGGAAAGCAGGTAGTGGGATTTCCCTTGCAAACCCTTCGCTTGACAGCTCCTTTTCCCCTGGTTACTTCCTCAAAACCAAGCCCTGTCAGCGGAGGCTTTTCCTTCTAATAAGGAAACAATTTATCAACACCCGGAAGCCTCTCGATTTCATGTTAAGGCAGACTGGCCAAGGGAGAGTCCTGGAGAGTTCTCGGGAGGCTGAAAGGATGCTGAAAGGACACTGACAGTCAGCAGATCAGGTCTGGCTGAATAATAACAATAACCAGTGATCTAAATTCTCTACTGCAAACCTCTCTCCTACCTAGCCTGAAATTTTGGGCTTGCTAATTTTTCAAGTAGCGTGCAGCTGGGAGTATTATTTGTGCTAATTTCAGAGAAATCTTTTCCTCGCGTTACTGTCTCCGAATTTGATTTTCATGTCAAATACCAGAATTTGCATGTGAAATCTTTTATGAGAAAGCGAAACCGAGTCCCATCAAGCCAGGGCCGTGTTTTGTGATAACAAAAGTAACAGACTTTTGCTTTCTCAAGCACCTTGTTGAACATTATTGGGCTCCAGCGCAGGGGAATTTCAAAGCAGAAGTCAGACGTCCCTTTTGGATCTTATTGTAAAGGTGTCCATGTGGTTCTGTAGTTCTGCCCGAGGTCTTTCCATGCCTTCTAGTCATCTGGAATCACATCTGCCAGGCTCAGCCTCAAAAAGCTGTTCATAGGATGATCCCCATGATGTGTTGGGTGCTACAGAAATCTCCATCCTGGGAGCTGACCGTGGGTACGGCAGCACACAGAGGTAACCTGAAGGCACAGAAGGCAGCTTATGAGTGGGCGCTATGTCAACCATGGTATGAAGTCCTCCTCTTACATCAGAGGAAAGTACGGTGGTAACGTGCCCTGCTGTGAGATCTCTGGGGTCAGCAGGGGTGAGGAGGAGGAGGGATGAGAGAAAAAAGGTCTTGAATGGCAAGTGGTACAGCTGGGAGCCCTGACCTGGGTACAGCCATGTCTTGTTTCCTTGTATTGTGATGTATTTGTGGGAAATTTCTGTCAATGTGCCACTCCTAAAGATGAGGTGCAATTTTTGCTTGGTGTACTATGGCTGTTTGCCAGGCCTTGCCAGGGGCACATGGGCACAGGGCAGTGCTTCTGCGCTCTGAAAAGATACATGGCATGCTGTGGACCATCTTTTGCTACGATGAATTAATTCCCAAAATGATTCCCTGGCTTCTGGGCAAGCTTTTTGTTTCGTTTTTGCTGTGGATCCTTCAGTCTGTTGTCCTGTTTGCTATCAGGAGATGGAAATACTTTTGGAAAAAATACTTTTGCTGGTTTTGTGGGTGTGTTTTTGTGGTTTTTTTCCTCCATTTCCCACAGAAAAGACCCAAAAGAGGTTTTTGGTCCTTAACCTGTTGATCTTTAGAAGATTTCTCTCAGCATTTGTTCTCTGGATACCCTGCTTCTTGGCTATCCAAGGAAGCAAAGGAGCGGAGATGGTGGAGGGTGGATTTTTGGCGCAGCTTGTGGTGCATAGACCAATATATCAAAACCCACCCAGTACAGTTTGTCAAGACTCGGCGTGTCACCTAGTAACAGACTTTGCAATTAGATCTCTCTGCCGCTTCTGTGTGTTAAAAAAAAATCCCACCGGCCTCTGCTGCTGCTGCTGCCTGCCTCCCTCGGAAGAGCAGCTCTGCCTTGTAGGCCCCACGTGTTTCTTACTGACTCCAGCAACACCAGTTTCCTGAAGCTGTGGAAGCACGGGGCACGTGTCCTCCTGAAGTGGCCACACTCAGCATCTTTTCCTTCAGCATGCGTCAGGCAGCTCCACATGCTTTCCCCTGAATGCCTCCAGCATGTTGCTGTGCAATGGGCTTTACCTTCCTGGAGGCTTTTCTGTACCTCTTTCTGGCAACTCACCCACCCTTTAGCAGGAGCCCTCACGAGCTGCAAACCACGAGGCATTTTGTGTATCACCTACAACTACCTGAAAGGGAGGTTGTAGAGAGGTAGGCAATGGTCTCTTCAGCCAGGGGACAGGAGATGGGACAAGGGGCAATGGCCTCAAGCTGCACCAGGGCAGGGTCAGAGCAGATGTGAGGGAAAAGTTCTTCCCTGGAAGAGTTGTCAGGGCCTGGAACAGGCTGCCCAGGGTGGGGGTTGAGTCACCGACCCTGGATGTGTTTAAAAAAGGGTAGATGAGGTGCTCAGGGATATGGTTTAGCATAGGACAGGAACAGTTGGACTTGATCATCTTAAAGGTCTTTTCCAACCTACTGATTCTGTATTTTGCTTCAGAAACTCCAGGTACTTTGGGCTGGTGAGGGCTTAGCATCTGGAGCAGCAACCTAAATATTGATACAACAAACCGCTTAGGCGGTGGTAGATCACCCCCTGGTTAATGGATTTGCCATGTGGTGTTAGGTAGCTGTTACTCTTTCAAGCCAATGTTTTCACTGCACGTGCTTTCTCCATGAGGGATGGTTTTGAGACAAGCACTGCTGGCAGTTGTGAGCAAGCAGTTGGTGCCACTTCAGGCCTCTCATGTCCCTCGATGTCACGCGCTGCATGGTAATGCAGCGTAGTGGCTGCTAATGAGAAAGTTCTCGTGTGAGAGCTGCCAGTTGCTCACATGTGTCCTTGGTTCTGTGTATGAGCACCCTGCTGAATCGGTGGGCAGCTTCAAGTGAAGCTCTTTTGGGTGATGTGGTGGGTGCCCCGTCCCTGGGGGTGTTCAAGGCCAGGTTGGATGGGTCCCTGGGCAACCTTGTGTAGCTCCAGGCCTGGAGGTTGGTGTCCCTGCCTGTGGCAGGGGGTTGGAGCTCTGTGATCCTTGGGGTCCCTTCCAACCCAGACCAGTCTATGGTTCTGTGATGTGTTTTGTACAGTGGCAAGTGAGCAGCCCGGCTCAGCACAGCAGCTTCAGAGAAGCGATGCTGTTAATGTTTTGATTGACTCCATCCAAAAAGGGATGAGGCTCCAGCAGCTTGGAGAGACGTGGTTACCGTGGTAGGCGTTACCCAGGGATTAAATGTCTCTTAGTTTAAATCCAAACCTCCCAGCTGCTTTCGTACAGTTTTGCTAGCAATGGCAGCTCCTGTGCCAGTCTCCTCACTCTGAATTTCTCTGGGTGCAGGCACCGGTGCCAAATTTGGGTTCTTGGCAATTCTAGGCTTAGGAGTTCAGCTCTCACTACGCGTTTCAGATCCCCCAGTGTTCTGCCTGGGAGTTGTTGATCTGTTGAGCTGAGTTATAGAATGTGTTATTCTGCTTTCCTGCGGCATTTTTTACTGTATGGAAAACATTTTGTGCTTATTATCACTTGCCACATGCATTTAATCTATTTTTGGTAATTCTTCAGGGCCCATCACCATGGTATCCTAGCACCAGTGAACATAACGCCGATACCCATTCAATGTGAACCACTGATGCACAACTCCTTCTAATATTAACACAGCTTTGTTAATTTTCATTTCTCAAATACAAGGCACTCGTGCTTTAAACAACAACCCACTCCCTCAACCCCCACTACACCCCCCCCAAAAAAAAAAGGTTTAAAGCTAACACCATGTGCACCATGGATGGAACAGTTTCTAAATGGCCAAATGGAATTAATAAACCCAGAGGACTAGACCTGCCTGTTAGTGCTGGCTACGTGGGATTGTGTTGGTGGTGGTGTTTTTAAAAAAAAAAAAAGGCAAAACCTCTGTATCAGTTTAGTGACACAAAGCAGCTGAAGTGCCACTGGTGGCTCTGTCTTGTGGCACTACCTAAATGACTTTTTCCCTACGTGCAGGATACTGTCGAGTCTGCAGAGCTTGTAACAGGTTGGTGATGTGATGAGAGGCATTGGTGTAACGTATAGGGGGAGGTGGCCAGTAAACCCGATGCAAGGTGGTGGATCCGGATGCAGTGACTGCTGTCGATCACTGGTGACACTCGTTGTCCTACTTCCAGTCCAGTTGATGGTGGAATAGGAATTTGGTTGGTTTTAGCTTTCTAGAACAGGCTGCCTAGAGAAGCTGTGTCTGCTCCTGGATCCCTGGCAGGGTTCAAGGCCAGGTTGGATGGGGCTTTGGGCACCTTGGCCTGCTGGAGGGTGTCCCTGACTGCAGCAGAGTGTTGGAACCGGATGGGCTTTGGGGTCCCTTCCAACCCAAAGCATCCTGTGATTCTATGATTCTATGATTCTCTGAGCTTGTGCTGTAGGAAAATGGAGTGCTTAGAGGACATAAGTAGAAGATAACACTGTAAGAGCTTGGGATTCCGCTCCCCTTCTTTCAAGGTAACACAGAAGTTCCCTAAGGTAAACGTCTCTGTGCAGAACAAGAATATGCATATTTATCATGTTGGGTGCTTTTCTCGTTACCTACATTAACCTCTTGCAAACCCATTATGCAAACGACTCTGAACTAAAGGCTTCACAACTAAAACATGAATGAAAACAAGGTTGTATTTACTCTCTTGGCAAGTACAAGCTCAGCGTCTGTTTAAAAGGCATCAAAGCGTGCTGTGTGTGTGGAAAACGTAAACATCTTTGGATCAAAATCAAACCAGCCACCTTGTGCTGCTTCAAAAGCCTGTGGTGGGAATGCTGGAGACTCCTTTGCACGTGCCAGGCAGGTATGTGGAGAGAAGGTGGCTCTGAGAGCTGAGTGGCACCTCCTGGGGTTAGTGCTGGTGCTGAGTCCCTCCCGGTGTACATGTCCCACCAAAAGTGGGAGGGTGACATGGTATTTTAAGGCCAAGTTCTACAAAGGTCCTGAGTGACTTGCGTGCCGATGGAAAATAATCCTAAACCTGAGTCTCTGGTTCCTTCTCCAGCAGCAGCAGATGGGCTTTTTTGTAGGATCACAGGAACCTTTGTGCTATACCCGGTGTCGATGGAAGGCAGGTGTCATTTTCTTTGTGTCAAGCTACAACGTGTGGCAACTTTTAAAAAGTAATACATGTGTATTTTCATTCTGCCTAGAAAATAGTCACAGAAAGAGGGTTAATCTCTTGGCAGAGGGTACTTTTAAAAGTTTTTTGTTAGCCATAGGTGTCTGGTCTCTGCTAGTTATCCACCTTCACCGTGAAGGGGTGGGTATCTTTGGGGCAAACACAGCCCATCTGCCTCAAGGTTCACAGAATCACAGAATGTCAGGGGTTGGAAGGGATCTCAAAAGCTCATCTAGTCCAACCCCCTGCCAGAGCAGGATCACCCAGACTAAATCACACAGGAACATGTTCAGCCAGGTTTGGATGTCTCCAGAGAAGGAGGCTCCACAGCCTCTCTGGGCAGCCTGTCCCAGGGCTCCATCACCCTCACAGTGAAACAGTTCCTCCTGACATTCACAGGGATCTTCCTCTGCTCCAGCTTGCACCCACTGCCCCTTGTCCTATCGCTGCCATCACTGAGAAAAGCCTGACTCCATCCTCCTGACTCTCACCCTTTACGTATTTATAAACATTAATGAGGTCACCCCTCAGTCTCCTCCAGGCTAAAGAGGCCCAGCTCCCTCAGCCTCTCCTCATAGGGAAGGGGTTCCACTCTCTCCACCACCTTGGTGGCCCTGAGCTGGACTTGTCCAACCCACTGGCCCTGGGTTGGACAAGTCATGCTCTGCGTTTCCACCTCCTGCATTGCACTCCATGATTACCATGCTCTTGCAGGAGATAAGCTGTTGTGATTGAAAATGAAAGCAGAACAAAAAGCTCCAGCACATGGATGGATTTAGATGACAACTTGCTGTAAAAACAAATGCACCGACCATGCTGGGACGTGCCACCTTTGCCAGTAAAGACACTATTTCCTTTCCATATTTTTAAATTATGCTTTTGTTCTGTATGTTATTCTCCTAATAAAATTTTAGCTTTTCCAGCATGAACTGGAACTGTTCTTTGCAGTGTTCCACTTGATGCTCATCTCTGCTAGCATTATGGCCCAGGGTGGTATGGCTCTTCTGGGGTTGGGAAAGGTAATATTGTGTAGTGGTGGAGCTAGTCAGCCCTGAAAAAGCTCTTGGCCAAAAGCATGGAAGGGTGTTTGCTGAAATTGTTCCCAGACACTGGAAACTTTACGGATTTCCCATGCAAACAGGAGCTGTTCTTCTCTCCCTTCATCATTACAAGGGTTTATCTCCTGTCTGAACTTCATCTTCCCAGCTGTGCTGTAAACTCGTTGCTTCTCACAGTCTTCTGCATGTTATGGACATTAGAAGGTAGATTGTTCCTTTCCTTCAAGCCACATGCTTTACATATCCAAAAAATGCTTTCATGAGAACCCGAGTCTTCATTTATTTAGATGAAATAACGCCATCATCTTTATCTTCCCTGTTGGTACTGTTTTCTGGCCTTTTGATTGCTCTTCTTGTTCCCTGGATTCTCTCCAGTCGTTACCTTATCCCATCAGGAGCCTTGCAGATAGCTCTGGGAGCAGTGCTGAGCACTCTGGATGGACAGCTTCATGGATGGTGACTCCATGAGCAGTGTGGGCTTCTAGCTCGGTCTCTTCACGTCAGCATGGCGTATGACTTTCTGCAATACTGTGACACAACTGGCTCCTGGTTTCCCTTGTGACCTATCCACCTCCAGGTCCTTCTCTGCCGAGCTGCTGCCCGGGCAGGTTATTTTCCTCCCACAGTTGTGAAGCCAATCCTTCCTGCCTGGCCAAAGCATCTTTCAATTTTCCCTATTGATTTCTTTCCTCTCCCCCTCTCCCAAGCATTTCTGCAAGCAGTCAAGAAAGTTTTAAGTCCAAACCTGCCCTCCAAGATCCTGACAGTCCCTCTGTCTCGCCTCACCCCTCACGGTGCCTTGAAAGGCCGTGGTCCTTTCTCTGCCACCCACTTGTATGTTCCTATCCTAAATGCAAAGCCCAAACACAGCGACAAGCCAAGTAGCATCGATCTGTCTCCCACTTATTTGAGTGAGTAATGGCTGGAAATGATCAGGACTCAGCAGCATCCCACTTACCATGTCCAAAAACTCAAGCCCCCTGCGTGGCAGGACTGGAGTGGTCCAGTGCTGGCATATAGAATAACATTATGGGTAGTAAAACACTGGGACAATCTATGGAGTGATAGATCAGTCATCCTTTTTGCTAATACCAAAACTAGGCACGTGTTTTGCTTCAAACAGGCAGCCTAGTTTGAATTGGAAACCAGCTTTTGCTTTGCAGATAAGTGATGTGCTGCCTTCTATCCTTTCACTCTACCATGTGAAATTGATACAATTTCTTTTAAAAATTAATCTCAGGCTAGCTTTTTCCCTCTCTCCCTTGCTCCTGCCTGTCTCAGGAAAGCCTGCCCCAAAAGGATCTCATGCTGAGCACTGCGTGCCTGTGACGTGCTGCGTGCCCACAGCTGCGGGCTTCACACTGTTTCCACTGGAGTTTGGTGGGGAATAACATGCTGGGAGCAGATGTAGCTGCAACGAGCATGGAAGGGGGAAGGACACACATGCTCAAGCTCCCAAGTGCTCATCAGAGTGTTTTTGCTGGGGTAACGAGCGCTTTTGTTGGCTTTTATGGTTTTGTATTTTGCTCTTTTGCTACCAGAACAAACTGCATTGCTGGGGCACATCACTAGTTGACATTCTAGTCATGTTTTGGAGGGACATGTTGTTTTAAGGAGATGTGCATTTCTGGATAATATCCAGCAGCAGTCCAGGTCCTTGTGAAGACTCGGGAGGGGTGGGGGGGAAGGCTCAGAAAACTGGAGTTCAAAGGGTGACTCCAGCAGATGTGAGGCATGTGTTGCACAGCTCTCCTGCTCATTGCTGTTTCCGACAACCCTGCTTGTCTGCTGGTGACCTCACAAACAATGTCCTCGAAGGGGATAACGGTTTACGGCAGGCTTCCATCAGGTGAGTGGAGGGCAGTGAGTTGAGATCTTGGCCTCTTTTTCTGCTGTTTGCAAACTGGTGTCTTTTACCAAGCAATTCTCATGTTCCAGCTCGCTACGTTCTTCTGTTTTCTGTCTTCTCTGTTGAGATTCCAGAAATAAAATAAGCTCAATAATTTCTTCTGTAACTGTATAACTGGAAATGTAAGCGTAAAGGGAAATGTAAAGTCTCTTCCTGCTGCTCCTTAGTCAGTGTAATACATCTTCTACTCTCAGAGAGATTGCAGTAATATTTTATGCCACTTTGTTCTTTTCTAATCTGCTTTCTCAATTATCAAATCCCTCGGAGTAAAACATTCCAGTTCAGTCGTCGGAGTGGCCACAGTCGCTTGATGTGCTGTTTCCATTCTCGTTACTGAAGCCTGTGTTGGGAAGGACAAAGAATCACACCTGCACGAGTGTCAGTTCTTAGCCCACTGAGGAATGCAGCGAAACGTAAAGCCGCTTGGTGGCTGGCTCGGCCCAAGTCCAGGGCTGTTGTACTGTTTGACTCTGGGTATTTTTATCACCTCATGTTTTCAGGCTTTCTCTGTGTGAGAGTTTAGATCTAAATGCTGCTTAAAAATTTCATGGGCAACAGAAGGAGGGTTGTGAAGTCTCCTTCTCTGGAGATTCTGTGAAAGATCCTAAAATAAGGCTAAAGAGACTACAGCATGGCTTCGCTGTCATGGTCCAGTTGTTCTTTCTGTTAGTGGCATGTATTGTAAATTAATGACTCTCCTATTCTTTTTTCTGTCACTGAAGCTTTTGGTTGAGCCCATAGACTGTGTGGGTCTAAATATGAAAAGACTTGATGTTTGACAGCTTCTGTCGTGCCAGTGGGGTTGCTGGCTTCGGTTTTCCTCTTAACATTCCTGTTCCTAAATCACCTCACCATGCACTCCCTGTGCTGACATGGCAATCCTTCCCTTGTCAATCCAGGATCTGCTTGTGCTGAGGGCATCTGTGGTTGATACTCTATTTGCTTTGCACGGTTAGAAGATTAGAGGAGGCAGAAAGAGGTCACTGATGGATGCCAGCCCTGGATCTTGGTGGGTTTTACTCCAGTGGTGCCTAAATTTTTTCAGTGGTCTCTGGGGACAGGACAAGGGGCGATGGCCTCAAGTTGGAGCACCAGGAATTCCACACCAATGTGGGGAAGAATCTCTTCCCGGTGAGGGTGAGTGTGAGGGATCCCTGGGACAGGCTGCCCAGGGGGGTGTGGAGTCTCCTTCTCTGGAGATACTCAAGCCCCATCTGGATGCCGACCTGTCCTAGGGACCCTGCTTTGGCAGGAGGGTTGGACTCTATGAGCTCTGGAGAGTCCTTCCAACCACTGTGATTCTGTGAATCACGTGCTGTGTAGCATCACGCAGGCTTCTTCGAAGTAGCACAGTCTTGAGAAGCTGTCACCGCTTGTGTGCAGCGGCAAGGCATGAACTTCCCAACCAGGGGATGGGAGCAAGCCTGGGCAGTGACTGGCCAGGTTGTGTGCTGAGAGTGAGTGAGGGGTCCTGCGTCAGTAACACAGGGGTAGGATTTGTGGGAGCAGAAGTGGGGTGGGGATAAGGTTTGAGACAGAGGTGCCAGCATGAGGATGTAACTTGGAGTTTATGCTTGAGCAGGTGCTATAATGAGAGGGGACATGGGCTTTTAGGGGCCACTTTTTGGGAGGAGGAGAGCAGTGGGAAGAGAATGTGGAGATGGGTGGGAGCCCTCAGTGATGGTACTCACTGCTGGGGGCAGTAGCAGAGCAAGCTGTGGTTTCAAAGTCTTGTTTTACTTTGTTCTGACACTCTCTGGGGTGTGTGTGTGTGTATATATATAACATGGAAACAGAAAACCTTTACGTTCAGCCCACTGCAGAGAAGACAGATGTTTCCTCCCGGTAAGGGAAGCTTTCAGATGACAGATATTGCAGAGCACACCTCCTAAAAGAATTCAATCGGGTACCAATTAGCCCTAATGAAAGAAGTTTAGCGTGGATGTTTTCGGACGGAAGCGAGCGTTAGCCGCTGCAATCCCGCATTACAGGGCTTCGCCGTGAGAGGGTCAGAGGCGTAATGGTTTGCAGCTGTTCTGGGCTCGTTTCCACTGTCAGTGTAAATACTGGGGATGAGTGCACCGGCTGGCTAGACTTTGGGCTGACCTAGACGGCTTCTGGAAATTCAGGATATGCCATTCTTAAAAGCCTCTTAATTTTTCCCATCCCACCCTGATTGAAAACATTCCTTATTCAGCCAAAATGTGAAGGGTGGAGAGCAAAGGGCCCAGCTCAAGCTCCTGTTGGGATCAGCGACCCATCTTAGCCAGGGCAGGAGCTGGCTGGCAGTGGGTCACAGCATCCTGCTGCATCAAATCACTCCAATCCTGGCATTTAGAAATCCAGGGTAGTGTTCCCTGTCCCCCTCCCGATTTAAAGCTCTGGAGTCGTATTCTGTTCCGGTGTTAGTACAGGGCCCTGCCAATTTGGCAACAATTACCTTTACGCTGTCTCAAGAGCTGGCTCGTTACACAGATCTGTGACCAAAAAAAAGAGCTCTTAGGTGAAGCACTCGATCCGCTCTGGGGTGAGCACACATGGGTTGTAGGAGCGATACCTTTTGATTCATTCAGAGAACAGAGATTGTTTCCTGTTCAGAGAAGAAAACCCCAGCATTTTAAGGAAGGAACGCAGATTGAACAGGGATTTGGTTGTAAAGAGAAAAAGAGTTTGAAATGAGCTCGGCCACGGCAGCATCTACCAGCTTGGTGTTTGCTGTTCAGCGTGGTGATGTTTTACCCACAAATGGGTGACAGAGGGAAAGTAGCAAGTGGTGTAGCTGATCATTTCTGGGGCTGGTGGCCAGACTTGTTAATTTCTTGTTGTTTTTATAAACTAGTAAATTCCGGGCTTGTAAACAAGACCAGATTTGTGTTTGACAGGCTGTCTAAAAAGTGATTCATCCCGAAGGAAAACAAACAAGTCAGCCTTTGAGACAGGTTACCAGAGTGCTGAAATTGCAGTGGTCATCCGGAGGAGTGTAGCCAGCAGGTCAAGGGAGGTGATCCTCCCGCTCTGCTCTGCCCTGGTCAGGCCCCACCTGGAGTGTTGTGTCCAGTGCTGGGCTCCCTGTTATAAAAAAGACTGGGATCTCCTGGAGAGAGTCCAAAGAAGGGCTACGAAGATGATAAAGGGCCTGGAGCATCTCCCCTATGAGGAAAGGCTGAGAAGATTGGAACTGTTCAGCCTTGAGAAGAGAAGACTAAGGGGGGACCTAATTAATGTTTACAATTATCTTAAGCATGGGATGCAGGGGAATCAGCCAGCCCCTTTTCAGTGTCTGTGGGGACAGGACAAGGGGCAATGGCTGCAAGTTGGAGCACAGGAAGTTCTGCACCAACATGCGGAGAAACTTTTCCCCAGTGAGGGTGAGGGAGCCCTGGGCCAGGCTGCCCAGGGGGTGTGGAGTCTCCTTCTCTGGAGAGATTCCAGCCCCGTCTGGACGCCTATCTGAGTGAAATGTCCTAGGGAGCTGCTTTGGCAGGGGGTTGGACCCAATGATCTCTCGAGGTCCCTTCCAACCCCTACAATTCTATGATTCTATGATTCTATGATCTCCTCTGGCTGAGGTGGATCCTCCTGGATCTGGTGGAGCCTTCGGATGCTAAACTCCTAAAAGCCTGTGGGCCTGGATATGTCTCCAGAAACTTCTTAGAAACGTTCTCACCTTATTTCTGTGGTCGGGATGGAAGGTCCCAGATCTGGCGGCACGCACCGGTGCTTTCAGTGCAGTGTGGGGATGTTGGTGTGTTAGGAAGCCCTGGGGGTGTCAGCCAGACCAGCTGCCCACGTGTACTGACTGCTACCATGCACTGCCTCGTGCTCTAAACTGTCGCGACTTTGTCAGCCCTGTCCTTTATCCTACAGACTGAACTTAACCTCTAGAATTATATTGTGCCTCTGCAAGGGTTACTCGCGCTGCACAGTGCAATCGAACAACGCGTGCTCTCCCCATCAATCCATTATGGCCACAGGGCCCAACCTCGGTGAAGAGCGACCCGGCGGCGCCTGGCAGCTCTTAAACCCGCTTTCTGTTCTCTCCACCGCACTGTGCGCCAGGCACACGAGCGATTATCCATGAACACACCTGCCAGTTAACACCTCTGATATTATTGTCCCGCTGCGCTAATGAGGAAGAGAGAGTTAGGGCTTTGTACCTCATTTTCACCACGTGCGAGCTTTCACTCGGGTGGGAACAATGCGCTCCCCAGGAGTGCCGCTGCCCCGGTGCTTGCCGCTGGCAACTGCTTTGATTCGGGCACAGGGAAATTGGCACCTCTCTTTTCTTTGAGAGTTCCTCCTCCCCATTTATTGCCAGTTTATGTGGGAAATAGATTCAGCTGGCTGGAGTCAAAGGTAGGGTTTTCAATTAAAAAAAGGTAAATTTGTTTCCCTGTATTTAAATTATGCCTTTGAGGCATGAAAGGTCTGCGCTGTGAGGTACTGAATAGGCTTCTCGATAGCGCTTGAGAATGGAGGGGACTGGGAAATATTTGTGAGTCTTGCTGCAAGTCGGGAAAACTTGGCAGCAGACTGCTACATGGAGTTCTTCCCTGCTTGCTGCCAGGGTAGCCCTTAAACAAATAAAGAGGAGGACCAGTCAGACTGAAAAGTAGCTCTCCACCCTGGTGTGGCATCTGTTGGGTTTTGAGCCTCCTGGTAGGATGATTTGTTTCTTAGACTTTCCTCCCTCTCTGGTCATCAGTGGAAGATTTGTGCTGGATGGGAGCCTCTTACCCTCATGGTTGGGGTGCAGCTGTAACCCTGGAGAAAGAGGATCATAGCTGCTCCTCTGAAGGCAGACAACATGAGAGCTTCCAGGTCAGGGGGGCAGAGGAAGAGGGAGGACAAGCAGGGAGCCTCAGTGTGCCAGTCTGGGCAGTCACCTGGCTCATCATGTAAGGTGGTCTGAAGCCTTCACAAGGTCACAGTGACTCTCTCTGACTCTGTGTGGACCATCACAGGGCGGTTCAAGGCGAGGGTGATGCTCCAGCTGTGCCCTCCACTTTGTGTCAGGAGGGCTCTACAGAGGTGCTAGTCCAGCTCTGTGCCAACAAAGCATCTCTCCTTGGTAGTGCCACCCTCCTCACAGCAGCGGTGTTGGTTTTAGGGCCAAAATCTGTCAGTCGATTAGCAGTTCCCAAAGGGCATCTTGGAAAGGGGCATACAGCACAACAATGGAGCAGCTTTAGAGGGTGATTGTTCAGGTGCTCCATGGCGGGAGCGAAAAGGTGGCCAAGGATGCAGCCCAGGGGGCACCGTGCATGGTGCCTCTGGCAGGCACCCGTACTGTGGTCCCCATCCCAAGGCATGGACCAGCAGTGGACTGGGCAAGACTTAGCAGCCAAAAATCCCAGAGAAAAACACTCCAGAAAATCTTGAGGGACGCCAATGCCATGCCATGCGGTCTCATGAGCTCCCCCAGGCTTTGCTGCTGTTTGGGCTGCCAGGTGTGACAGGAGCAAGCTGATATTTCTCTGCCCTCTCGCTAGGTAGACACGAGCTTCTGCCCCTTGGGAGAGGTGCACTCATTCTGTAGCCCATGTGTATGGCACAGCCCAGACCTTCTGTTTGTTTTTCACCCTGTGTTTGGGCATGATTTTGGGTATGTCTGCAAGTGCCATAAGCATCTTAAAACAATGTGAGTTGCTTGTTCCATTACTGGAATCACATCCCAGACCCCACCAGCTCCCCAATATAATTTACAACTAAAAATAATTTATATATTCCCCAAAATGGGAGATGTTGCAAGAATATTAATAGAATGCTAGAAAACAAGAGTACCCATGTGTATCTGAGTGTGTTCAAAAGGACCTTTTTGCCTCAAAACTCTGAGCCAAAACCTCAGCATCTTGAAGTCTTGTTGTTATTTCTTGGGTAGAGCTGATTTTATTGTTTGGGGATTTTTGAGATAGGCTTTCACCACACGGTATTGTGTACTTACTTTTGGTGTGTAAAAGGGTGCCCTTAAACATGACAGTAGGAATTATTTCATAAAGATCCACACGATGTAGTAGCCTTCTTTCCTGCCTCAATTATCAAAGAAACCTCCGATGCAAATCTGCTGCCCCTTAAAAAAATATAATGCACTTTACTCCACAAAAGCCATTACTTGTAGTTGTTTGACCCAAATGCTTTTTTTTTTTGCTTTTTCTCAGCTTCTTGAGACTAGAATTTGTCTGGTTTGCTTACATTGTGCCTTGGGTTTTTGTTTGTTTTTGGATTGATTTGCCTGGAGAAGAGGAGGCTGAGGGGAGACCTTATCACCATCTACAGTTACTGACATGACAGGAGGGTGTAGAGAGGTGGGTGATGATCTCTTCAGCCAGGGGACAGGAGATGGGACAAGGGGAAATGGCCTCAAGTCGCAGCAGGGGAGGTTTAGATTAGATGTTAGGAAAAAGTTCTTTACTGAAAGAGTTGTGGGGATGTGGAACAGGCTGCCCAGGGAGGCGGCTGAGTCACCATCCCTGGATGTGTTTAAAAAAAGGGATGTGTTTAAAAAAAGTACTTAAGAGATATGGTTTAGCATAGGACAGGAATGATTGGACTTGATGATCTTAAAGGTCTTTTCCAACCTCGTGATTCTGTGATTTTATTGTTTGGCTATTTTTCCCAGGATTGTGAAAAATTTGTGTTCCTGAATTACCAGATTAAATTTTTTGACCACGCTACAGCCTTTAAAAGTTGTAAAATACAAAGAATTGGAATAAGCTGGCTTTTCCAACGGTGCGCTGTGTGCTAGGGTAGAGACAAAGCAAGGGTAACCAAAAAATACGTGCCTTGTTCCGCTTCTCAATGCGGTCTCTGCCACGACTGCCCTCCAAACATTCTGGCCAGGCTCACCTTGAAGAGCTTTAGTCATTCGGTTTCGCTCCAAAAATGCTGAACTTCTTTTGAACCAGTTTTGGTAATCTTGACGGATTTGCAAGGAAAAGAAGAAGTCTTACGGAGTCGAGTAGGAATGCATTCCTCAGTTATACATTGCTTCGCTCGGATTTTTCACAGAAACAGATGAAACTTAAATGCCAGAGCATGATGCTAATTAAAGCGATAGTCTAGTCACAAAAGTGGGTTGGTTTCCCCCACCATCCCCTCCCCACCCCCCCGACCATGTCTCTCATTCCAATCGATGTTTATTTGTATTGCTGTCTGAATTGGTTTTGGACGCTGACCTTATGATGTTTTCCCAAGTTGAGACCTCACCAAGTGAAATATGGTTTCCTCAGACCGACAAAGGAAACGAATTAGCTGGGACCGGTTATTTAGATCGTGTTGTGCAACAAAACTAAAGGGAAAAGTTGTTGGCGTAGCTCCAGGCCAGCTGTGGCTCATCGGACAGAGCTGACTCAGAGGATATCAGACAGTCCGTGCTGGAGGATGCTGCGCATGGTGATGGGGTGGCTTGGAAAAGGCTCCTGGCTTGTTTTTAAGGGGGGTGGGAGAGGAGAAATAGTACAAAGCCAAGATGCTTCTCGCATAGTTCAGAATAACCTGTGTGATGCAGGGACCCACAGGTTGAAGTGTGTAATTACAACGCTGCCCAGTAATAGCCTGTGCCTGAGCTGCACCGGCTAAAGCTTGGAGGGGACCCGCCTCAGGACTTGGGCTGTAAAAGTGGCTACGATTGCTGGACGCCACAGTCTGTTGTGCTTCCAGCTGCAGCTGGCTGAAACCATCCCTAAAAATAGAGGCTGGCCTGTGAGTCACAAATTACGAGTCTGAGAAGAAATTAGATTAATAGCCCTCTGCATCGAGTGTGTTGGAAGCCTTCCCCTAGATGTATTTTGGGGAGAGCATCCCTGTCCCAGCCCTGCATGGGTACCATTGGTACTCAGCATAGCTCCATCCCTGTGTGATGGGTACAGTAATAGGGATTTGGAGAGAAAATCCTTATAGGTGACTATTTCCATAGACAATCTCCATTCCCACTTCTCCCCCCCTTTAGGACTCTGCCTGAGATGCTGCTTTTGATGAGGGTTAAAACTGTTTTTCTTTGTTTGTAAAACTCAAACTCTTAAAGAAATTCACCTCCATTGCTCTACAACATACTGTGGCTTTTTGGCAGAGGATCTAAGAGTGGGACTCCCTTTGTTTGGGACGCTGGGTTGATTGAGCTTTGTAGGTATTTGCCACTTTTGTTTGTTCCACTTCATTTGAAAAGGACAGTGGCAGGGTTGAATCACAGAATCAGCAGCTTGCCCCTCTCTGAGGTGCATGATGTTCTACGCAGAGCCCCTTCTGTTGGCCTTGGCAGGACCAGCAACTGGAAAGGGAGGGGGGATTAGCTGCTGGAGTAACTACACTGCTTTCTGGGAAAAAGTTAGCATGAAAAATACTGAGCCTGAGCCTCAGGGCTGTGGAAAGAAGCCTGGCAGCTTCCTTAGGAAACCGAGCGCTTTCTAAGAACAAACAGAAAGCTTCTAACTCCTTTCTCTTCTGATCAATACAAGCGTTGGTGACAGTGGTTTCATCCTCTCTGCTTGCATAGCATCTCTGACGTCCTCCTTGCCCCACTCTGTCATGCTCAGGGCTGCTAGCGTCCCACCTTCCCGGCACAGTGGCTGCAGCAGCAGCCCTGGTGAGCCAGGCACCCTTTGCTGAGCTCTGCTGGCTTGTGCCTTGGCGGAGCTGTGATTTCTGCACGGGGCTTTCCGAGGCTTCCCAAAGGAGACCTAAGCTTATGATTCAGATCTGGGGTGTGACAGGCTTCCCTTCATCTAGATTCCAGGCTGGATTTAAAATAGCTCATGGCTTAGCGGCTCAGCTTGGTTTTTCTTTCCTCTTTTGGTTTGAGACATTCATATTCAGGTCCTTCCTATGGAAGCTAGGAAGATGAGATGGATGTGTTCGGGAGCTGTTTGTTTAGCTTGGGTACCACAGTACATTTGTTTTCCCGTCAGTGTATGAAGGGACTAGATAAATATGCAACCGGTTTGTGAGAACACAGTTCTGTTTCCCAAAGCCGTCGTGAGGATCTTCTGCTCTCCTTCCTATGTGAAGTGACACCATAGCTGGAATTCACATTAAAGGAAATATCCAGCGTGGCATAATCTGCTTCACCGCTGCAGCCGTATTTACTGTTCTTAATGACAGCGGTTCCGTATCTGCGGCTCAGTTTCGCCGCTCTCCGCGTGCGTTGAGCGTACAATTTCCTGTTGCACATGAGCTGGCAAAAATCGAGCCGATGCTTTTCCACACAGCTTGGGTTTTATTCACCGATATCCACATGAGACACGGGATTTACCGACAGAAAGTTTCAGAAGGACACCTTGCTTCGCCCCAAACCTGAAGGAATTGAAAGCGCTGAGGAACGAGACAGGCATTCTTCTCCCACACCGTGACACCTCTGGCACTGTCAATAAAGCCCTGCTAATTCCTAATAGTTTCCAGCTCTGGCCGATAGCGAGAAGCAGGGCATGCCCTCGCTTCACCCAGTTAACCTCTGGCAGTGCCTCAGAGATGACCATGGGTAACTTTTAATCTGAGGGGATCCCCTCGGATGGTCCCACCTTGCAGAAGCCAGTTTGCCTTGGGGCCTTCCGAGGTCACCACTGCAGCTTTTGAAAGAGGATGTGGGAAGCGCAGCAATGGTATTTTGTCTACTAGACCCTGAGAAAGGGTGGGGTTAGACTTCTAGAAGTCCAGATGCTGTTTCTGAGAGGAGGAAGCAAAGTCAGGGAGAGACAGGAGCTCACGTAGGAGTCTCTTGCAAGGGGAAAGTAGGGAAGGGATGGTGAACAGAGAGAAGGGGTACAGCCTGAAGCTGCTTCCCATCCTATTCACAGCGTGGCCCTTCTGCCAGCACTCACTCGGAGGTTTGGTGTCGCAAGGAAGAATTCCAGACGCATTACTCATTTATGTTAGAGTCTGCTTGACCTGATACTGTAAAGCTGGGAAAACAGACTTGAAACAAAGGGGCCAGACACGAGCGAGCAGAGCGGTAATGACTTTACAGTAAACCGCGTCGTCTCGAAGAGGTTAATAATGTCCTCCTATTTTACTGAATGTATTAAAACTCTTAGTTAAATATTGTATGTTACTGGAAGGGAAATAAAATTTTATTTAAAGTGGGAGCGCTTTAATTTTATCACATTTCCTTTGATTTCCTCAAAGTCTCCAGAATTGATTTTACAAGACTTTCAAGGCGGATGGTGTATTTATAGTTTCGCTAGGTTTGCTGCTGGAAAACGAAGTGAGCAAGGCTCCACAATTACCATCACTGAAGAACCGAGCCCTGCCAGAACTTACACATGTGCAACTGAACGCCTGTGAGTATTCTCCGTGCGCTAACTCCAGCTACTCACATGAGTAAAATTAAGAGTAGCTTAACTGCGTTGCAGGTATTGTTTCCTCAAAATTAAGTAATTTGGTTTTGGAGGCTGTGCAAAGACCTGGTGTTATGCAGCTCCCATGACCCCTGAAATAACAAAGCATTGTAAAGACTGCATGAAAACGACTTCTTTTGTTAAAACATTACTGAGGCGAGTGCTCCCCTCCCCGCTCCGATCGATATAATCTGAGCGTTACATCATTTCATCTAATAGAGCTGCACGTTTATGTACTTTCTCTGTGCAGAGCCATATGAAATGAAAACTAATGAGGTTCAAAAGGTTTCTGAACGTTTCCAAAAATGGGAGGGGGAGGGGAAAGTAGTTTCATTTCAGTTTCCCATCTGGAAACTGCCGGAATTGAAGAGGGAAGGGCTCTACTTTTTTCCACAAGATCCTCTTGAGATCTTTTGTTACTGTGAATTCACCCTCAAGGACCTGCAGAGAGGGTCTATTCCCAGATGTTTTCCCAACCTGCCTTTTGGGAGAGACCCCTGGGAATTTTCCCACTCGCTTTCCGCTGGCACAGGTTTTGTGCGGGGTACGAATCCCACCTCGCAGATGGGGCTGAGATGGAGCAATGGCTGGCTGGCAGGGCAGGGCTGTGTGGAGGCAGCAGTGCATCCCTGGCTCCACACCTGGGCTGTCACAGCCTGCTGGTGTCCTTCACCTTCCTCCCTTGGGCCCCAAGGATGGTTGCCATAGGTATGTTTCCCCCCTCCCCATCCTGCTTGTTGTTTGGGCTCATATCCTTCGTGCGGCCTCAGTGTTGGATCCTTTCCAGTTGTTTCAGCCAAGACTACGTTCACTTCTTTGCAATGAAACGGTTTTCACCCATAAGCGGTTGAGGGTCCAGTTAGAGGCGGCCTTCTTTCCTGAGTGACATTCCCACCTGCTCTTTAATTCTCATGCATCCTCTCCTGATGAAAAGCACTTTCTGGGACACCTCGTCAGGCCGCTGCCTGTTCCCCGCTTACAGGGCAGGAGTTCTCCGATGACAGGTCTGCCATTTCAGACAGGATTAATTACTCTATCTAACAGCTGCCAGCTCCCTGGGGTGGCTAACTTTTAATAACTCTCCCCACTTTCTGTAAGATGGCTGGGGGGAGGGGAGTGGATTGTGCTGCAGCTCTGGCTCCTGGGAGCCTTTTTTCTTTCAGTTGTGACACCCAGGCCTCTCACAGCATTTACACGGAGGGTGCTTGTGAACTACTTGTGACAAGTTCCCCTGGCTATGGCCAAGATCCTTTCAGGTGTATATTTTACAGGATGATGGTTGGGTTTTGGGGATAGCTCAAAGTTTGGGGGTCAGAACTGGCTATCTTTAAAGTTGTTCTGAATTTTGGAGCTTGGTGGCAGGAGTCCACCCTTCCTTTGTGGATCCCAGCCCACCCTTCAGGCATCCCAGCGTTATCCCAGGTCAGAAAAAGCTGTTTCAAGTCTTGAAGCAAACAAAATGCCTTTCCCCCCTTGCAGCCTTTCCTACTGTATACGGACTTCTGCTGAGTCTGGCGGGGGCAGGAGGGAATGGGGAAACAACCCAGGGGCAGGGAGACCACCAAGGAAAGACAGGCTTTTTCCCAGCCTGCCTGCAGTGGACAGAAGCACTCTGCCTGCTGCCTGTCTCTCTGCTGAAGCTGGGGAGGGGGGCGAAGAAAAGGCCATCATTGAAAAGCACATCTCCTCACAGGTACTAGTTAACTCATTTAAATGTCACTTAGCAGACATCATGTAGACACAACCCTGCTGTTTAAAACACTCTATCTGCTCATAATCACTGCAGGGGGAGTGAAGGCAGCTGTAATGAGCCTGTGGGATCGATAATTGCTCTTAAGAGTCTGTTTCTGCCTGGTTCTAAACACTGGCAAATACAGAGGAATGCCCAAGTTTGAGCGCTGCAGCTTGGCCGCCCGCTCTGTCAGGACTGATGCTGTAGAGAGCCAGAGCAACAGCTGCCTCTCAAGATGGGACCGTGGCAGTGGCTATGGGTGAGGGAAGGTACAGACCATCCCAAAATACACCCCAACCCCTCTTGGGTTCCTCCCTAGGGACAGCAGCAGCACCAGCCAGGCTATGTGGCTCTCGGCCACATATCCACTTCCCTGAAGCTGCAAAATTCAGTTTTTCTTGACACTTCATACCACCCTCCCCCTCCCAGCTCCTGTGAAGAATCTTCCTCTTGAATTAGGCATGTTGGCTAGAGCATAACCCCTGTGACAGTGCTCGCGGGCAGGCGGCATCCTCCTTTCACTCCTGCTCTGCAGCAGCGAGCCTGGCTTATCCGCCCTTTCCCACATACGCTTCCCCCTCCCTTCCCATTAAGGCTTGTGTCTTGTTCTGACAAATCTGAGCTGTTTAAGCCGTATACACTTACGATGTATGGCTCCTACAGTCGATACACCTCTTAGCTCCTTGTCACTCACAGGTTGCTGTCAAATTCATGTGTTCTGCCAGTAAATAGCACGGAATAAATAATGTCACTGATAAAGAGGCTGCACGACGTTCCCCCAGGCTGGGGGAGCTGAACGGATACCACTCGCCGGCCTGCTGCAGCACCTGCTTAATGACTCGCAGCTTCCTTGGGTGTCAGCTGGGTTTATGTGTGTCTCTGTTGTACTAATCACTAGACAATGGCTCTTCGCTTTCTGCGTGCCGCCGCCACCTTGGAGGTTTTGTTAGAACCCGACGAATGACTGCTTTTCCACCACAGAAGCCTTCAGTTCTGCTGCCTGCCGCTCAGCAGCTGCTAAGGCTAGAACTGAGCAATCGCTGAAGTGACAGGCCTGAAACACGGGGTTGGTATTTGCTGCGTGAGCAAAAGCTGTGAACAAGAGCTGTTAGGGTGCTCCAGTGTGACGCACTCCCAGAAGTTCACTGTAGATAGCTCAGTGTTTGCCTGCAAAGGAAAATCAATTAAAGTAGCAGGAGAGCCAAGGAGAGGCTTGGAGCAAGGCACTGATACAATTACAGAGACAGCGAAACCCAAGTGCTCTCCCAAGAGCTGACTAACGTGTATGGTAGAACTGTTAACGTACCTGATGCAATACTTTTGAAAGCAAAATCCTGTTCATTTCCTCTGGTAGGTTTGTTTCACGCTGAACGAGACATGTAGTTGGAACACAATTATTTCAGGGCTGAGCAAGATGTGCTGGCTAGTGCCCCCTGCCTTTCCTCCCAGCTGGCCCCGGTGCTGGAGCAAGGAGCTGGTGTCTGGCAGGGTGCTGTCCCACAGCTAGGGCTGGCTGCAGGGCAGTGGTGTCCTGGGGAGCCCTCTTGGCCTGAGAGCAGCACATCGGTCTGGCTGGGAGGGAGGCAGCCAGCCAGGTGCTGTGCCCCGGCGGGCCTGTGAATTGGGACCCCACAGCACATCTGAGTATCTCCCATTGTTGTTTCTCTATGCAGGTGCTGAGAGAAAGGCTTGCTTTCCTTTTTCTCAGCCAGTTTCTTTGCACGTTGCCATCCCCTTCCCCTCCTCGCCTGCCTCATGAAACTGGCTGCCTGCCTGCCCTCTTCAGATGGTCCCTCCCCGTTTCAGGTGCTGTGCTGCTCCCAGGAGGTCCGGGGTGGCACAGGGCTCGGGTCACCTCCTTCCTCAAGTGTGGTGTGTACAGGTCTGGTTTTGCTATCCATGGTATCACCAGCAGTGCCATGTCTGTTGCTGGGCTGTGGGTTTTTACTCCGTTGGCTGGAGTTTTCGTGTTTAAGCACATAATTGCTTTATCTTGTAGTAATAGATAGGGTTGGAAACAGAGAGCAAATCATAAAGGGTCTAATAAAGAAAAATGGAAAAGCAGATTCCAGTACCTCTTTGGCTTTGTTAACTTAAGGGGCAGCAATATTCAGGCCTCTCTCCTCACTGCTGGTTTTAGGGTTTCTCTCTCCTGTTGAGAGCCGGAAAGCCAGGCCATGGGTACCATCACGAACAGGTACCGCTGTCGCTGGGGAGAGACCAGGCAAAGCAAAAAAAAGCAGACTTGTGGCCTGTAATTTCAGCTTCAGACTGTTTGTATCGGTCCTGAGAAGCAGCAGCATGGAAGGAGGGAGCCCTGCCGTTGCGTGAGGCTGTTGGGTGCAAGAGCTACACAGCAGCAGCAGAGGGAAAACTGGGCATCATCATCAGCAGTATTTCCCAGTGAGTGAGGCTGCTTCAGAGAAGTAGAGATGGTTGCGCTGACAAAATGCTTTCTGGTTATTTTATTCTCAATGCAAGATGTCTGCTCTGGGAGTTGCAGCTCTGAAATTTTACCCTCTAAAATGAACCCCCAAGTACTCCGGAACAAGTCAGAGAAAGGCCTGACGCTTCCTCTGGGTGACCTTTACTTGCTGGTATGCCAGGCAAAGGCAGAGGTTCTCAGCGTGGGGACGAATGTTCCCCATGGGGCTGTGCAAAAATGCTTAGGCTGGCATTTGTGGGGGGAGTGGGGCATGAGCACCAGCATCTTTATTTTCCAGCTGCATTTGCCCTAAATAGCATCATTTCAAGGAGGTGTGTCTGCTGCTTCTCAAGGAAATCACATCTTTAGGCACATAAGTCTTTTATTTTTATTATTATTATTTTAAGGGTAGGTAAATATCATGCACATTTGTTTTAAATCTTCTGGGTTTATTTTTAGGCAGGGGGCATTAATGAGACAGAAATGTCGTTCTGGTGTATGAAAGCACTCTTCCTCTTAAACGATATGCCATGTACCGATCAGAAATAATACGCCGAAGGACAGCAAATAGCATTTCTAATTGGTCCTGTGTACATTTGAATATGAGTGGGAATGAAGTGCTCTGGGATGTGTTTAAAGGATGATACTGCCGCTTTAGTTTTTGTCCGTAATGACTTGTTTGTCTATCTGGCAAAGCCATGTCTGATGGACTGCCCTTCGGTAGATCCCTGATGTTCTTCCTGGAGGTGTGCACCTGAGGACGCTCCCAGGGACTCCCCAGTGCCACGTTTTCTCAGAAAATGGGCTCCAACAGGGTAACTTTTCAGAGCAGAAAACAATTCAGGTTAAAAGAAGTCCTTTTGCATCCTCAGAGGACAGGTCCTTCCCCTTGTCTTGTTTTTGAGCCCAGTGTCTTGTCCTGTGCTACAGTCTCCAGCCCTCTCCCTGTGTCCCCGGGCAAGCCACCATCCCTCTGCCATCACTACTGATGCTGGCTCCAGGATGCTCCTCGGCTCATCCCAAGAGGCACACCCCCGCCCCCGGGCGTTGCAGTCATCTCTGCTCATTCTCAGCTGAAGGTGCCCTGAGATCCCCAGCTGAGGAAAGATGACTCCCTGTCTTCCCAGAAGGCTCCATCAGAGGCAAAGTGCAACAGCAAGAGCAAAGCAGATTGGCAGCTCCCCTCCCTGCCTCTGTGGCAGGCTAACGTGGGTGATGGAGAGCCCAGACATAAACCAGAACCAGGCCACCGAACTGCTGTTGTGGATCACTCCCTCCTTTGCAGAATTAGTTTTTTTAAGAGGTGAATTTTGGAGCCTCCCCAAAGTAAGGGCACGGAAAAGTGATGGGAGTGAAGATGATGCCGTGGTACTGCCCTGGGCAGTTGCGTTGGCTTCCTGGCCTGTTGCCCATTTGTAGTAGGAAATTGTGGAGTTTTTATTGGAGGGTAGCTACCAATTGGTGTCAATCTGCTGTGGAAACTTGAGACTGCTTAGTAATATCTGCAAGGTTGTTTCTTTGTGAGTTTATTTACATTTGGTTTGCAGTCAGAAGCATGAGGAAGTACACTGTGGAAGGCAACAGGAGCAGCTCTCGAGCTGCTGGTACCAGCTGAAGCTCCTAGACAGCAAAATCACATTCCTATTTTCTCTCTAAATAATTCAAAGGGGGGAAAAAAAAACCACCAACCCCTAACATCTTTGTCTGTAAAGACTTTGTTTATACTAAGGAAAGTTTACACAGCTTGTGGAGACTTTAATTTGTAGGAAATGAAACTTCTGTATCTTCTCCATCTTATATATGTGGTCACCGCCTCATTCCAGCTCACAGCACTGCTTGGCTTAGGACTTCAGGGTTATCAGGAAGATTTCAGTAAGGAGAAATGTGAAATCTGTGGGTCACATCCAGCAGTGCCCCACCTGCTGAGCTTGGTGTTGAGATGTTGCAGGAGGCACAGCTTTGCTGGACAGTAACGGGGGAGACATCGCCAATTTGTGGGCACGGGAACCAGGAAAGCCACTGGTTGCAGAGAAGCAGCATCAAAGTGGCAGCCTGGGCTCTGATTCCCGATTCCCACCAGCTGGAGGAGGATCAGGAAGAAGCCAAACCTTCCGGTCAAACCTGATGGGAAGCTTACAGTGACCTGGGTCACTTTAAAAATGAAAAAAAAAAAAAAAAGACAGACTCCTGGGTGAACTTTCTATATCCTCTGATCCTTTGCCTCTGCACATCCTGCTCCCGTGGGCAGTGGGAATGACAAAGCCTGAACTGTACTTGAAATATTTTTAGTCCAGACTTGCAGCAAGAGGTGCCGGACATTTTCTGGGAGAGCACATTCCCATGGGCCTTCAGAAACATTTGGGTTTAGCCATAAGTCAGCTGCCACCTGAGCCTGGCACTGGTGCTGCCTATCAGTTAGCTGAAGCAGGTGTGCTTGTGCTCGTGAGAGGCACTTGTTGCAAATGAACACAGTACAGAAACAAAAATGACATCAGAGGGCACTCCAAATCTGTGGCCGGTGAATGCGTTTTGTAAAGTATTGAAATCCTTCCTGAGGTGCAGGGGCAGGGGAGTGAAAGAACCAAAGGGAACTTTAAGATGCCTTCAGTGGCAGCCGCCGACGCTGCCACCCGTGCTTGGTGAGAAAGGGTTCTGGGATGCAGGCCACCGTGTTCTCTGTGCCCCATGCTGCTGGTGTTCAGGTCTCCCAGGGTGGCTATCTCTCTGATAGCCTCCCAAGTGAAACCACCAGTTGGCAGAAACCACCTTCATGCCTGGAAGTAGCACCCTGGTCGTGCTCCTCCTCTGATAAACAAGAAGGAAGCAAGAGTGTCATTCTGGTGTTTTCAGTAGGTTTCCCTTGCCTTCCCGGGGAGTTCAAGTGCTCCCGTGGCTCTCAAGGCCTTCTTTGTTTAGCCTGGCGCGGCTTAAAGTTTTCCACTGAGCCATGACCAAGCCTCTATGGTAGCATCCACTCTCCCTCACGTGTGGATGTCTTTTAAAACCAAAATAATAGCAATGATAAATAAATAGTGCAGTCCAGGGCTCCTGTGAGAGAGGATGCAGCCTTGTAACGATTAAAGGTCAAAACATAAAGACCAAACAGGAATTAAGGGGTGGCGGGGGTGTGTGGGACGAGACGCAGCGGGGGTTGGATGTGACCAGGGACATCAAACTGGCAGCCACGCTGCCAGCCGGTGGCTTCCGACCCAGGTGGTGGTACTCCTGCTGTATGACCTCAAAGTGGCAGGGACCCTCACGCTGAGGAGAAGTCCGTGATGTGCGGTTGCGCTGGCCCAATGGGCCACCCCAAAAACACAGCCAAGGGAGGTAAGCAGGGCTGCATGGAGGCTTGCTCTCCTGTGCACTGTGCTGGAGGTCTGCCATGGACTTGGTCCAGCACATCTGATGAGTACTAAAGTCACTGTGTTGTTTTTTTTTAAAGGGGGGGGGGGGAAAAAACCCCTAGATTTATTTTCAAGACGGATCATGATGTCTTTAACTTACTTTCCCTTTTTTTTTTTTTTTAAATAAAGATGGGTGCACGGAGGGAGGGACCTCTACCACACAAAATCAATATAAATTACGGTGCTGTAAAAGACGAGGCCGTGCATAGGCGCTGCGGCAATGGCCGAACCGAATCCCCTTTGTGCAGGGAGTACTTAGCTCTTTCATAGCGTTTGTGGCTGTAGTGGTAGCTGAGCTATTACAGGAACAATTGATGAGGCTAGCTGACGTCAATACTTGAAAGGAACTTCACCTGTTTTAGAAGCAAAAATAAAAACGGATGTCTGTTAAAAAATATAATTTAAGGTAATCAGAATGCCATATAATAAGAGCTCTATTGCATGTAATTGGTGCTTCTCCCATTTAGCGTAGCAGTTTGTCTGTATTCAATTTCCTCACATGGTTTGGTTATTGCTTTTGGTCATTACTATCTATAGCTAATGACAAGTAAACTTCTGTTCTTTTTTTTTCCCCTCGTTCCTTTCAAAACAGCCTCATGTCATTTTGTGTTTGAGGGGAAGATGCACATGTATCTGGCTGGGCAACATCCTAGATAAGTTTTACAGCTGTGGGCTGCTACTTTATTCCAAGGAAGGAATGGTGAAGGATCTAAACAATATAAAAATTCACAGAAACATGGGCTGAAATAAAGGTTTGTGAAAAAGTGCCTTCCAAGCCCTGAAGAAAAGTAACTCTTGCCTTGTCCGTGGCAGAGATCCCCTTGTTGGTGATCCCAAGGTGTGTTAAACCTTGTGTGTTCACAGATGGGTGCCCTGGACTGTCAGCATGATGCTCCTCACCATGGGCTCCCGTGCTTTGTCCGTGAGGACGTACAGCCGTCAGTCCAGGTAGTTTCGGAGGCACCCTGTCTCTTCTTCCCTCTGGTGCTGGGCACAGCATCTCCAGCTCATGCAGCGAGGCAGGCTGACCTCTCTGTTGCCCTTTGGCGTTTGGCAGGAGAGGCTTTTTTAACGTGCTCCCTTCACCAGACTGCTCTCCCTCGCAGCTCCTCCACCCTGGCGCTAGCTGCTTGTGTTATCAGAGCTCACCGCCCAGATGATCTGGTATATGGGTCTCCGTCCAGGATATATTAACTCGAAAAGGAGCATCGTCAAGTTTAACAGCTTTCCTTTCTTGTGCCAGCTGCTGTAATTTCTCCTGTCACCTCTGGGTTGTTTTTTTCCCTGAAGACTGAGACAAAACCCCTCACAAAAAGCAAGAAAGTCTCTTATTTCAAACAAGCCCTGTTTAAGGAATGCCCCCCTCCCCAGGCGACTGCTGAATCCTCTCCTCGGACGTGTAGAACCTGCCAGCTGAGGCGCACGTATCCGAGGACCGTATTTTTGCTGAATGTTTACACTTATGAGATTTCTGATGAGATTACTAGGTGACCTCCTAAAGCCCTTTCCCACCCAATTATTTATGATTCTGGGCTGCTCTAAGTTCTCATAATGGCTCCTTTATGACTCCTTACATAGTTTACTCGCTATTGAAGTTAAATGAATTGGTTAGTAAATTCCTGGGTGCCCCTTTTTATAACTCAGTCGAGTGCTGTATTTTGTGGCTCCGGAATCCTTTGGCACCTCATCTGTTCTCCATGAACTTTCAGAAACCACTGCTCAAGGTATCGTGCTTCCTTCTATTAGCTCTGTTAACAATCTCGGGCGCTCGTCGTTCAGTCCTGCGGGTTTATAAATGCTTTCCCAGGAATTCTTTTCATCTTCCCCTTTTGATTTACTCATGGTTCAATCAAATCATCGGTAGAATTTGAGCCCCAGAATTCTTCCCTCCTTGATTACAAAAAGGCAGCAGTAATTAGCGAGGAGAACTCAGTTTCCCAGCACAGGAGAAATGGTCTTGGTTAAGGTGGTCAGCAGAGACCCAGGAAGACCAGCTCCTGCTGTACACTGTGTGGCTGGCTTGCTTCATGATTTCAAACAGATAGCATACAAATTATATGTCTGGAAGGGAAAGTTGGTGGGGAATCACAAATAAATATTTGATCTGAGTACCAACAGGGCTGACCGCGCCAACCACATCTCCTTTAACCACTTTGCTTTGAAATTCGCGTTCTGGAGGTTCAGCAGCAGGTCAGGCAGGGTACGGCAAAGTGGAATTGGAATCACAGAATCATATTTCTGGGTTGGAAGGGTCCTCGAGAGATCATAAGGTCCAACCCCCTGCCAAAGCAGCTCCCAGCTCATATTGCACAGGTCAGCATCCAGACAGGGCTTGAACATCTCCAGAGAAGGAGACTCCACATCCCTCTGGGCAGCCTGTCCCAGGGCTCCCTCACCCTTACTGGGGAAAAGTTCTTCCGCATGTTGGTGTGGAACTTCCTATGCTCCAACTTGCAGCCATTGTTCCTTGTCCTGTCTCCACAGACATTGAAAAGGGGCTGGCCATTGCCCCCTGCATCCCATGCTTAAGATATTTATAAACATTAATTAGGTCCCCCTTAGTCTTCTTTTCTCCAGCCTGAACAGTCCCAGCTCACTCAGCCTTTTCTCACAGGGGAGATGCTCCAGGCCCTTAATCATCTCTGTAGCCCTCCTCTGGACTCTCTCCAGGAGATCCCTGTCCTTTTTTATCCCAGGGAGCCCAGAACTGGACACAACACTCCAGGTGGGGCCTGACCAGGGCAGAGTAAAGGGGGAGGATCACCTCCTTTGACCTGCTGGCCACACTCCTCTTGATGTACTCCAGGATCCCATTGTCTCTCTCAGCCTCCAGGACACCCAGGTCCTTCTCCACTGAGCTCTTCTCCAGCAGGTCACCCCCAGCCTGTACTGATAGAAATGGTTGTTCCTTCCCAGGTGCCAGACTCTCCACTTGCTTTTGTTGAACCTCATCTGGTCTCTCCCTGCCCAGCTCTCCAGCCTGTCCAGGTCTCGCTGAATGGCAGCGCAGTGTTCCTGAGTGTCAGCCACTCCTCCCAGCTTTGTATCATTGGGCACTTGCTGAGGGTCGATGCTGTTCCCTCATCAAGGTTGTCAATGAAGATATTAAACAGGACTGGACCCAACACTGAGCCCTGGGGAACACCGCTAGTCACAGGTCTCCAGTCAGACTCTGCTCCACAATTAGACAAGTTGACACCACAATTGGAACAATGCTAATAAAAAAACTGTAATACCTGTAACCATCCAATGTTTTTTCCCTTAATCCTCTCAACAAGAACAGCAATAATGACATGAATCTGAAGGACACCTCCCTGTGCGACCTGTCCTAGGGAACCTGCTTTTGCAGGGGGGTTGGACTCAATGAGCTCTGAGGGTCCAACCCCTGCAGTTCTGTGAATCTGATCAAACCTTGACTGAATTGGGCTTAATAAGAAATACGGAGGTGAAAGCTCCCTTCAAAATAGGAACAATCTTAAATAATTTGGACAAAGCTGTAATAAACTGAACCATTATTCAGATTAGGGTTACATGGCTCCTATATGCAACAAATGAAAAATGGGATTAGAAAAGCCCCAGCTGAAGGTTCCTGGGCATCGGGGGCACCGATGTTGGAGTGAATCTCATGGCAACGAGACCTATGGGCCAGGCATATTTCTGAGTATGTGCTGGTCTCGTTCCTGAGGATGTACTGGTCCCAAAACATCATGCCTGTGGAGAGGCCATCCAGTTAACTCTCTTCAAAACCCTTCCTGCACGTTTGTCATCAGAAAAACTTCCACGTGATCCAGAGAAGAAAGGCGCCCTGGTCCTGATTCTACACACACGCATATGTTTACACCCATGAATTAGAGTGGGAACATTCATGTGCAGAAAGCTTACCATATGTGTTAATCTTTGCAGGACTGACGTGCCCAGTCCTGATACGGATCCTTGATGGAGCTTGTTTTTCTGCCAAGTGTTTATCCTGAGTTCCAAATGGGCCAGTCCTCCCTCATGGCAGGGTGTGAGCTTCCCCCACAGCAAGATTTGCCTGCAGAGAGATTTCCTGCAGCAGCTCCAAAAATATGTCCCTTGGAGAACACTTTTTCCCACCTTCTGCAAGTCTCAGCCCATGTGATATCCAAACTTTTCTGTGATGTAGCATCCTTCCTTTACTGGAGAGAACGATGACGGCTGCCTCTTCTCCATCAGGCTTCTCCAGAGATTTGCTTTTTCTGTTTTGGTAGCTTTTCAGTGCGGTTGATCTTTGCCCGTGGATATAAGGGGCAGCGGAGTTTAATGTCATCCAACTGTACTTGTACACCTCAAGTTTTTGCTCTCCAGGTGTCAAGAGCAGAGAAGGACTCTTATCAAAAGAAATTATTTAATTTCCTATTTAATTTCTTATTTATCAAATGTTCTTTCAGCGCCTCAACCCCAACGGTTAGTTACAAGTGACGAGAAGTAGTTTATTAGATTTCACCGAGCATAGGCAGTATTTTGACGGGTGGGTATCTGCTGGAAAACAGACCCCGATCTTTAAAAGAACCTGTTGTGCTGTGTTTCTGAACAGCCCAAATCCACAGCACACCTCGGAGCTCTGCTCCTGTAGATCCCAGCTCTGTCTGCAGCGTCCCTCATGTCTCCCTGCGTTCCTGTTTTGTGGCAAGAAATCCTGTCCAGCAACAATATTTTGCTGAAATTTTCAGCAAAGCTCTTGCCATCCTCCTTCCTTCTTCCTCCCCTATGGTTTCATTCACTTTCACACTTGCAGATGTCCCTTCTACAGCTGATCACTCACCTCCCTGTTAAATGGCAAATAACGGAAGTTTAACCGGTAGATTTGCCTGAGGGAGACTGCAGGTGCTTAAACACAGCCCTTGCACCCAAAGAACATACAGAATGAGCGACGCACAGCTTCGCCAACTGGTGTTCACAGCTGGAATGGTATGTGAACCACAACAAGCTTCCTTTCACTGATATAAACAAGATCCTGTACCACAGAAGCTGGGGACTATCCATACTCATGAACATAATGTAAGATTTATTGGGTTTTTTTCCCAGTTAGCCATTTACAAGGTACTTGGTACAGAAACCAAGTTGAAATCTGTGTGAGAGGGAATGAAACTGGGCAGCAATAGAGATTCCTCAATGTACTTAAACCCATGTCATTCGTGTTCCTAGAAGTATCACAATTTTCTAAGCTTCCTGAAAGTGTGAACTGTATCTCTGTTTCCCACACACTCCACAGACACAAGTCATCTGTTAAAATAGGCTCTGCAATAGTCTGAGAAACGCCTCTGTATCGAGCGTGCGTGGTTTGGCATCCACGCTCCAGGCGGATGCACAGGAGAAGGGCCTGTGGCAGGAGTGGGGTGACTGCTGTCCCAGGGGCAGGTGGCAGCTGAGGACTTGTAAGGGGAAGCAAGACATTTGTGGGAAGGAAGCCTGCTCTCCCAGCCCTTTCCTCTCGTAGAGAGATAATTGGGTCAACCAAGCTGGATGACAGGAACGTTCGCATTGGTGTGTGCGTGTATATGCCTACATGGAGCTTCGGCCTCAGGACCTTTGCTCTGGCACTTCCATAAGCTTCTCTACCCTCTTTCTAAGCAGAATAGTTACTTTCTCAGTGACCAGAAGCAGGTCTGGGACACACAGAATTGCAGCTCTGGTTCGTGGGACCATCTGTCCAAACCAAGCAGGTGTCCCAGTGCTGGGATAATGATGTGAAGAGCCACATCTCTGAAGGCTTTGTTAACAAATCTCTGTGGGGCATGGCAGCAAGGAGGCGATGCTGTGGGTTGCCTGTGGAGCGTGTTGCCCAAACCCAAGTATGTGGGTCCTGCTCCACCTGGGATCTTAGGAAGACTTTCCCTTGGGGATCAGGGCAAGGGTATGGTTAACGGGGGAATGTCATACAGGGATCACAGAGACTTCTCAGAATATTCTGCTTTTGCTTTGATTGTCTGACAGAGCATGTGTCAGATATTCGGTCCTTTAATACTTAGGAGGAACTTCCCAGCATGTTGGAAACTTCAGAAGGTCTCATCTGATCCCCAGATTGGAGCCTGGTACTGTTACAGGACTCAGATTTCCAAGAAATGGATAAGCTGTGAGCCACAGGGGAGGGGGCACCAACTCTGGCTGCTGGGAATGACAGAGGGGCGAGTGGCTGGTGCTGCTACCTCCCGGCACGCTCAGAGGCTTGCCCTGTTCATCAATTCAGCCAACTTCTTAAAAAAAAAAAGCCAATTTGGGTTTTGATTCTCTACCTGTGCAAACACAATGAATCCCTGTGCCAGAAGGGCAGCATTTCTATGTGATTTAGGGGCAGGGAGGGGGTTAAACAACAGGATGCACTTTGCACGTGTGTGTGTGTTGAAAAATTCCTACCCAAGCCATGGCAGCGTGGACTGTAAAGTAAGACAATAGCCACATCTTTCTGTTCCCAGATGGCCTTTAGCTGATTGGCACTTGAGTGCACGTGGATTGCAAGGCACACTCTTTTACCCCCACCTCCTTTTTTTAAAACATTTCATCCAACTGCGCTTTGTAGGAAGATGGTTATCGGCATCAGTAGGAGTTGGAAGCAGCAGGAAACGGCATAGCTCAGCGTGCTTCTGCTTCAAGAGGGTGCTGTTGAATGGCTGCTTAGCAATCCAGTGGCCCCACAGCATCACCAGTGTTTAACATGTCCAATTACTGCAATCTTTGTGTTTTATTATGGGATATTAGTCATTGGTAATGCACCTGAAATCAGGGGGACAACAAAGCAAGCAGCGAAGAGCTCGGTAGCTCTCATTTTTCTTAACGAAAGGGGTTTTCTGTGCATGGCAGACTGTACACCTAATAGAAATTGTGACAAACAAACATACTAAATCCAGATCTGTTGCTTGCAGTGTATCTTTTTCAGCAGCATTCATATGCCAAGGTGTGGATCTGCTCCTGGGAAAAGGTCCTTGGCCTTAAGGAGCAATTCCTGCGACAGGGTTTATTTTTTGCCTTGTTATAGTCCCACACACCAGCTCCCATAGACATTCCAGACATGAAATTATCTGAAAATGGGCAAATGTCTATGCAAGATAAACATTTCAAACACACGGGAAGAAAAACTTTAGGAAGTATTCTTCAGTCTGCAGAGGCCAGCCCTGAACATAACACAGCAAGGGTTTGGAAATGCATACCTCAAGGTAATAGCTTCTTGACTGTAGGCTTTGTAGCCATGCAGGCAGAGATGGGTGGCCCTTAGGTTGGCACTAAAATCCTTCACAACAATTAAGCAAGGGGTGATAAAATGAAATGCCTCACGGAAGTGTTTGTGTGAAAAGGCTGGCCAGTGTTTTTGAGAGAGGAAATCACAGAATGCCTGGGTTGGAAAAAAACCTTTAAGATTGAGTCCAACTGTTCCTGTCCTATGCTAAACCAGATCCCTAAGTACCTCGCCTACCCGTCTGCTAAACACATCCAGGGTTGCTGATCCGCCCCCTCCTTGGGCAGCCTGTTCCAGGCCCTGACAACTCTTTCAGGGAAAAATTTTTCCCTCCCATCTGATCTGACCCTGCCCTGGCACAGCTTGAGCCCATTGCCCCTTGTCCCATCTCCTGTCACCTGGCTGAAGAGACCATCACCCACGTCTCTACACCCTCCTGTCAGGTCAGTGTAGGCAGGGATAAGGTCTCCCCTCAGCCTCCTTTTCTCCAGGCTGAACAACCCCAGCTCCGGTGCAAATGGGCAGCACTTTGAAGGCACTCAAGGTCTTTTTACACTGCTTAGCTTGTAACTAATGCATCCTCGCTGCATGCTACCAAGTGCCATGCCAGGACTATCAGAAAGGGAGATGCACCATAAATCATGTTAAAAAATGACCTCTTGTCTTCTACTGGCTTGGCATGGATACCCAGACCTGCTCATTTTACTGTAAGTACTGAGATACACCAAAACTAACCAACCAAGCCAGCTGTGAAACAGTTTAAAGAGCTTAGATATTGAGTGTTTTACAGCAAAGGCTTCCAATACTTACACTCAGCTGCCCATCAGCTTGACTAGGGGATCACTGAGAAGTTCCACATGACTGTGAAGAATACACAATATTGTAGCATAAATAAAGGGAGTCAAATAATAATTTCTGGATGTCTGAGGGCAGAAAGGCTCTTAAGACTACTTGGGAGCCGTGTAGGTATACTACTGTGCATCCCAGATGCCCAGGGATGTTAACATACTTGCCAAAAGTGGGCATAGAAATTCAATGCTTTGCATGTGGCTACAAAGCCGGTTTGCCATCTGGTCAGACAGCAAACGCACACAATACCTGGAGCTGGCAGCCGAGGGAAATATCCTCTTTCACTGTTAACGGTGTGGACGGCGTTTCAGGCAGGATTGGTGCCGAATCACTCAGCCTCAGGAGGGCTGAAATCCAGGCCAGTTCAGGCAGGCCCATTTCAGAGGCAGGCATGGTCTCTGGCATGCCCCGTAGTTGGAAACTGTGCTGTTTTTGCGTGAGGTGAGAAAATACTTGAGTTTGGGAGATGGCATTAAGAATTGAGCAGCTTTACTGGCCAGGTTGCTGTCTGTCTGTCTAAGAGTGGTGGCCTGTCCTGCCACCCTTGGTACACAACGTGGCCTGTGATGTGATGTTCCCAGTCAAGGCCTGCTTCTTAGCCATCTTTCCTTTAGTCTTCTAAGTGTTGGGTGTATGGCCAGTGCAGTACTGATGGACTGTGGATCTGCGCTGTGTCGATGGGTTTGGAAGCTACCCATGAAGTTAACTTCTGCGCACACCGAGGCTCCGACTCGGCCCATTAATGGGAAACTGGGCAAAGGAGGAACTTCAGTGAAATTTGGGAGGGGAAAAGCGCCTTGTGCCCCCGCCCCCTCCCAGCTTTCATCTCTCTCTATTTTTAAACCATATAAATGAGTCGTAATGCCAGTTGTTTCAGCAGAACAGATGTTTGTAGTGAGTGTGCAGTTGGGAAGGGTAAAACGAAGATGAATGTATCATTATTATGTGTAAGTAAACTCCAGCGGCCCATTTGTCAGATCAGGCTGAATTGTGAACCGTCTTTCCAGATTACAAATGGCCTGTATCCAAGGAAGGGCTTTTTATGAAGGCTGGGAAAACATCCTGCTCCGACTGCTCACTGAAAACACTTCAGCACAGAAACTTTGCCCGGTGTCTTCTCTCTCGGCTTTGGAAATAAAAGCTTAGGTAAAAGCACTGTTATTTCCAGTCCAAGACCCTTACCAGATCCTCTTGCTAGCAAGGAGAGATCCTAGCGGCTATCAACTACGGCATCTATGACAAGATGCTCAAGTGATGTATAGATGCGTTCCTCCATTTGTTTTTAAGTTGCTCTTAAACACATTTTCTTTGGAGCAATGTTTCAGCCAAACAAGACAGGAAGGTAGGCTTTTTTTTCCCCCCTTTAAACCAGTGAACATTTTTAAAAGTGAGCTATGCTTCAGTGTTTCCTGGCACACAGAATCCATCTTAATGTGGGGGACATGACAAAAAGTGCCATGCTTTCTATAAAGATCTTAAGGAGAATGACTGAGGCCCAGTACCACGCTGTAAATTAAATTGTCCTCAGTCAGCATCGAGTGTGCCCCGTCATGTCAAACAATCACAGTTGGCATCCTGTCTATGAGCACAGCCCCATTCATTCCATCCACCCAGCAGTGAATAATTCATATAGTAAGTTTTACCCTGGGCAAAATACACTGACATCGAGTCACTCAAACCGTGGTCATTCACAGAACAAAATAGTTATTCATGTTTTCAATGTGAACCATTAAATCTTGCCAGTTAAATTTAAGAATGAATAAAATTAATTCATTTAACATCTTCTGAGCTCACAGTAACACTGTTGCACGCTTGTTCTGCTTCTCTCTCTGCCCCACCGCCCCCCTGCCTCAAACTGTTTGTTCCTGGAAACCTGTGCCAAGTGGGTTTTAGCAGGTAAAGAAGGTAATTCTTAAGGGAATTTTTATCCAGGAAAGAAGATAATTCTGAAGTCAGGAAGCAGCACCCCCGGCTAACAGTTTCTTGTGTTATGCATCATAGAATCAGAGAATGGCCTGCATTGGAAAGGACCCCAAGGATCACAGAGCTCCAACCCCTGCCACAGGCAGGGCCACCAACCTCCAGGCCTGGAGCTACACAAGGTTGCCCAGGGCCCCATCCAACCTGGCCTTGAACAGCCCCAGGGATGGGGCATTGTCGGTTATTAAATGGCAGTGTGCTTATCGGTAGCATTTAATGCAGCTGATGGAGCAATGATTGCTCCTAGATGCCCAGATCTGCATCTTGGGGTGCACCAGGGCAGGGTGCATCATCACCAAGAGGCTGTGCCATGGTGTCCCCTTGATCTTCCCACTCTGTCATAAGCGGGACTTCGCCTTTCTCCTCTGCAGCAGCTGCTCTGCCCCTCGGGATGGGTAGAAGAGGTGAGCCTGGAGAGATCAGGAGGGAGCGGGAGGGACCTTGTGCTTTCTGTAAGACCCAGCCTGGGATGTAGCAATGTGGTAACGAATAGATAATGGTGCTGGTCAGATGGCAGAGAAGCACATGCAAGAGTTGGGGAGCAGATGAGGGAGCAGGGGATTACACCGAGACTCCTGCTACCATCAACTCAGGCTTCTTATTTGCTGGTTTCTTGCAAGAAAGAAAATGGTTCCTGCGTGTTGGTGGTGGCTCTTTGTGGCAGTCACTGTGTAACTGCAAGGTTACACAAGGCCAGCATGAGCCCTCAGAGATGCCTCCTATGCTGGCAGGCATTGGTAGGGGTCAATCAGGGTTGTCCCAAAGGTCTGGGGAGGCATTTATGGGTGTTTTCTCAAAATGCTGTCACTTAGAGTTAAAAAAAACATGCTTCCGTTGGAGTTTTATCACAATTCAGTAAACAGGGAAAGTGAGTTTTTGTCTGCCACGACCCAAAAGAGCTGGTGGTGGATGGGTGGTGTTCATACTTAGTCATGTGGCAAGGAGATTGCATTGTTAAACCTCCACGCGCGGTGGCCCCGTCCTTTCATAGCCCAGTAATGACAGAGGTGGGATGGGAGTGGCACCTAATTAGGAGCAGTTAATAATTTACCCTTTTGTAAGGGATGGATGTACTAACGATATTTGCACTGCAGGCTCTCTCCCCTTTTCTGGCGTAACCACATTAACCTCTTGTGCGCCAGTCGTTTCAAGGGCGATGGGCACCCACAGCCTAACCAAGAGAGCATCTTCTGGATGTGAAGGGACTGCAGTAGTCTCTGCGCCCACGTGCATCCCTTGGCTATTTCAACCTGTCTTCAATGGATACTTCAGTTACACTGCACAAGGTTCCTTATGTTTTCTGTTCAGCTGTTTAGTTTTCTTCCCCGATGTGTTTAAGTTGCTTTGTTTGGGGAAAAAAAAAAAGTGATGGAAAGATGCAAGGAAAGAAAATAATCTATGTGTGGTTTATTGCATGTTGGCCCCAAGTGAAGCTGTGGTCCTGGTGCAGGGGTTCGGGTGCAGGTTGGGGCCCTTGCTGTCACCACCCATCCTGCCTTCTGATCACTGTCAAGCCTCAAATGTGCTGTAAACTCCTGAGCATCTTCCGAGCTGACAGGTCCTCTCTGGAGATCTTTTCGTTACAGTTTGGTGCAAAATAATTAGCTGAAAAGTTTTTAGCTCATCCTCTTGGCAAAAATAGATCATATTCCAAAACACCTGCCTCTCCCTTGGAAATCACAGCTTCTGATCTGTGTAACACAACACCAACAAATCCAGGTCACTGCTTGTATCGTGATTAGGGGTGTTCGAGCTGCGTTGCTTCGGCCTCTGCTGAAGGCCTGCTCGCTGCGTTGGAGCAAGCGGGCTGGAGGGAGCTGGTGGAGCGAGCTGACATTGAGGTCCTGGAGCATGTCCAGAGAAGGGCAACCAGGCTGGGGAAGGGGCTGGAGGGCAAATCCTCTGAGGAGCAGCTGAGGGAGCTGGGGGTGTTCTGCCTGGAGAAGAGGAGGCTGAGCAGAGACCTTATCACTGCCTACACTGCCCTGACAGGAGGGTGCAGAGAGGTGGGCAATGGTCTCTTCAGGCAGGGGACAGGGGGCAATGGGCTCAAGCTGTGCCAGGGCAGGGTCAGATCAGATGTTAGGGAAAAGTTCTTCCCTGAGAGAGTTGTGGGGGTGTGGAACAGGCTGCCCAGGGAGGGGGCTGAGTCCCCACCCCTGGATGTGTTTAAAAAAGGGTAGATGAGGTACTTAGGGATCTGGTTTAGGACAGGAATGATTGGACTTGATAATCTTAAAGGTCTTTTCCAACCTAGTGATTCTGTGACTTTGGAGCTGGACACCACATGGCAGGGTCACGCAGAGACAGGACACTCTTGTGTAGGCCGTTGTGGCTTCCTTGCCTCAGCACGGTAAAAATTGGGCCCTGTCGGTGCTCGATCCCCCAGGCAGGTTGTCTCGCCTTGGTAGGAGCATGCTTTCAGCTGTCTGAGCTGTCCTTGAGTTCCTTGATGTGAACTACAGCCAAGTTTACTGCAAGGATTTAATTGGGCCGGCCCACGTTATCTAATGAGCATGACTAATCCATCATGGTTTACTTTGGCTTGCATTTCAAATGGCAAAGCTCCCCCAGGAGTTGGAGGGAATAATGGGATGCATGTTCTTGGGTCTCAGCTCCTCCATGTCCCTTCCCACCTCTTGTTCCCCCTGCTCCCCCACCCTTGTCCCCCTGCCAGCACCTGTGTGAGGGATGTGATTGTCCTTTGGTGCCACCTCCCTGATGCGATTCAGACATCAGACATTCAGAGGATCTCTCTAAGGGCTTCTCCAGGTCTATATGAGGCAGCAGCTTCTGGCTGGGCACTCACCAAATGTTATGCACAGAACATCTGCTATCCAGCCTTCTGGTACCTGAGGGGAGCAGCGAAACAGGAGGGGAATCTGCTTGTTCAAAGGGCAGACACTGGCAGGACAAGGGGGATGGAGTGAAGCTGAGGGAGGGAAGGGTTAGATGAGGTATTAGGGGGAAGATCTTTACAGAGAGAGTGGTAAGGAGCTGGAACAGGCTGCCCAGAGAGGGGGTGGATGCCTCATCCCTGGGGGTGTTCAAGGCCAGGTTGGATGGGGCCCTGGGCACCCTTGTGTAGATCCAGGCCTGGAGGTTGGTGTCCCTGCCTGTGGCAGGGGGTTGGAGCTCTGTGGTCCTTCCAACACAGCCCAGTCTATGATTCTATGATTCCAGGCCAAATTCAGTGAAGACTTTTTCCATTCCTGTGCTTCCTACCTGCTGGGGGACTGGGGTGTTGTGAGGAGCAGGAGGGAAAGGCATGGTGGGCGCACACAGAGGAGTCACGTTGCTTCCCCTGCCTCCATCCACACCTCCTGAGGTGGGGGCTCAGACATATGGGACCCCATAGGTATGTCAGAGAGTGAAAGTTAAAGAACAGATTTCCTATTTAAGCAGACAAACTTTGCTTTCCTAACTCCTCTCCAGCCACTGCCCAGGACCTGCCGGGGAGAGAGGGAAGCTCCTGTTCACCTTGCTGGTGCTGGCTGGGGGTCCCAGCTCTCAGCACCTCCCACCATCCCCCAGCTCACCGGCACGTTCTTCAACAACCTTCTACCCGATGGTGGCAACTCAATGAAGCACTGTCACAATTTAAGTAGTTATTTGCATTTCATTAGCAATGACAACATTTATTTTAATACAGTTAAATCAGAGTAGCATTTAATTTAATTTTAACAAGATAGTTATTAAGCTAACCAAATATCAATTGATTGCTGAAGAAACCACATTGTGAAACAAATAAGTTGAGAAATAAATCTTGTTGCCAGGCCATTAATGTAAAACCACATAAATAATAAACGTCTAATTAGGTTCTCTCTAATGAAGAGCTCCAACTGTTCGTTGACATTCTCCAGGAGGGCTGGTGCCTTCTGAAGTTGGCTGCCCTGAGTGCTCAGAAAGCCGTACAGGCTGAGCTGGGTCTGGAGCTGGGATTAAGGATGGGCTCAGCCTCCCTGTGTGCTGCCTATTTGGGACTGCCTTGCTCCACACCTCTCTGAGCACTGGGTGCTCAGAGAGCCAAAGCACCTTGCTCAGGTATGGCTGGGATACCAAAAGTAGGGATACAGCACAGGGGGCTGCAGGGTGTGGAGGTTGTCCCCCCCAACAAGCGCCATGTCTTAACCCTTTCCCCATCCGGACCCTAAGTCTGGAATAGCAAAACCCGTGGGTTTGAGCAGACATAAATATTTCCTTTCCCAGTACTGCCCAGGACTTTGCAGTGTCCATCCATCCATACATGTGGGTATCCTTCCAAGGGGGTTGGCTGTTTGCTCTCTCTGGGGGTTATTTTCCTAGCCTTGCTGGCCGTCTGCTCCGTCCAGCTGCACAAAACTGACTGACAAAATCTCACCCAGGCAACCCTAAGTCCAGCCTGCAAGTTCTGCTAAGAACCAATTACGTTACTCACAGGCTCAGTTTAGAGCCTTCAAGGGACAGAGAACCCACGGAACCCCTACTCTGATGTTCTGATGGTTAACTGTGCCCACTGTGAAAAACACACTCTGCTTTCTGAGCCAGACTCTGGCCTTAGTGCTCATTCACTGACTTCTGCAGGGGTAAAACAACCTACTGACAGCCAGAAATAAATTATTTGTTCCTGAAACTGGCAGAGGGTTAAGGTATAAAGAGTGAGCAAGCCGAAGAGGTTTGTCCTGCTGGAGAGAAGGGCAGGGGTGGCCCTTCCTTTGCCAGCCCCAGCAGTCTCTCAGCATCCCGGGGGCTGAGGCAGGGTCTGCCATGGGAGACCCAAGGGCTCTTCTCTCTACCTGCAGGATTTCTGGAGGGACGCCACAGAAATTCCCCAGAATTAGGGTCAGCAAGCCACTTTACTAATATGCAAGTGACACCCATTGTTGAATAAGAACAAGCCACATCTTATATACCCCTGGTCCTTGGTTTATGTGATACCGCTAGCTGGTGGTGGGGTGGTGAGGACTGAACCATGCTGCGGTCTGGAACGTGGTTTGCCCACGTGTGTGTCTGTGTGTGTGTGTGTGGCTGGGTTATGGGCAGGAGCGCAAGGAGCACACATGCATGCTGGGGAAAAAGTTATTTGAGGTGGAGAACAGTGCTGTACCCACCGCCCAGATCAGACATAAGCTTTTCATCCCATATGTGTGATATTTAATTTACTTCCCCTCCACGTTTCTGCATATAATGATGCAACAGATCTAAGCTTGGGTGATATAATAGATAGGGTGAGGAATCTCTCTAAAAAAAGAGGAGTGAAGTTCAGCTTGGTATGAAATATCCAAAGATTTAAACTTGAGGTGGCTTTTAATGAAGTTAGATGAGCAGCGTAAGATGCCCCGTCCTATATTAATCTCCCGGCGCTTGATGCTGCGCATGATATTCCGCCAGCTTTCCCTTATTGAATTTCCTCAGATTTTTAGTGAAAAGCAAAAGGAGATTATGAAACATCCCCCTTTTAATTCTAATTTAATTGCATAAAATTAGGCAAATACATCATTTGCTGCAACTCCAGTTAGTACGCTGTTAAATAACACTTTTACAATAGTGTGCCACACGACATGTTAATGATATTTGGTGTCACTAGTGCTAGATTACAAGAATATTTGCATACCACTTATTAGGATGTGATGTGATGCATTTCCACATTGGGTGACTATGTAGGTGACTAAGGATTACAAAATAGTTCTCAACCCCTCTCCTGGATTTTAAAGCTTCTAGGTTTGTTTGTTTATTAGAAAATAACTAATAAATAATTAAAAAAAGAATTCCTGTCAAGCTTCTGACGCTGTTTTTGAGGCATGGTTTTCTATGATAAGAGCATTCCCGGTCAGACTACGCTTTTGTAGCTATACTTAGCCTTCTTCAAGTCCCTGAGGTTTGGTTTCTTTATTCTTCTCTATTTCTTAGCCTGCCAGGAATGATGAGAAGAAAACTGGTCTTGCCTCACGGCCAGCATACACAACCTCTTGTGGGGCCTTTCCAACCTTATTTTCCATCAATCCTGTGCAGCTTGTCCTGCATCCAGCCAGCTCTTGTGGTGGGGACACGGGTGAACCGGCGTCCACGCTTGGCTGCAGCTTCTGTGCTGGGTGAAAAGCGTGTGGTGCAGCGCCAGCCATCGCTGTGTGGTGCTGATGAGGCAGGAAGATGTGCAGGGTTCCCTCCTGGGTCAGATGTCCTTGCTGCTGCCCCAGGGGAAGCGCTACCAGGTTGATTCTTCAGCCTTCCAGCTTCATGCCCAGCCCCAGGGAAGCCGGCTGCTTCCGATGTACAGCGTTCAGTGGTAAGACACCGTGTGCTGCTTTGGCAGAGGAATGGAAGGTGTGCTGAGCTGTGCTAGGCAGCAGTGTGCTGGCAACATCCAGGTAACATGTGGGGAACTGGAGGCGACAGATTTCATCCTGGGTTTGAACTTTGTCTCCCTTAACCCCGGGGACAGCTCACTCCAGGGTTTTGGTCTGGCCCAAAAGTGATGACAGGAAGCATTTGCAAACTTGAAATGACATTTGGCTTTCCAGGGCCACCCGGTATTTGGGCTTCCCTTTCCAGGGCTACAAGTACTTCCAGGTGTTTGGGGCAGAGCCATATGTAAAAACATCCTTTCCGAGAGCAACAGCACCCTGCTACTTGTGCTGCCTGCAATGAGGGAGCGGCGACCAACAGGAAACTTTAGGGGTGAGGGTCAGGCAGAAACATGGGCTCTGGCGGCTGATGGGAAACATCAAAGGCCAATGGTGAATACAGAAGAACTCAAGCGAGGCGTCGCTTTGGTCGCAGGGCTCAGTTCCGGAGGCAGGAGCTCCTGGGAGTGCAGCAAAGGAGTAGTGCTCAGGATTTATTCACTACTCAACACTCAGGACTTGCTCTGAAAGTCAGTACGAGTAGCTGCAACTCAAGAGATGCGAGAGCTCTACACCAGAGTTGCCTTAGCTCTTCACAGGGGTCACCTCTGGCCAGAGGAGAGTTTAACCTGGGTTGTTCCCACAGCCCTTGTCTGGACAGCTGTGTGGGTGCCTCAGACAGGCAGAGAGGCTGCACAGGCTGTCTGATGGCTGCAGGGTGTGAGGATGAGCTCGTGGAGAAAGCACAATTGCTTTGGCTTTTGTTGTGTCCTTCTGGGGTTTTGTTCAAAAGTAAGATTCCAGGATGCTGAGGGAGGGTTTATTCCTCTTTTCCTTCTCCTTTCTCTCCTCTTCCCTTCTCCTTTCCCTTCCCTTCTCCTTTCCCTTCCCTTCTCCTTTCCCTTCCCTTCCCTTCCCTTCCCTTCCCTTCCCTTCTCCTTTCCCTTCCCTTCCCTTCCCTTCCCTTCCCTTCCCTTCTCCTTTCCCTTCCCTTCTCCTTTCCCTTCCCTTCTCCTTTCCCTTCCCTTCTCCTTTCCCTTCCCTTCTCCTTTCCCTTCCCTTCTCCTTTCCCTTCCCTTCTCCTTTCTCTTCCCTTCTCCTTTCCCTTCCCTTCCCTTCCCCTTCCCTTCCCTTCCCGAGTCCTGAGACAAAAGTGTTTAACAACAGACCTCAACAGAGTGGGAAGTAACAGCAAAGAGTGAGCAGAGGGAGGTGAAGTGAACATGAACTAATTTCCACAGCCTTTGACAGCTCATCTGGTGGGAATAATGAGTAATTTATGTAGCATTCCCCACTTCAGATTATCGAGTGGCTAGACTGAAGCTGGGAAACACTCCAGGTCCAAATCGGATACAACAAAGGGGGTGTTTGTAGTCCTTTGTGTATTCCCTTATTGCATTCGTTTTTATTAATTTCCTGGTACTGAGAGTATTTGGGCTTTGGAAGACATGGCTGTGCATCCCACATTGTCCTCGTAGTGGCTCAGGGTGCTGAGGTCAGTGCTACCAGCTTTGGATGAGATCCTCATGCTGGGTACCCTGCCCGGTCCAATCCATCACGTTCTTCAGCCCAGCGATGGTGGGTGAGAAGAAGCTGGAGGAAGTATTTAGTTTACTGGTCTAGTTTGCCAATAGGAAAGGGTCACTGCCAAATCATTTGCTGGCCTGCGAGCAAGTCAGTCTGCCTCTTCAGGTCCAGCCCGATGCTCGGCTGATTCTGGTTTGTCCCCAAAATTGGGCTACCAGAGGATGGCCCCCACCTCAGCAGAAAGCACAGGGAGGGGGACACTGCAGTCCCAGCCCCTGCAGCAGCTCCCCCCAGCTGTGTGTCTGGCAAGCAGCCTGAACATGTGGTCTGGTGGCCATACGCATAGTCCCAGGCTCACCAGTACAGCCAGCATCCCTGAGGGAGTGTGTGGTCCAGATGACTGGAAATGCCCGCCCCACCAGTTGCCGCCACTGAGCTGGTTGTCCCAGCCCCATCTCTGCTCCTGGCATAGCTCTTCAGTCAGATGGAGATGCTTACGAAGGGCAAGACAATGCTGTGTGTCCTGAACGTGCTGGAGGAGCCAGGGTGACCTGCTCAGACCCCTGCACCTGCCTGCATCCTGCCTGCTCTCCTCGCCCCCTGGGAGGGTTTGTGTGACTGGGTTTTGGTGGAGAGAAGCTGCGGGGTGGTTGGCCACCATTTGACTTCTTCAGAGAGCCTGGGGAGAAGGGCTGTGCTGATGGAGAGCTCAGGGGGGTTCTGGGCAGTGCCTACAGGCACAGCAAGCTTTTGGGAGTGGGTTTTGGTAACGTTTGTAATTACTGCTTGAATCGCTAATGTCCTTTTGTGCATTTATCTAAAGCACTGCAATATAGTGGGGTATACTGGGGTATACTGGCTGGGAAATGTCTCCTGCTCTCTGAAAACAAACAAAAAGAACCCACAAAATCCAAATTAACCCCTACAAGATCTTTTTCTACTGCAGCTATTCTAGTACAAGGGGTTAAGAGAGATTTTGTTTGGGGGTGGGGGTGGGATTGTCTTATATTTTGCCTGGTTTACCGCTAACAAAACCACACGCTGCCCATAACACTCAGAGACACGTTACTTCACAGACTGCAAGTAACCTTTTTGGGTAACTGTTATGCGAGTTTAAATATGCCCCAACTCCATTTCTTCACAGCAGCCAAGATGCTTGGAAGTCACATGGCTTTTCCATTGGAAACCTTCACAGCTGATGTAACATTTCCATTAGTACCCAAACTACCTGACACAAAAGAAATATCTGCCCCGATTCCTCTGAGCCTGGTGCTCTCCAGCTGCAATCCTTCCTTGCACCTGCCTGTTGCAGACGGCTCGCTCCAGTTTTATACCAGCACAGCGAGAAAGGGAATTAGGTCTTCTACCTCCAGTTAGCGTTACTCAGCATTAACCCTCTTTGGCAGAGGCAGCACCAGCCAGCTCACTGCCAGCTACTGGCAGGTCACCACCAAGCACTGGGGTTTGATATTGGTTGTAGAGTTCACACTACTTTTTTTTAGGTGCTGAACAGAGACGTGCTGTACATCCGCTTTAAAATGAGTGAGGCACACTTAAAATTTAAGGCAGCTGTCAGGACGGATGTTAGGACTCTCTACTCCCATGAGTATCTGGTAGCTGCTGAAGGAGGAAACTGAAAAATGAATCATCTATTATTTCCCCCACCCCCCTGCCCCATTCTTGTGCCAGTTTACTGTATTAGCATCTCAGGATCTCGGTTTGTCTGTGAAATGGACAAATGACTCACCTGGGCACTCCACTGCAGAGCAGTGAGGTGTACCTAGTATTCCCCAGTAGTAATGTTGTAAAATGTTATAGCCTATATCAGAAGGGCTGAAAGTGTTCAGAGCATTCATTATTCTAATTTGGGGGGGAGGGGGGTTAATGAGAGGGAGCAATGAGCTGTCCCTTGGGCTTCCTGAAGCTCCCTGCCTCTTCCTCGGGACACCAGGTACAAACTTGGGGCAAGACACGAGTCTTTAGGTACACCCTGAAATACCATGGGTCTGTACACAGCGTGGAACTTTAGGATATAGAGATTAGCTCCTGCAGAGCCTTCTCAGGGGGCTGCAGGTGAGATCAACTGTATTCTCCTTGCAGTCTGTTGTGGTAATTCCATTATGTGGGATTCCATAATGTGGTTGCTCATGTACTCTTCCTTCCCTTGTTCTCTTCCTATCACCATGGATCTACATTTTCCTCTCCTTCCAACAAAAGGCTACTATTTCTTTCCATCCCACACAAGCTAAGCCTAGAATACCTGCAGTTAGCTTAAACACTGCTCACAAAACCTCTGCATTTTGTGAAGAGCCGGAGGCAAGGTGATGTAAAGTGACTCATGGTTTACATACCAGTACGTGAAAGCCAAACTAGCCTTTGGATAGCTGTGGATAATTCTTTCTGTCCCATAAAAGACTGTTCAGTTCATACTGCTTTTCATATTTAGTTGCTGGGATTCCAGACCGATTACGGTATTTATTTAAAATAACAAGCTATATGAGTCCGTCCAATTCCCGAGAACCCCATTGCCACTGTTCATTGCGCGCTACGATTAGTGACAGGATTACATTGTTCGTGCCCACAGGTATCCTGAACATTAGACCTGTCTCTTGTGTTCAGTTCTGCCCTCCGTTTACCTGGGAGTTGTCTGCTTGTGTTCCCGCACCTCAAATCTTTACCAACCAGAAATTACATGCTTGTGAAACAGGCGTGCTGTTCCGCTGCAGTGAATCAATGGCTTGGCTCTCGGTCCTCTTTTGGGGTGTTTATCAGAAATATAAAAGTTTTGCTACATACAGTGGGAGTGCTGTTGCCAATTGAGAGTTTGTGTTGGATTTGGAACTAAGTCCTCAGCACAAGGGTGCAATTAAAGTTTGCTGACAGCTTGATGCTCAGTGGTTTGATGCTCTGAAGCTGAAGGTGAGGAGGACACAGTGATGGGTCTTGGTATCCATCTAGAAAAGGACTGGGTGATGGGCTAGATTTTGTTTCCCATTTGGTTCTAAGAAGACTTAATCTTACTTGCTAGCACAACCCAGTTGTTGCCTTGTAGACCATGTTCAGGGGCTCAGTTGATTTTTTAGCTAACTTACACTGTAGATCTACTGTCCTGATTCATCTCCAATGCCCCTAGAATGCAACTTAATGTTCCCACTAGCCTGGTACAGCCAGAACTTGTTCCCTGTTTCAAACTCTACAAGGATAAGCTGGCCATACCCAGGTTTGCTGTGGCTCCTTGAAAATGTAGGACAGCCCTCACAACCATGCTTGCTGGACCTGGGGTCCCAGGGGTTTGGTCCAGTCACTCAGACTAGAAATGCCTCAGGTTTTCACTGTAAGATGCCTATATCCTGGCAGTGAGAAGGTTACCTTTCTCCTGCATGCAGTTGTAGGAGACTGTGTGTATGCTACCCGTGCAGCACAGCATGTGTGGGTGGAAGGGCTCTCGGTGGAGCCCTGTAACACTGGTTTTGGAGTTGCAGTACAGTACTCAAAGGACAGGTTCAAGCTGTGTCTGTCACCGGCAGTTGCCTCCATGGGAAACAGCACCGCAGGTAACCCCAACAGGACCCTCGCAGAAGATTTTGGTGTCTGCACAGCAGTAAGGGGAAGACAACAGCCCGAGCCAAAGGGGAGAGAAGCCCTCATTCTGAGCCCCGCATTAACATGTTTTTCATTTCCTTCTATGCTGACCAAAGTGAAACCGATCTGCCTCGCATTTCATAGCCGAGATTTCGTGCCGAGATTATATATAAAGTGGGTCAGGTATTCAGAGCTGGCAATTGATGTGAGTATGGGATTTGTACTGATTTGTTGTTATCTAAAGTGACTAATGTTTCATAAAGACATGTTTCTGTATTTGTACCCATGTGTCTCACCCTTGGGCTGCCAGAGGGTGATCAGCCGCTTCACTCAGAAAGGCCTGTCCCCCTCCTTGGGCACTGGTGGTCCAGGAGGGGAAAGGTAGGGCAGGCCTCAAAACACTCTAGGAAAGACTGGGAGTCATCTCTGGACTAGAAGGAAAAGCTATATAATTGGATTAAAACCTTCTTAGGACACCTGCTGTTGTTTGGGGGGAAAAACGCCAACTTTTTAATATTTATTTGCAAGCATAAAGCTCCCTGAAGCTTTCTTGGGGCCGGGAACAGCTGATTGTCAGGTTCTCATGCACATTGAACTGATGAGCATAATTATGATGGGCATAACAGGTACACCAAACTCATCATTAATGCCTCACCTCAGTGTGAGAGTTCCCATAGCTTTGGTCATCTTGCACCCCCTCTAGCATCGGGCTGGGACCTGAGCAGGAGCCCACCCAGCACAGGACTGTGGGGACATATCCCCTGCCGTGGTTCCCACCCATGCGTGGTCCATCCTCTCTCCCTTTCTCCACCTGTGCCTTTCTTCCCTAGAAGCAAAGCCCTTTGCTCTGGGACAGGCTGTGGGGCGAAGGCATCTCGCTGTGGAGGGGAAGGGTCCCCTGAACCCCCTGGTTTAGAGGTACCTTTACCTGGCAGGGGTGGTCCTCAGTAGAACCTGGTAACATGGGCTGTGGCAGAGCATCAAGAAGCAGATGGGTGCACAGTAAAAGCAAAGGGCTATTTGGCATGTAGTCATTAGCCATTGCCGAGTGCATTAGTCCTCTTATGCCTTTCAGAAAGTCATCGTTTTATAGCAGAAAATTGCTATTTTGTTCCAAGTAGACTTAATTTCTATAATAAGAATAAACCCCCTTAATTAGTGTTTGGAAGAAGCGGAATATCGTGTACTTAATAGGAAGGGCTGAAGCTGCTAAACTTGCAGAAGGGGATGAGGAAGGGACACCAGGGCTGGCTGTGGCATGGAGCAGAGCATGGCTCTGCGCCGGGGTGGCTGCACGGCCACGCTGCAGCCCAAGAGCTTCGTGGCTGGACAGCTGCTGCCCAGAGGCACACTCGGCATCTTCTGGCAGCAGGGATCTCATCACCATGTGCCAAAACCCCTGCGCCCCACCAACCTGCCCCGCGCCTCAGCCTTCAGCCACAGAAAACTCATCTCTTAACCACTGGACAGTGGTGGCTGTTGTGTGGATCTGGCTGATTGTGAACAAGACATTTTTCATCATTTCTGTTTGATTCGGGTGGTCTTGGGATCAGCTCGGCATCTGAGCTGGCTGCTTTATCACCAGTGCCCTGTTGCAAGTGGCCACAGGTAGCACGCCCTTTGTGGGTCTCCTCTCAGCAGGAGGGCGAGAGGCAGGAGGATGGAGCCAGGCTCTTTTCTGGAGCACTGCAGCCTTTCTGGCCTTCCCAGTACAGAAAAGACAGGGATCTCCTGGAAAGAGTCAAGCGGAGGGGTACAAAGATGTTAAAGGGCCTGGAGCATCTCCCCTATGAGGAAAGGCTGAGTGAGCTGGGGCTGTTCAGCCTTGAGAAAAGAAGACTGAGAGGGGATCTGATCAGTGTTTATCAATAGCTGAAGGGTGGGACACAGGGGGACATGGCCAGCCTCTTCTCAGTGTCTGTGGGGACAGGACAAGGGGCAATGGCCTCAAATTGGAGCACAGGGAGTTCCACACCAATCTGTGGAAGAACTTCTTCCCAGTGAGAGTGAGGGAGCCCTGGGACAGGCTGCCCAGGGGGTGTGGAGTCTCCTTCTCTGGAGATATTCCAGCCCCATCTGGATGCCTCCCTGTGCAACCTGTCCTAGGGACCCTGCTTTGGCAGGGAGTTGGACTCAATGGGCTCTGGAGAGCCCTTCCAACCCCTGTGATTCTGTGAATTGGTGATGGCCAGTGATGGGGCAGCGGGTGCAAGCTGGAGCAGAGGAAGTTCCATGTGAATGTCAGGAGGAACTGTTTCACTGTGAGGGTGATGGAGCCCTGGGACAGGCTGCCCAGAGAGGCTGGAAGAGGAAGTCTCCTTCTCTGGAGACATCCAAACCTGCCTGGACGCGTTCCTGGGTGAATCAGTGATGCCCAGAACCCGCTCTGGCCGGGAGTCCGACTAGATAAGGTCTCGGATCGCTTCCAGCCCTTCGCCCCCTGCCCAGCCCCACCGCGTCATTCAGCTCCCTCCGGGGCGCGAGGCGGAGCGGGCCCGAGTACCGGCGGGCAGCGCGGCCCCATTCGCTGTCGGCCATCGCCACCTGGCGGCTGGAGGGCTCCGCCCGCCGCCGCTTCCCGCCCCCTCCCCCTGTCCTCCCCGCAGCCGGCGGCCTCAGCCCGGGCGCTGCGCTCGCAGGGCCGGTCCGGGGGTTGGTAATAAATAACGGGACCATCGGAGAGTCGGAGTAGGGCTTGTTTTCAACCCAAAAGGGGTTCCCAGCCGTCTTGTGCGGGAACGTGGTTGCGAGGCTCGTAAGGGGCGTGCGCTGAGGGAAGAGGTAACCCGCCGAGGGGAAGACGTTCAGCCTTCACCCCTGAGGGCCACCAGAAGCACCTCCTGAGCGCCACCCGGCGCCCTCGACCCAGGGAGGGGCTAATGTCAGTATCCTCCGGGAAATGGTCTGCATAACCCTGCCTCTTCTCAGAAATTATAACAAATATGTGGAGTTAATCTGTATAAATATGAGAAATTTGGCTTTGAAGAGCACACCCGTGTGCCCAGCATGGCAATAAGGAATGCTTCATAGTCACCGAGGCTGTTGAGCTCTGAGTCCGGCTTCTTGAGGCTTCATCACCCTGAAATCCCAGGAGAGAAGGGATCTGTGACTTGGGGTGTTACCAACTTGCATCAAAAGGAATCGAAACCCCTGTCCCTAAAATGAAGAATAATCTGCTTTTTGTAAGTCCTTTAGCAGCATACCCTAGAAAGCAAGGGTGGGAATACTGTATGTGGGGTGGAGGTCTGTTTACTTGCTAGCAAAACTGTGGAGCTACTGAAGCCCACCAAAAGAATGGATGAGAATAGGAACTCTACTGCTGTCCTGGTCCCTTCTTCAGCAGGTGAACTGGCAATCTGTTTCGATTGCAGCTGTTGCATCTTCTTTTCCATTCTCCCCACTGAAGCACCTGGAAACATCTGCCTGCCCCCTGGCAAATGTTTCCCCTGATTCACTTGGCCTAGGGTTTTTGCCTGTTGCCCTCAGCCACTCCCCCTCCTTGGAGGGGAATCTACAGGGGAGATCTGGGTAACATCTGGTAACAGCGTTTTCTGCAGATAGAAAAAGGCTGGGCAGTAAAGCTTGTTCTTGACATTTCAGTGCACTCAGCATGGCAATTAAATGGAAAAAAAAAATGAGTTGTGGCTCCTTCATTATAGTCATGATGGGCGGGGGTTGGACTCAATGATCCCTGGAGGTCCCTTCCAACCCCTAAAATTCTGTGAATCTGTGTTTATGCTTTAATGTCATGACTTGCTGATGGGTAAAACGCTTGGTAAGGGTACTACATCGGCAGGGTGTTTGCTGGCAGAGCAGGCTCCCTCTGCCCTTGCTCCAAACTAGTTGGCATGGCTGAAAACACATCCTTTGCTTCCAGGGTTTGCAAGAAGGGTGGGATGACCTGCTGTGTTCTCACAGGCTGCCCTTTGACGTGGCCCCTCGATGCCTTTAAACTCTGTTTTCAAACCCTGCCATTGCCCAGCTTTCCTTCCCTGGGTACCTCAGGCAGATCCCCACGAAGGGCCTCTGCCTGGGGGTGGCCCCCGGCACGAACACCATGGCATGCCCTGGCGGCACACAACCCCGCTGACTTCCACGTGCTCCTCTTCAACAGGTGCTTGCGCAAAGCTTCTGAGGGTGGCATAATTAAACCCTCTCATTTTTGGGAGGTCACGGCTGTGTTCTGGACCTTGGGACAAGTGTTTTTGCTTGCCTTCCCAAGCAGGCTGGCACAGAAACAATTAAAGGCTCACTGGTGGGTGAGGTTCTTCGCGTAAGCCTCATGGCTTTGGGGTGATGCTGGCCCATGAAAATACATTTTCCTTTTTCTGGCTGTTTTTTTTCTTTCCTTCCTTGCGGGAAAAGCTTAAAAAATACCTTCTAAGCCCACTGCTTTGTGCAAGGGGGAAAGGCTTCCTGGAAGTCTGCTTCAGAGTAACGCATCCTTTAGTGCCAGAAGTGATTTCCAGCGGGAGCTGGATATACGGTTCACTGGGTAGCTTGTTGGTTGCTCTCTGCTGGGAAGTTGTTTTAGAGGGGTTTCTGTCTAATAGTGATATAATCTTAATAACGAGCAAAATCAGAACAAAACCAGCCTTCTTTCAGTTGTTTTCCTGGCCTGTCCCAGTGCACAGGCCTAAGCTGCGGCTTACATGCGTGCATTTAGCTTGCACGTACGCATGTTGTTTGAATGAGCAAGCGTTCCCCTCTCCCACATGAAAGCTTGAACGGTGCTGGGGAGTGGGAGATCTGGGATCCCATCAGGAGCAGAAATCCGTGACACCTGCCCAAGCTGCACGTCAGCGAAGGGCAGTTGCCCCCTGTGTAATATTTGGGGAAAATACAGCTGAAGCATAGAATGCTTGGCCAAGGTGCCCCTTCTCCAGCCAAGAGGGCTGCAGATGTCTTCTCAGAAACACATGCCTTCAACCTTTCCTTGTCGTTCCCAAGAAGCATGAACAGCAACAGGTGGGCTTGCTGCCCGGGCGGTGTAAAGCCAGCAGAACAAGTGGGATGCCATGCCTGGAGCAAAAGTCAGAGCAGAAGCTGGAGCAGCCATCTGCTCCAGAGGGGCAGCTGCAGCAGGGAGCATGAGGGCACCAACTCTGCGTGCCTGTAGAAGCCAGGACCTTTAATTTTGGTCACAGCTCTGCCAGCCCACATGTGGGGCTTTGAGTTATCGTTCAGGTAGTCAGAACTGATGCCATTTCCTGGCCTTCTGCTCCCCAGACTTGGTTTAAAGTACATGTATGTATAGTCGTGGCTGGGGTAGACAGGTTGAGCTTTGCTGCGGAGTGGGAAAATGCTGAAGTTGTGCACGTGCAGTGTAATGAGTAAAGCTCCATCTCCTCTGCCCCTCACCAGGGCAGAGGGGCAGTTGTGCTGCACACAGCGGGATAACATGCTGGCACAGCGAGGTAACAACTTGCCATCACCTGCAGCAAGCACCACTGGTCTGCCAAAAGTGTTTTCCAAGTTCCTCTGGTGTGATGCAGTGACTGGACAGGTCCAGGAAAGGTCCTCGCTGCTTTAAGAGAAGCTGTTGAAGGTGCTGAGTTGGCAGGGAAGGTGGGGAGGGAGCTTGGAAAGCAGGCAGAATAGCCAGCAAGGTGATGCGAAGGGAAGGATGGCTGCGGGAGCGGGGTGATGGGCAGCCAGGGGTAGTGTCTGGGCAGAGCTGCTGGCTCACAGCCACCAAGCAGAGAGAGAGCAACCACTGAATGCACATGCAAAACTCCTCCCCCACCCCGCTGTCACCCTGCTCACAACTCCCCCCTTAGCACAGTCCCCCACTGTAAGCCAACCAACTGTGGTCTGAAAAATCCCGTGGGCAGGATTTGGGGAGTTCCTTGGAAGCCCTGCTCCTCGAGCGCTTACTTTGAAATGAGTAATTAGGCTTCAAAACGAGCATCTGAAGTGTGATTTAAGGACTGAATGTGTCAGGCCTTAGAGGCTGTGGGTCAAAGCCTGGAAGAAACAGCAGGCAGTAATATGTCCCCTTCTTTCATTGCTACCTTATGCCTGAATCTGGTTTTCCCTCATCGCCCTCATGTTTATCTGTGAAAGTCGTTTCTCCAGTGTCCTGAGGGTCTCTCCTACTCTTCCTTTCTCTCCCTCAGCTCAGAAGAGCCCCTTCCTCTTTCCTAACATTCAACGGACCCAAAAGCTGTTGCACCTGCTATTTTTCCACCAGTTTATGAAACATTTGAGACAACTTTTACCTGCCTGCAGCGTGTGATGAGAGGGCAGAGACAGTGAGGGGTAGGGGGGAAGCTTGTAAAGCCAGTGACCACGTTGAACTTACGTTGCTTGTTTCTCCCTCTCCTTGGAGAGATGCAGGAATGAAAATTCGAGGCCAGAATAATAATAAATAATAATAATTAAAAAAAAAAAAAGAGAAGCGTGGCTAGATAGAGGGTGGCATTAGCAACAGAATGGGAAAGGACATTGTGTTCATGTCACAACAGGCTCTATTTTTAAGAGCTTGTTGTACGTTTCAGGTCATAAAATTACTCCTGGGATTATTTTTTCTAAAAAAAACCCCCAACAACAAGAAAAAAGAAAAACCAATGCCCATGCCCACTGCAGTGAGCACTAAAATAGTCCACTCCAGCCACTTCAGACAGGATGCATGGAAATAATCAGCGTTAGTCTGAGGTAAGAACAACTATCTGGTGACGCAGAATAAAGAGAGAAGAGCTGGGATCGTGCTCAAGTAGATTGAACGAGCTGGTGGCAGTGGAAGGGTCATTAGGGTGACAGAAGCGATAATTTGTTTGACCTAGTAGCTGCTCTAATTGGTGGCCATCCCTTTGAATATAAATATCCCGTTGAATATTTCCAGTATAATCCCCCTAGAAACAAAACAAGTGCCTTCAGATCTCCTCTGGGAGACTGTTCTTACCGCTGAGGCAGAGGCGGGGGGCAGGCGCCATCAAGTGCTTTAAAAACGTTGCTCTCCCTTCAACTGTCAGGAGCATCTCGGTGTGATTACGTCTTCTGTGTATGGCTCTAATTAAAGGTCTAGGTTTCAATTCGTCTCTTGTTTTTCCCTGGCCTGCAGCATTGCGTGTCGGTCAGAACGTTTTGTTTTAAGCAGAAGGCTTACCTGTAAAGGCCCAACCAGCACGTGTACTGCTCTGAGATGTCTTTGGCTACAGATGAGGTGTAAATTAAAACACAAATGCATAGGGAAAGGAGGCATCCATGTTCTACGGAATTTCACTCAGAGGCGAGCCTACAGCCCACCAGCCTTCAACGTGCCTCAAGGGGCGAACGCGGTAACCGTGCTTCAAATTCACGTTCAGAGATGAGTGGCCAATCTTGCCACAGCACTTTCAGATTTAGAAAAAAAAATATCTTAAAATTGGTATTTTCCACTTCAGTGTTCCCTCCTCGTGACACCGCCCCCAAGCTAATGTCAGTCACTCTCAGCCTAGTGCATGTGCAGATCCTTGTCAAGTGTTTCATCTGTTAATGGGGCATGAAGTGTAGGCCTGACACACACATCAGTTCTAATGATGACCAGACCTTAACTTTAAGAATGAGCTAGTAAATGATGCAGATGTGACTTGGAAGGATCCTCTTTTCCTGATGAAAAGGCTCTCGGATGTCAGAGGGACCTCATCTCCTTGTCCAGTTCTCTAAAGCACCTCTTGCATCTTACGGTCTTGAGAGGAACCCGGTTCCCCCAGGGAAACCTTCTCTTTCCAAGGATAACTGAGGGGACATACCTGTTGAAGTGATGATCCAGCAACTGGCAACGTGAGGGAGACTTTATCGCCTACATTCCGGCCCTGCCCTTGATTTCCTTTGCCTGACCCTTTCCTCCACTCCCCCAAAGTCTGCTTTGGGTGGGTTATCTGACTTGTGTGGGTTATCTAACCGTGTGGGTTACCTCAGGAGTCATTTCCAAGCATTGTCACAGCAGGACAGAGGCAGGTGACAAGAAGTGGAAGCTGTGTGGTCAAGATGCTGGTTGGCTGCTTTTCAGGTTCATTTGTTAATGCACTGAAAGACCTCAGCCCCACTGCATGTGCCATGGTGTCTGAATGGGGGAGTAACAAGGAGTCCAAGCAGGGCTACTCTTTTCGTCTCTCTCTTTCGGCTGTTGGGGAGGCCTTGTTGAGAAACACTATGTTTTACAGAGTTAAATGACACAGTAACTGAGAAATAAATATATCTTTATTCTTAGAATGTTTATATTCTAAAAACTTTTGTCTGTGGTTACAGTACAATCCAATTTCTTTCTAATTAACTGACCCGGCATTTGTTCAACAAGTAACTTAGGCTTTGAAAAATTCAAGAACATGCAACTTCTTTTACTCTTTATTTTTAACTCTTCCTCCCCCAAAGGGATAGCTTACAGTCAAGATTTTGGCATGATAAATAATAAAATAAACATCTCATTCGTGAACTTGTTGTTGCACTTAACTTTGGTGACTAACAGAGCAGACAGGCATTTAAAAATAAAAATATTCTTTCAGTGTCGAGTGGCTAAAGGAATAGATGTCTATATATTTCATTTATAATATTTTTAAAGTCCACCTTTATTATCTTCAAAAAGGGTCATTTTCTCAGGTTTGCAAAAGGATTTTGGAAGCAATAAAAAAACCCAAAAAAACCAACCCCAAAACAAAACCCTGAAGGATGTTTCTGTTTTGTGGCTTGCCTAAGAAAGCTGTCGTAACACGTGATCTGCCCCAAACCCATGCAACACGACTAACAACTCCTTTTCACCACGCACAGCGCTTAGCGTAAGGAAGGCCACGCTGTGGCCCCGTGACACAGTTAAATAAATATTAAGACGTCATTAATGACCTAAATACCTGAATTGGTTTTACACTGTGACTTTCTACCGAAACAGTGTTGAGAAACTTTAAACGTACACCTGATTATTCCATACACGCTATTTAAAACAGAAGTGAGGAATAACAAACAACTCTCTCTCTTCACGCTGAGACTTTCTGGGAGCTCTGCACGCTGATGAACGTATGACATCTTGTAGTTACCTGATCCCATCATCTGCTTTAAAAACATATTGCAACTTGGGTGCTTATTGCAGCAGTAATGGTAGTGCCACGCTGGCTTTAAAGACTCGGCTCTCCTTGCGGTCATAGTTATAAAAAGATGAAAAACATTTGTCACAAATCTTTGTACACATACTGTAAAAATCACCTTCCACAAAAACAATTTACACCTGTTACGAGCATTTAAAAAAGACATTACGCAGGCTTGTCCTTGTCTCACCCATCCTCTCCTTTTCTTGAGAAAGCAAATCTCATCAGTAACATCACCAGAGCGCTCGTATCTGTAAACATGGCATGAGGATTCATCTCGCCACAAAAGCCGTACGCACGAAAAGAACCATCCTGATAAATGCTCTGATAGGTAAGGATCCTTTTAATTGGCACAAACCAATGTAAACGCGCCCGTTCCCACCCTGTGATAGCCACTCGCTTCCTTAACTCTTGGGTTTTTAGTTGAGATTCAGGGATCTCCCAGGCCTTCAGGGAGATAAACATGGGAAGGGTTCTGGTTATGAGCACAGCCAGTTCAGGCCTCTTGCACCTGAATCCAAGCACAGGTTTTGAACACGGTGCTATGCACCGTTGCAAGTTGCTTTCGCCTTCTGCTTGCTGTGCTGCGGCTGACAACAACCCACCACTGGCCCTGGGAACTGTAATTTCTCCTTTCCCCCTCAACCCCCAGTTCAGTACAGTCCGTGCTCCTCAGGGCTCTGGTCCCAGGTTCTGGTCTCCTTGCTAAGTGACACCATAGGCTGGGACATACGGCAAAGCCATCAACCTTCCGGAATGTGAAAGCTGTGCCTGAGACACCGCAGTGGCCCAGACACGTACTGAGGGGCAATGTGGCTGCTGGTAGGATCAAGCGCTTTAATGTACATAATGAAATGCAAAAATGTGCCCAGCTGGGGCTTATGGCAGAAAGCCCAGGGTAACAACCTCCTGCTGCTGCTGGCCTTTGAGAAACTTGTGTAGACCTTTCGTACCTCCGGGCAGGTAGCAGTTAATCATTGATCTTACGCCTACCTGAGCTGAGAAAAAAAAATAATCCAATGTTTTGGTGCCGATTAAAGGGATTCTTCTGATGGAAAACAAATTACTGAGCGACATGCTGCCACTAAAATGAACGTACAGCCACGGCACTGCCCAGCAAGGTAACTGCAGTCGTTTAAAAGAAGCTCTATTAATAAATAAATAAATAAATAAATAGAACCCCTTCGTGTAAACGGAATAAAACGTCGCGTCTCTTACCATGCCCAAACAGGGAATGGCATCACTAAATAATATAAATCTTCTGTACCGCATATATTTCTATAATAATATATTTGATATGTTTTGGCGTGGCCAGGTGGGTTGGAAAAAAGTAGGGCGCTTAACCTCATCTGGCGTTTGCTCCGCTGAAGCCAAGCTCCTGCGTTACTCTACGCTGCCAGCCGTCCCTTACAGCGGCTTCGCCTTTTTACCCAGCTTGGATTTCGCACTCGCTTTCCTGGCAGAGCAGGCTGGTTCGCCTTTCTTTTGTGCTCTCCATATCTCTCTGGGGTAGTCAACGGGTTCGTAGAAGCATTTTGCTGGCTGCAAGCTGGTTTTTTCATCCTTTGCCTTTTTCAGCAAGATCCTCCCTTTTTGGAAAGAATGAGGCTTTGCATCGGGGATGTTGTATGCAGTGTGCTGACTCCCTCGGCTCCTGGAATTAAGAACAGTGGTTATCAGTAGCTATTACTCAGTCTTGCAAAGTAAAAGGTCCCCAAAATGTCCCAAACCCAAATATTTTGGAAGAGAGAAATAACCTTGTTTTACAGGACCAGGCAGAAAGTTAAAAGAGAGTTGCGAGACGTATTGCATCCCTCAATGCTCAAGAGCATCCCTCGCTGTAAGAACCCCTGCACATGTGACTGGCAGGCTCTTCATGCATGTTCACCTACGCTTTTATTCATCTACCTTGCCATGGCCACCCGCGTCGGGAAACCTAAGCTTTGCTTTTAGGCTTTGATTTGAAAGGGAAGAGGAAAAGGGACTACAGAAATTGATGGGGTGAAGGGTACGAAAGCTTCAAGGCCAAAATAAGCCAAGTTCTTTGTGCTCTCTAAGGTGGCTTAGGCCTAGCAGGGTTTGCCAAGATGGCGAGCTGAGGTGGAGTAACAGCGTGGTGCCTGGTGCTGCAGGGGCTGAACTGTGCCCACTGCTCTGAAATTTTACATTGAAATAGCAGTTCTGTGGTTCATCTAAGATCATTACAACCCTTCCTAACATATCTTGGGCTGCTTTACAGTAGGTACACATAATGTAACAGCAGAACCACCAATGCAGGGCACCAGCTCATGTCTGCCCAGCTACTGTGGCTGAAGTGAGGAATGGATGTGCTGATGATGTACGAGTTGATCTCTTAACAGTTCCCATGGGGCTATTTCCCGTGGCTCGTTATTTCTGGAAACCATGTCTGTGTAGTATTGCTTCTCCTGAGAGTTAAATGGTATTGCACACTTGATAAAGCCAGTTTTGGGAAAAAAGCTGTGGTTGTTCAAGTGTGTACAGTGCAAGCCCTTTCCTGGCCTTGAAAAGACCAGAAGGGTCTCACAAAAGCCCTGTGTTTGATCAGCGAGGGCTGGTCAATGACCCAGGAACCGAGTCCTACCTACAAAACAGTTCTGCCTGGCTGGCAGCTTTGCCAACCAGACTTTGCTATGAGAAGGTCCGAGAGGGGAAATGCCACGCAGGTCTCAGCTGGAGCTTGCGGGTTCTGTGCCTGGGTCTGACCCTTTGCTAGGGCTTAGAAGCAGCTCGTATAAACCCACAAGCATCGGACACTCCAGTTTGCAATCGCTTCTTGGGCACTGTTTGTTGCAGTCTGTTACTTGGTGGTTGTTAGAAGATGTAGTGCTCTGTTTTTCTCAAGTTGTTGTTACAGTGGAAAAGCTATGTCACTTATTCCCAAAGCACACGCGTTACTGTCACTTCTCTAGTCACTCCTCCGCTGCACTGCACGATACCCCTAAAACCAGGTGGTCAGGGCTAGCACGATCAGAGGGGGTTGCCTAAAAGAGCTAAACTGTATTTTAATCGAGTGACTTCACAGCAGAAGGACTTCTGCCCCTCGCTCCCAGTCAGGCTCAGAGGGTATCTCTCTCAGACAGATGAAGATGGGGGGGTCACTGTGCACGGAATGCAACTCTGCCGGCCCCAGATACGGAAAACTGTTTTCACATGGAAAGCAGCGGCTCCTTGACATGAGTGGCTGTGAGAGTCTGGCTTCCACTCCAAGGTACGCCCTGTCTGTCGCACAGAGGGGAGAAAGGCTGGTTCAAGCTGCCCCGCTGCCATGGGCACTTCAGAACAATCCTGCTCTTGCTGTGTTTTCACAAGCAGCAGGCGTTTTTCAAAGCAGGTTTCGATGACTGAGAGACCTCATTCTTAGCAGCTTCATGGTGGGAGTTGGTGTTTAAAGCCGATTTAGGCACAGATGTGCAGCCAAGCCCCAGTGCCTTTGAGAGACAGTTAGTGAGCATCAGCATCAGGTCCACAGAACAGGCAGAGCAAAAGAAGACTTCCCTACACCTCTGAGCACCCTCATCTCCATCCTCCCTGCTTCGCTGGACAAGTTGGGATATTTTTAATCTGGTAACTCCAAATAGAGGCTAGCACTAAAGTCTGGTTTTGACAGTGTCTTTTCAAAGGAGAAGTATAGCGGTAGTTAAGCAGAAAGCTCTAAATAATTTCATATATGCCTTTAAACTCCCACTACTTGCCAGCAATTAATGGGTTTTTACCAAACTATGCATATTTAGACCACAGACTTGTCAGTGGAAGGACTCATCTCACTGAATCACTGAATTTGCTGATTATATTTTCATTTTATTTCCCTTGATTCCAATCATATATGACACCCAGAAGCCTGAAAAGCGTATACACAGTCAACTCAAAGTCTACTTCAGACAACCAAGATTTTCCAGAACACCAAAACAACAGGAAAAGAGAAGAGGCATGAAAGCTATGAAAATAAAAGTTGTTAATAATGCTGTTAATTATTAATACCAACACTGCTTATCAGAGAAAGGGTGCTTGGCTAGCTGCCTGCTAGAACTGAGATACATGAAAACAAAACCAACCCAAAGAGCAGAAAGCACGGCCCCTCTCTGCAACACAGTAGGCTATACATTGTCTTTTTAGTTTATTTTCCAGCCCATCCACCTGTCCAAGTGTCTGTCAGTCTTCCAGCAACTCTTGAACCTGTCGATCAAACACAAATCGGTCAGGGATGCAGAAGTCCCAGACCTGGGGTGATTCAACAGGCTTCACGGTGATGGGAAAAAGACCCAAACCTGAGTCCCCACCAAGAATGGTTGCCCTGAGGAAGGATGCACTTGGCCAAGCAGCACACGTGATGCTCTGAGCCAGGTGCAGGCATTCATGCCCAAGTCGCAAAGGCATGGGAAACCAGCCCAAATCAGTTCTGCTGCTCTCAGGACAGCTGCCTGAGCAACCCAAGACATTGTCAGTGTGCCCATGCTTTGTCAGGGCACTTGTTTGCTTACATGGGATTTTTAAATTGACAGTGTTACTATCAGTTAGGAAATGACAACTGTCTCTCTCCTACCTACAGAATGTTAAGGATATTTTCAGCTGAAACTTGGCCTGTGTTTGCTGAAGAGATTCCTCTGCTGTAGCTGTACAACAGGCTATTACCAACAGCAGGAAGGAGTCATCCAGTTAAAAGAAAGGTTTTGTTTTGGTTTTTTTGGTAAATAAATCTGATTTTAGCTTTCAGTCAGCATAAATCTGCTTTTTTCTTTATTTCATGACACAAATACAGATCATACTTGGGTATGGAACCTGATCCACACCCAACTCGACTGAGGCACTTGGATAAGGTGAAGTGCAAAAGCATGTCCAGTTAAGTCTATTTAAGGAAGTAAGAGAAAAATAACAAGGTATACATACAGGCATCTGGGTTTCTTGTTTAATGAAATGTCTGTAAACTGCAAAGAAAATAGAAACAGGATATTAATACTGTGCTGTCAAGTAATTAAAGTACAGGGATAAAAAACATGCAGTCTTCCAAATTACATTTCCAGTCTCACCTGCTGTTAAAACTGGGAGAATATTTGGGAAAGGAACCGGAACAAAACCCTTTTACAGATTATTCCTCCTCCAGCTTATTACATCTGTTTTTAAAATTTGTAATGTGTGAGCTGCTAGTGGCTGGATGTTTTCCCCATTATTTTTATCGTGACTATAATCAAAGTAAATTGCTAAAGAAGTGTGGGCTGAATTGAGGTCTTTCATGTTAGATTGAACAGTACAGATACAATGAGAAGTAATTATTGTGCTCAAGATAATTAGTAAGGGACAGTGCCTGAATGAGGTGTATTAAATTAACTTTCTCTCTGAGCCTTTAATTTTATGGTGGTGATGTTTCCCTTACACAAGTGATTGGGAAACTCCAGCTATGAGCCCCCAGCCCTGCCTATGGTAGCACCGAAGGGTGGAGGGGGAGAACATGAGTGTTCCTCTCCCCACCCCAAACCCTGAGACCAGCTAGGGACAGCAGAGCCTCAGGGCCAGCACAAATTTGTATGAGTTCATTGTTTGGGTTTTTTTTACAATAGTTTAGTTCACAGCACGGAAACGCTTTGTCTAGTCCCTCTTTTGCTCAGGGGTCAGGAAAGGAGGGTTTTAATGCCAGCTCAGCCTAAACGGGTCTGGGTACTAAAATTGGTTCTTTGTGCTCATCTCCCATCAATGCTACCAGACTGAGTCTCTGAGCACCATTTAAGGAAGGCACCTGAGCCAAGCAAGTCAGATTTGGCCTCTGAAAAGTATTATGTTCTCATAAATGTTCCCTCTGTCCCTGGTATTGCCCACATTGTGCAGATGGGCTTTTGCCCAGACTCTTTCCTTGTCACCTGTCTCGGATGGAGTCTGGAGCCATCTCATGGTGTGCTTTTCTGTAATTACCTCCTGAAGGTCAGGCTGGTCGACATTTGGATGGATGACCGTAGAGGAATGCTGAAGTCACTCAGAAAGCAGGGCAGCTGCCTCAAAATTTAGTGTCTTCCCCAAGGGACACTGCTGAGCCAGGGATCCCGGGAAACACATCAAGAGCAGGGGAGATGATTTAATAGCGAGGTGCAGCTTTACAGTCCCTCTCAGTGTTCTCACAGGCACTGGTTGAGATGTCCTGCACTGGATCTCAGCACACTGACATTTATTCAGATCCTGCCTAAAGCTCTTTGTCTTCCAAGTGGCCACGGGACTTCTCTTGCTTTCCACTGTCTCATACTTGTTCTGGGCCGTGCAGGACCAAATACCTTTCCTTCCACTTCCCAGGATGAGCAGTTACTCAGCACAGGCAGCACAGGGTACTCATTTTAAACTGAAGTGCTCTTTGGAAGGCATGTGGCTAAAGCTTGCAATGTAAACGTAATGCATTGTAGGGAAAAGACTGAGGTTAAGCATTAATAACAAGGGATTTTTAAGAAATCATGTGCAGTGTTCACACAACTTCGGTTCCTAATCCGTGGTGGTCATGCCTGTGGGAATCCAGCATGTGTTGAGTCAGGTGACAGGTAACTCCAGAAAGCAACCCGACTTGCCAGCAGGCTGGTGTGCCCTCTGCGGGCATACCCAACTTTCCTATCTCCAGAGAAACTGTCAAGTCACCAAGTGATGCCAAGAAAAGTGTTTCTTGCAAAGACAACAGTGGCAATAGCCGAAGCTGGGGGAAAAACAAAATAGGTATCTGGCAGGTATTTCATTATTCTCTGCTCTCCTTCACAGAACCACAAAACTCTAGGGGTTGGAAGGGACCTCCAGAGCTCATGGAGTCCAACCCCCCTGCCAAAGCAGGGTCCCTAGGACAGGGCGCACAGGTCAGCGTCCAGACGGGGCTTGAGTATCTCCAGAGAAGGAGACTCCACACCCCCTGGGCAGCCTGTCCCAGGGCTCCCTCACCCTCACCGGGAAGAAGTTCTTCCACAGATTGGTGTGGAACTCCCTGTGCTCCAACTTGAGGCCACTGCCCCTTGTCCTGTCCCCACAGACACTGAGAAGAGGCTGCCCATGGCCCCCTGTGTCCCACCCTTCAGCTATTTATAAACATTGATCAGATCCCCTCTCAGTCTTCTTTCCTCAAGGCTGAACAGACCCAGCTCACTCAGCCTTTCCTTGTAGGCGAGATGCTCCAGGTCTTTAGTCACCTTTGTGGTCCTCTGCTGGACTCTCCAGGAGATCCCTGTCTTTTTTATACCAGGGAGCCCAGAACTGGAGACAATACTCCAGGTGGGGCCTGACCAGGGCAGAGCAGAGGAGGAGGATCACCTCCTGTGACCTGCTGGTCACCCTCTTTTGATGCACTCCAGGATCCCACTGGCCCTCTCTGGAATATTCTCCCATCTCTGGTGCTCTCCTACACTCTTTGCTCCCTCGCTTCGCGTGAAGAGGCGCTTTAAAGCGTTAAGTAAAACGTGCCTAAAGCAGCATGTTACAAACCCCAACCTGGCCGGAGTAGCCATCAGCCTGTCCCACTGAGCCCACCTGTATTCAAACACAAAGTACCCTCCCTCCGGCGGTGGGATGACAATGAAGGGAAGGGCTTTACTGGCTTACCACGTGCTCGCTGACGTCGGTGTGGGCGCACACCACCTGCTGATTTTGGTAATACTCTAGCTGCCTTTCTGCCAGGTCCACACGCTGCAAGAGGTTCTCAATGAAGTGCTGGAGCCTGGCTTTTCCCCGGACTTCTTTCTCTGCCGCTTCTTCCAGGAAGTGGTTGAAAGTAACAACCTCTCTGCAAGATGGAAACATTGCAAAGAGACCACAGTTAAATAATGGGAAAGGCCCTGGTTTCACTGCTGTCAAAAAAATCACCAATGCTTCCCCTGTTTTTCACAGTGATAGCCCATGGTGGCTAATTTCCATCCTTCACCTCTATTAAAAGATTTCAACCTTTCTGTGGACACAGTGAAGACCTGGAACCCCGAATGACGACTAAGCTTTATGGGCAGTGGGTTCAGGGTTTTTTGGTCACATTGTTAGGTCTCTTGGAAATAGCCCTTAGCTACAGGGTAGAAGTGTCAGTAGGTATCACCCCCTCGAGGTATCCGCAAACAGCTACAGCCACTTTCTCTTGGTTGTTTTTTTTTGGGGGGGAGGGATTTTTGGTTAGCCATGTGAGTATCAGCCCTGAAAGGTGAAGGGGAATGGATGAACCTCCAAATTAATCTTCCTGGTTGATCATAATCTTCCAATGGTAGTTTAATTAGCTACTGGGGTGGTTTCGAACTTAAAAAGAGCTTCTGTGGCCATTAAATTTCATTTTGGCTGCAATCCCGTGAGTACATCAAAGCACAGTGCTATGATCTGGAGCCAGTGAGAGCACGGGGGATTAAGAGATAACCTGTAGATTACAGGCCGAGGAGTATGTGCGTGGGAAGGGCAAGTTTTAGGCCAGTTGTTTAGAAATGTTTCTTGTCTGGTAACACAGAAACAGACAGCACCCTTGGCTGTGAAAGGTCCCAGCTCGTTTGGAAGTGTCCTGGTGCTAACAGTTTGCTATCAGCAGCTGGGCCACCCTTTGGACCTCAGGTATAAGAGGAATTAACGGGTGTGAGTAGTTTGGTTACTGAGCGAGCCACATAGCATGACAAACCTGAGCACGTGGGACTTCCCCCATTGATGCATACCTGGATTTAAACAGCTCTTGCTCTGCTGGTGAAACCGTGTTAGTTTTTGCTTTGTACAAAATGGAGGGTGCGGGAGTTGGGGGAACCCATGCTGCCAAACAAGAAAGGGGTGGAATCATGTGGTAGGAATACATCACCCAAGGAAAAAGCATTTTAAGCAGAAAGCAGTGTGGAGCAGAAACAGCCCTTCAGTGCTTAGCTTGTTTATAAGCAACCCAAAGTTTCTCTGCATTGCATTGTTTTAACACAGTAGAGTGGCAGATAATGGCTTCGCTCAGTGTAGTTCCTCTAACAGTGAGGTGTCCCATGCTAAGAAGGGGCTGGTACCATAAGTGAGCCACGGAAATCTGGATTCAGGCTGCATCTCCCTGCTCCAAACCATCGCAGAGCACAGCCAGAGCCTGTCTGCACAGCCCATCTAATTGTAGGAATGAGGTTAAAAATGAGCACGCTATTGTTTGGGTGAAGAACATTGGTGAATATTCGTTTACATTAACTCACCTACAAAATCAGGCCACCTTGTTTGCTAAACCCAGCTCAGTCCATTCCAGTTCACTGCTCTGTACAGTCTCTGCGATCACCGGAGCCACCCGGTGAGAGAAAGCCACCGAGGAATGCTTAGGAAGGAGCCAAGGCGTTCCTCATTAAGGAGAGTTTTAGGCCTTTACTCTCACTGCACTTACAGCACGGTAACTTGGCACTCCATCAGGCCAAGGAAGCTCACAAGGACAGAAAACTCTGCTCCAAATCCCTTACCCCTCAGGTTAGGAGGGAGAACGACCCCCCCAGAATGACAGCTTCCAACATGGCGGCTTCCTGCTCTGCCCAGCTTTCCCACTGGAAGCCGTTGGCCTGGGACACTTCAAGGACACCCCTCCCATGGGAGCAATTTCATCCTTTTTCTCTATTCATTTAGCTGCCTCTGTACAGATTATGGACCCACCTTTAATAACTTCAGGTAAAAATCTCCCCTCTGGGCTGAAATGGTACCAATGGTACCAGCAGCCCGTAAACTCCCTTTAGAAAAAGGAGCCAGCACATACCTATCCACCAGGTCTCAGTTACAGGCCCTGTTGTCCCAGTAAGCAGTGCTTCTGTCACTTCAGGTACTGTTTCTACTTCATTCCCATCTCTCATACCCATACAGGTAGATGAGGTACTTAGGGGATATGCTTTAGCATAGGACAGGAACGGTTGGACTTGATGATCTTAAGGGTGTTTCCCAACCTAGTGATTCTGGGATTCTCAGGACAACATCAAGGAGCAACTGCTAGTAAGTCTCTCTACTTGCTCCAACAGCTCTTCCTCAGAGAGCTGGCTATGCCTTGCTTGCCTGATGGGAGCTCCCAGAAGAATTTTTACCCTCCTCCCACCATGAACAATAGGGAAATGGTTCAAAGAACTCGTGTAGCTTCCTGCAGCTGCTGTTTTTCTGTTTAATTGCCTTTCTTGTCACTTGTAGTTTGCCCAGACTTTTTCTTAGCCATACTGATGGCCCTCTCCCTTAAATTCTACTTCTAGATACCCATGATTATTTTTTTGCTCATGAGCTTTACGTTACTTTCATTTTATTTCTCCAGCCCTCCGCCAATCTTTTTGGGGGTAATTATGTGATACGGCTTCTATCTTTTACTCTCTGCTCTTATGCTTGTGGAAAGATGGATGTTCAGAGAGGAGATGCTGCTCCTCATGAAGTTGGGGGAAGTGGAGCCTGTGAATGTTGTGGGGCTCACTTGGTAGAGGCATACAGCAGCGCGGGCCCACTGGGTGCTGTGCCTCGACAGAACAGACTCACTTGAAACAGGAATCATTTGTTAAGCCTGGCTCAGACCTGAAACGCTGCCCTTTCTAATGAGAGGTCTCTGCTACCCTGTGCTGACCATTCGATGTCTGGAGCACTGCTGCTCTACTGAGAAAAACTCCCCTACTCTCAGCATCACCTCTTCCCTACTGGGCTGTGCCCCTGCTCTCTGCCCGTCAGCCAGCAGACTCCTGCCCCAGGTCACTCAGCTGTGCCCTGGCACTTGCTGGAGTTCTGGGAGCTCTGGGTCCTGCCACTAATTTTTCCTGAATGAAGTAGATGATGCTTAGTGCAGCTCAGATCTCTGTGAATTTCTGTAGGGGATAGCAGAGTGATCTTACATGCCAGCTCATAGTTTACTACACTGATATTGAGGTACGTTGTATAGCGAAACGTTTTGTCAGAGGGCTGTGACGAGGCAGCAGGGAGAAAGGTGGGTTGCTTGCTTTGTCTTGGGTGCTTTTCCCAGACAAATCCTTTCAGGAGGAGGGATTGCTGCTGCCCAGAGAGCAGAGGGCATGCTGAACTGCCACCAGCTTGTGGCAACGAGGTAAGGCAAGCACAAGGGAAAGACTGCCAGGGAAGAGCTCTTCCCAGAGCCAGGGGAAATTTATGGCAGTGCAGCAGGCAACTCAGAGGTGTTCAGCTGAGAAAAAAATATGCAGAGAGAAGGACTCGCTGTAGGCAAGAGAGAGATTTGCTGCAGAGGCTTTTTTAAAAAATTATTATTCTGACTGCCAGGACAATTAACATGTGTTAATTAACCAGACTTAACTAGTTTGGTGCTTTGCATTCCACCTGCAGCCTAGCCTGCCCTCACAGAAAAACCTGCACACAGCCTGCCTTGAAACTCAGCCTGAAACCTCCTTCGTGGAGGCTGTTGCTGTGGAAAGGCATGAGATGTGGTAAATAAACCTACCCTGACTAGTTAATTATTCTGCCTTCACGGCTAGGCGATACGGTGCTCCGTGCAGGGCTAGTGAGCTCCAGCTACTGCTGTACCGGAGCAGCTGCTGGCACGGGGACCCTGCGGACACCCTGAGTGTCTGCAGGGCTTTCAGCAGTTAAGCATGTGATACCCAGAGTGGCTGCAGAGGCTGGGACAGCTCCAGCTCCCCAACAACTGACAAGAAGGGCTAATGATTTCTCACATTGTGACCAAGCCCTTCTACAGAATAATACAGGTCCGGGACTATTTACAGCAACTTTAACACCTGCAACTGCTCTCTAAGAGGGCAAGCATAAGACTGTATGCAGACTCTGCACCCAAGTATCAAATCCCTCCAGAGAACTGCATTTGGAATAACTTTGCCTAAAACCAGTAAAAAACCAAGCACTTATTTTAGCTGAAGATGGGAAAATTCCTACTGCAGTAAGTGGTGAAGTGATCTACCAGTGAAAATTCCACAGGTTGTATACCTATGAAAATATTTAAAATATTAAAATATGTAGAATCAGTTGCCTGGATTGGAAGAGACCCTTAAGATAGCAAGTCCAAGACAGCCTAATCCTGCCTAGCCCACCTCTAGATTCAGCACTTCATCCACACGCCTTTTGAATGCCTCCAGATGGTGACTCCACCACCTCCCTGGGCAGCCTGTTCCAATGCCTGAAAACCCTTTCAGTAAAGAAATTCTTCCTGATATCCGATCTAAATTTCCCCTGGGGCAATTTTAAGCTATTTCCTCTTGTCCTATTGCTTGTCACCTGAGAGAAGAGACCAATCCTGACATCTCTGCAACTGCCTTGCAGGTAGCTGTAGAGAGCAATGAGGTCTCCCCTCAGCCTCCTTTTCTCAAGGCTAAAAAGCCCCAGCTCCCTCAGCCTCTCCTCACAGGACCTGTGCTCCAGACCCTTCACCAGCTTCATCACCCTCCCCTGGACACACTCCAGCATCTCAACGTCCTTCCTGTAGTGAGGGGCCCAAAACTGCACACAGCACTCGAGGTGAGGCCACTCCAGTGCTGAGTACAGGGGCACAATCCCTTCCCTGGACCTTCTGGCTACGATATTCCTGATGCAAGCCAGGATGCCATTGGCCTTCTTGGCTACCTGGGCACACTGCTGGCTCATGTCCAGCTGGCTGTCAACTAACACCCCCAGGTCTTTACACTAATAATGTACATTCATTCATTATCAATGCCACTGACATCATCCCATCAGTGTTACTGCCTGTCATTCACCAGGTTGTGGTTTCATGTCCCTAAGCTGCTATCAGCACATGCAATTTAAGAGGCTCACACATTCTCCTCTCAGAAAGTTACAGTCCAAACAGTTGCACCCATTCAGTGGGCCGTGCTCCAGATCTGAGCCCGGAGCTTATCGGGGTGACGCTGTGAAGGTTAACGTGCTTTATTTCACCCAGCTGCTCTGTGGGATAGTCATGCCACACTTGAACCAAGGCAGCTGCAGGGGAGTAATCTCTCGGGTGGGAAGATGAAAGGAAGCAGGAAAGAGGGAGTGGGACCACCTGAAACCGAGGGTGGAAGAGCAATGTGTAGTTGTGGCCATATTCAACTCAGAGCAAAGTCAAAGCTGTTTTATTGTACAATGGAAATTTGTCTTTTAGGGTAAGTTGCTGTTTTAATGCATGAATTGCAGTGATTTCTAAAAGCCAACCTGACCCCACTATCGAGATGTTACTTGCACAGGTAACCCCGTTAATTGCAAATTTCAGGTGAAGCTGCTGGCAAGAATAACCACTCCTCAGCACAGCTATCCCAAAATAGCCCTCACATTCCAGGCTGTGCCAGCACAGGGGCACGACCAGAGTGCCTCAACACAAACACATCAGACTGCTTAGAGAAATTACGGTAGAGATATGGCAACATGCTAGGTTAACGCATTTACCCTATTAACTAGAAGACAAAGTTTAAACCATCACTTCAGTGGTGATTTAAGTCACCACTTAAGTCCATCCAGTTGAGGACCATAACTTCAAATAACCCTCTTCAGACTTACCAGGGAGAAGGAATAAATTATGCTCTACCAGTTTCATTCTCTTACCTAACCTCCAGCAACAGGCCTCTCGGTGTCCTCTAGAAAGTAAGCTCACAGCTAGCTGGTTTTAGTTTCAATGCTTTTCTTGATATCCCATTCAACAACCCCTTACTCCCTTTGGGCAGGCTTCTGTGTTATCATGAAGACCGCAGTACTCGCCCCGAGTTGCTTTCTCCTTCATGAAGCATGGAATAACCCCTTTTCAGTGTGCCCTCAGTTTCTGATTAAATCATGCATTTGCTCAGCAGCTCTGCTGAAAGTTTGACCCTGTACCCATCATTTGTCAAAACTGCCCAGGGCCCAACTGAGGCAGGTTGGTGAGCTGGGACCTGTCCTTGGTAGCTGTGCCTGCTTCTCCAGAACATCCAGTTTTCTTTTTTTTTTTATCCCCAAATAATAATAGTAATTAAAAAAAGAGCTTTGGCTTTATGGTAGCCATACCTCAGTTTCTTTGAGATCTAGAAGTACAGAGTGATAATAAACCCTTTCTTGCCTTCACATGCACCAGATTCCCTGATCTCTGGTAGGAGAAACAACCATTCAGAGACCAAGAGAAGACTGGTTTCCTTTACTTCCTTAGAAATAGGACAAGGAGGTGTTTTGGGGAAGAAGGCCTTTTCTTACAAAGAGGAAGAACTTTTCAGCTACACTGACTCGATATCAATGCTAGTTTTGGGAAAAGTTATCCCTGTTATTCACAAGATTGCTTATTAAATAAAGAAATCTAAAGAAGCTGATGAAAGCATTTATTTCTTGAAGGTCAGCAAGTATCACAGCAGTCCCTAAGGGCTTCCTTTGACTTTACACAACCTGCACTGAGAACTCCTGCTTCTGCAATTTCCATTAAGCGGTCTTGTTTGGCTTTCTAATCATCTGGACTTCTTCCAAAAATCAAAGCCAAAGCTGAGATCCTCCTTTTTGAAGGAGGGCCTTTTCAGCACACTGTTAAGTTTCCGAACACACAAAGGACTGAGTATGTAAACAGGTCTCAGAAGTTACCAACAGTCCACAAGAGAGCTAGCCAAGTGACAGGTCTCCTCTACCAGAGTGTACCACCCAGTGCCTTCCCATTGCTGAGGTAAGCTAAGCATTTTTGGAGGTTTGGATGTGAAGAGCTGCCCTGAAAAGTACTGGTTCTGCTTTTACAGAGCATTGTTTATACCTTTCTGCCTCAATTTGCCAATTATACAACGACCTTTTCTACTGTTAAAGCACACAGTGTGTTTTTTGATGGCACTATCCCCCATTATCTCCCAAGATGGGGAATGCAGGAACCATCGGAATGAGGAGAAAAACCCCAAAACTCATGTGAACTCTCCCAGTTCTTAGAGCCTGCCTCCCATCCCAGACTCCTCAGAGTACCTTCACAGTGACTTCTATGAGGCAGTGCTATGGGGTAGGCACGGGCACATGCAAGGATGTAGTAGGATGTCCCCCTTGGTACTCTGGGCTGATACTTTCACCCTACCCACTGGCAAGCATTTCTTTTTCTATAAATCCACAATTTTTGCTGCCTTGTCCTTTTCACAGACCCTCTGCTGTCCTCTCTGTATCACACCTGTTCTTGCTACCCCAATTTTCCCCTTCATTTCCTCCCACTCCTCTTTTCCAATGAGCTCTATTCTTCTGCAGCACCACAGAACTCTGGTTCTGCTCCCCTGCATGCTTTCTGCTGACAGCCACCTTTTTTCCTGTGGATCTCAAGCCTTGGATTTTAAATACAGGTTTTGCGTTTAGCTTGGTGTGAGGTTCACACCATCTAGCCTGGATGCTGAACTTGGGATATCTGAAGTTAAGAGGGCTGCACACCTAAGGTCCCCCCTCCAAGATACTTTTCTAGAAGTAGGATGGATCACGGTGAAAGAGCACATAAGGGGAGCTTGGCTGGACAGAAACACCAGAAGCTTATCTTCACCACCTCCTTGCAGCTTTCCTTTCAAACCTTCCTCGGTTCCACTAGTATCTTTAGCTTCACCTTGAGTCCTTCTCTTCCATGAGGACCACCTGATACTTCCAAAAAAATCAGAGGTTCTGTCACATATCCCTTCAAGGAAGATGCAGGCTCCAGCAGCTCAAATCCCACCCAGCACCTTTGCTGTCCCCTTGCTCAGGAAATCTATAGCACTGCTTTGAGACCAAGGACTCCTACTGACAAAGGAGCCATCAGCATCTTTTCTTTCCAGTCCTTAGACTACAGGAAGGAACGATGAGAGCCCTCCAAACTTCCTACACTGAACTCCTACACCACCTTCCTTATTTCTTCTGAAGATCAGTGTCATGGCAACTAGCACTTCTCATCCTCTCTCTGTAAGCTGATGAATTGGCTTAGAGGCACTCCATTACCAAGGCTCTTTACTTGCATTCTTCTAAAATAAGTTGTATCGCTCTAAAAAGCCTGGAAGGTCTCAGCAAGCGCCGAACAAACTAAGTAGTTCGTGTATAAATAATGTATCAGCTATCACTACATTTTTAATGGCTGCATCACGAACGTATTTTTAGGCGGCCTAGGTTAGACAGAACAGCTCTCGACTCTGGCATCTGCTTCCCACCGCCATAAAAGCGATTCCAGTTCCACATCCACCAACACCACCTCCTTGGACGCAGCCTTCCCAGGGCTGCCTCCAGTACAGCTTTGCTGCTGCACGAGAGTCCCTCGCGCTCCGCAGGCAGCCCATGCGGCGGGATGGCTTCGGGGAAAGAAGCGCTGGCGGGAATTCTTACGTACTTCCTCCAGCACTCACCCGCTCGTCTCTTCTTAAAAAGATAATGGATTAGAGGGTCAGCCTGAATCAGATTACACGCTGATGATAGCTTCTACTTGTCCCTACCCCTGTGAGCGCAGGGACACATGTAGGTGCTATGTAAAAAGTTAGCGACCAGGGGAGTCGGGCACAAAAGCCACCTGCTCAGGGAGCTGTCCCCAGCCTTTTGGAAGGGGGGGACACGGTCACAGGGGCCATGACTGCAGAATAATCAGAACCTGGGGAGCACCAGGCTCTCTTATAACCAGTGATCCACCAAACCGTCCCCCACCCTTCCCCATCTTCTCCCCCCAAAAGGGTGGGGCGCTGGCCAGCCCATGCCAAGCCACCAGCTCTCGCCTCCCCACTCACTCCTCTTTGCGGTGAAGCTCCTCCTCAGACTCGGTGAGGCGTTGCTTCAGGGCCGCGATCATCTCCACCGCCACATCCACCTGCCTGCTCAGGGCCCGCTCCCGCCGCTGCACCTCCTGCTTCTTCTGGGACAGCTGCACAAAGGCCGCCCGCACCTCCAGCAGCTCCGCCGTCTTCTGGGCCAGCTCTTTGTAAGCTTGTCGATGCGCTTCTCGATCGTTTTGTCCACAGCCTCCACCATCCTGTTAAACTTCTCCCTGACGTGTGCCTCGAAGGAGGCCTTGGGGTCGGCACTCGGGAGGCCGGCTTTGGACATCTGCTCGCTGGGAGAGTCAGCCGACGCGTAGCGCGCAATGTAGGAGATGGGCCGCTCAGCTTCCACGTCCAGAGGCTGCCCGCGCTTTCCGCCCTCGCAGGACGCCTCGCAAAAATTCAGGTAGGAGCCTTTGTGCCCCACGGCACCGGCGGGGCTCCCCAGCCCGCCCTGGGCGGCAGGCTCCGGTGGAGAGACGAGCTCCGCGTCTTTCAGGGGCGAGAAGAGGCTGCTCTTGCTCAGGAGGCTTCTCTCCTCGTAGCTGTGGCTGTACTCCAGGTGAGCCCGCAGGGAGGAGAGGCTCCGGAACCTGGTGCGGTCGCCGCATCGCGGGCAGCGGAAGGGGAGGCAGACGCTGACGCTGCCGAGCGGCTCCTGCCAGGGGTGCCTGCCTTCGTCCCGGGCGGTCTGTTGCATTACTCGCCGGGCCCTGGGTGGGAGAAAACAGCCCCGCGTTCACGCCCGCCCGGGGCCGGGGCGGCCCGCCGGCAAACTTGGGAAACTTTCCCGGAGGGGTGTTCAGGGCCACCGCGCCATCTCCGCCGCCCGGGGGAAGGCACCCGCCCGGCGCGGTCAGCCGCAGGGCCCCGGCGGCGCGGCTCCGCTCGCCTCGGCCGCCGCTCGCCCGGGCCTTCCGCGGGAGCGGGGCCGGGCGCGGACGGTCGTGGTCGCCGCCCCCGCACTCACCCGACTTGTTGCCGGCGGCGGTGCCGGTGCCGGTAGCGGCGCGGCGGCGGCGGAGCCGTTTTCAGCAGAGCCGTAAATCAGGCCGAGCGCGGCGCCGCCGCCGTTACACGTTCTCGCCGCCCGGCCGCCGCCGCGGGGCGGGGCGGGGCGGAGCCGGGCCGGGCCGGGCCGCGCAGGGGAGAGGAGGGGAGGCTGGTACGGGGGTGCCGGGCACCGGTGTGGGCAGCGGAACGGAGCTGGGCTGAGCCGGGACCGTTCCCTGTTCCCGCCCCCGCCTCGCCTCGGGCACCTGGAAGTTTGGGTTCGGGGTGTCGGGGGTGGTCTTGTGTGCGTCCCGTCAGCGGTGAGCGGTGCGGGGTGTGCCGGGGGATGCGGGAGGGTGATGCAGTTCACGGGGGGCGAGTGGATGGCACCCGGGCACAGGAACGCCGGTGTGGGTGGTGGTTTAACGCTGCGCTTGGTAGCCAGAAAGTTCGGGGGTTGTTTGATTTTCTTTTTCGTTAAATACGACTTAATTTAGCCTCGGGATTTGGAGAGGGGGAGGCAGCGGTAGTGGGATTTCCATTCTAAGTAGCAGGAACAGATGTGATAGTCACAGACTGGGTTGGGCTGGAAGGGACCTCAAAGCTCATCCAGTCCCAACCCCCTGCCATGGGCAGGGACACTTCCACCAGCCCAGGGCGTCCAAAGCCCCATCCAGCCTGGCCCTGAACCCTGCCGGGGATCCAGGGGCAGCCACAGCTGCTCTGGGCAGCCTGTGCCAGGGCCTCACCACTCTCATAGTGAAGAATTTCTTCCTGATTTTCATAGGATAACAGAACCTACCCTGGATCCCCATCAGTGAAGCTGATGCTAGAGCATGCTGACAGTCCATCCCCTCAATAGAGGAATATACTTCTGAGCCTTTCGGGGATTTTTTGGGTAAAACCACAGATGTGCGTCTATTTTTAGCAATTTTCAGAAACATGGGCAAGGCTGGTCATAGTGGAGCAGCCTTTTTGAGGTAATAGTGAAATATTGCTCCTCTAAAATCTAGTGCTTGAGGCCATACTGGTAATATGCTGCAGATTTTTTTTTATTACTGTGGGAGAAAGCACTGCGGTAAAGTTTAATTCTGTACTAATGTATCTGTTCCTTGAGAGCAATATATAGGCAAGAGTCCTAAACACTGAGAAAATCTGAGTGCTAGATGCTTTGATGTGATTAAGACATTCCCAGTAAATGATTCACCAGATGGCACATCAAAGGAAGTTACTCAAATTGCATTTCAGAGCTTCAGCTAATCTCCAAAGTGTGTGGGCTACCATCCAGGCTGCAGCGTTTTGCATGAGTGAGTTGTCCTGCATTACCTTGTCTAAATGTGGTGGTTCTCCCTTCATTTGCCATCAAGCAGTGTCAAAAACCAGAAGGAAGGTCAGGAGGGAATGTTTTTGAACCATGCTTGCCCCCAAATTCGGTCTCGTGGCTCGTTCTTTGAAAGGAGGCCAGTGCTGTCAGGACCAGTCATATGGTCATGACCCTAGTCTGGTGATGTCCTCTGTTGTCTGTTATCTGGCTCTGCTGCACCCATTGCCTTCCTGCCTTGTCCTTCACCTCAGGGGAAGGTACTCAGGGAAGGTGCTGATGCTCAAAGATGCAGATGAATGCTATGCGAGTTGAGGTGAACTTAGTCTGGTGTGATGCTACCTGAGGCTCCATGCGCGTTTAGAACACCTGATGCTCACCCAGCTGACAGTAACGAGCTCTTGTGGTCCCAGGGACAGAAAACATTGGTGACTTTGCAGGAGCCTGCTGATCTGCAGCCTGAGCTAAGTGGTGTCCATCAGTTAGATATGAAATCCAGCAACCACCTAGCCCCCACAATTCACTGAGGATTTCTCAGGGTTCACTCAAACTGTAAATATGGGGATCCTACTCCTCATCTCCTCGGTTACCTGCTGATGCTCCCGCTGGGATGTGCAGTTCAGTTCTCTTAGCATTCGGAGAAGAATCTCCCTTTGGTGTACTGGTATGTGTGCATTTTACAGTGGAGGACGTACACCAACCGTTACATGTCTGAGGTTTAAATCTGGAGTGGGTAGAATCGAGCACTGTCACTCACACAAAGCCCACATTCGCACAGCCGTAATGTGTGACTCATCCCTGAAATGCTGCCAAGTGCCGGGGAGGCATTATCCAGTTTATTTGTATGCATCTCTCTCTTTCTAGATCTCTGCAATAGGATCCCCAGAAGGATAAAATTTATTTAAATGGAACCAGCATGTACCACCCTGCACTGCAAGGAAGGTGGGAATAGTCAGTAGATTCAGCTTTTGTTCAGGTAGTGATATCTATCTGCTGTTCTGCGTCCTGGAGTTTCTGGCTTTGGGTGGAAACTGATTCTTTGACCTCTCCTTAATTTGAGGATTCCTACAAGTTTAAAAATTGTAGTTCAGAAGTTAAGCTGGTTTTGTTTGGTTTCCTGTTTCCGGAGGGTGACTAGAAAAGGGAGTTCTGTAAAAGTAGTTTGCTTTTCAAGAGTTACCCTAGTTGTTTATCTTCTGATCCTCCCCCCCCCCCCACCATCCTAGACAAGGAAAATAGGCAGGTCTGTTTTGTTCTCACTTGCAGCCACATTCAGGCTAGCCATGCCGACGTGTTTCTGCATGCTGTAGCCTCCCATTTCCCTGGTTTTTCCCTCTACTGGTTTGCTTTGAAAAGGGGTGCCAGAAATTTTTCTGCTCCTTCATGCAAGTGCTCCCCACCCAAGCCTTCCCTGTGCAGTCTAGCTTGTTGGTGGGAGATGTGAATCCGTGCTGGCTTTCTCTTGGGGAAGTTTTGCTAAACATATGTATGGGTATATAAAGATACACACACGCAACTGCACATCCGTTGCCGCTGCACACAGACGGGCTTGTGAGTTTGGCTCCGGCAAGCAGCACAGCCCCCTGCAAAAGCTGTGCCTGAAATAGGTGTCCCTGTTCAGCCTGGCTCTTGGGTACATGTTTTTCTTGGTGCCTGAGTGTGAACCGCAAACCCACAGGATAATTTGAGTCGCTGAAGCTTCCCCGTGTTTAATATTTACCACCTCCTCTCTCTGTTTATTGAGGGGGAATAACAAGCGAGTAGTAAAAGCTCAGGAAAGTCCTTTGAAGCTGGAAGAAGTGTGTTAGGGACTTTTACGGTAGCAATGCCTTAGACTAGGATTCATGTTAGCTTTGCATGCAGATAGATTCGGGATGCATCAATCATAAGTGCCATGGGCACTTATATCCACCTGGTAGGAAAGGGACTTCCCGCGGTGCAGTTCTAGGGTACTGACTGACCAGCACTCTGCTTGCAAAGAGAGCAAAAGGGAAGGAGGAGAACATGAGTGTATGTACTGGGTTTGTGTGACTGCTTGGTGCTGGTTACTTGTTGCCTTCTCTTTCGGGGGAGCTTCAGTCTGATCACTGAAAGTCAATTTACCATCTTCTGAAATTAAAAAGTCAAGTCTCTGTTTTCAAAGGAGTTTTGTCGTCACAGCAACAGGAGAGGCAGTGTGCTGTGAGAGCGCTCCTGGTCCTGCAGCAGCTTATCCCACCCAGTTTGCAATGGCCTTCCATTCTTTCTGCAGACTCTCCACACTCATTAATGTTCCTACAGGTAACCCCTGGCTGGACCTGATGCCAGGGAAGTCGTTTAGCTTTCCTCTTCTCTGCCCATACTGCTGCATGGGTGAAAGAGACAACAAGGTGTTCTCTCCTGGGTTGGTCCACACCAGTTAGCCCATACCTGGGGAGAGCTGTCAGGTGTGAGATGGTTGTGTTTTCGAAAAGACAGGAGAAGAACGAGGTGGGGAAGAGTGTCAGTAGTGGGGCTGGCCAGCACTTCAGCTGTCTTGATATTATTTCCTCCAAAAAAAAGTTGCTTCAGTTAGTTGGGAGGATGAATGAAATATAACTAACGCCTTGGGAGAGAGGAAAAGTTGGGAGGAATTGCCTTCCACTGTGCCTGTTGTGAAGGGAAAGAGGAACATGGCAAGTTTCTGACACTTTTCCCTCAGGGGATGAAAGTCTAAGGCCTGAGTATGAGGTGCACGAGAATTTGCTGGAGCCTTTTAACGAAGCCATTTCACTCCCGCTCCTTGAGGTCTGTTACCTGGGGACAAGAAACAGCAGCTGTATAGGGACAGGATGTCACTGGTGGCACTGCGGGACAAACCTAGACAGGATGTTTTATGTGGCTGCAACAAACTGGCCAGCTCTGTGCAGCACATGCGTTCCCAGTCAGGAATTCACTGTGGGGATTAGCTACCATATTTACGCACTCGAAGAAACCAGGATAGAGCAAGAAGTGCACAGCAACTGCTGGTCTAGAGCTCTTCCAAAACTAGATGCAGTCTGCAGCAGAAAGGGGTCATCCCTTGTTGGAAGAAGCTGCCCCACTCAAAAAAAGTGAGACTGGAAGACAGCAAAACACCTGTGTCAGAATACCCTTAAAGAAAGATTTTCCCCTACAACAAAGCCTTTTCCTCATTGGGATTTATTAAAATACAGACATTTTCTCCGAAGGAAAGGGAAGTATCTCAAATTCAAAGCAGAATCTCAGGCTTTCATTCTGAGAGCGTTCTTTCTGCAACGGACAGTGGATGGTAAGGAGCATCGCTTTTAAAGGCTCGTTCACACGCTTCCCACGTTTGAGGCCTTATGTGTGAAATAAATCACACTGATTTCCCAACTGAAGACAGTGCTCAGAAAGGCCATAAAATGACTGAGAACTGCCATCTATAACTAATTAGCTGCTTTGGTGCTTAATCCTATGCACTGGGGTTTAAAAAGTTTTTCATTTACATAAGCAGAGACATAAAAAGAAGAGTGTTAAGCTGTGGTGGCAGATTCAGCCCTCTGCCACATGCAGGCGTGTGGGAGAGCAGCCCTAAGTCCTGCTGGAAGCAGTGGGGCTGCGCTTCCCTTTCCCCATTCTCCTGCATCCCTGACATTCGTAATGGGAAGGGCAGAGGGGACTCTGCTTTTTGCAGCAATATCTTTTGTCAGGGAGGTGGGAACCTTGGCTTCAGACAGACGTGTCAGCATCATAGGGAAAGCACAGCACTTGGCTGTGCTCCGTGCTTGTCCTGGTGGATAATGTCCTGGTTTCAGTCAGGATAGAGTTAACTCCATTTGTAGCAGCTGATGGGATGCTGTGTTTGGGAGTTACAATGAAAGCAGTGCTGAGAACACCCTGATGTTCTTAGTTGCAGTCAGACAGTCAAGGACTTTCTCAGCTTCTTCCTATTTCTCTATTCATGAGAAAGGAGGGGCGAAGCCAGGACAGGTGACCCAGATGGGCCAAAGAGAGTATTCCATGGCAATGACGTCCTGCCCAGGAGAACCGGGGGCTGAGGGGAGGAAGAAGAGGGGCGGTGGCGGGACGCGTGCTGCTTGGGGGGACGGTCGGGTTCCGGGACAGCTCTGGGTGGTACCTGAGTTGTGTGGGTCGGGGAGAAACTGCATTGGGGATCAAGAGTTTCATCTTCTTTTGCTCTAAAGTCCTGTTAGCATTGGGATATTTGATCTTTCTGTTCTCTTAGTAAACTCTCCTTATCCCAACCCACGGGCCTCTTAGTTTCTTGGGTTTGGAGTTATTTGCCCCTTCCTTTTCCCTTCCCTTGTTTCCCCCCTTTTTCCCTCTTCCCCTGCTCTTTTACTTTAAGGAGCAGGCAGCTGCGTGGATCTCTGCCCACAGCCGGGGTGAAACCACGACAGTGCTAGATTGTTTTCCATCCCTTGTGTGCTGGAAAACAATGTCAGGGTATATTTAAGTGATTGTGTGATTCCCTACCAAGTCGGGAATTCTGTTGTTGGGTGGGAATGTTGTGCTGGTGCATCTGTATCAAAGATGCACCCTTTGTTACAGTGAACACGCTGAGGAAGAGACGATTGTGTTTCTGCAGAAGGGGGAAAGAATGGTGGACTACGTTTCACCTCTTTTATGGACAGAAGATCCATTAAACGCTGTGTGAAGCAGCTCACATCTGAGTTGTCAGGAATCTCCCTTTAAAGGGGAGATGCCCTAACTCAACATAACATGAAAGCAAAGCAGAAGAAGCCAACAACCAACCCCAAACCAAAGAGGCAATGCCTCCACCCAGTCCTCTAGAGAAAAGGAGGCTGAGGGGAGGCCTGGTTGCTCTCTACAACTACCTGAAAGGGGGTTGCAGTGAGGTGGGGGTTGTCTCTTCTCCCTGGTAGCTAGTGACAGGACAAGGGGAAAACGGTCTAAAGTTGCACCAGGGGAAGTTTAGGTTGGATATTAGGAAAAATTTCTTTACTGAAAGGGCTGTTAGATATTGGAACAGGCTGCCCAGGGAGGTGGTAGAGTCACCATCCTTCTCTTCTCCAGGCTGACCAAGCCAAACTCTCTCAGCCTGTCTTCACAGGAAAGGTGCTCCAGCTCTCTGATCATCTTTGTGGTCTCCTCTGGACTTGCTTTGACAGGTTCATGTCGTTCTTATTGGATACTGTATTCCAGCTGTGGGGCCTCAAGAGAGCAGAGGAGAGGGACAGAATCCCCTCCCTTGACCTGCTGATCACACTTCTTTTAATGCAGACCAGGGCACGGTTGGGTTTCTGGGCTACAAGTGCTCATTGCTGGTTCATGTTGGTCATCAACCATCGCCCCTAAATCCTTCTCCTCAGGGCTGCTCTCACTGCATTCATTGCCCAGCCTGTATTTGTGCTTGGGATTGCCCTGACCCACATGCAGGACCTCGCACTTGGCCTTGCTGAACTCCAGAAGGTTCACACCGGCCCACCTCTCCAGCCTGTCAAGGTCCCTCTGGGTGAAGGGTATCCCTTCCCTCCAGCATGCCGACTACACCATATGTAATTCTTTCCTTACCGAACTCTGAGCCCTCAGAGATGTATCCCAGAGAAGCCTGCTTGCTATGGATCACTTCCTAGCCAGCCGTTGTGATGGCTGCCAGTAAAACTCAGTTGGCAGCACATAAACAAATACGATGCCAATTATGCATGAGCGTTCTTACCCCTTAAAATGGTCAAAAGATGTAGTTGTTCTCCACCAACTCTGCGAAGCCACGTAGTAGGATAATTTAGAAGGAATGCCTGAAAATTTGTGTGACTGGGGTGGTGATGAGAAAAACCTGTTCAGATTAGTCATGTGCGTGCTGCCTGCCTGTGTGAAAGCTGCCAGCGAGGTTCTGGGCGCCTCGGTGCCTGCTGGTGCCAATTGCCTCTTTAAATCAGTTCGGCAAGAGCCTGTGTAGCCAGCAGATGTTAACAACACGTGTACACGTGTGAAAGAACTTGTCCATCACTAGAAGTGTGGGGAGGGATGTATGCCTGGGCAGAGGCTCTGAGAGATGCAAAGGGTGGTCAGCTGCCCTTCAGAGCTTCCTTCTGGGCTGGTATTTCCAAGATGGGAGTGGATACAGGTATGGAAGAGGCTGCATGATAAAGCAGGTTTTTTTGGTTTTTGGGTTTTTTTAATAAGGCTGTAGTGTGAAATAAATGATGTAAAAATGGTCTTCATAGTAGGTAGTGGTTTGCTTTGGCTTCTGTTTTCCCCCACAGAATCCAGTGCCTATATGTGTAAGTGAAGTGACTCAGTGTTGCAGAGATGGTTGATGGATGGGCTCAGGAAAATCATTCCTGAATAGGGAAAGAATAAGAGAAAGCAGAGATTTTTAACTCATCGGTTAAAATTGCCTGTTGTGGGCTGTAGTGTGCAATATATTTGGGAGTGACCTTGATAAGGTGACCCTCTGTGACCCAGATCAGACTCGGCCAACATTCCCTCTTGGGTCTGTGTTAGCTGCTTTAAGGACCGAAGAATTTACTCACTGTCTGTTGGGTTTTCTTTGAGCGGCCTGATGCCATTGCGATGACGCTGTACAAACACACCGTTGGAATAAAGTGCTAGGAACAGCTTCCCAGAACTCAAACTGGCTTTGAAAACAAGGAAGTAAATATGTGCATGTGTATGTGGCACGTGTGCCTCCAGCCAGGGTGAGCTATTTTTATTCTTCCAGATGAAATAGGCTGTAAAAACATGAGGTGCTATTTCTTGTTACCGTTATTTATAATTCAAAAAGCTAATAGTGACACGAGGGGTTGTCTCAGCTTATTTAATGTGATGTGAAATGGTTAGAAGACCAATAATCTTGTGACAAATCAACCTTGGGTAAAATGTAGTTGTTTGTGTTTGCTACTCAAACCCTGCTATTTCATAGCGGTGAGTGAAAATGGGTCGTCTTGTTAGGCAAGAAATTAGAAGGATTGCTGTCATTAGAAGGAAATATTCCTATCACACCTCGAGGAGAACACAGGTATAGCCCAATGTTGTCCCCTCCCTGTGGTTTGACTTCAAGAGCAACTGGAGTAGCAGACAAAATAGCTGGACTGGCTTCCCACAGTGGAGCGGTGGTGAGCTTGAAGAAGGCATGCTGCCCATCGCCACGCTGTCCTTTGCAACATGTTTCCCTCCTTAGATCTTTCTTCCTGAGGGAAAAGGAGATTTTGCTCCCTCTTACACCTGAAAGGACAGTTTCAGTCCAACTTGGGAGTTATTCAGCAAAAAAATCACTATGGTATAAAAGAAGTGGGCTCATTCCCAGGAGCAGCCTTATGTTCCTGAATCAGCTGCACCATGGCCAATGCTTTTCGTTGTGTTATGGCTCGTTTGGGGTTTTGTGGAGACAGGTTATTTCACAGGGCTGTTGTGCTGCTTTGCCTCTGGTCACTGCTGGCAGGGGAAAACTGCAGCTGAGTTTGGATTTAGGGGGAAGTTTGGTGGAGATGCAGGGCCTAGAGATGCTCACAATGGAAAATGTAAATCCTCTTATCCCTGTGGATGTATTTCTTTAAGCACTTTGGTGGATATACTGCTCAATAATTTTGAGGTGTCTGTTTCTATGAGAAGCAGGACATACCTGCAAGACAGGTTTTCTTTAAGGGCCAGAGGTTTAAAACCTCTGATCGACATTTCCAAACACAAATGGTTACTGTGTTGCTTTTTACTAAGTATATCAATGGTAATGAGACATTCTTTGGGGTTTACCATGTTATTTTAATGTGATAACATTTGCCTCAATACTTCTTGTTTTGGTGCTGTCATGTTCCCAGACTGAGCCGTATGGCAAATGCCCACTGATACAGCTCAGGACATAGACAAATGGACAAACCCCATTGCTTTGATCTCTAAAATTGTCTTCAAGATTCACATGGGGATGGCTTTTGTTTTATTTTTTTTTAACTTACTACTTCTTTTACAAAAAGTATTTTGAGTGTGTTTCTCTCATACATGGCGATTTAAAGAGGCTCCAGTACTTTCACCTGGAGGCATTTCAAGGTGGGACTGACATCAGAAGTACTGGGAGGAGACAGCTTCTGAACTCTTACTTGGGAAAAGGAAATAAAATTCTTTGTGCTTTTTCAGGCTCTTAGAGTTTTGTTTAGAAATCCTTCAGGAATACCTGGCAACCAACAAAATAGTTCACTGAAGCACCTGTGTCGTGGTTTCCCCCCGGCTGTGGGCCGAGATCCACGCAGCTGCCTGCTCCTTAAAGTAAAAGAGCAGGGGAAGAGGGAAAAAGGGGGAAACAAGGGAAGGGAAAAGGAAGGGGAAATAACTCCAAACCCAAGAAACTAAGAGGCCCGTGGGTTGGGATAAGGAGAGTTTACTAAGAGAACAGAAAGATCAAATATCCCAATGCTAACAGGACTTTAGAGCAAAAGAAGATGAAACTCTTGATCCCCAATGCAGTTTCTCCCCGACCCACACAACTCAGGTACCACCCAGAGCTGTCCCGGAACCCGACCGTCCCCCCAAGCAGCACGCGTCCCGCCACCGCCCCTCTTCTTCCTCCCCTCAGCCCCCCGTTCTCCTGGGCAGGACGTCATTGGCATGGAATACTCTCTTTGGCCCATCTGGGTCACCTGTCCTGGCTTCGCCCCTCCTTTCTCATGGATAGAGAAATAGGAAGAAGCTGAGAAAGTCCTTGACTGTCTGACTGCAACTAAGAACATCAGGGTGTTCTCAGCACTGCTTTCATTGTAACTCCCAAACACAGCATCCCATCAGCTGCTACAAATGAAGTTAACTCTATCCTGACTGAAACCGGGACAACCTGGTATCAGTGTTGGTGGCACTGCCCAGAGAACATGGCCCCGGTGCCATCTGGAGCCCGACAGCACTTGAAGGAGGACTGCAGGATGTTAAAAAACCCCACAGACTTGATCGGAAGATGAGCACGCTCTCGAGGTAAAATTAATCTGAGAACAGTAAGAGTTTACTCTAAACTATTCTGGCCTGTGTGTCTGGTTATCAGAGAAAGGTAAGGATGATGCTTCCTGGCTAATTTAGCCCCCTGCATGTTCTAGGATGACGTCTTCAGTGAATGACTACCTTAGAGAAGATACCTACTTCACAGGGTTTAGCTGGGTAAAATGGAGCCTACAAACTTGTCAATTGTTGGTTTCACCTGACGGGGTCAGGCTTCAGCTCACTTTGTCCAGGTGATAATTTTCACCTTATCCAATCAAAAGTGGAGCAGAAGCACATGACAGGCAGGTAGTTACCCATATTGAATCTGTTTTACAGGACTGTGTGCTGACATTCTGCTCAGCTACGTGACTTCAGCTGACCTCAGCAGGCTTAAATGAAGAAACGAGTTACTGAGGTTAATAATTTTGCCTTTAACTTAGCCCTGGCTTCAGCGAGCATCCAGGTAAACACCCTAAATTCTAGAGTCTCTTGTCCATTTAACCAGTCTATAATGGTCATATGTCGTGGCCATCAAAGTCAGCAGCAATCGATGGCAACGGTTTGCTTTCAGTTTAAAATTAAACAAGTAGAGGTCAGTTATAAAAAGCCTTACAAATTCGTTTCCATGAGTCCAGTACAAATCGTCATCTGTTTCCATTTAGGATAAACCCGAACAGGAATTGAATAGATTTCTACTGGCACACTCTGATGATATTCAAGGAGTAGGTGTAGCAAGCTGTGGGAACTAAGAAATTAAGATAAATATTGCAGTGCTGTCAAGAGTAGGTGTAGACATTTTGTACCTGCTAAACCAAAATGATGGGCCCAACAGTTAAAATAATATGCTGATGTAACACTTGAGCAGAACAGTGATTTAGATAGACAATGATCTTTCCTCTGCTCTCCAGTTTCCCTAATATTAGGAGGAAGCCAAATGCTTTGCAATGCAAATAGAGTGGCAAATAAAAGGATGGTGTGAAGGTGTGATTCATCTGAAAGGAAAAAATAAAAATGAAATGAACGAAGTTTCACTTGAAAAACCCCAGGAGGCAGGATACAGATCCCCTATTTAATTTACCCTACCCCCTTCTGTCTTCTCTGCACTAGCACAGCAGTGACTGCACAGGATTTTCCTTGCTTTGTAGGTTGTGCCTTGGGTTGGTTTCCTTACCCTTCAGCAAAAGCTTGTCTGGAGTAGAAAATGTGACGGCTATGGTGCTTCCTTTTTAAATTGTTGCTGTCTGCTGGGATTACCCTTAAATTAGGGAGCAGAATAGTTGCTTGCTGAATCCCAAATCTCTGGATATTATAGACCTCATAAAGCCTTCTTCATTTTAAGTTAGTATGTGTGCTGCAACAGCAGGGGAGCGTAGCTGGGGTTGCACTTGGGAGTGTGGAGAGAACATGTCCCTCACATACCACCTGCAGAAATGCCATTTGAAGCTCCAGTCTCACGTTCCCTTGAGAGAAAGGACTAGAAGTTGGGTGAAACAATTTTTTTTTTTTTTTAATTAAGCATCAGACAGGTAAGATTAATCATGAAGCTTGACTTTTTAAAGAAAAAGCAAATGTCTAGGAATGGAATGCAAAGGAGGACCAAAGCCGGAGCAGGTGCAAGAGTGTGAGAAACCAGACTTTGCAGTAACTAATGTTTCTAATGTAGTGGAAAACTGGGCATTTAAACCAGCCTGAGAGCAGATATGCACTGAGCTTGAGAAGATACCATTCATGTTAATTAGGGCTGATTCCTACACATTTAACTCCCACTGATTTCTTAAGGGTTCCAACTCAAGTCAATGTCAGTAGGAACGTGTCAGGGCTGCAGGCACGGGCTCTTGACGCTATTAGTAGTCACATTTTGGGACTTATTAAGACTAGGATTTGCTGAACAGACTGTACAGCAAAACCATGCTAATTAGCATCTAAAAGTCTTGGAAAGCTGCCACTGATTCCTGAGAGCTGTCTACACCAGCAGCAAAAATGGCTTGAGAGATGCTGATTGCATGAAATAGGTTGTGGCATAACTCATCCCTTCGCAGTGATATGCACGTTTCCATTTTGACAGCGCCCTTTTGGTGCATGCCTGAGACTGCTGTTCTTGGAAGCTTGGCAGGGAGCATTTCTGGAAGACTTGAACTGGTGGGTTTGTTCTAGAGTCTAACCTGGAGCGCTGAACTGCTCGGGATGATGCTGGGCGGAATGTGTTCTGGTCTGTCCTTTCACACACTGTGTTGGTTTTCTGTGGCAGTGCAGTATCTTTGGAAGAGAAGAAGGTCATGAGGAGTAGTCAGCATGGATTCACCAAGGGGAAATCGTGCTCGACCAATCTCACAGCCTTCTACGATCTCATCACCGGCTGGGTAGATGGAGGGAGAGCAGTGGATGTCATCTACCTTGACTTCAGCAAGGCTTTTGATACTGTCTCCCATGACATCCTGATAGCAAAGCTGAGAGAGCATGGGATAGATGAGTGGACAGTGAGGTGGGGTGAGAACTGGCTGTCGGACTGAGCCCAGAGGGTCGTGATTCATGGAGTGGAATCTGACTGGAGGCCTGTGACTAGCGGTGTTCCCCAGGGCTCGGTGTTGGGTCCAGTCCTGTTTAATATCTTCATTGATGACCTTGATGAGGGAACAGCATCAACCCTCAGCAAGTATGCCGATGATACAGAGCTGGGAGGAGTGGCTGATACGCAGGAACACTGCACTGCCATCCAGAGAGACCTGGACAGGCTGGAGAGCTGGGCAGGGAGAAACCAGATGAGGTTCAACAAAAGCAAGTGTAAAGTCTTGCACCTGGGAAGGAACAACCATTTCTATCAGTACAGGCTGGGGGTGACCTGCTGGAGAAGAGTTCAGTGGAGAAGGACCTGGGGGTCCTGGTGGAGGACAGGTTGGCCATGAGCCAGCAGTGTGCCTCAGTGGCTGAGAGAGACAATGGGATCCTGGGGTGCATCCGGAGGAGTGTGGCCAGCAGGTCACAGGAGGTGATCCTCCCCCTCTGCTCTGCCCTGGTCAGGCCCCACCTGGAGTATTGTGTCCAGTTCTGGGCTCCCTGGGATAAAAAAGACAGGGATCTCCTGGAGAGAGTCCAAAGAAGGGCTACGAAGATGATTAAGGGCCTGGAGCATCTCCCCTATGAGGAAAGGCTGACTAAGTTGGGACTGTTCAGCCTTGAGAAGAGAAGACTAAGGGGGGACCTAGTTAAAGTCTACAATTATCTTAAGCATGGGATGCAGGGGAATCAGCCAGCCCCTTTTCAGTGTCTGTGGGGACAGGACAAGGGGCAATGGCTGTAAGTTGGAGCACAGGAAGTTCCGCACCAACGTGTGGAAAAACTTTTTCCCAGTGAGGGTGAGGGAGCCCTGGGCCAGGCTGCCCAGGGGGTGTGGAGTCTCCTTCTCTGGAGAGATTCCAGCCCCGTCTGGACGCCTATCTGAGTGAAATGTCCTAGGGAGCTGCTTTGGCAGGGGGTTGGACCTGATGATCTCTCGAGGTCCCTTCCAACCCCTACAATTCTATGATTCTACGTTCTTGTGAGCTGGTGAGTGAATTTTGGTAAGGTCAAATGACAGGGATCCTTTCCTTACTTATCTCTATGGTTGAGGCTGTCATTTCCAGCTGTTCCCGTAGTTTACATAAAAGTTATCAAACATTTTGGCCGTTGATACTTGTTGAGACTCACTTTGGCCAACCATTCACTGAACAATAATGCAGTTCAGTTCACTAGAGGCTTTCACTTGTTTGGTTTCAATTCCAGGAACGGCATGTCCATGATGTGTTCCTGTTCCTGGTTTTCCTCTGCAGACCAGAGAATTACTTGGTGATGTTTGAGGCTCAAATCCCATCCCTGACTGGTTCAGGTGTCTGATGGGTCTCTCTTGATGTGTCTGAAATCGTGGACTTTGTAGCAGGGATGGGAACATGAGGGTCCGGCTGGGATGCGTGAAGCACCAGGATTACATGGAGATTTTCCCTTGGATCTTGCTCAAACCCACTCTTAGAGATCTTGGCTGTCTGTACGCAGCTTGTAAGCATCATGCCTTAAGAAAAAGCCTTTTAGCTTCCTGGTGGGATTTCTCCACTGGACGCAGTGCAGAAAGACTTCTTTTCAGAAAATTCCAGTAGTTTAAAAAGAGGGAGGCGTATCTAAAATTGGGGAAGAATGTAGTGCCTATAGATCTATGACCTAGGGTAGGACTTCCTAACTGCCACTGGTGTGTAGACGACTTCAGGATGATACGAAGGTATTTCATGAGCATCTGAGTGCCTCCATACCCTCAGGAACATGGCCCAAGATGGAGACAGGAGCTGCTGAACAGCTGCCACTGCCATCTCTGCCTCGAGTTGAGACTTTGAAGAGAAGCCTGCTGTCTGCTTCCTTCCACCTGCTGTATGTATTCCTTCCACCAAGGAATGCATACATCTGGCCCAGAAGTTGGTGATTTTCTTTGAAAGCCTAGCCCCCACACACTTGTTCCCTGGTTGTAAATGTCAAGGGGCAAACAGAGCTGCCACGCACCTATATGAAATCCTGGAGAAGCAAGCAGGCTTTTTGAGTTTTCCCTTCTAACTGCATTTTCTTATATTTTAAATAAGCATATGTTAGCCAGGAGACTTCTGTCTTCTATAGAAAGCTGTTAGCAACGCTGTGTATCTCACTTGTTCCAGCACATTTTACTTCTCACAAATGTTGACAACCATGTGCGAAGCGATGAGGATCCGTGCTTGTGACCATCACCCGCTGGGGAGGAATTCAGAGAAGAAAGCCAAGAAACCAGGGACGGATGGGAGACACTATTTTGGCTCATTTGTTGCATCTGCTGAAGACAACTAGAGCTGCAAAACTGGCAGCAGAAGAGAGAGACGGCTCGCATTCCTCTCCAATCAATCCAATGAATAATTAACGCACTTTTAATATATGATACGTGATACACTTTTTCATGATACGACACTAACATGGCTATTGAAATACCATTGTATTAAAGTTCATATAATGAAATGAACTACAGCAAACCAATAATCATAGAGTCATAGACTGGTCTGGGTTGGAAGGGACCCCAAGGATTACAGAGCTGCAAGACCCTGCCACAGGCAGGGACACCAACTTCCAGGCATGATCTAGACAAGGTTGCCCAGGACCCCATCCAACCTGGCCTAGAACACTGCCAGGGATGGGGTACCCACCACCTCTCTGGGCAGCCTGTTCCAGCACCTCACCACTCTCTCTGTAAAGATCTTCCCCCTAATATCTCATCTAACCCTTCCCTCCATTAGCTTCAATCCATCCCCCTTGTCCTGCCAGGCTCTGCCCTTTGAACAAGCTGATTCCCCTCCTGTTTCTCTGCTCCCTTCAGGGACTGGCAGGCTGCAATGAGGTCCCCCTGCAGCCTTCTCTTCTCTAGGCTGGACAAGCCCATCTCCCTCAGCCTCTCCTCATAGGGGAGGTGCTCCAGCCCTCTAATCATCTTCGTGGCATCCTCTGAACCCTCTCCAACAGTTCCCCATCTTTCTTGTATTGGGGGCCCCAGATCTGGACACAGGACTCCAGCTGGGGCCTCACAAGGGCAGAGTGGAGAGGGACAATCCCCTCCCTGTCCCTGATGGCCACCCCTCTGCTGATGATAATGGTTCAAAATAGATGGCTTGTGCCATAGCTGCAGTGCTGCCCGTGTGAGGGAGGCAGCCCGAAGCCTCTCCCCCTGCTCATTTTAAGGATGTTGGCCAGAAAGCAGCAGCATTATTTCAGAATCCCAGGATCACAGAATCATTGCCTCAGTTGGAAGAGACCCTTTGGATCATGGAGCGCAACACTCAAATCGGCAGGGGACGAAGAGGCAGGGGAGCCCAGTCAGGTGGTGCCTGAATGACGTGGGGGTAACGCTGCGAGTAGGTAATAATGCACTTGTGCGAAGTCAGTGGAATCGGGCGGGTGATGCTAGGGACGAAGCCTCGCTGGAGGCTAACAACCCGCGCAGCCCCTGAGGCAGCGGCGGAGGGTAGCGGCTCCGCCCCGCTTTTCCCGCCACCGGCCGAGTGTCGCGCGGCTGTCGCGCGTGGGGGGCCGAAGCCCACGGGCGCCGCAAACCGCGGACGTCCACAGGCAGTCGGGGGAAGGGGCGGGCGGTGGGCGGAGCCGCGGCGGCCGTTGCAGGGGGCGGGAGGTTTGAATGGCGGCGCCGCTGAGGAGGATGCGGCGGCGGGCGTTGAGTGGTGGTGGTCGGCAGCTGGTGAGTTGTGGGCGTCCCGGGAGGTGGCTGTGCGTGGGGCCGGGCCGGTGAAGGCTGCTGGCAGAGGTCCGGCGCAGGGTGCTGTCCGGTAACACCTCGGCCCGGCCGGCTTCTGGGACGTGACCCGCGGGGCGCAGCCCGCAGCTGCTCGGTGTGCCCGTGGCGGCCTGCCCGCCGAGCTGGAGCGCTGGGCGGGGGGTGGGAATAACGGCCCGGGCCGGGTGCGGTAGGGCCCCCTCGGGCGGAGGCGTGCTGGGGGTCGGCTGCTGCTTGTGGAGGTGGATGGGCTCTCTGCTCCCTCAGACTCTCGGAGCGCGAAGCTGAGCCTCTCTAGCTCTTTATCCCCTTGAATCGGGGTTTCTCTCAGCCTCCGGTCACTTAAAAACCCGAAATGGTTGAACTGGTCCGTGCCTGCGGAGCTGCTGCTGTCAGCTGCAGCTGCTGCCCGCTCCTGCGCCTGGCCGAGGAGTCCCCGAGCAGTGCCTTGTCCGCACAGCCTCTGCGTTGCAAGGGTACTCGCAGTCTGGCTGCCTGCTTGTTTTAAACGCGGGCCGTAGGCTTACGGGGTTCAGACGTAAGCTGCTGTGATAATAAATCAGAAGAGCACCTTGGAAACAGAGTCTGAAAGCCTGTATTTAAGATACCGAGTAAGCAAGGTAACGTTTCAATCTGTTCTGCCTTCTGCAGCATCCCAATAACTTTTCTTATCTACTGTTGATGGATTTTCTGTTCGATTGTCTTGTGATTGTCATCTATTTAAAGCTAGAATTCCTTTAAAACTCCTTATATTCTAGGTAGGCTGAGGAGGGGAATACTGTCTCTCTCTGAAGGTATTGCTTGGGCAGTTCCCGAGTATGGGGCTGCAGATCTCAACAGCTGTTAGCGATCTTGTCTGTGTTCTGCTGCCACCGGTGGGGGATGGATGGAGACCGCAAGGGAAGCAGTGCATTAGTAGACAGCATATGGCAAAACAATGCTGTGTCATCTCTCCAAGTCCAGATGGTGCGCTCATATTTTTAGAAGGAACTGAAAGAAGAATGAATAAATAAATAAATAAAAGCTGACCAATTTTTTTCTTTTAATTTTTTTGTAGACATGAAAAACTTCACAGATTCCTAATCAGGCTGCGATGTTGCTCCTTCGGATGAGGCTTATCTGGTGTGGCTAGTTAAGCTATGGCCCAACAGACATTTAATGCTAGTCCAAAATATTTTATGTGATCCTGGCTGAGATGTAACATGGACTAAATCCCTCACATAGCTCTGAAAGCTGTGACACTGCTACATGCAGGTGCCCTAAACTCGGAGGGTTTGTTTGCTCACTGTAGTTAGGTACTGGGTGATAGACCCAAAGAGGTGCTGTTACCATGGGGAGTGTTAGCAGGAAGTGCTCTTTCACTCTCCTGAGATGCAATTCAGCTTTAGAGCAGCTGATGTATTAGTTTAGGCTCAAAGAATGAGTAATTATTTCTTGGGGGCAGCTGTGGGCCTTGCTTAGCTTTTCACAGCTGCATAAAGTTTGACTCAGGCTAGAAGAAGATTGATAAAAACTATTTGCTTCTCCTTTCCTTCTAGGCTGAGAGCTGGGGAAAAGCATGGATGGAGAAGCAAGTGCTGGGGATCCAGGGATGTTGGTGCAATGCTGCACTGCTTTATCCCACGCTGGTTTGGGCTGAAAATTTGGACAGCAAACACGTGATGGGGGAAACTTGGGTAGCCTAATGGTGCCATACTGGTTCCCAGGTCTTTGTATATCTGCTATAGGGGATACCAGCAGAACTTCTATGGAAAGCATGTGTGCTGTGAGCACTGGGAGCTGTTCACCGCCAGAGAACCTTCTCGTGCCAGAGGGCTGGTGTCACCTAACCTGTGCCTGTTCCAAATGCTTCTCATGGGGTCTTGGCTTGAGAGTTCTTACTTTCCGGGGAGTCCTCTGTACTTTATTGGTGTCCTCCTTTGCAGTGGCACCTAGTCATCATCTGTGTTCTCACCATGTGACTCAATTGTCTTAAATACTGACAGATTCAGTAGAACATGTATTTCTCCTGCTTTGCCTGATGATGCTAGCCTGCGGTCATTGTCATGTTGGGAGAGGGAACCCACCTCCTTTGTTCCCTGAGGAAAATGAGGAACTGTGTTTGTGTATTGAGCTAAGTGACTTGCTGGCTTGTGGTGTAGGGCAGTAGGAGCTAGTGCTAGTATGGTGCTAGGTCCCGTTTTAATGAGAATGGAGTTGCTGTCTTTAACAGAAGAGGTGGGAAATAGAACGAGAAGCTTATACTGCTGAACTTGTAAATTCAAATTATTGTACCACGAATTTTGGTCAATGGCTTATAGATCCGTCCCTGAAGGACTTCTTTTGAATTCAGGTGCACTATAAAACTGAAAACTGACACAGTGCTTTTAATTCCAGAGGAAGTTGGGATGCTCTTGCTCAGTGTTGAAAAAGCTTCATTCATCAGTGGTGTTCAGTGTATTTGCAATGCAACCCTGCAGCACAGTAACAGCGCCCTGGGGTTTCTGTGTCAGAAATGGTTGGTTTAGCCAGGGATGTCCACGGAATGAGGAAATGGGTATGTGTCTCATTGGTGGCATCTAGCACACCTTTGGGTGACAGCAAGCTGTCTGTGATCCTTCATCTTAATTATCTCCAGGCTTGGTGCTTTCAGGTGGTGAGTGAAGAATAAAGCATGTTTTTAAGTATTTATTTTCTCTGAAAGTAGTGGGGGGAAAAAAAGTTGACTTCCTGCAAGTATTTTATAATACCTGAAAAAAAACCAACCCCCACCTCAAAAAAATAGTGCAGAATTGTAGTGACTTGACAGGCAAGTCTGCCCTTATCTCGTACTTCTGAATGAAAAGTGCATGGCTGCACCATCAGGCAGGGTGTGATCCCTGTGTAGTGTTGAAGCTACCACAGCTGTCTGACTTTTGCTTCATGGCCTGAAACAGTCAAATATTGGGATAAAATTTTCTGTTTGGTTTGATTTTTTTTTTTTTTTTTTTTGGGGGGGGAGGGTTGTTTGTTCCTGGTGTTACCAGATTCTGTATCAACCAGAAGTGTAAAAAAAAAAACCCTCACTTTTTAAAATCCCTATTTAAACTGGCCAAAGTAGTAATGAGATTGTACATCTGGTTTAAAATATTGCAGGTATTTTCCTGAGCATAGGGTTTTAGTAGGGACCACTATAAAAAGTGGGATGTGAGTTTCTAAGCTCTGTTCAGTTAGGCATCTCAATGACCATCTAAGGGGACAATATGTTGTTATCCTATAAACAACAGGGAGACAGGCATGTAAATTCTTAGTAACTTTCAGATGCTACGGAGAGTTAATGATACTCCCTGGTTTGGAATTCACATGAATAATAGATACAGTTAATGTCACATCCCGTGTTTTGCTCTCTTGTTCCCGAAGAGAGAGCCATCACTTCACACCAACCACCAAAACAGCTGCATACAATTAAAGCCTAGGGTTTTCTGTATCAACTGTGAAATAAGTGGAGCTTGTGAAGAATACAGGATATTGTTATTTGGGGGTTTGCTTAGGTGGTTTTTTTTTTGTATTTTGGGTTTTTTGTGTATCTAGGAATGCGACATGGAAGAGAAGATTAACTTTGAAGTGCTGATGCGAGAAGGCATCTGTAAGCTACTTGCAGTGAGCACGCAAAAAGACCAGCTCTTGCAGGCAGTTAAAAACCTGATGGTTTGCAATGCTCGTATCCGCGCGTACAGGGCAGAGCTACAGAACCAAAGAGGAGAGCCCGTCTCAAGCAGAATGGAAGAACAGTGAGTAACTGCTCAACTTCAAACGGGGCATCGTGAACCAGGCTTGTTACTTCCGTGATTTCTTAGCAGCCTGTTATGGAAAGTGGATTTAAACCCCTCTGTCATCCCCCAGACATACCTTACCCCTGCCTTAAAGCATGACTTAATAAGACCATTCCAGTATCTTCTTTTTACTTCAGAAAGTTCAAGTCCTATTTTTCTGGGTAGATTTTATTATTGACATTAAACTGTAATTCAGCATCTGTGTATCAGGTGACTCAAAAGATGTATTTTTTGATTACCTGTAGTGTACTCAAGTCTGAAGGCACAAAACCAAAACAGGCCGAGTCAGAACATGTCTATTTCTACTTTTCTTTCTTCCTGTTGTTATTGAGCATCCTTTAATGATGGAATCATCATGGTTAATTGGTACCCTCTGCTGGCCACTTCTATTAACTACAGCAAAGTAATAAAAAACAATAAATCTGAAGAAAAATCAGTTCAGTTGAAAATATTCTCATGTTATAATACTCAAGTGAGGTAAAGTATGCGTGGTTTATTTGATCAATGTTATAATTTCTTACCTATGGAATATATTTTGGGTGTAGTGTTGAGAATCATGGTACAGAAACACTGTGGCTCTCAGGTTACTACTTTAATGAAATATTCTATTGCTGTTTAGCATAGAAACTCTTCGAGTGCGTGCTTAGCTCCAATTGATTGTATCCATAGGAACAGTTCTGCTACTTTCTGCTTTCAGAAATATGGTCTTACAGGAGAAATTCATTGAAGGAAAAAACTGCATTTTCTGATACATCAACTATTATCATGAAAGGTGATTTTTGAAAACAAGCACCTTATAACTTGTGGTGTTTGTAATTATTGAGGTTGCATTGCTTTTTCTTACTGAGATGAAGACCTTTATAGTGATTCATCTTTTATTATGTTTGTAACAATGGAATAATACCCGGTATGTATATATGCTGAGTTTACTCAACTCCTGGTCTCTGATGTCAGTGATCACAGAATGGTGATGGCACATGTCCAGAACAGGGCAGAGGTACTGGGAGATACATGTGAGCGGTTCTGTTGTTTTCTTACAGTCATAGTCAGCTGTTGTGGTTTACTTGATCTGTGTCTGTCATGTGTTGTTTAGACCTCTGTCTTAAGGGGTCCTTTGAACCATCAGTGGAGGCTGGTAGATGTGTGCTATAGAGTTGCTTCTCTACCTTTTAGATCGTATCTTTGGTAGTGCATTTGGTTAAAGCTTAATCCAGATCAGATGGTGACGGCTGAGAGAGACAATTCTGGGGTTTTCAAGTTAATTCTCTCCCTGTACTTGCTACATGGGTCGATAATCTGTGAGTTCTGAAGATGGTATAACTGCCTCTGCAAGTCAGGATACTGGTAGCAGCCAGAAATGTTCTTTTCACTATATTTGGTTAGGAGCAGTGGTGGAGGTAAAGAGCATGCTCTATTGTTACTTGTTATCTACAGATTGTTTGGATTCAGTTTAAGGTTGACCCTGAGATCTACACATCAATTAGCAAACTGTCTGCCTGCATGTAAAAATCACAATATTAACAATCAATATTTTGTAATTGGTTCTCTGTTAATAGAGGAGGTGGTGATTCTCTAACCAATAATAGAACTGATAAATGAAGCTGCTTGTTCACTGATGTGTTACAGAATGGGAAAAGTTGATAACATATTTGGTTCTGTTGGAGCTGGAAAAGACAAGGAAAATTAATCTACTTGTCTCCTAATACCTGGGTTAAATAAGCTTTGGAGTAAAATCTTCTAGGGAATTAAGAAAATTGATGGTGTATCTTCCTTCCAGATTATCTTCAAGAATCTAATGACTCATCTCTTAAACCAGAGATACCAAATTTAACTCTAAAGAAAAGTGCTTGAAATGTGCAATTATATGAAAACCCTGACACTTTTTAATGTTTAAAGGGTTGAGTTTTTAGGAGCCTAAAGGCACAGATCTCAAACCTCTTCTTTTTGGCAGGTCTTCAGAAAATGGGGCAAAAGACCGGGTGGCATGTAGAGCAAAGGTTGCTATATCAGGTAAGCAGCAGGGCAGCCAATTACAGGAGCTAATTGGCTGGACAGGAACTTGTAACAGCAATTATACAAACAGGCTGGTATTTTTAGAGTGTGTGTGTGGTTGAGGAGCATACATCTTGTGCTTTTGAAGACCCTACCCAGTGTTTCCATTTTACTTTTGTGTACTTTCACTGTGGGAAATATATTTTCTGGTTGTCACTAAACATGGGATATATTTCAAAGCTAAATGTGTGTAAATATGCTGATAACTCTTTTTTTTTTTTCTCCCCACAAAGACAAACTTTGATGTGATCCTACAGGGTATGCCTAACAAATTGAGGGCAAAATTATAACTAGTATGCAAATGTTAATTAGTTAATGCAGATTACATTACTATAGCAGAGGTACAGTGGTATGATTTCAATGCGAACTGGTAACTAGAATATTTAGTGGTGCTTTCCAGTAGGCTGGTGCACTATTTCCTAGCCTGTTCTCAAACTTCAGCACTATGAATTACGTGTGTGCCCATGCCCATAGCGGATGTTACTACGTTCAGCATTCCTCTAGTTGTTAATTGTGACTGTTCTGCTGGCTTTGTTTGTGCTTCCTGACCTGCTGCTTTAAAAATCGTGCAGAAGGGCTCACTACAACTGTTTAATTCTGCATATTTTGATATATCTTTAAGCAAGGTAATTTCTAGTAGAAGAAGAGTGATGAGCACATGGTTCAATAATGTTTTCTGCCAGCACAGCTGTTTGCAGAATGAGTATCAATCTTTCCTCCTTATGGTAGTTGGATGAAAGCATCTGTTTGCCTGTCTGTTCTGGGGTTGCACCTTTGTTCAGATTTATAAAGCTATCTGTGGTGAAGATTTTAGGATAACACAGTACACGTTTGTTGTCTTTAGAAAATCAAAATTGTGTAAGGACTCTATTTTTAGTAAGGAAAATTTGTTCAGGATACGGAACATTTATCTAGGCTCTTTTGATGAGACAATAGAAGGGTGAAATACACCACTTACTAGTATGTGCCATCTGTTAAGGGTTCTGCCCTGTTACTGACACAGTAGCTCTCAAACTGGAGGCTGTAATCCTCACAAGTATGGCACAGGTCGAGGCAAAGAAGAGGGAGACATCAAATGCCTCACTGAACTCAAGTCTCTGAGTGCTGGGATGCTGCCATACCTCACCCCTCTTCAGATACTCATGTCAGGAAGCATAGCCAGGTCCAGTTTACAACAGGCAAGTCTAAATGTTTGACCTCTGCTAATGTAGGCTTTCTATACATCACCTGTTATTAACTCCTTATTTTCCTATGTGTGCCTGAAAAGCTGAGAACTGGGGCACACGAGAAGTGATTGTGGGGACAGGCGTGTTTGTGCTTGGTGAGGGCAGGAGCTTTTGGGCAAGACACATGACTGGAGGTGCTGAGATGCCATTAGTAGATGCCTCCCTGGTTCCTCCTTGCATTGTCCTCTGACTTGTTACCCTGTGTCCATTTAGCATGCCAAATTGGATCCTGGCTGCTTGCACAGCTGCAGTATGTTCGCATCTGTAGTGTCGCATTCTTCTTCTTTCCCCATCTTTCTCAATCCTTGTGTAGCAAACTGGGCACGCTGCATTTCTTCCCTCTGCTATGCCAGCCTTCAACTGGAGCTGCCCGGTGTGTCTGGGAGGTGCACGTGCATGCCCCTGGCTCCTTGGGAATGCACAAATACAAGTGGCGTGAATCAAGAGATGTCATAACCTGGTGGTCTGGGGGAGGTGGGAGGTGAGGATCCAGTGTTAGGGCGTGGAATATGACAGGACATGTAATTTCAGAGTTGAAGATACAGAATGGCTATTTTTGGGGGAAACTAATCCATCCGTATGGTCAGTACATGCTGGAAGCATAGACTATTGACAAAAATAAGTGCCATCTTGTGGCCAACACCAAGAGTTGTGGAGCAGCCATGCAGGAGTCCTGAGGAATGTACTCCAGAAAGCCACTGTCATGCCAGATACTGTGCAGGGAGTGCGTTCCTTTAGCTACAGATTTTTACACTTCTATTATTTTTACTTATTTATCCCTGATGTATGTGAGTAAATTACATAATTTAACGCTATCAATTATTTTGTCAGGAGACAATACCTTAGATGTTGCTCAAAAAGCATAATCATAATTTAAAGTAACTTTTTAAAGGAGTCACTGTTGTTAAGTCTGATTAATTCTTGTTCTTGAATGTATCCAATTTGAATCCACATGGATTTGTGGCTAATGGTAACTGAAATTAAGGTGTGAAAATTGATCTTTGTTTTTGATAAATGGCAGCTCTTTCAATCCAAGAATGAATTGAAAACTGATTTGCAAGCATCATGTTAAACTTGTTCGAGCCATTGACTATCTATATCGTGATGACTTTCTGACTAAGGTGTAAATTTTTCATCTGAAGTGATATTGAAAGTGGCGTAGGGAATTCATCTTTAATCTAGTACTCTAATTGCTAACAAGACCTAGTGAGTGCATTAAAGTTGCCGTTCAGAGTCTGCCATGGTTAAAGATTAAAAAAAAGCTTTTACTGTAATTCTATTTTCACATCCTTATGCAAATTTAAGACCTTTGTCTTTTAGGAAAGAAACATTCTGTGCTTTGCCTTTCTATGGAGATAAATACATATATTTAACGTTTGTGAGACACTTCTGTAACTGTTTCAATGGAACTATTTCTGTTTCCTTATTTAAAAAAAAACCCCTATTTTTAGAAATGCTTACTATGCAGATGCCTCTTTAGAAGCGAAAGGCAGTTTCAGAACGTGGTGACGTCTTGATTTTTAAGGAAGTTGTAGCAGTCTGTAGCTGTATGCTGGCAGTTTGCTATTTAAAATTCATGAGTTTTCATGCACGCTGAAAATAGGTGAGTTTGCAAGTTTCAAAATTAAAGTAGCATGTATAGTAAGATGCCCCATGATAGAATAAAAAGTAATTTATTCATTTAATATTAGTTCTGAAAGAGTGACTATATGCTGTTTCACTTCAATCCACAAGAAGTGGGTAAAACCCTGTAGGAATATATGACACTGTGTTGCCAAAATACCACTAGTGTTTTGCATCTTGGTGCATTATATGTGGAATTTTTCCATCGGCCTCATATGAAAATTAACACTGCAGTCAGCGATACACCTTGTAACAACACTGAAGATTTCTATCCGAATCTAATTGAGCTAGTGCTGTTCACTGCTGCCATCATGTGTCACTTAATATATTGCATATATTTCTAAACACCACCGTGGTGTGCTTGAGAAACCAACTTTGGATTTATAAAGCCCCCACTGCATTTGCCTTTTAACAAGGCACTAATAAGGAACATTATGTCTGAACCCGAGTCCTCAAAACCAGAGGAAAAATTAAACCAGGCATGACTTAACATAATTGTTCTGTAATTGCCTCTCTTCTGTGGTTCTGAAGTAGAAGGACGTTTCTGAGTTAAAAAAAGATTTCTAAACTTTTTATGCCAACTACAACAACTCTAACTGGGAGTGTGTTTACAAGTGATATATTCTCTGTGGTTAGCAAAACAAGACTTAAGTGTTTGCAGTATCCCAGTTTTTCCATTAAAACAGGAAGTTTTTCTTCTGGCAGTTGGTTCCAGCACAAGGCAAGCAGGATTTCAGTTTACATCTGTGCATAACAGTGGGCCCAGAACCTCTGAGTTCTGAGAACACCTCTCAGACCTGTCTTACACAGTCACTCTGAAATGTTATTTCAGGTACTTTCAAATGAAATTTAAAATGTTCTTTATCCTAGCACAATTTCTAAAAGAAAATGGCTCTTCAAGTTGAACTAAGTAATGACACTTCCTTTGATGTGGATAGTAATACTGAAATGGTTACGCTGCTGCTCTTTGTGCAGAAGGTCCTGCTACCTCTAGAAAACCTGGAAAAGAAACAAATTTTTTGTAACTTGATCACAGGTCTACAGTGTTGGCTAGAATTTAATTTCCCTTCCTTCTTTTTTTTCTACCCTTTAGATATTCGAATACCATTAATGTGGAAAGGCTCTGATCACTTCAGCAATAAAGAAAGTATGTAAGATGTAATGAACTACTGCGATAAGCAATTGATTATGCTTCTAAATTTAAACTGGGTGGGAAGGTCCATACTCATTCCAACCCCTTCTTTTGCCTTTCAGTACCTCCATACTTTACTGTTTGTTGCCTACTTGCTCTTAACTTGAAGTTGTTGGCTGCAGCAAGTTGAGTTAGCTCCAAGTCCTGTGTGCTTAAATTCCAGTCTCTAAAAAGTCCTCATGAGGACAAATTCCAGAGGAAGCAAGAGAAAAGTGGCGTTAAGTGGATAGCAGAGAGACTTCTGATTAAACATGTTGTTCAGTGTCTCATCCTCACTTGAGAGAGTGTTTTGGAGGCTGTTTCCAGTAAGAAATGTAAATGGAAGTGGTCTGTTGGTGCTGGGTGTATTATTGGATAGTCTTCGAGTACATGGGTTTTGCTGTGTCATGGTGATTAACCCAAAATGTGTTCCAGCTGTCACCTGGCATTGATTTCACTTTGATTTTCTATAGGGTCAGAGGGACTAAGCGTGGCAAAACGGTCTAATCCTGTAGAGTACATTCATAAAATGGTACAGGCTTTGGATCAAATGTTAGGGTTTTTTTTTTGCTTAATATCAGTTTTATTAAACAAAATTACATTTTTGCTAATGTTTCTGAAGCTGCCAGCACAAGCTATCCCTGATTGAGAGGAAAAAAAACCCCAGAGGTAGGAGTTTTTTGCTCTCTGAGCATTGTTCTACCTATATGGCAGCTCTGAAAGTTCAATTATCATAAAGTCCTGTGATGAAAATCTATGGTGAGAAGAATTTGAGGACAATTCCTTAGAGGTCTGAATTACCATTTCTTCTAGTTTTGTTTACTGGAAGCATTTAGCATTGTGATATGTGATATTGCTAATAAAACCTTTCTTTGGCTCTCCCCAGAATCACAGCGCTATGCGGTTTTTTGTCTGTTCAGAATGGGAGCTGAGGTTTTTGATACAGAGGTGGCTGTTGTGGACAAAGCAATAACAGATATCTGTTTTGAAAATGTAACCATATTGTGAGTAGAATTGATTTTTCTCTTGAGTGAAGTACAATACTGCTGGTTTGTTTCTGAAAGGGTGTGTGGATGGATTAAGATTTGCTGAGGTCCACTGGGTTTTTCTTTGGGCAAAGGAATTGGTAGAGGTCCTGTTATCTTCAGTGGGTGGTGGATCCCCACCTCTGGAAGGTCGGGTTTTGTGTACGGAGCGATGCTGGCCATACGTGAGCCACTTGAAGTGGATTTCTTTTCATTTTTGCCATGCTGAAGCATTTATCCTTTTGTACAGAGTGTTGAAACAAACTTATACCTGAAGGATAGCAGTAAATGTATACTGACACCTGAAAGCATTATGAAAGTACAGGCATGAACCTTGCACGTATTATCCCATACCACAGGCTAGGGTGGGTCTCTTTCCACAGCACATGTGCTGTTCCACCTATATGAGCGTGTGCTACAGCCACTGTCCTTCTGGTTGAAGAATACTAGACAAGAAATTATTCAATTGTCTTTAAAAGTTACCTGGAAAAGAGCAGAAAGGTGTTCTCATGTACTTTTTTTGTTGCTTTATCATTTTTAGGAGAGTCCTGAGAGGCACTTAACTCCACCCCGCCCTGCTTTTTTTTTTTTTTTAATTAGCAATTTAGATTCAGTCTCCCCAGGAAGACTGACTGGAAAGGTAGAACTCCTGAAAACTTTAAATCAAGATCCTGAAAACAGAGTGGTTGAGAGGGAGTGGATCTTTAAATCACGTTTTAAACTCTCTTGAACCCCTCTTCAAGCTGTGGGTGGCAAAGATTTACCATTGCTGTTTCAATGATGTGAGAGCTGACCATTATAATTTTCTATGAAATAATGCAACAAAAGCAGAAAGGGCACTCTAACTTGCCTTGTATCCCCCAAGATCAAGACAGACATTTTGTTAAAGCCTTTGGGATGATTTTGACATGGGCATGTGTGTCATGACATGATTTGAACCTGGAAGATGAGGTTATAGGCTTCTGGTTTGATGGCTAAGCTTGAAAACAAGAGAACCTCTAGTACTGAAAATGGAGAAAGGATAGGCTGTGGACAGCAGAACCCAGTGGTAGGGAGTTAAGTTATGAATGACAGGTTTTGGGGGTTGTGAGATAGGATTATGTGTAATAATGTGAAGGGGATGGGGTGTACTAAGGTATCTTTATAGCAGTTCTATCTAATTTAGGACCATGAGCATGGATAGACTTTCACTCCTCTGATTTTTGCATAACAGTAGAGGGCAGATTTAAGTGTGTTTGAATGCCTTGCCTGTGTATTTCCATAACATGGGGGATTTTTTTTCAGTTCTTAACCTAAACGTTGGATTTCCTGTTTGCAGTTGTTTATGGCTGAATTATAACATCCATCTCATAGCTGCAACACTAAGTTGCTGCTGTGTACTCTTGTCTTTAATTCCATATTAATGCATGTCTTTGCCTGAATCTTATGGCATTCCTTCTTCCCCTTGTTCAGAAATGTGTTATTTAATATATGTAGTAGCAGCAGCGTTCCTTGCTGCAGCTTATTAACAAATACTCTGAAATTTTCTCTCCCCACCCCCCACTTCAGTGATGAAGCAGGACCAGATTTCCAGGTGAAGGTTGAAGTGTATAGTTGCTGTACAGAGGAGTCTTTATGTGTAACAAAAACTCCTAAGAAACTAGCAAAGAAGCTTAAAACATCCCTCAGCAAAGCTACAGGGAAGAAACTCAAAGCTACCCTGGAAGAAGACAGCACTGAGTCCCTTTTGCCTGCTGATCCAGTCATCCAGTAAGCCACCTATATTGATATTCTGGTTTTATCATTTTTAAAATAGAAATAAACCAAGGATGTTGTAATTTTTTTTGGAAAATTGCCAAGAAAGGGATTATTTCTGTACTTACCCAAGTTGAAACAAATTTACATTTTAAATAGGAAATGAGAGAGTAGGTGTGAATTCCAACCATGTCACTCAGCCTTGGGGCCTGGTTCTGATCTTTAAACACACGAGAAAGCTTTGTTTTTCTGCTATACAGCAAGCTAGCTGGTAAATCCACTGTTATCACAGGCTCTAGAATATTTGCAGTTTGATCTCTGGAGGAAATTGAGCTTGTATGAGAACTCTGTATCCCCTGTCTACCTTTCCTTCTCCCCTTTCCCACTTACTCTCTCCCCTGTATTATTTTTGTACCTCGCCAATTTTACTCATCCTTGACAGGCAGGTAGACCTGTCTAAAATTACAAGTTGGGTGAAATACAGATGTGTGGTCTGCAGGGAGGAGAAACCTCTTGTACCCTCTCCCCTAATGAAGGTGTCTGAGCTGTTTGCTGTGTCAGGGTTCCAGGTGGTGCACGCAAGGGGCCATGGCGCTTGCTGGCTTTTTGGTTATACTCTACACTGTCAAAGGCACTTTACAGTTACAAGCTGCTCAACAGGAGTTTTCTTAATTGACTTTAGCACAGAATGTTTTAAAATGTCTTACTGGTTTTCAGTATTCATAGAAGTAAAATGCTGTTCCCAGTAATTTACCCATTTCCTTTTAAAAATGAGCTGAAATCCTTCATGCATTTTTAATGAAGTTAACTGCCTACTAATATTTCCCAGCTACTTTAATTTCATTGGGATTTAAGCAGGCCAAGTACCTAAATTGTAAATACTACAAATATTGATTTTTATTATTTTAATTTTTTAAAAGCGATTTTTTTTTTTCAAGGAACTGCATCTCTTTTGGCAGGTGAACAGTAAAGAATCAATGCCCAATTCCTGCCAGGTGTTGAGTGTAGTCTTAGTCTAGCTTTATATATCTCTTTGTATGGATTTTAAAATTCAACATTCAAGCATATTCTATCTTTGTCCAACTGATCTTACTCTCTCAGTGAGAAATATGCATCCAAGGGATCTTGTCCACAGAGCAGAGCAAATTTCATCACCGACTTTTCCGCTGCGCTCCGCCTACTGACGATGTATGATGTATCCCCCTCTACTCTGCCCTGGTCAGGCCCCACCTGGAGTATTGTGTCCAGTTCTGGGCTCCCTGGTATAAAAAGGACAGGGATCTCCTGGAAAGAGTCCAAAGAAGGGCTACGAAGATGATGAAGGGCCTGGAGCATCTCCCCTGTGAGGAAAGGCTGAGTGAGCTGGGACTCTTCAGCTGTGAGAAGAGAAGACTAAGAGGGGACCTAATTAATGTTTATAATTATCTTAAGCAGGGGATGCAGGGGGAATCAGCCAGCCCCTTTTCAGTGTCTGTGGGGACAGGACAAGGGGCAATGGCTGCAAGTTGGAGCACAGGAAGTTCCGCACCAACATGTGGAAAAACTTTTCCCCAGTGAGGGTGAGGGAGCCCTGGGACAGGCTGCCCAGGGGGTGTGGAGTCTCCTTCTCTGGAGAGATTCCAGCCCCGTCTGGATGCCTATCTGAGTGAAATGTCCTAGGGAGCTGCTTTGGCAGGGGGTTGGACCTGATGATCTCTCGAGGTCCCTTCCAACCCCTACAATTCTATGATCTTTCCATCCACGCCACCTCAGGTGGCTGTGCTTTCCACGAGCTTTAGTGATGCAGTGTCATGCTGTCATTAGATACAGTTTGCTTCAAATAAAACCACGAGCTTATTTGCTGCCCATACTTGCTTGACTGCAGGTTGCATGTCTCTTTAAGGAAGAGGTCTCGATAGACAACCTAAACAGCTGCCTCCTCCCTTGGGTTTTGCTTTCTCAGTTGTGATTGTATTTTGCTTTCTTCCATCTTGAAGTTTGTTGTTTCTACTGTAAATAATCATCTCACGGGGACTGTTACTTTCTTAACAGAGTTGAATGAACAATGATGTGTTTAATGGTGGCTTTGCTGGGTGATTAAAAGAGATCCTTGGAAAGAAATGGGTTGTTATAGGCAGAAAATAGATTGTCTTCTTTTTTAATATAGGATCCCCTTAGGATTCCTGTTAGTAAGCCCTTGGTATGTAGCACTTGTAAAGGGGAAGACATTGCAAGACTACAAGAGATCTTTCAAGTATTCCCAGAGAGTTTTACCAGTCCAGCAGGTGAAATTAAACTGCAACAAAAAAGCCAGCTTGCTGCATTATATGAACATCTTCTCCCTGTAGGTTTCATTTGTACACGCCTCTTTCTTTTCAGAGCACGTGTGGGTGAAGTTCTCCATTTTCCAAAAACTCTGTGATCCCTCTATGGCCAACTTCTTGGCTGTGAAATCTCCCTGGTTAGCGAAGAAACTGTCAGCCTTGTAACCTCTTGCTGAAGTTTAGTCCTTAGGTTGGTTAAGTTCAGTTACACTGGCTCCCTTCTCATTTCTGGTGGTCTTTCTCCTACCTCATTTTTCTATTCTAGCTTAATCTTTGTGTTTTTTCTTTTTTACATTTGTCATAGAAGGAAAACGTTTAGTGCAGTTGTACTACTGAATTCCAGAGTAACCAGGTTGCTCTTTGGCTAACTCGTAGGAGAGACTCCCTGAAATGCCTGTTTATTCACTTGCAGGACTAGCCTGTGCATGGGCTGCTTCTGCTTGCCTCTTATGTATTGTCCTGTTCTGGGCTGGAGGCACAGCTCCATGTCCTGTGCTTCAAGTGACAAACTCAAAGCGCTGTTTTGCCAGAAGTACACGCTGTAATCTAATGGCCTCACTTACAGTTGGGTTCTTTTTAGTAGCTGAAAGTTAGGTCTGAGTTTCCCTTCTATTATTTAAGTACAAGAGTATATCAGTTTTTCTCATTTTTTGGATTTTCAAGTCCTCCACTCCATATGTCTGGATGAGTAAACCAAGATGGGCATTTCTAACGGTGGGTTTCATATTTGGAGACAGATTCTGGAATCTGAGATGTATTAATTAATATGCTTCAATGGAAAGGGTGATAGAGTTACACCTTCCCACGCCAGTGTCTGTGTGGCAGTGTTGGTGCCTCTATCTCTGGATCAGTAAACAGATTTAACAACGAGCCTTTGCCACAGGCATGTTGTGGAAATGAGCTGATTTTTTTTTTTTCCTTCTTAAATAAAGTTATTACGTGGAAAGATATTATAGATATGTAAAGTACTGAGTGAGATGCAGCAGGCAGATTATTTCTTGCTATACAAAGAAACTGCCATTTAAGGCAGTTAGGTAAAAACAAAGTCAACAGTCCTGATTAGCCAGTTGAATTGGAGAAATACTTGCAGATAAAACTTTTCTAAATTATATTGCAGCTGGCTGAAGGGAATGACTGTTATATTTTAGAACGAAAATGTTGCTGTGAAGCATATTTTAAAAGTGAAGTAGCTATTTTTTTTGGCGAGGTTGTTGTGGTAATTAGTCATGCTTTAGGGGGGAAAAAATAACTTCAAAATCAGCACAGAAGTTTTATCTGTGAGAAGAAACTGAACTTTTTGGTACAGTTTAAATAGAAGGGTAAATGTATTGCTCAACTGAATGGCAAAACATAATCAGTGGAGACTCTTTTGTTAGGGAACAGTCTAGCAGAGAATATATACAAATCCTGATGAGGTTTTGTTCAGGTTGCCCTCTTGAAATGTTTTGCTGCAGTGGGGTGGGTTTTTTCTTTGCTACGTCATATTTAATTCTCTCTTTATTCCCTTGAGATAGATGTGGAATAGACTCCCCCTTGCTAACAAACTTGCTGCTTTTCCCCCTCCTCCTCTTTCATTAAGTTTAGAGCTAGGTGGGCATCCGCCTTGTTCCTCAGCAGAGCCAAAGATTTTTAAAACAGTATGGTCCCACTCTGCTATTAGGAAAAATAACATTTGAAAAATATTATGATAGAAAACTATTTTTAGTGATGTTAGTTCAGCAGTGTCCTCTCACCTTTTACACCACCAAGCTATTTCATGCCGTGCTGAAGATATTTTAAGGTTCTTATGCTGGATCCTATTAAGGAGGGTAGTCGGTGATTTTTTTGAGGGGTTTGTTTTCTTGTGAACTTTGTTTAAACTGCCATTAGCCAGGTGGAATTCTTACTGCATTGCTGGATTGTAAATCTGTTACTTGGTCTGAAGTGTATTTGTGGGAAAAGGTTAAACATGTACCAAACTTATACTGGTTTATTCAGAGAACTGCATTCCACATGCACTGTGCTGAATTGTAAATGTGATTTCTGGGTTTTTTTATTATTATTTTTTTTCCTTCTCCCCTGCCCCAGGCAAAATCCCAAACAAAGATATAACATTCTGAAACCTGTAAGCACAGTAAGAGAGAGACAGACATTTGTGGCTCAAAACTGACCATAGGATTTCTGCACGTGAAGAATCAAACTGTTAGACAGTATTTAAAATGTAAACAACTTTTTATCAAGGGTAGCATACCCAGGCAAAGCAAAAGAGTAGAGCAGCGCAGAGGAGCAGTATGCAGTCTTTTAATTTTTAACCTGTAATTTCAGGTATGGTTTATGCCATCAGTTGTTCTATTAACTATTGCACTTTTTGAACCTGTTACCAAATCTGGTTGATTTACACCTAGGAATAAAAGCTGTAAAACTATTAAGAGTTGCCTGGTGTCCCGCGAGAGGAGCGAGATGCGGTAACGCTTGGGTAGCACAGCCGTTACGCCTGGGCTTGGCAGCTGCTGGCGCAGCAGTAAGTCTGAGCCCAGCTCACCGGCCGTGGCCGCGCGAGAGGTCCCCTGGCTGGCAGGTCCAAGAGGCTGTGGAAGGAGCCACCTGATGAGTCCTCCTGGCATTGGCCTGGAATTTGTTTGGTGGTAGGGAACCAGATGAAGATCTGCAGAGGGTGGAGACAAGAGATAAGGATATAGGAACCAGATGAATGGGCTGTGGGGCAGACCTGGGTATGGGGATCTGTAGGAAGAGGTGGGGGGTGGCGATCTGTCATCACTGACAGGTGCTGTGTTGCACCGTGGCGTTCCCTTGTACCCAACTGCATTGCCTCGGGCATGCCCAGACTCCCCTTAATTACTGCCTGAGCAATGTGAAACAGATATCTTAAACGTGCCTTTTATTTCACATCTAGAGGAGCAAAGTACAGTTTGCTGGCATATACCACTTTGGGGCTGGAGAGTGCTGAGGACAATTTCAGGACCCACAACCTTACCGTTACAGGAAATGGTAAGTACATATGGTACTAATTTAAGGAAATAAAACACCACTAACGGTTTGCATTTCTCTCCTTTGTAAACTCAAGAGCTTAAAGAGCTTATTTTTCTTGATACTTAATATAGAACAACTTTAATAAAATCTTTAACGCTTCTAAAACGGGCATCTGTAGATGGCTGAATAAACTATAAGTTGAGTAAAATTTCAAGTCCAGATGAAAATGTAATTCTTCTGGGAGTTTCTTCTGTCATTTGCATCTCAGTCTTATGTGAACTGTAGCTGTATTCAAATTATTTCCCCTTCCTCACAACCAAGGAGGAGGGTTGGAATGAAGAACAGCTTTTTCCTCTAGTCAGAAGGAAAGTAGAAAAATAGCTTCAGTTCAATGAGGTTGTTTCAGGCCCAGACTTAAGACAGGATGTAAAGATGTGTGCATGTAACTTGCACTGCTCACTGTAGTTCAGCTCTGGGGCAGCAGAAGTCAACAGCAGTCAACTTAGATGATAACACAGGCAGTGTAGTTATGCTGCAACTGAAGGTAATGCTTTTAAATACCAGGGGTACAGTTTGTGGTACTTTGTCTGTTACTTTCTGAAGGATAGTCCCTCCTAGAAGCCACCCTCGAATTGTTAAGACACGGGACTTTCACGGTAGCTTCTGGGAACTTTTATCTTTTACTTGGGTAAACTTGACCTTAAAGAGAATTTCATTCTTTACACTTCATTAATTCTGAATAAGTACAGATTTGAAGATTTATGTGGTGGTTTTTTTCCTTGAAGGGCTGGATGAATAATTCTGAGCATCTTTGGTATTTGCAAACCTTTCTTTATTAGTACTTTATACTCATTCTTCTTCAAATTCTTTTCTCTGTCATTAATTTACATAATTTAGCCTGGTGAGAAATGACATACCTGGGTATTTTGGTTCATTACAAACATTTCTCAAACATGACCAAAGTCAGAGTCATCTCAATGAAACGTTTTATTACCTGCTTCTAGTTACAGAAGACAGAGCTTATTATGTAGCAGGGCTGATCAAGGAGGGATATTGCAATTCATTAGAAACTCCTTGGAATCCTAAATGCTCTGCTAGTGCTGAAGACAGGGTAGGTACAACTTCTAAGCTGTAATAAAACGATCTGAAGAAAAGTGCTCATGTGTAAATGTAGCTGTGTGCCGTGATGGGACACTACTTATATACTTAAAAATGCTTATAGATGAGATTTAGAACTACATTTTATGTAAGAGCACCTTGTTCTTGCAGAAAAAATTCTCCATTGTAACTTGACATTCTTTTTTTAATTAAACTTACTGAAGACTAAACCTGGGTTTTGTCCAGTCCTGTCTCTCTGAACTTAAAAAAATTATTTTTTTCATTCAAGTTGTATGTAATGTAAAAATGGATCTAGACAGCTAAACTATATGTTTAGGGCAAATATTTTGGGACTGAGTGTTTATCTTTTGCCTGGCCCTCTCTCCCCCAGAGGAATCCTCTTTTTGGCTCCCCCTGTATGGAAACATGTGTTGCCGTTTAGTCGCTCAGCCTTCCTGCATGACTCAGGATATGACGGCAGGATTTCTTAATCAGCAGGTAAGACGACCTTGCTTGTGTTTACATCCTCTTCCACTAATAGCTGTCACTAAGGGTTGATTGTTAAAACATTTACGTGAAGTGTTTTCTTGAGAACTGTTATTTTTCACCTGTTCTACCGAGAGCAAGGGGAGAATTCCGACTCTCAGCTGCATTTACAAACGGTATCTTCAGTGGCTAAGTGTGAAGAAACAAAGGTTTCCTTGGCACACTTAGCAATAAAATTATTTAGGCTGTTATGTAAAGATCAAGTATAGTTAGTGTTTTAGGCTGGTGCTTGACAGCAGCAGTCCTAATAACCCTGTGGCTCTCATCCTTGTAAATGCCTCTCGTGGTGCTCGTGTAAGAGTTCCTACCACAGCGTGGTAAATCCGGACTGGTGAACCAAGCCGTACTGAAACTCATCCCTTCAAAAATAATTCATGTGAACTCAGTTTACTGCTTTCTTGTGGTTCATTGCACAACTAGGCAAATGAGAAGGTGATAGTGGAGGGCCAGAGGGGCTGGGTCGTTTGTCAGGAGTGCTTTAAACTGGTTGTGAAACTATAGCACGCTTACGAAAGCTGTTCAGAAAAGTCATTTCAGGAAGTGGAAATTCTAGACAGATGTCTGACATTTGTTGAATGTACTGTGTATTTCCAAAGTGAGACACTCTTTCTATTTGTCTTACTGTATAATTCCTGTAGCTAATAAAGGTGGTTGCTTTCTTACAATAGACTAAACTTCATTCTGGGTGAAATTTGGGTGCTGCACTGTCTGTGTGACACAGCACTAATGCTGTGGAAACTGGAAAGCACCAAGAGATGTTTAAAGTGTTGCTAACACCTTAAAAAAATCAGTGAGACAGAAATGTTCTGCAACAGAAAGTCTTTGTTTTAGGAAAGAATGCAGCATGGCTAAGTTTTGATCACACAGAGCTGATCTGTGTGTACTTTGTCATATGCTCTTAACTTGTTTGTTTGGCAATTTCTGGCTATTTCTTCCCTTTAGCAAATGATAGGAAGTCTAACTACCTGGAGGAGGCTGTATTGTGTGCTAAGAGGTGGCAAGCTCTTTTGCTACTACTCACCAGAAGAAATTGAAGCTAAACTGCAGCCAGCATTGACAGTTTCTGTCAACAAGGTAAAATTGGTTGTATGGCTTTGGTTTCGTTTGGATTTCTTGGTTTGTTTTGTTTGTGCTTTGTTTATTTTGGGGGAGGTTGGCTTTGGTTTAAGATGCACCTACCTACAGGCATTCTGGGCTCTCAGCTGCCGGTTTGCAGAATGCTTTATTGGGTTATGCTTCAGGGAAATTGGAGGCACTGAATTTTTTAGCAAGGACGTTACATTTCTTAGCTGTGGACATAAGTTTGTTCTATTGCATCAGGCTGGTTTAACACACAAGTAAAAAAGAGGATGTTTTGCCTTAGGAAAAGCAGTAACTTGCTGCATGTCAGTTCCCTAAGATGACTCTGGGAAATGTATTGCATACGGTCCCTTAGCAATGCTCTGGTAGACTTTTGTCCTCAGCAAGGTGGAATTTTAACAAAAGCTTTTTTGTTGGTCTGTGTTATTTGGCCACAGTCTTAATTAGAAGGGGAGCTGGAAAATTGCTCAAAATATTTTAGTGCCTTAAAATAAGCTGCTTTTCTTAATACTGGTTTTGTGCAGGGTGCAATAACTTTGGAAGTTCTGTTCTCTAGGATGACATTAGTGTTGCTTTTCATGCCCTGATTGGAAAGGCTGAATTAAAAACATGAACTTAAAGTTATTTACTGTTTGGCTAAAAACCAAAGTAATTTAGAGTAATATTGAAGTGTTCAATTCAGGAATGTTATTGGAAGGACCTTCTAGAATGGTGAGCATTAGAGTGAACAGATGCTTTCAAAAACTGGTTTTGGTCCAGTCGTCAAGAGTTTAGTATCACGTAAGGACAAGTGGAGGAATTCAGGGCTACTTGCAATTGACACTGCTGGATTCATTGTATGTAAGCAAATAGACACATTGGGAAACTGTGCTAAGCACAGGTCAACCTGGATACTGCTGTGAACATTTGATGGCAGCACTAGTTCTGAAAGAAGCATTCCTCCTGCCCAGTCGCCTGCTCAGGCTGCTGTGTGGTTTTATGCCAGGGCAGACACTGGGGCAGCTGACAGATGAATTGGAGAAGGGAACTGATGTGGGTTAAAGTTAGCTCACTTTGGGGGCAGGAGGAGGGTTGGCTTCAACTGTGGTTTGCTTTGACACATTCTCTTACCCAGTTCACTACATGGCTATGCAAATGTTGTGTGGTGCCAGAGAGGGGCCGGTCTGTGATTGGGAAATGTGTAGGAACACAGGCTAGTAAAGAGCCTTAAAATATTTTAGTGCTTTACAACATTGTTTACAACAGCAGTATCAGCTTTTGGTGGCCTTCTGGAGAACAGGGCTGTTTTCTCACCTAGAGTGAGACTTGCATATAAACCAAACATGTAAACTAGACACAACAATGTGGCCTCTTTGTGTGAGCATTGCTTTAGTGTCCTGAGATTTAAATTGATTCCTTAATGTAAATGCGTGAACAATTGGCTCTGTTAAAACATACAGCACTAGCAGAAAGCTGGTTTTAATTAAATACTGAGACCGTGATACATATTTAAGCAGGTTTAAGTTGCTCTTTGGTCACTTTTTTAATTGCACTAGTAAGCATTTGCTGTAATTTTGTTTTCCAACTGTAAGAAATTCTTAACTTTAGGTAATTTTATATATTACTGTCATGCTTTAGAACATGGATTCAGTCATTCTATAATTTGCTCTCAGGCCACCTTATATCTTGGGGGCCTTTTTTTTGGGGGGTGTGTGTGTGTTTGATCTGTATCCTAGTTTTACTTTTCCTTGTAACATAACCATATCTTAAACTGTATTGCTCCTCCAAGTTACCAATGCACTTAGCACCTAAAATCCAGCTTAAAGAGCCTTTTCTGGGAGACCATCCATATGCTCGCAGAGTAGCCTTAAAGCTTCTGTCAAAGGTACATAAATACTACACCATTTTACAAACATGTCAGACTGCTAGAAAGCACAGCTGTGAATCCTTCTTCAATTTAAGTTAAAACCAGGAGAAAAAAGCATTTAAAAACATGTTTGGCTATTTTACTACTTAAACAGTTTCCCTTGAAAATACCTTAATGCCTGCAGATATTATTTGATTCCTTTGTTATGAAATTTCACCTAGAGTTTAAATGAAAGCAAACTAATCACATAGGCTTGTCTGCTTCATGTTGTTATAGAAACAGCAATTTCAAAATGAAAGTTGAGATTGAACATCAACTCTAGACGTTCTAACTAAAATCTCTTCTGGTTGCATATGTGGCATTTTCATTTGTAATGTGAAGCTGATCCTTTACATGTAATTGAAAGATACTTTCTGAAAAGTAATGAAATCATCTGGATTTATGAGAAACTCTCTGGAAAATATTCACAATGATAGCTTTATTTCCCATTCCCTTTGAATGGAGACTTGAAGAAGCCATTAAGACCAGCAAAGTCATTCCTTCAACTTCAGATGACTTCACTGCTACTGCTGTTGAGCAAGAATGGTTCTGCAGTTCCTATTATGCAAGTGCTACTATTATTGTTCCAGCTAAATGTGATTATAACACATTATATTGCACAACTAAGTAGGGCAAGAGAAATTATATTTTCTGTAGCAAAGAAAATTTGCTGGAATCCAATTTGAACAAGAAATACTCCTTATGGGCCAATTTCTGAGATACCTTTTTTTTTCCTCCAAGCTTTCTTTAGTTTGAAGTGAATAATAAAGTCCTTGCCTGCACCTGAGAGCTTAGCAAATTGGTGTGTGTGCCAGCGGTGCACATCAGCTGCTTAGTATTTGGAATAGACACTCTGTTGTGTCCTGGTCATAGATTATAAAACCTTTTTTTGGTGCCATGCATGCCTGAAGCTTGAGGAATTCTGCATGGTTGCTTGGAATAAACATAGGCCTGTGACTTCCTGGCATATTTTGCCAGTGCAATCTTAGCTCTGGTGCCACCCACTGCAACAGTCCCCGAGCTGTCTCTGTGTTCATGCTAAACTGTGGGGTGAATGGGATGAGGACCATTGAGTGTTTGCTGCCGTGGGCTCAGGGTTCATAGACTGGTTACTGAACAGTGTAGCGGGAGTGAAAGGACAAAATCAAGCTCGTGTTTCTGCAGGCTGCTTGAATGACAGTTCTTGTTGGAGCATCTCTTCTGGGCTAGGCCAGGTAGGGCAGTTCCTTGGGAAATGTAACTTCGAGGAACCACGCAGTATTTCTAGGGAACCCAGGAGTTCACCCTTGGGCTGGAGCAGAAGGTATCAATAGGAGTTCTTGACCACGTGAACATTTAGGGAGCCAGCAACACGAGCAGCGTTCTGTGTGCATCAGGAAACCCCAGCAGTGGGGTAACTAGAGCAGCCCTGAAAATATATGTTCTCTGTAGTAAGGACTTTGTCCTTACTGGTTGGCTTAGACAAGCCTTTGTACATGTGAAATACTAGCACGGGCTAGCTAAATGCCTCCAAATATCTGGTATCTCGTAATACATTGCTCAGTTTAGTCCCGCAATTGCTTGAAAGAGATTGTGGATGTGGGCTGGAGAAGCAGATACAATACCCAGATCCCACACAGCAGACCTAATAACACACATGCTCAAACAGGGCGACTTGGAAACTATGCTTTATGGCTCCCTGGTGCTGCACAGAATGCTGGCTGGTCATATAATACCATCTTCTGGTGTTTGGCTGCTGCATTGCACCCTCGATAGCTGAAATGGCACAGGAATCCTCTTTATTATACTTACTGTCCAGTGGCCACAGCAGTGTTACATTAACACAAGTGCACAAACCAGTGGGGGTACAAGGAGAAAATACTCGTAGCTGAACTGGTGAATTTGGTCTTGTGTGTTAATGCATTTGAATGCCATAACTTTACATTTAACCATGTTTCCTTGCTGGCCTAAAACAAACTCCATGGAAATTGTTGCTGTTACAGCAGAAACCAACACACGAACGGATTATGTTGTGTTTCCGTTATTTCTTGGTTTATTTTTGGTACTAAAAACATGAAGGAAGCTTGTTGTATGTGATTTGATTTAATCTTAAAATAGGTACACAGAACTGCATCTTAGGCTATTCAGTATTTTTCTCCAGAACTGTAATTTGTTTTGGTGTCTTATAATGAGCTTTATAACTATTTCTCCTCAGTGTGTCGTGACTGGTTTAGCAGGAAAGTATTATCCCCCAGCAATAAAAAAGGCTTTTTTTTTCTTTTCTTCTTTTTTTTTTTACTTAAAATATGAGTATTACCAGGCACAGTGATTTCTTTCTTTTGGGGAAGTCTACAGGAATGTTTGTGGTGATGTTAACGTTAAAAAGAAAATTAAAAAAAAATATTTTTCCTTTCTAGTCTTTTCCTACCTTCAAAAAAATTCTCCTGCAGATAGGACATAAGCCTGGCTTCAGCTTCCCCAGAGTCATTCGAGTTCAAGAATCAACTCAGTTTTTCCTGTTACTGGTTGTTTTGGTCTTTACAATACCTGTAGCAGAGCTGGTTCAGTTGCCTGTAAGACTGAAAGGTTGGGCATCGTTATAACATGGTACCTTAAGACACGTTTTTTTGGTGACTGTTTGGTGGGGTGGCATTGGTTTAGGGGTGTGTTTTGCTTGGGTTTTTTAATTATTTTAGTTTTTTATTAAGTGGAACTGGGCTCATAGTGCAATTCACCCAAGCTTTGTACATTCATCTGCCCATTACTGTAATGGCATCTTGTATCGCTCCTTAAATATTCAAGCATCGCATATAGATTGTTGCTGGAGGTTTTATCTCCTCTGAATAATACCACAGTTGTGGGATAAAACCTGCAGCAAACATCATTAAATAAACTTGTGTGTATGGTATGCTTGAAGTTCTTACCTGTCAAATGTTAATCTATTTGATTTAATTTTTTTGCTGGTATCTATGGTTACCTGAGTTAATGGGATATAGAGCACTTATGGATGAATTACTTCATCTCCTATTTTTAGACAGAAGAATTTAAATGAGCATATCCATCAGATACACTACAAGCAGCTGTTGGTATTTCAGATGGTTACTTCAGTAATGCATTTAAAATCTGGGGAATGTTCTGTAGAATGATTTTCTGTTTGTCTGAGTATCAGAACTAGGCATATCCCCCTGGGATCCCATGTGCAAACTTAATTTCTGTCAGTGTATGTTTAACATCTTTAGCAGATGTTTGACATTTGGTTGAATTGTGTAAAAAGGAAGATGGCTGATCTGTCCCCACTGCATATTGAAGAATACCCCAAGGCCACCTTTGTGGTCTGGTTCCCTGTCCAACCAGGCAGGAGACACTTGAACACAGCCTGGAGCTGATTGTTGGGTTCCTTCAAAACCTGGGGCGCTCCCTGTGCGGGCAGGAGTCCTTGTGTGGCAGGAGGGTGCTGCACAGGCGGCCTCCTTCGTGTCCTGCCAGGCTCCAGGGCTGGCCAGCGGTAGGGTGCCAGTTGGCTCCCTGGCGCCAAAGCTCCTCATCCCATCAGGATTGGGGATTATGCTGTTCTCCTGGGTATGCCAAAAATCCTTTTAAGAGCAGTGTCATAATAACCCAATTCTTGTTCAGTCAGGTTGAATTGTATATGCAAAGATATTCCCAGGGTTTCTGCTTTTACCTTTGTGAATAAAGCAAGGTTAATTACTTTAATTTGTTCATAGTGTTGTGATGAGCAGCAGTGTCGACCAGTTGTGTTCTGGAAACTTTTTCACTTGTGTTTTATCAGACTATTACTGAAAATCTTTCAGTATTTTACACTCATGACTAAATTGTTTGCTTGTTTTATTGCGGTAATGCCATAACAAAGAAACCAGATACCATGAAACTACTGCTGAATCTAATCTAGATGTTAAAAATCAATTGAACTATGTCCCTGAACAGAAGGGGAAATCTTGGCTGCTGTGCAATCAAGAGCCTTTCTAACATCAGCTGAAGAAATTTGATAGACTTATATACTTTTCATCTGAGTTCTTAGTTGTTTCTGTGTAGCTGGCCTTTTCCAAGGCCAAAGTAACATGTGGATTTTGAAGTGACAAACAGGATTTATTATTATTATATTAATATTAGACCAAAATTCACTCTCGTGCTGGAAATGAATTCTAGCAGAACTGTATGGGTAGCTGCTATAAATGCCCCTTTATGTGCAGACCAGGTAAGTTTCTTTTTAACTTTCCTGTCACTATAGTATTAGCCCTGGATGTCCTGATTCACTGAGATGAGCGTAAAATAGATATGAGTTGAGACTACATTACATAAACAATGGCCCACAGAAGTACAGTAGGAGACCTAAATAGTAGCTGTAACATTGTCCAGCTGAAGAGTTCAGAGAAAGGAGCTGCTTGGTGGTGTCTTAATTATTCACTGAACCTCTGTCAAGAAGGACAAGTGGTGCAAGATGGGCTGGTGAAGGTAGGGGGTGGGGGTGGCATGAAATGTATATTCTGCAATTCAGAAGTGAATTTTAACAGTAGTGCTCCGGTCCCTTAGTTTTAATATTTTATGCTATTTCAGTAGCTTTATGAGAAAATATTTTTATAAGCAGTTCTTTGTATTAGTTTGTTTTGGTTTTGTGGTTTTTTTTAATTAGAAAGGAATCTGGATTAGCTAAAAAGCCAAATGATGGCAGTTGATACCTTCCTCACAATATCAGTGGGCATAGCTCCAGAGTGGAGCTGAAGCAGTAACTCATTGCCACAATTTGTCGTTCCTAGGAAACCAGAATTCGAGCTGTGGATAAGGACTCCAAGAGAAGAACCAATACCTTCTCTGTTATCAACCCCGTATCTGGAGAGGCTGTGACGCAACTTTTTGCTACTGACAGTAGGGATGAACTTCATAAGTGGATGGAGGCTTTCTGGCAGCATTTCTATGATCTGAGTAAGTAAGCAGGCAGCACTGGCAGTGTGTCCTCTGAGTGGGGCGTTACACAACATCAAACGGATCCTTGAGCACTCTGGATTGGAATTGCCTCACAAGCCTTTGTTTGCAAGGCTCATGAGAAGAAGAATGTTCTTTGGGGTAATATTGGGTGGTGGTCTAAGCTATTCTACTAAACCAGAATCCACGTGTTCAGTCCGGGTTTTTGCAGGAAACCAGAAGCAGAGTATGTCCATTCATCTCAGAAGAACTTGGTCTCTCTTAGTGGTGTTCTAGGTAATTTATTTTTATTTTTGAGGACTGCTAGGTTCTCACCATCTCTTCCTCTGCTGTAGCAGGATGAGTCCACCTCTACCTGGGCACCCTACCAGTGGTGTACCAGTTTTGTGAGGTTCTGCAAGCACAAAACCTCTGGGTGTGGGAGCCCTAGTGAGAAGCAGTGAGGATGCTGGCTGGATTGATTTGGGGCCCTGGCTAGCATGTAGATTCAGCCAGCCCTTGCAAGTAGGCACGCGTGTATGGGATTTCCTTGCTCAGCAGTGTTATGGATGAATTAAACTGCACCTTGTTGCATTAGGGATTACTTGAATCTGGTGGCAATTCTCAGGTTTTGGTACCCCTTGTTATATTGGAATGTGCTCACCGAAGCACGCTCCAACCCAGTCATGCAAATACACACTGCTTCCTTGAACCTGGTAAAAGCCATACCTGAGGCTTTCTAACAGAGAAGTAAATGGCATGACAAATCGATGCTTGGATCCTTTGGCTAGCCTCTGGAACAACGCTGTTCTTACATCAAAGAAGAAACTCATTTAATGGTGTAAACCAGTGAAATGGTATTGAAGCAGTGCACTGTTGTTTAAGAGCCAGTATATTTTTGGTAAGAACTAGATAGATTAATTTGTCTTTCTTCTGCTCTAATAGTTTGACACGTAGTATTATTAGAGGTAAGGAACAGCTGTCAGTTATGCTGTCACTGACGGGGTTCAGTTGGCTCCTGATAGTCATTTTTATCAGGTCAGAAAACAGAACCGGGTCAATAATGAAATATCAGTCTTCAGTCAGAAGCCATAGCAATAAAATCAGTGGGTGAGGTTGTGGATACTTAGTATTGTAGTTGGTATTTCTGGTCCTTTCTAGCTCTGATTTACAATGAGGAAAGGCTCTATCAATTAAAGAAACACACCAAGCAAAAACTAGGGCATCCTCTTTAAATTAGCCACAGAGTGGGGTTAAAAGAACTACTTCTTATTCATTATAGATAGAATACCCATGGATTTTTGAGACATTTTCCTTAGGTTCTGGAAAAAAATGGGTCACTTGGCATTTAAATGCCTTTTTTTCTTCCCTGGTTCTAAAATTCTCTTAAAATTAATGTGCTCAGAAAACTTGGAATGATTCTTATGAACAAAGTAATTTTACTGTGTCTTGTTTTCCTTAAGGTCAAAAATCTATTAATAGAAAAAGAGGTTTCCTTGTCTGCTAAGGGATAAAAGGCAAGTTATCCTCTATTAACAGAGAACCTTCCTTTACTATGACATTGTAACATGGTTGTATAACACCCAGCCTGCAGTATATTGGAGGTTGTCCCAGTAACTTTGTGAAGCTTCCCTAACCTTAAACTATGTGCGTTATAAATATGCATCTTTAGAGTTTTTGGATGAATTTATACTGTGTTGGGGGGTTCAAAGACAAATTATGATATTTAACCTTCATAATGTAACAGTCTTGCTGGGCTGGCTGCTTGATGGTAGTAGCTTGTAGAAGGGAATGAGTGGAGAGTTGAAAATACAAATGCATCCTGAGCTACAGGAAAGTGAATGCCTACTGTTTAGCATCACTTTGGAAATAGTTTCCTAACACCACCTAATACCTTCAGTTTTTTTCAAGCTGAAGTGTTTAAGTTCCAGTCATTGTTCTCTTTTTCTCTCTCAGGCCAGTGGAAACATTGTTGTGAAGAACTTATGAAAATTGAGATTATGTCACCACGGAAACCACCTTTGTTCTTGACAAAAGAAGCGACCTCCATCTACCATGATATGAGTAAGTGGGATTTGTCTTTTCAAGTTGCAGGGTAACAGAAACAACATTGTCTGTGCTCAGATGGCTTCTGGTGTTGATGTTGAAACACTGAGTTTTTTCGAGGGCACTTCAGACAATGAAAGAGCAACATAATTGCATACCAAGGAGTTCATATGAAATCTGAATTTGTAGCAGCACAAATAATGAATAGATTTTTATACCGTGAGCCAAAAAATCTGCCATCTGGACTGCAGCTAGGAAGCCCTGAACACATTCAAAAAAGCTGTCACTGGAAATATTCATCGTAAGAGTAGTGTAAAGCTCAGGAAATGTAAAGGTAAAATAGTCTGGTCTGCAAACCAACAATAGCTTTAACTAGTTGCATGAAATTAATAGGCTGTTCTCAAAGCTATTTAAAGGCTTAGCTAACATAACTTACCTAATTGTTTGGCCTTTTGTAATGATGTTGAAAAATACACTTGGAAAATCTGTCTAGCACGTATTTGAGACTTCTATTTTTACAGAGCAAAATGGTATTCAGCAGGATTATTTTAATAGTTTCATTACAGAAATAATATTTACAGACTAGAAAAAGTAGGTCACTTTGTTTTAATGGGTCCAATGCAGTATTGGCTGCGAAACAGTGTGCAGCTAACTCTAAATGCCTGCCTGCTTCCTTGCTGCTTGAGATTGGGACTGCAAAGATGCTCAAAATACCGTGTGGGTCACTGAGTCACCGTGCATCAGAGTGCTGAACAGCCAAGAGAGTCCTATCTAAGCTATGAATGCAGAGCAGCAAGGCAGTAAATAAACTACGTAGAGGTTTTACCAAGGTAACGCTGTAGCATAATTCTACCTACACTCCTGTACAGCTGTGAGTGGAACACAAACTCTGTTTCACTCTTAATATACCAGGGTTTTTTTCCCGTGCTTACTTAGAGGATTAAAATGGGGTTTTTTAATAAATGTGTTGAAGATTATTAATGTGTGGCCTGCACTAGAAAAGATTGCTGCTGTTTCAGAGGCTACTATTACTTCAGAATACATAGAAAACTCAATATGAAGGATAAGAAATGGGGTTGAGACAGTCTTAAAGCACATAAGAAAAATGATAGATGTGAAGATGTCCTGTTTTCTGCAGACTGGAGGCACAAGAATACTTAGTCATGGGCCTTCTGTGAAACAATTTTCAAAGCACTGTACAACAAAATATGTTGAATATCTAACACACATAGGTTTCCTAGCAGTAATTTTTTTTTCTCCTTGGAAAGAAATATCAGTGCTTACCCTGTTGCCTCAATGCTGACTGTCACGAAAACAGTTCCCTCCTGTCACCTCAGTTCTCTCTTTGAAAGCATATTAATGGATGAAATGGAAAAGATTACATCCTCTTAACAGTAGTCCAAACTCCAGGAGACCGAGTTAAGAGTTTTGTATTCTGAATAATAATAACGAAATAGGTAGTGGTCAAATCGTTCAGTAGCGTTTCAATTGGAGCTAATTGCTCTCCCTTAAAACTACAGGCATTGATTCTCCAGTGAAGCACGAGGGCTTAGCTGATATCATACAAAGAAAAATCGAAGAGACTGATGGTGAGTTCCTGCTTGGCCAGCAAAAAGAGCCTGCATCTTCCTTATGGGCTTCGCTCTTTGATGGATCTCATGAGATGGCTGTTCAGAAAAACAGGTACCTGGGCCCAAAGAGAGATGCTGTGAGTCCTAATGACAGCAAAGGCAAGAAAAGAAGAGCTCCGCCTCCGCCCTCTGATAAGGCGCCCTACAGTGCAAAAGCACAGGTGAACCCTGAGCGATTGGGCAAGGAGAACCAGGAGAAGTCTGACTGCACATCTACCGGTACTGCTGCCTCAAGTTCAAAGCTGCCTGTGAAAATACAGCAGTTGCAGACGCCCATTGCTGCTCCTTGAAAAACTGGTCCTTGTAGAAAAAGCGGTTTAGCTGGCTGTGGGAATCCTGTTTCATTGGTTAACAAGGTGGAGTCTGGAACCAAGCTGGTGCTGACCCCTAGATAGAAAAGCATCACGGAAATGCTAGACCCTAGATCGTGTTTGCAGCCTTAGACATCGTAATAAGCTGAGAAGAGTCCTGGGAATTTTAAGTCTCTTGGCCTTCTACTATAACTCTTGAGTAGAACTAGACTTTAGCACATAGCTTGTAAGTATTGAGGCTAAAGTTCTTTTTTAGCTGGAGCATTACTACTGGCTGCACTCCTAGCTGTACTGATTGCCACTACAATCCAAACAATTGCACTAGGAGTGGGTCAGTCATCTCTGTCTGCAGTAATGGTGCTGCATCCCAGAAGAGTGGTTTGGTACTTTCCCCTTGGAAAACTGGCAGTGTTCCAGGTAACTCAGTGTCCCTGCAGCGGGGATGTTACTGTTGCCGTTCCTTCAGCCCCTCAGCTTGTCCTGCCCGCCACTCTTCAGTCTGGGTCAGGTGGGAGTTTCACATGCGTTCAGCCCAGATCTTGCAAAGCTGATTTTTCTTGGGCTCTGTGCTTGCATCACCTAAAATACTATTATCTCTCCCTTGCTGTTTGGGGAGCTACAGCTTATGCAATAATGTCCTATGGAAAGTTACTGTGCTCTTCTGAACAGCTCTGTAGCTCCATGTGAATTTCTGAAGTGGTTCTATCAGCGCAGCTTGGGACCTCTTAAGTTCTTGCTGGTACGTGTGCTGTCTGAATGGGCCAGGATGATCTGTGTGTGAGCGAGGCTGCGATCCATCACTGCCGCTTATTTCGCACTAACGGGGACGCTTACAAGCAGAACCACCTATGAAAAGCTATTCAGGACTTTGGTTTTACGGTGGCTTTGCCTGACAGAAGGGGCTCTGTAGCATACCCTCTCCTTTGTGGGGCCTCTGGGCTCTTCCTGATAGATGGCTGCTTTGTAAACATGGAAGTGTTGCTGGTAAACTAATAGGGTGGTGGATTTTTTTTTTACCACTCATTCTTTCTTGAAATAGCAGAGAACAAGTACTTCAGGCAAAAATATCAGACCTTGATGTTTTTCCATTAGACTGTTTGCCACTTCTGGAAGAAGGATGGGTTATTAGGGTTCCTGTGGCACCTGCAGAACATCTGCATATGGGAAGGTTCTGCTCAGGACCCACAACTTAAATGTCCAACCCTTTCCTTGGCTGATGCATTTACCTCAGATGCAAGCAAAGGTCTGCTTGCAGATCTCCTCCTAGAGCCTTGGCATTCAGACCCGTGTTGAGTGAGTCATATCAGCAACTGTGTGTGTGTACAGTTCAATAATAATAATTACTATTTTTCTGAAGTGCAGACGGGTTTGGGACCTTTACCATTTCTCCAGAAGATATTGTGTGTGTGTGTGTGGTCAGTTTGTTGGTTTTATCTAGGTTTTTGCCTTCAGCCAAGCTGCACAGCCATATAGGTGGCTGCTGAAGTCCCTCAGTAGTGCGTTGGCTGCTTGGGATGGGGCTCGAGAGGCAGGTTTCGTTTACAAATCCTTTTGCAGGATTAGAGCCCTTCTTTTCTTCTTTTCCTTGTTCCTTCTTTGTTTAATCACATTCCATTTTCCTTCTGAAACAACGATCCATAATCATTCTTACAATAAATCATGCTGTTATTTAAGTGGATGGTTTGTGAATGGCTTATAAATAGGAACAGGAAAACTGAAGAATAACTACATGATTATGTGAATCAGACACAGTCGACTAAGTGGACTGTGCAACTCTGAACAAGAAATAGGGAAAATAAATGGGAGGGGGAAAACCCCCATATTTTCCAAAATGCAGCTGCAGTTTATTTAGCTTCAAATCTATCCTTAAATGTTATTTAAGGGTATTTCCTTCTCTGGGATGAAAGAATACCTTTTTCTTTGTAACCCCCTTCTGTTTAGTCGTTATATTTCAAAATAAAGCTCGCAGATCCACAAGGCAGTATAGAAGGTACCATAATGAGGATTTATTTTTTAAACTCAGCCGGCCATTGAATTTCAATGAGCAGTTTCTCTACTAAATTCAGGGGCTTTGTTTTGTGTGGAGCATACATATTTTAGGAAGGCATTTAATATTAATTTTAAAGTCTTCAAGTGATGAGGATTTGCTCATACCTCCTGTTGCAGTAGTTAATTACGCCAAGTGCATTTTTCACTTGATTTTCTATTTGCATTTCTGGCTCCACCTTAAGTTATTTTGGTCTTTTTATGTATTTGATTGCTTATATTGATCTTGGTGGTATCAGCTTTTCTAATTGCCGGTGTGTAGTTGTAAGTCATGATTATGTCCCTTTTAACCTTTTCTCTGATAAGATGTACTGAATTCCCTAACTTTCTTAGGGCAACAAATGTTACCTAGGACCAATTAATCTTCATGTTCTTCTCTGTACTACTTGTGTTTTGAAACAGTTTGAAGTGTGACATCTGAATTAGATGCCACGTGTCAATAGCAATCCGTCAGGACTATGCAGAGACATAACATCATCCTCTTGCTCTGATTAATATCTCCTTCCCCTCTGTCCTCAAAAAATCACATTATCCTTTTTTTTTCTGTGGAAGCATTGCCTTGGATGCAACTTCTATGGCTCGGGTCCTCTTCAAGAGCCTCTTTTAAGGCTGCGGTACATCATCCTCTTATTAGCTGGCCTACCTTATTTTTTTTCCCCTCTTAGAAACATGCACTGTATTTTACCAGCATTAAAATACTGCTCATGAAGTGATCCAGACTGCTCTGTGTAAGTGACCTGTCCTCATTCTTTACTACTCCAGCAGTCTGTGCATCCTTTGCAAATTTATTGCAAGTGATTTTTACAGTTTCTTCCAGATCATTGATTTTTAAAATTGAATGCAAGGCAAGGTTTGTAGAGAGAGGTGATAAGTTTTTATTGCATCAGTGGCATGGGGTGGGGGAAGCAAACAGACAGGCTGTTGGGTTTGTCATCTTTTTCCTAGAGCCCTTAAAAATGGAGTAAGATGGAAAACAACTGTACTTCTTGCAGAGTCACTCCCAGTGCTGCATTTTGAAATTAGTTCTCTGTTTTCAGCATAACACTCTATATTGATTTGATATAGTACTGATATTTTTTTTAAAAATTAAAATCATAGAATGTGTAAGGTTGGAAGGGACCTTTGGAGGTCATCTAGTCTAAGCCTCCCTTCTCTGCAGTAAGCAGGGACATCTTCACTAGATCAGATAGCTCAGAGCCACATCAAGCCTGGCCTTGAATATATATACAGGGGTTAGGCTCAATATCTGGAGGTCCTTTCCAATCCCTAAAATTCTGTGAATCTCCAGGGATGGGGCCTCCACTGTGTCTCTGGGCAACCTGTTCCAGTGATCTACCACCCCCATATCAACGTATGGGCTGGTTTTCAGTAGGTGACTTAAGGTTCTTGGGGATAACACCTCAGCGTGCGTGCCTTGGCAAGCCAAGCTTGGCAGGAAAATGCTATTGAAGACCAATTCTCCATGAGGTTGTGCTGTTTTTTGTTTTAAATCCTTAACTTGGATTTAAATGAGCCAATTTCCTACACTGTCCCGATCACCACTAAGCAAACTAGGCCATTAATTACCCTGCTTGTCCTTCTTCAGAACAGCAGCCTTGCTCCTGTGGGCATGTGAAACGTCATAGCAGCGTTGGGATGTGTTTAGCTAATTGCACATTTGGGCTCCTCCAGCTGGAAAGGTGTCTGCTACAGAATGCAGTTTGTTCTTTTAAACAACCACTAGAATAATCCCTACTATGAAGCTGACTTCAAGTTTTAGTATTTATTGTTACTTAATGTTTTCCTCCCCCTTCTGTATTGTCACTTCTTATTGCCTTCACGTCTTCTCTTGAGCAAGTTTAAGTGATAAAACCTGCAGGCTAGCAGCAAACCTTGATCTTGGCTGTATGGTGAAGTCAGCTGTAGGAAGTACATTTTTATTCAGCTTTGGTCTATGCAAGAGAACATAAATATTAGCAATAAAACCAGCACAATTTTAGGAGCACAGTTAGAAAATATATCTGTGAGGAAAACTGACAGGTTTTGGCATTTGTGTATAGTGACAAATTGTACTACTTGATTACCTGATACCAGTCCCTTCTAATTGCTTAGGCTTACTCAGAAATTAGAACTCTGTCTTTTTTCCCCTTAAGTTTTGCTGACTATAATGAGGATGAATATTCAGAGCAGGAATCAAGACCAGTAAGTTGCTTGTACAGGAGGGAGCCAGCCCTGTTGTGGCACAGCACAGTGGTGTTTGTGGTTCTGCATCAATTCTCTTCCCAAGTTTTTGTGGATGTGGCCCAAGGCAGTGGCTGAAACCTGTCTGTTGGTAGTTGTGGGTCTGGGGTGCTGCTAGCTTTCTTCCTTCAAAGTGAGGTGATGGGGAGTCAAAAGGCAGAGTTAGGAGGCAGCCTGTTCCTTATGGATTGTGGTGGAAACCGTGGATCTGCTGCTTTGGGCACTAAAAGAGAGGGTACTGTTAAGCCATCTCACTTCAATCCTGAGGATGCTTTAATTGGCAACTCCAAATATCAGTGATCAAAAAGCCAAAGCCATTTGATTGGCATCTGTAAACAATGCTGAAGTAGGAAGTACTTCAGAGGTGCAGGTGGCATTGGCCAGCCTCCTGCTGGGATGAGGGCCAGAAGATGTCAGGGGTCCCGTGGCTTCTCCCAGCCCTTGCGTCCTGCTGTCCCTCGCTCACATTTGTGCTGCCTGGCAGCAGAGTTCCCCTGGCAAAACAGTGTTTGTGAAGAGACTTTGGTGGCATCTGCTCTGGCAGAATCACTAGGTTGGAAAAGCCCTTTAAGATCATGGAGTCCAACCATAGACACGTGCAATTAGGTACTTTTCTGAGGAATTTGGTTGGCCAGCTTTGAAAATGGTTAGCTCTGTTGGCTGCTGGAATGAATTAATTGCTGCTTAAAAGCAGAATTAAGCAGTGGGATTGCTGTCTTTAAGTCAGGCGGAGACAGCAGTCAACCTGAACACTTCCGCTTGGCGGTACAACCTGAAAGCAATTGCTAGTCCAAACTTGAATATAAATTTAACAGAACATGAACAACTTCTGACATACTGACTGAACAAAGACTTAATTTAGTCGTGCTTTATATTACACCTCCTGTCTTCAGCCGTTCACTTGGTGTTGGAGCGGTGTACGGCACCTCTTGTGATTTCAAAGACGTTAGCTGAAAATGTTTACACTTTCCCTAGTATTGCAGTTTTTATTTTTTCCTATGGTAGTTACATTAATAGCTATTTTGCAGTGCTTTGTACATAGTTGGAAATACTGTCCTAGTATTCAGAGATTATTTGTAATTAATGCAGGTTGCCTTAACAGAAAAATGCAGATTTGGAAACTAATGAGTTGGGTTTTTTTTGGCTGCTAACATACTGTACATCTGGCTAAAATACCAAGCAAAATTAAAAATGTTTCTAGAGTAAAAGGGTGTCGGTGCAGTTTTCTTCAGCCTAGAACCATGTCATGCTCAAACTCCAGTTTATAAATGGCTTGGGATGGCTGCTGTAAAATCAGAGGTCTCACGAGTGGTATGTATGAATGTATGTATCCCTCTAGGCTCGTCCTGACAGTAGCCAACAGCATTGCCCTCAGTTTTCTAAACTGCTGGAAGGAAGAAGGAAGGAAAAAAAAAAATCCATTTGGCAGCCAGCAGTGAGCACTCAACTGGCTGTCACAGAATCACAGAATGGTCTGGGTTGGAAGGGACCCCAAGGATCACAGACCTCCAACCCCCTGCCACAGCCAGGGACACCAACCTCCAGGCCTGGAGCTACACAAGGCTGCCCAGGGCCCCAGCCAACCTGGCCTTGAACACCCCCAGGGATGGGGCATCCACCACCCTCCCTGGGCAGCCTGTTCCAGCCCCTCACCACTCTCTCTGTGAAAAACTTCCCCCTAAGATCTAATCTGAACCTTCCTTCCTTTAGCTTTAGTCCATTCCCCCTTGTCCTGCCATTTTCTACCCATTTAAAAAGTTGATTCCCCTCCTGTTTCTCTGCTCCCTTCAGGGACTGGCAGGCTGCAATGAGGTCCCCCCACAGCCTTCTCTTCTCCAGGCTGAACCAGCCCAGCTCCCTCAGCCTCTCCTCGTAGGGGAGCTGCTCCAGCCCTCTAATCATCCTCGTGGCTCCTCTGAACCCTCTCCAACAGTTCCCCATCTTTCTTGTATTGGGGTCCCCAGCTCTGGACACAGGACTCCAGCTGGGGCCTCACAAGGGCAGAGTAGAGAGGGACAATCCCCTCCCTGTCCCTGCTGCCACCCCTCTGCTGATGGAGCCCAGGATACCCTTGGCCTTGAGAGCTGCCAGAGCCACTGCTGGCTCATGTTAAGTTTCTCACCTACCAGAATCCCCGGGTCCTCCTCAGCAGGGCTGCTCCCCAGGAGCTCTTCTCCCAGGCTGTATCTATGTCTGGGATTCCTCCTGCCCAAGTGCAACACCTGACACTTGGCAGTGTTGAACCTCATTAGGATCACCCAGGCCCACCTTTCCAGCCTGTCAGGATCCCTCTGGATGGCTCCTTTCCTTCTGTGGTGTCATCTACAGCACTCAGCTTGGTGTCATCCACAGACTTGCTGAGGCTGTACTCAATCCCATCATCCAAGCCATTGATAAAGATGTTAAAGAGCATCGGTCCCAAGACAGACCCCTGGGGACCCTGCTTGTCACCCGCCTCCACCTGGACACAGACCCATTGACCACCAACAGAATGTATCCAGCAGATCTCTGGATACAGCAAGTTTGAGATATTACCCTTTCTTCCACAAATACACCTAAATGTTGTGGTTTAGGGGCTGTCTTCTCAAGACAGAGTCTTGCAAGAAAAATGTGTCATGAAGCAGACTTAGGTCATTCCACCCACTCTGTAAGGTGACTTGTGAATGACATGACACTACTAACACCCAGTGTTGGTTATTTCACAGACAGCCCTGTGTGGAGGGGAGCTCCTGCTTGCCTTACTGCCTGGAGCTCGCTGTAGTGCTGCTGACTTAAAGCCACCTGGGCCACTGGGAAGCAGTCTTCCAGCCCCTCATGTCTGTGGGGACAGGACAAGGGGCAGTGGCCTCAAGTTGGAGCACAGGGAGCTCCACACCAATCTGTGGAAGAACTTCTTTCCAGTGAGGGTGAGGAAGCCCTGGGACAGGCTGCCCAGGGGGTGTGGAGTCTCCTTCTCTGGAGATATTCCAGCCCCATCTGGATGCCTCCCTGTGCAACCTGTCCTAGGGACCCTGCTTTGGCAGGGGGTTGGACTTGATGGGCTCTGGAGGGCCCTTCCAACCCCTACAACTCTGTAAATCTGTGAACTGCCGTGTAGGAATGGTAGTAAACATGGAGGGACTTGTTAGCTGATTCCATTTTTTTAAATGTTTGATTGATTTTTAAGAGTCCATGAAAAAACAAAGCGTGATTAATAAGCACAAGGCAAGCCAGTGCAGCCGAGTTAATGGGAACCACGAGGCACCTGAAGGAGCTGCAGTTTGCTTTGAGGGCTCCTAGTAAAGTAAGTTGTAATGATCTCTCATAATCAGTAGCAAATGGTGATACTGTAACCTTTCCTTATGTGTATTATCTGTTTACAAGGCGTCAAAATAAATTGCTTTTCATGAGGGTGAAAAGCCAATCTCTCACAATTTTTAATAAAGACAGCTTACTAAATGGTCTTTATGTATCTCCCCAAAGGGAGACAAACTAGAGTAACCAGCAGTCTTTTATTCTTAAGGCTTTTCTTCTTCACACCTCTCTAAATTCCTTCTGGAATGTTTACAAAATAATAGAACTTCTAATACACATTGGCTTGTGAAGGACTTCCTTCAGATGTTGTCCTGTACCACCTGTGCAAGAAGGTGCTACAGGAATACCTGCAGCGGGAAGTTGTGGAGCTGTTCTGTACACAGAGAGCTTCTTCCTAGCCCTTGGTAATTACAGTCCTCTTAGATGCAGGCGTGGGAAGCCTTTTATCCTGTCAAAGTTTCGCTGCCTGGACATGAATTCATGGTGGCAGTTAAAAGTAAAAGGCTGTAATTTTTAATTTACTTAAATTTTGGCCCTGCTCTTGCCTTGCAGAACTTGTGGTTTGATGATATGCTGCAAGAGTTTTCTTTCCAAACTTTAAAATCTGTATGTTTTCTTTTGCTCAGAGGCGAAGAGTCTGCAATCATCTGTCACCTTCCTTTTTCTTTGTTCCCTTTTTCTCACTGCAAATAAAGGTGGTACCAAAACACAAATATCTCTTTTCCACCCTCAAGCTCCTAGTCTTTCCCCTCCTCCTTTGGCCTATGCTTTCTATTTTCCAATTAGGGTGTATTTCAAAATTCCACCTGTATTTTGACGATATCTTGATGTGGATGCCCAGCGCTGAGCACACACTTCTAGCTCAAGGCTACTCTTGAATTACAAGAGAGTTTGTGCTGTTTGTTAGTGGGGTCTCCTGTGAGCTGCTCCTTCTGCTTAGTGAAAACCAAACAAAAGTGTCTCCATGGCCAGCAAATATAAGGAAGGAAAGGCAGATCCTATAGCCCTGCTAGGGTGTGAGCGTAAGGTCTGGCTCAATAGCAGGATGTTAATGGCTGCGGAGCTGCTTTGTCCCCCCAGCGCTGGGTTTTGGGTGGCAGCAGCTGCTCTGCTTTCCCAAGGTTTGATGGATGGTTCCTCTTCGGTCCCTCCTGTCTGTACACGAGGGTTGAGAGCTTTATAAAACAGAGAGCGATTTAACTGACCTTGTGGCATGGACGAGTCGCAACTGTCGAGGTGCTGAGCTGTCAGGTTCTTAGCCCCTGGATTTGGCTGTTGGGAAAAAGGAGACCCTCTGGCACCTCTGCCTTCCCTTCTCCTGAATCCAGAGGTGCTGACGGAGTGCAGGGCACAAGGTAAGTTGCGTTATTTCATGGCATGGGCCGCTTGGAATGGCACTGGGTGGACTGGGGCTGCAGCTGTGGAATAAACTGTTCAATGTTAGTTCGCAGAGTCTCAATTACATTTTATTAAGTAATTAGAAAACTTTCTATTAAGGACACATCCTAATAAAGATATTCTGTGTCCAGGTCAAATTGGGTTTACTATACCATGCCTTTAATATATCAGTATTTGTTATTATTTTAATAAGGCACCATTCATGTGACTAATATTACATCACATTTTACTCATGACCTCATTAGTTTCTTAACTATTTGCCTGATTGTTATCCTTCAGTAAGGAATGGTTCACTGTCTTGGGACTAGCTTGGGTTGATCCCAGTTCAGGCAGTAGCCAGTTCAGTCTCCAGCCCGATGCACGCTTTCCCATTTAAAATAATCCTGTCATTCCTTGGCAGGAGAAGGTGGTGGTTCCCCAGCATTGCCCCTCTTTACATTTTTCATAGGGATAAACCAGGGCCCGTTGCTCTTGTGCTGCTCTGCAGCACGTTGGGTGATGAATGCAAACTTCAGCAGCCATTTGTTTACTTGCCTTTGCTACCCCTCTCTCCTTCAGCGGGGCTAATTCTGTCAGCCATACCTGCTAAAATAAAAGGGGGGGGGGGGAAATCAGAGCTAATTACTTGGTTTGGCTCTATGTGCCTCTCTTTAATGAAAGAGAGCTGAGGGGTTACTTCATCACCCTTCAGCCTGCCAGGCAGCCTCTTCAGCTTTTTATAGTGGTATAGTATTTGAGATGATGGGAGAGCAGCAGGGGTGAGAGGGACCTTGGGGGGCAACAGGATGGCCATGACCAGCACTGTCCCAATGGCAATGGCATCCTGAGGTGTATTAGAAGGGGGTGGTTAGTAGGTCAAGAGAGGTCCTTCTCCCCCTCTGCTCTGCCCTGGTGAGACCACACCTGGAATATTGTATCCAGTTCTGGGCCCCTCAGCTCAAGAAGGACATAGAACTCCTTGAGAGAGTCCAGTGCAGGGCCACCATGGTGATGAAGGGAGTGGAACCCCTTCCCTATGAGGAGGGGCTGAGGGAGCTGGGCCTCTTTAGCCTGGAGGAGACTGAGGGGTGACCTCATTAATGTTTATAAATACATAAAGGGTGAGAGTCAGGAGGATGGAGTCAGGCTCTTCTCAGTGGTGGCAGCGATAGGACAAGGGCAGTGGGTGCAAGCTGGAGCAGAGGAAGATCCATGTGAATGTCAGGAGGAACTGTTTCACTGTGAGGGTGAGGGAGCCCTGGGACAGGCTGCCCAGAGAAGCTGTGGAGTCTCCTTCTCTGGAGACATCCAAACCTGCCTGGACATGTTCCTGTGTGATTTAGTCTGGGTGATCCTGCTCTGGCAGGGGGGTTGGACTAGATGAGCTTTCGAGGTCCCTTCCAACTCCTAATGTTCTGTGATTCTGTGATGATGCTGTTTAGTCCTTGTACATCACCTCCGAAGTCCGTTACAACAGAGTGCTTTGGACCTCAAAGCATTACATCCCTTTTGGTGTTGCCATGGTCTTACCTGGTGGCAGCATGTGCCACCTCAGCTGCTTGCAGTCACAGCAGTGGAAGTCTTACACACATCTGTGTGTAAGTGTGTGTATATATACATGCACACACATATCACAGAATGGCATGGGTTGGAAGGGACCCCAAGGGTCACAGAGCTCCAACCCCCTGCCACAGGCAGGGTCACCAACCTCCAGGCCTGGAGCTACACAAGGTTGCCCAGGGCCCCATCCAACCTGGCCTTGAACACTGCCAGGGACGGGGCACCCACCCCCTCTCTGGACAGCCTGTTCCAGCCCCTCCCCACTCTCTCTGTGAAAAACTTCCCCCTAAGATCTAATCTGAACCTTCCTCACTTTAGCTTCACTCCATCCCCCTTGTCCTGCCAGGCTCTGCCCTTTGAACAAGCTGATTCCCCTCCTGTTCCTCTGCTCCCTTCAGGGACTGGCAGGCTGCAATGAGGTCCCCCCACAGCCTTCTCTTCTCCAGGCTGAACCAGCCCAGCTCCCCCAGCCTCTCCTCGTAGGGGAAGCTGCTCCAGCCCTCTAATCATCCTCGTGGCTCCTCTGACCCCTCTCCAACAGTCTCACATCTTTCTTGTCCTGGGGCCCCAGCTCTGGACACAGGACTCCAGCTGGGGCCTCCCCAGGGCAGAGCAGAGAGGGACAATCCCCTCCCTGTCCCTGCTGCCACCCCTCTGCTGATGGAGCCCAGGATCCCATTGGCCTTGCAAGCTGCAAGAGCCACTGCTGGCTCATGTTAAGTTTCTCACCTACCAGAATCCCCAAGTTCTTCTCAGCAGGGCTGCTCCCAGGAGCTCTTCTCCCAGGCTGTATCTATGTCTGGGATTCCTCCTGCCCAAGTGCAACATATATAAACGTATAAAAATTAAGCCTCACAGTACTCTGTGTTAGTTATCTGTGTGTCAGGAGAAGCCAGCCAGGGCAGTTAGATGTATGGCATAGCCACGAGTCAGCCTGTATGGCCCTGACCGGGCTCGCTTGCCCTTTCAGCAGCATCCCCATCCTGTAACCAAATAATCTGTATAAATTCTGGGGTTTAGTTTTTGATAAACTAAACCGTTAAAAGAACAAACGAGCTTTTTCACAGCCCTCCCCATGTCAGGGTCCAACATTTCGAAGTGCGACCCTCATTGCATGCTCCCCAGAGCCGGGCTGCAGCTTATCAAGCCCGACTCCCTCCTGGTGCTCTCATTCATGCATTCTGTCAAACAACATCTTCTTTAACTTACTTTTTTTTTCCTTCATTCTTCTCTTTTATTTTGGTTTTTTTTTAAAGAAAGATCTTCTTGACTGAGCGCTTCAAGGCAATTAATTCAGCGCTCCATGATTGCAGCCGCTGAATAACTGTTTGTTAGAGTATTTTCTTTCCCAGGCAAGTGATGTAAAATAGTTGCTCCCCTCAATAAACAAGTTGTCAAATGTGATTAGTTAATGGACCTGTAATCATGCAGTAGCATAAAGGTAAGGAGTGGGTACGCACGACGTGGAAAGTGCATCTTTAAATTAAAGCTATAGGGGAAGATTTTTTCCCATAGGAAACGTTGCTATTGGGGCTGTGATAGACTATTTACCATTTCCTAATGATTAAGTGAGGAGCATTAATTAAAGAAAAACAAGAGATAAGTCATTAAGCACTCCGAATTAAAGATGCACTGATTGAGTCACTTTCAGGCCGTGGCTGGGAGCTCAGGCCAGTGCCCGGGTCTCTGTGCAGGACCCAGCCCTCCCGTGTAAATGACACGTGGCAGGAAAAACAGCCACTGTCTTAAAATGAAGGGCAAAAAAATAATGTGCTGACCAACATCAACCCCCAAGAGCCTGAAAAGTGTCCCTGTGGTCACCACGCTCATCACTTGTGCACTGCTCTTGGTCAGACGCGTCAGAAGAAGCAGAAATGGGGGCTCGTCCCGCCGTGGGGAGAGGGGACATCTCCAAGAAACATGGGGGTTCTGACGTGTGGACGCTGAACGCCACACTAACTGCAGTTAGATGCAGGTTTAGTTTCCCCTGGGCAGAATTTTGGGTCAAGTTGACCTCTAGTAAACCTACTGTTACTTGATGACCTCTAGTAACCCCATGAGCAGAATTTTGGGTCAAATTTGACCTCTAGTATCTCATATGCTAAGTGATGATGTCTAGTAAGGCCAGCTGCTAACTAGTGACCTCTAGTAACCCCATGAGCAGAATTTTTGAGTCAATTTGACCTCTAGTAACCCCATATACTAATTGATGACCTCTAGTAACCCCATGAGCAGAATTTTGGGTCAAGTTGACCTCTAGTAACCCCATATACTAATTGATGACCTCTAGTAACCCCATGAGCAGAATTTTGGGTCAGTTTGACCTCTAGTAACCCCACTGGCTGATTGATGACCTCTAGTAACCCCATGAGCAGAATTTTGGGTCAGTTTGACCTCTAGTAACCCCAAGTGCTAATTGATGACCTCATGTAACCACGTAAGAAGAATGTGGGGTAAAATTTACCTGTAGTAACCCCATATGATAATTTATGACCTCTACTAACTCCCTGAGCTGAATATTGTGTCATGTTGACCTCTAGTAAAGCCAACTGCTTATTGACGACCTCTAGTAAGCTCCATGAGCGGCATTTTGGGTCAAGTTGATCTCTTGTAACCCCATATGCCTAATCAATAACCTCTAGTAACCTCATGAGCAGCATTTGAGTCAAGTTGACCTCTAGTAGCCCCATATGCTAATTGATGACCTCTAGTGACCCGAAGAGATGAATTTGGGGGAAAGTTGACCTCTAGTAACCCCAACTGCTGATTGATGACCTCTAGTAACCCCTTTATCAGCTGAATTTTTGGTCAAGTTGACCTCTAGTAACCCCATATGACTAATCAGTGACCTCTAGTAACCCCATAAGCGGACTTTGGGGGAAAGTCGAACTATTTTAACCCCAACTGCTGCTGATGACCTCTAGTAACCTCATGAGCAGAATTTTTGCTCATATTGACCTCTAGTAACCCTAATTCCTGATTGATGACCTCTAGTAACCCCAAAAGACGAATTTTTGGGTCAATTTGATGTCTAGTAACTCCAACTACTGATTGATGACCTCTAGTAACCCCATGAGCAGAATTTTGGGTCAAGTTGACCTCTAGTAACCCCATATGCCTAATCAATGACCTCTAGTAAACAATTATGCTCATTGATGACCTTGAGTAACCCCATGAGGTGAATTTTTGGGTGAATTTGACCTCTGGTCACCCCATTTGCTAATTGATGAGTTCTAGTAACCCCACGAGCAGAATTCTGGGTCACGTTGACCTCTAGTAACCCCATATGTTAAGAGATGATCTCGAGCAACTCTATGAGCAAAGTTTTGTTTCAAGTTGACCTCTAGTAACCCCAACTGCTAATCAATGACCTCTAGTAACCCAGTGAGCAGAATTTGGGGTAAAGTTGACCTCTAGTAACCCCATATGCTTATTGATGACTTCAAGTAACCTTGTGAGCAGAATTTTGGGTCACGTTGACCTCTAGTAACCCCAACAGCTGATTGATGACCTCTAGTAACCCCATGTGCCAAATTTTTGGTTCCATTTGACCTCTAGTAACCCCAACTACTGATTGGTGACCTGTAGTAACCCCATGAGCACAATTTTGGATCAGGTTTACTTCTAGTAACCCCAACTTTTTGTTGATGACCTCAAGTAACCACGTGAGCAGATTTTTTTGGTCAGTTTGACCTCTAGTGTCCCCAGTTGCTGATTGGTGACCTTGAGTAAACCCGTGAGCATACGTTTGGTTAAAGTTGACCTGTAGTAACCCCATATGCTGTTGATGAGCTCTCCCATCATGGGGGAACACTAGGATGGCCGAGGTGGAAGCAAGTGACAGAAAAGGTTTGCTAGAAGGTGCTGCCTTCCTCCTGTAACATCATGGCTGATTTGGGGACAGCATGTAGGGCGTGATGGCTTATGGGATGGAGAACTATACGGGTAATTGAGTATCAAAGGCAATTATCAGGCAGCTGGTTAAACCAGAGGAAGGCCTATCCTGTCTGCTTACATACAGAAACCATGGGAGACCTCGTGCAACCAGCTCTGAAGCAGCAATGCTCGACCCAGGGCCAGGACGTGGTATGAGAAGACCGGTGTTGAGGAAATGAAGGGCAGCGCTGTCCCTCCCACTGTCTCAGGGAGACTCCTCCTGTGCCACGGGTGCTTGTCCTGCCCCCACACCCGCTCCTGGACTATCCCTGCTGTGGGAGCAGTGGCAGGGATGCTGTGCTCAGCTGTTTTTGGGGGCCGGACGGGGTCACCCCAGCTTCCTGCCTGTGCACCCAGGCATGCCCCAGGCTGCCTCTCCCCCAGCTGATGTTTCCCTATCAGTTCCCAGCACACACCAGAAATTGGTGTAATTTTTTAGTACTTTCTTCTGAGCCCGTTTCCCCCTCAACCGCAGCAACACCTTTCTGGAAGCCTCGTCTAGCGGTGACATCACCCCAGCCTGTACCTGCTCTGCAGCGCGACCCAGGGAGCAGCTTCCCTGCTATACCGCATGTGCGTCCCGGCTCTTGGAACCACTGGTGCCATGCAGGCATCATCCCATTGAAAGCTATTCCTGCAGCCAGCCTGGACACAGCCGGGATTCAGCGCAGGCACGCCGAAAAAACAAGAGGCGAGCTGGCCGAAGATCCCGTCTCATCCTCCTTTGGGAAACAGCACGCTTCCATTTCTTTGATCATCACTTGCAGGAGGAGGTGTTTTCCCTGGACAAGCCAAAGCGGGCGGGCTGGCAGGTGGGGCGGGATGGCGCGTAACCCAGGGCGGTGAGAGATGAACGCGAAAGGGAACAGATAGTAACATTTTTTATTAAATATTACAGTGGATCAAAAAGTACAAAATATCTTTCGCCTGCTATTGTGATTGGGAAACTATTGGCACATAATACAGTATCAAAAGCATTAATAAGTACAATTTGGAAAACATACAAAAAAATCGAGTGTTTATAGTTGGCTCAGCTTTATTTCTGGTAGTGTTTAAACTAACGCAAAGGTTACTCAATAACCTTTTAACTGGGAAACTATATAATATTACTGGGCCATTTTTATATATATATACAAATCATCACCTTACAGAGCATATAGGCTACGTAACTTGAATCACAAAAAAAAGTATACAATATTTACAACAAAAGAAAGTTAAAAAAGTATAAACAGCTAGTAGATTATGCTGCCATTATTGGAACATATTTAAAACCGCGGGGCCTGGGGGAGAGGGGATAGAGGAGGAAGAGAACGAGTGAAGGATCAGCCGCATGTACAGCAAACAGGAAGTGCTCATGGCAGCGCTGCCAACGCCGCTGGTGCAAGGAGTCCCATCACTGGCTAAAATATCACAACTGCCAAGCTGGGTCAGAAGCGACCTCACTGAGCGCTGCAAGGGATGGGGACCCCAGAGGTGGTCTCCCAGGGTGGGAGTCAGGTTAAAAGGGAGCAGGGGCTACCGGCAGAGGTGGGCACGGCGCTCGCCTCCTGCCCCAGCTCTGGAACTACTTCCCAGCACCAGCACCGCACGGGCAGACATCTCGCGCCTGGCCAGCACGCAGCTGAGACCGACCTACTGTGAAACGCCGGCTCCTTCTGGCCTGGCCTTGCCAGGACAGGGGTTTTGGCTGTGAGTCAGACCCTCTCGTCCAGGCGTTTCACGAAGTCTCCCTCTGCGTGCGGTCAGAAGCTATCTGTGAGCTGTTTGCCACCGGGCCTTTTGTTTTTCCTTTGAATCCCACCACCTTCAGCATCCCTAATGAATCCTGGACACGGTGCGTTTGAATTGCAGCATTTCTTGGAACCAGCTCCCGGTAAAATAAATTTATGACTCTTATCACCAATTCCTTCGCAAACCTACCCACAACAATGGTCTGGTTGCACAAAGAAAGGCTTGTGCAATTTTGTTCAGCAGTAAGGCCCCCCTGAACTCCAACAATGCAAACAAAGCCCTGTTTAAGACGTTAGTAACAACAAAAATTAAAAAAAAAGAAAGAAAAAAGACTTTCCAGCCAATGGAGAATTCAAGAGACTTTTGAAAACTTTCCAGGATTTCTGCTGGGAGTTTTTAACACACTGCTCCTGTTAGGGGGTTGCGCTACCACCTCTCCTCCTTCGCCCCAATGTTTACACCCAGTGCTGTACGAGCTCCCCCGGCTGCGGGACAGGCAAGGAGCCTTCCTTCCACTCTCGCCACCCCCCAGCCCGGCGCTGCCCTGGCACGACCCCCCCACACACTCCCAACAGGACAGAACCCAAAAGGGAAGCTGGACGCTTGGCGTAAACAGACGCACGACGCCAGGACACGCGACTCAACTGATACAAGAGAAGCATTTGCTTCGCCAAACACAAGACGAGCTTCCATTTGCGTCTGCTGTAGATTTTTTCACGCTCCCTCTCTCTCCCCTTCCCCACACCCCCTCGCCCTCTCTCCCCCCACCCCCACTCCCAGACCCCTGATTCTCACATGATTCAGATCTAGTGCAACTTTATATACCAGAGATGTCCTCCGCACCACGGCCTCTGCCCGGCTGAGCCTGCGGTTCCGTTTTCCCGTACGATTTGTGGAGCAGCAGGATGCTCGGTGCTGGCACATCCACGTTCTAAGTTCTACTAGCCTGTTTATCGATCAATTAAATATAGTTTTTACCACAGGAATATAAAGTATTTAATTGAAGAAGCTGGATCTTTAACAGTAGACGAGTATATTGTTCTGGTTTCCACCTTTGGATACTAAGTACGATACATTATATATTGTATTTGGCTTCATATCACGGGAAGGTTTAACGACATGCCTAGCATGCAAAGTGTTTTGTAGCAGTTTCCGTTTCTCTTTCTGCATGGATTACGCTGTCTTGGATCGGTAACTGAGATGGGTTGAGTGGCAACCAACTTTCACATTGTAAAAAAAGCCTCCCAAGTCACACCTCGCTTTGTCGATGGGCTATGCTCAGCTGCGTGGTGGTGATGTCCTGCAAAGTGAATGCACATGCACAGGGAAGCTCTTCCATCAGGAAAACCCGGCCCTCCTCCACGCCTGAGGCTTTCCCCCTGCAAAAGGATGCCCATGATGATGACAGGATCCCTGCCAGGGTGGGAGAAGGACCATCCTGACCGCCCCACGCAGCTCCCTACCTGTCCTATCGAGCCTGGTCGCTCACGTGGCACGGCCCCTGTTAACACCTCCAATCCAAACCACCACGAGCGCCTCTCCTAAAATCTGACATCCTTGACATCCCCGTGCACCGCAAACGCGTTCTCTGGACTCAGCTGTCAGCCCACTGGCTTTGTGCCAGGGCGGTGGGTTTCATTTTCTAGACCGTTCCTCTGGTAGGTGGGAGGGTTTCACAGCCTTAAGTACAACGCTCCACGAATTCACGGACCATGATACGGGGGTGGGGGGAGAGAGGGTGGGAGGGGAGAAAGTGGCGTAGGAGCCATCGTGATAACAGGAGGAGGGCGAGAGGCGCTCAGCACCTCACAGGGGTGGGCGGTGGGGAAAGGAACCTTGTTGGCATCCTTGCACCGTAACATCACCTACAGCGTGTTTGTAGCTGTTAAGATCAATCTGAACCAGTTGCTTCAGTTTGTAAACAGTAAACGTTACCACAAAAAAAACCAAAAAAAAAAAAAACCAAACCAAAAAAGACCCCAAAAACCAAACCAAAAAGGGAACATAAAAGCTGCTCGGAAGTGTAAAGGAACTGGAAAAAATGATGTTAGGGGAAAAAAATAATTAAAAAGAAAAATTAGGACAGCCACAGCCTTTAAAAAATGTTGCATATAGAATGATACTGTTTAATTTAAAAAAAAAAACCCCAAACAAAAAAAAACAACCCCCCAAAAAAACCCCCAACAAACCCAACCCAAAACAAACATAAAGAGCACAGTATGTACTGGACAAACAGAACTATATAAATTATTGTGACCAAACGTGACACCGGTAGTTTACGAAGTGGATATGTACAGTCAAATCAAACAGTGTTTTACCCTTCTGTTCTACTAGTGTTAAAATGAAAACTCTATTGCCGTCGTACTATACATTGCATTGATTGAATCTTTAAAAAGTCAGGGAAAGTTACCCCAGAATAAAAAAAACCAAAACCCAAACCCACATCCACCGATTGTACAGCTTCTCAGCCCACTTCTCCTTTTCCAGGTTCACCTCGAGTCCTGGACTTGTTTGCGATGATGGTGATGATGATGATGATGATGATGACGACACGGACCTCCGGTCCTCGGCTCAAAGGCAAATGCAGCTGTGGCCTGGGATGTCACGGTGACGAGCTCAGGACTGGGTCTGTGTTTCCATGGCTCCCTTTGGGCATTCGCTCTTAACTGTATACCAGTCCTTTCAGGAAATGTGTACGCAAAAATCAAATTATCTATTTTTTCCTCACTTTTTTTGTTGTTTTTTTTCCTCTTTTTTTCCTTTGTTTGATTTGTTGTTGTTGTTAGTTTGTTTTCTTTTTGGCAGGGATAAGAGGTACGGGGAGGGGATGGGGGTGGGGGGATGTGGGACCCAGAATTAAAGAAAGCAGTCCAAGTCCTGTCTCCAAACTCCAAAGCACTCCGCTGGGTGGGATACAACTGTGTCTTGGTTGACCAAAAATACAGATGGCTAAATCTGCGAGACATCGTCACAGAGGCGGGGGGGGGAAGGAATGTCGCTAACTTAACTCTTCTCTCAGACCTATTTTTTGTGTGAACTGAGGGGGGTTTACAGTTTTGTGCTGGGGTGTACAGAGGACAGCTGGGAAGGTGGGAATGCAGCTTGAGGGTTTATAGCAGCTAAAGGATAAATGCTGTTATGCAAAAGGTCACCGTAGGAACTTCCTACAGGTGTTGCTGCAGCTAAGTGTCTGTACAGTTGCTGAGAGCTCGCAGGGGACGTGAGGAATTGTCTCTGCACCATGAAGGAGTGAAGAGCCAAAGGCTGCATGAGCGGGGAGAGCACGGTCTGGTTTTTCAAGTACTGCAGGGGATGAGAATACCCAGGTGGGAGGCGATTGTTCAGCCCCGTGCACAGGCTCCCCGGGTACAAGCCCGGGAAGATCGGGGCAGAAAGGGGAAATTTGTGGCTTTCCAGCATGCTGCCAGAGTGGAGGCCGTGCACCGGCTTGCTGCCTTCCCCCTCTGGGTCGGGAACCTTGTCTTTCGCCAGGGTCTCCTTTGGTAAGTGCAGAGGAGAGACAGCTCGGATTTTTTTTTCAGAAATGACTTTGTCCAAGTCCTCCAGGCTCCGTTTCAAAGGCCGGGTGGCCCCCACGTTTTGAGGGCTAGTTCTGCGGCTGACGATAGGATGCACCATCCCTTCCATCTTCCTCAGATTCTCCAGCCTCTGGGCCTGCTGCTTCCCAGACCTGTGGAGCAACTCGACGTGTTTTTTCGGGGCCGTCATGGCCATGGGGGACACGCGGCAGGCTTTGGGGTTACAGTCTAGGCTCACCGCCTGGCTGCTCGCAGGCTGGAACGGGGAGATGCCTTTGCCTTCTTGCTGGGCCATGGATGAATGAGGGAGGCCGGAGCCTGGAGCCTTTGCTGTCTGTTTGTGTACGCTCTTTGGAAGACTCAAATCTGTTGGCTGATCATCTGAAGAGGCCTCCGCTGCTGCCTTCTTCTCTTGCTGATGCAAAGACGGGCGGTAATTTAAACTTAGTTTTTCTTGGTGTTTGTGTTGAGTAAAAGTAGAAATATTTTCAGACTCTCTGAACATGTCCCGGGGGAGGTACTTTGATGTCTGTTCATTATTAAGGTGGTGTTCTGTGTGCCTATAAAGGCTGTGCAGATGAGGTGATGAATAAAAATCTGCCAAGAAAGCGGGCACATGGGAGTGCTGCAATGCCCTTTTCTCACTCATTTTATCTTTGCAGTCCTGGATATCCATCTTCGGTCCATACGACTCTGCAAGAGAACTGAGGTGATGTTTTGAAAAATCACAGCGCTGAGGATCGGGTTTACTTAGCATGTCGTGCTTAAAAATGTCATTGATCGATTTCCTTTCTTCCTTGGTTTTAAAACTCTGGACGTGTTGTATGACCGAGGGCCTATTAATCGCTACGGGATCAGAACTAGGGGCATGGGGACCGTGTGATATGCTTGAGGACAGCTCGTCTCTACTGTTCAGTTTCTTTTTGCTGATTAAAGGTGGAGGAGAGCCGTAAGGGTAGCTACACGACAGGGCTGCCCCACTGACCTGTGACAGCAGCTTCTTCTTTGCCAGGGGTGACATAATGCCTGGATTACCCTTGGAGTAGATCAGTGGCGTGTAACCAAACGTGGAGTCGTCGTTCATGGACCCAGGCAGCTCCTTCTCCTTGAACATGTCGAAGTTCTGGACCACCAGTACTTTGGGCGTTTGCTTTAGTGCGTTGTGGATGTCTTCGTTTCCCAGCTGGTCAACTTTCACCGTGCAGTTTGCGATGTAATCGGCCATCTCTGGCAATTTGTCATCTTCCGTGTCGCTCTGAGCAGGCAGCTGAACTGGGAAAGCCGTGAAGGGCATTTCTGCAGGCTCGCTTTCTAAGCTGTCGGTGAAAGCTTTGTGTAGCCTTTGTTCAGGTTTTGTGTCTTCCAGGGCCTCTGCTGGGGGATGCAAGCGTTTTGTGACAGTGGCGTCCAGCACGGTGTCTTCTTCTGGGGGCATGGGTATACCTGAGAAGGAGGATGGGTGCTGAACCTCCTCCTTGGCTTTCTCACTGTTAGCGCTGTTTCCTGTTGGGTCTGTCTTTTCCAGAGGCAGTGGCCGACCTGCCTCTGGTAAAAGAGGTGGAGGGCCTTGCACAGGTTGTTTCGCCTCGCCTGCTGTGGGATGCTCCGGGAAATTCTTCTGGTCTGCTGATTCTTGATCCTTCTCTTGTTCTGATGAAACCTAGTAAAACAATTCAACAGACAGCAGTAAGAATGCGGTGCATTTCGGCAGCCCACTCCTAAGATCACACGCAGTGCACCCTTGGCTACTTTTAGGGAAGTGCTTGTCAGTCACCCTGACGGAACCCAAAGGCTCCAATGCCAGGTATGGGACCCAAAGGAAAGAACCACACAAAGAAATAGTCCGGCCCTGCAAGGGTCGCAGTAAGGCATTTCAAACAAGCATATGTTTGGAACCTGATGAGAGGCACCAGTGGCCTGTCCAGAGATCTAAAGGCTGAGGTTATACTCTTTTATCATTAATTAGGCAAACGAAGGAGAGCAGATTTCACACCACCAATGGTAAGACTATAGAAATTTCTCCCACCAGCCAACATCACCTACAAAAACACCACAGTTCCCGTGTCTTTTGCTTATATAAATCTCTCCACCGCAGCTATCTTAAAATTCAGTGATCACAGAGGAGATCATTCACACCCAGCTCTGCGTTAAAGTGTGAAAATGACAGAAACGGCGTAGTAGGAATCCCTATTGTAGGCAGCAAATCACTGCCACAGCTTAACTAGGACACACATTTCTTTTTTTTTTATTTTTTATTTTTTAATGGATTAAAATGAAGTTGTCAACATTCGGTGCGTGTGCACGCCCGCTATTACAAACATGGCTTTTATCCCTTATCGTCAGTGGGGCCCGCAGCTCTTTCTGCTCCCCCATTAATAAAGCTTGTGTGCACAATTCACACCATTCATCCCATTATGTAGCCAGCTGAACTGTGACCCACGGAGGTCACCAGAGCATCCCATCTGCGATCCAGCTGACTGACAGCCCTTTACAAAACTGCTGTCACTCTCCTCTGACACGTCGCGGTAGAAGGCGGTCATAAAGCGGCAGCATTGTGCGAGCCCTTTATTATTATTGTTTTCTTTCTCTCTTCGTTGTAAATATAAGGGGCATCAGGAAAGTTATTATCTAAGTGCTGCTTTATGGTCTTGTCATAGGAGCGGGGGGATCGGAGAAGGTCCTAACAAATCCGACCCTCTCAGAGATCTATTTCTTTGCAGCTGCTTTTAAATATTCCTGCCTGTTTGGTTGGCCTATTAGTTACAGCGCTTGTTTGGCATCCTAACTTCTTCTTTTTAAACTCAGAGCTGACTTTTTGCAGCCAAATACCATCATTAGGTCCTTTACAAAGTACTGTCGCTAGTCTCTCGAGCTTCTAAAATTACAGGAAAATACCAGACAAATGAGCAAAGCAAGGAGCGGGGGGGTGAAGGGAGAAATCATATTTAATAACTGTACACACGGCTCTGTGTTTCTGTTAAGAAAGGTTCTGATTGAAGTTCTAGCTATTGTGAGGAAATCTGCAGTCTAAGGCTAATAGCATTTCGCCTGGCGTCTCGTTAAACTGACAATGTCATTGTGACGGCAGGAAAACAGCGAGGAGCACAAAAGCCAGCACAACCCTAATAAATTAAAAGTTATCTTCTCTCCCTGCGTGTTTCTTATGGTTGAACATGCAATCGAAGGGACCGCACGTCTGTGCCTCGATTATGCGTCTGACAGCTCACAGCTACGGGCAGCTCCTCGGCCAGGGCAGAAATGGTTGCAGAAGAAGCTTGGCCAGGGTCGTGCCTAAAGATCTACACAATGTGCCACTGCTGCTCTGCCTGGATGGGGGCTGCACCCAAGCGCGGAGCCTGGCAGCAGACTGTGCTGCTGAGGGACTGGAGGGCTGGGTGACAGGGACATGCCTGGCTCCAGCAGGCTTGGATTTCACCCCACTCAGAAGCGCTGGGCACCTCCTTTCTGCTGGCACCCTACGTGCCACATCCAGGGCACGGGTCCCTCCCTGTGGCAAAGCAGGGATGAGCTCTGTGCCCAGCCTGGGAGGAAGCCTGTGCCCCAGCAAGCCCCCTCCCACAGGGCCTGGCATCACCACCTACCCGCTGGGTGAAGGCCCTGAGTGAAGGCCGAGGTCCTCAGTTGCCCACCCTGAATAAACAGGGGCAGGACACGTCTTCCCTCCCAGCCAGGGAGGAGATGTTAATTCTGCTATAAAAGGTACCATTTCACAATGGGAATTTGCCGTAATTGTACATTTTTATTGTCTGGTCTAGACTCCCTACATTTCCGATAAACGCAGCTTAAGAACTCTTCCTGCAAACCACACAAAAATAACTGCAGCTTAAGCAGCAGGAAGTTCGAGATAGGGAACAACAAAAGCAAGGAAACTCAAAGTTAAGACTGATGCTGTGCTGCTGACTTGCTACGCTGTGCTTAATGGTGCCGGTATGAATAGTGTGTAACCTGTCTTACCGATCCAAGACCCCTCAGTGCATAGCCAGGCACCAAGGAATGACGGGGTGAGGGAGCACAAGCCTTAGCCTTGCATCTCCTTTGCTTTGGGCAATGAGTGTCGCAGGCTTTCAAGGACTGAAACTGAGCTGTGTGCACTCTCCTCTTTACGTGGGGTTTTTTGGACCCCAACAGGGTTCCCTGCCTCCAAACTACAGTGTGAGAGAAAAGAAAAACGTTCCTCCTCCTATCCCCTCCTTGTGGAGTGCTCTTAGGTTAGGTATCAAAGGTACTGTCAATCAAAGCAACTTAAAACACAGATTCTGGTTTGGGTGGGAGATGGAATTGTCCTTGTAAGCACACCTTAGAGAGGTAGTGGGGCACAAAAATAAAAATTTTCTGTTCTCAAAACTGGGTGCACAAAGCCTCAGAGGCACCCATGCTCACTGGTCCTGCGCTGGATTTTTAATCAACACGGAGGAGGAGGGGGACTGGTGGTAGCTGACTCAATACCCATTTCCATACTGGTATGGAAACAGGAGTTGTGTACCTGCCAGACGGCAATGAAGTCAAAGGAGCAGCCCCAGTCTGCGGGGTGGGTGCATCATGTGTTTCGGCGTTCTTTAAATACTTACTTTCACTGCAACGCCTCGAAGGCTGCTGCGATCTGGCAGACTGAGGCAGGAAAAAAAAACCCACCCCTCGTCTTGTGTAGGGCTTGTGTGTGAGGGAGCTTTGTCACCTCCTTCACACCAGGCCCGAGCAGGGCTCAGGGGAGAGTAGGCAGGATGTGTAAAAGTTAACACCAGAGAAAAACCCTCACTGGTTTTGTATCACTTAGCAACACGTGAAATCTACCCTTATTTGCAGACAAATATGAGTCCCGCTGATCTGTCTTACCCTAAGCTGTGAACATAAAACTATTCCACGAGGGCTGTCCTGTGTCAGCAGGTGACCGAACAGGAACCTATTTCAACTAAGGACCCTCCGTGGCATGTGAGCGGGAAGAAGTCAGGCTCAGTTAGGGTTTGGAAGGTGGCCGCCTCAAAATCTGACCTTCTAGTCTGAAGAGAAACTTAGCCTAACACGGTCAAAATCCTGGGGAGGGGTAAGCAGTCTGAGAGCTGAGCGTACATCTGTGAGCACAGAAAGGGCCGATCCAGAGGTTACCATTACAAAAATCAGCTGCATCCAACAGTTACCACACTATTATCAACAATATTAGAGGTTCCCCCACCCTATACTTAGATTAGGAAATAACTGTGGTAGTTGTGTGGTTTCCTTTTGGCAGTTGCTGATCTTTCAGTGGTGACCACTGTATAATACAATGAGCAGAAATGGTACTTGTTCCATCCAGCACTTGATCTCCTGCCACAACTGCTACGCAATACGGCACTAACCGGTTGCTATCTGCAGCCCAGCAAAATCCCAACGCAGATGAGTACCCCAACCGTTATTTTCCCTGCCGAGCAAACTCAAAGGCCAGCTGACTGGAATTCTTCAGCTGAAATGATGTACTTTATCACTGGATTCATGTGATTAAAGCTGTAGGTTTTTAATTGAAAAGTTGGGAAGCGGGAAAGCAACCAACCTCAGATGCATCTTGGGGTTTCTGTGCATTATCTCTTTCCTTCTTGCTCTTTTGGTTTTCATTTTTGATGCGTTTTGTTCCAGACACTTTTGTTTTCGCTTCACCCTCCTGGGAACTGTTATCCTGTTTTCGAGGTTTCACTGGAGGCAGTGGCTTATCTTCCTCTCCTTTAATAAATCTTTCATATGGCAGGATTAATCTAGGGGATTAAGGAACAAATAATTGATCAGGTTTTGCCATTCTTGCAAAGAACAAAACGTATCCACTATGAGCAGTTTACTTAAATCCATTTTCTTCTATGGCATAAAAGCAGCAGTGTAAATGCTACATCTATGAACCCGAGTAGAATAAATCAATTTATTCAGCAAAGCTATCACGTGGCACAAATTTGTTGGGAGTTGGTGTGGATCAGCTGTCAGTAACACTGCAGTGGTTTGTGTGGCTACACCAATTTGTACCAGATGAGGATATATGCCACTATGTCTTATACCAATTAAAAAGAAAAAAAATCCAACTCCAATCCACCATCTATTTTTTACTTTCCCTCCCTCCCCTAAAAAGCATCCAGCAAATGCCAGGAAAACACCTACAAAAAGCTACAGCCAACTTGATTTCCAGGCTGGTGGTTCCCCTCAGCTCAAGGGCGAGTGCCAGGATCCTGGCAGAGGAGGAGAGCACGGGGCTGCGGGAAGCCTATGGCGGCAGTGGGCGCAGCATCCGGCACCAGCTCACCGCCACCCTTGCTGCACACCCAATGCAGCGCCAGTCACCACGCTCCCCGAGTCTCTTTTGAAGGAGGAAAGGGAGAGGGAGAGTGTTTAAAGGCAAGGGAATCTTTCGCCACGGAACTGTCCTCTGCAAGGCGCATGAAATCGCCTTTAGAAAAAGCGAGGAAGAAACACAGATGGAAAATATCCTCCCTTGAAAGCATCAAACACACCGAGTTTTAATCTATCTGTTTTCCCTCTGCGATTTGCGATCCGAAAGGAAAAATAACTGATATAATTAAAAGGGATGGATTGCGTTACAATCTGAGTTTCAACTTCAGTGATTAAAGTTTTTATAATGCATTTGCTGTGATTAATGACTCACTGTGGGATTAATAGAAGACTCTGACTTTAAAAATATGAACTTTAATACAGCAAACTTAATTTGTTGGTTTTTTTTTTTTTTTTAAAAAAAAAAAGAGACAAGCTGACTCTGCGAAGAAAACGTACTTTGCTTATAAACAACATAAATCTGGTCGAATAACAGGAATCCTTAATTATCTTTAATCTAAGACTCCGAGGCAGAAAACCTCTTTGGTTCAGAGATTCGTTTGTTATCCTGGAATCAGTTCCTAAGCATGCAATTTTGATTTACATACTTAGATGTTCAAACGCAGTTTGGGCTTAAGAGAGGAGAAATTAGATTGCTCACGATCATAATATTTTACATTTTAATAAAATACAACATAAATTATGTTAAAATATAAACCTAATTTATGCTATATTAGAAACAAAATTCATTAACTGAGCATGCTCTGACATGGTATGTGCAAAGAGGCGTGAATAATACTTTCTAGCCCTGAATTTGGCAGGGCTCCAGTAATGAAGCTAAGCAGAGCCCACAGGGAATATTCATCTTCAGATCCCATTACAAACTGAGTTTAAACATGTTACAGCTGCTAAAACTGGAAACTGCTCCCTCTATGCAAACTTAGCAAAATAATACGCAGTTGCCAAATACCTGCTTCCCACTGTAATATTACAGTTAATGTTTATATAATAAAAAGCATAACTAAGCAGAATAAGAAAAAATAATAATAATCTTGTTCGTACTTGAGGCTGCTAGGATTTGCTTGGAAAAGCGTGAATATCGATGAAAACACCAAATTCCTCCCTGCCCTCCACAAGATGCCTTGCACTGTACTAGCGGCAAGGCCAGCTTTCAGCACAGGGCAACGCAAAGGCCGCTCCGCCATGTGTTAAGTATTTAAAATCGCTTTTAATAAAAGCACGTTTTATTACAATAATTGTTAGCACCACGAGGGGAGAGTGTTTGACTTTGTTTTGTTTCCATGGGAACGCGTCGCCCATTAAAAATCTACATATTCCGACCGTAAAGGTTTCAGACACCGTCCCGCGCCCTGATGTGAGACGGAGACGGTCCCAGCCCACAAGCGGCCCCTTCCGTGGAAGATGCCGGGCGATTAACCGCGTGGCAGCGGCCGGGATGGGAGCAAGGCCTGGGCTGACACAATTAATCGCGGCTCGCGTGCTCGCCACCAAGCCTTGTAGGGTAACGCGGGATGCAAACTCCTCCTCACCAGAACTCATTAGCTTTGGCGCTAATTAGTAACCGTGGCTTAAATTTCCTTCTCTGATCTTAAGGGTTCATGTGGGAGTACAAGGTTTTCATTTTAGTTATTTTTCACTGAGCTCAGCAGTTGGCAGGCTGACAGCAGTAAAAATACATTTCGCCTAGCCGGTCAAAGGCCCGGAGCCAGCGGCAGGAAATCTGGAATTAAACGTTTTGTGTATTGGGGAGGCGGCATGACTAAGGTAAAACCGAATCAAAACACAAGGACGGCTTGTTCTAGGATTTTTCCCCTCCTCATTTGAAACTGAGGGCCGGCAGTGCGCCATTCCCTGCCGCTGAGGTGGCTTTTTTGGGGGTCAGCTGGAGAGAAGCCGGGCAGCAAGGCGGGCTTGCGAGATCCCGGGGAGATTGGGGTGGGAGGGAGCAGCACCAAGTCAAGCCATGCCAACAATTGCCCCTTCAACGTAGCGATTTCCGTCGGTTGCAATTTTCACTGGATGTTTTTTTCAGTTATCCTGTCACGGTACAACACAATTACCCACAGGATATGATCTTATCATTTGATTATTAGAAGTTTTTATAGTGCAGGAGTAATAAAGCTTAATACAGCTCTTGGAACATGTAAGCAGCCGGCTCAACATGCCATAAAAAGCAGCCGGCTTAGCCAATTTAAGGTCAATATTGCCCAACACAGGAAGAATGCGATCTGCTGTTAGCCAAATACTTTAGCAGAGTGTGACATGTCTGAAACCAACACGAGATACATTTTTTTGGGGTTTGTTTTTTTTTTTTTTGTGTGTGTGTCAAGTATTTGCAGGGCAGGTTAAGATTTAATCACTCTTTGCGCAAGGAGATGTAAAGACGATGTCCAAAAAAGCGGGGCCGGATACCTCGAATGTGTTGTACTTTGGAAACATCAGCCCCAGTCTTCAGTCCCTTTGAACTGTGGCTGTATTCGGGGCTGGGGGGAAGTATCAAAGTATTCATATTAAAAATAAAAAGGAAGAAAAAAAAAAAAAGAAGGAAAAGAGGGGGAATATTTTGCGGTCTAAAGAATATTTACTTGTAAAGCCTGCGAGGAGACCAAATAAAGGGGTCTTTATCACGATCAAGATTCCAATATTAAGATTAATAAAATGTATTATTTATAAGTCAATTAACATAAATAGAATATGTAAGCACTAGTGTATTAAAAAAAAATCTTTCCACAGGCAGCAGATTTTAGCAGCATGAGGTTTTTGCTTTTCTTTTTTTTTCCCCTCTTTTTTTTTTTCCCCTGGAATAATACAAGAATAACATTTTCCAGCCAAGAGCAGAAACAGTAGGGGAGTCTTTGCTATCACAGGGCTTCTTATTAAATTCAGTCACTGTGAAAAGCCAGTCCCTCTCTCTCTTTTTTTTTTTTTTTTAAATAAGACAACTTAAAATCAATACAAGTTAGATTAACAAATCAGTACTATACTAATCCTGATTTATTACAATCGGCAATATTAAGTTTAATCACGTATAAACTGCTACTCAAAAAAAGATTTTGCTTTACTAAGTCCTGAATTAAATAATGGTGCAGAGCGTACCGAGTTTTTAGATCTGCATCATCTGATATTATGAAAAATTCAATGTACTTCTCTGCAGCAGATGTCAGAGGTCAGCAAATCTATTACAGTAATGTAAGTAATCTGGCTTTCTGCCAAACCTTTTTTAAAAAACACTGAAGCAGATAATTTTATATTTACAAATTCTAAAATCCTCCAGGGACTGAATCTCTTTCCCAACAAAAAAGCAGAAACTTCACATTAGAGAAATGTATTTCACAGTATATCAAACATGTCTTTGTCATTAGCATTTCATAAAAAAAAGAGGAAAAAAAGCCAAAAAAAAAGCCCTTAATCTTTATTAGTCAACATTTTTTTTTCCCCAGCTACAGAACTAACAATACAAGATCTCATCTTAGCCAGTAACCACGACATTTTCATGTATTGATTATGCAGAATGGATGACTTCTTTTTTTTTCTTTTTTTGCCCCGACTCTGCTTCACAGGACACATGAGAGCACATTTATTTATAGACATGATAAAAAAAGTAGCTACAATAATGCAAAGGATCCGACCAGCCCAGAAAGAGGAAGGAAATTAAATGTTAAAGCTGCCAGTTTCCTCTTTAATTCTCCCCACTGTGTATGGATATGCCGGGGCTCTCAGGCCAGGGAGGAACCATATGCCCAGGACACACAGGGTGAAGGAGGGAAGGAGACAGTTCAGCACAACCCCTATGGTTTGGGTTTTTTTTTTAATATTGCTTATTTTAGTGTTTATTTTTGTTTTCTTCCTGGCAGAAGAAAATACTCCAGCATGTCTCCCATTGACATCATCTTGCTTTCTCAAGGGCTCCAAGCCCAACACAAAACAGCGTGCAATGGAGACTTCTCAGCCACAAAAATAATCTTGGAAGGACTTAAAATACTGGAGCCCATTCCTTGGGAGACACTGCCCCACTCTTGTGCTTGGCCAGAAGCTTAAGAAGGTTGATTGCAACAGGAATGGAAGATTTAAATCTGCTCCACTAAATGAATACGGCAACTGGTTAACCCGTGGAACTCACTGCCAATGGATATCTTGGGGCCAAGGGATTAGTCAGATTATGCAAGGATTAGATGCTAATGTAAATCATGAGAACATTAAGCTCTAAGGGTTTCAAAAACACTGAAAAGGGACAGGCAACAAATCCCTTTACTGGTAGGAGTTTGGAAAACATTTCCCTCCTGGGCATATTATGCCACAGTAGCTCTTGCTCCTTCCTCTGAAGGCACTGCTGGAGCTGGGGGATGAGGCGGCTGGCCTGCCCTGCTCAGCACGGGAACCATCTGGTTCAGCAGCTCCTCCTGGCAGGCAGGCAGAGCTGACCGCACCCCCATGCAGCAAGACAGTCTGAGTGGTCACCGAGCTGGGGCAGCTCAGGGTGGCGCCATGGACAGCCTCCGCAGCACAAAGGGGTCCCTATCGATAACCTCAGTATGGAGAAACATGATTCTTGTTCCCTAGAAACTCAGTGGCAAAACATTCGTTTGTTTGAAGGGGCCAGCAGGAATGTCCGAGCCCTGATCCCAAGAGAAGCCTTGTCTCTTTTACCCTGATGCTCTTCAAAAGGTCTAAAATACTTGGAACAACACTGTCAGTGGAAGCATGGGAAACAAGCCACCTCCATCAGCAGTCAGCCTGTGGGGTGGCCAGGAGCGGGAGGCAGCTCTCCCAGGTCCCACCAACAAATAAATCCCCAGCAGAGAAGAGGGGAGAGGAGTAACCCACACTCCCAAGTTTCAGCCTGTTTTCCAGAGCGGGAATACAAAAATACATTGAGGAAATCAAGCAGTGTGTTCCTCTGGCCTGATTTCCCTGGCCTGCATTGTACGATCAAGGAGTTACGAAAGCAAGCCTTGCGTGCTTTTGTGCAGAACACAATAGCAATAGGATTATTTGCATTTGTCTGAAGCACAGAACCAACGTGTGTTTTATCAGCAAAGACAAAATACGTTTGAGTTCTATTTTCTTCCCAAAAGAACTTTCCTTCCTTAAAGAAATGGCTCTTTCATCCTTTCATCAACAACTTTCCTCACAGCCCACTGGGAGTGCTGGTGGGTAATGAGAATGGCTCACTGCTGAAAGGTGGGAACTCCGCTGCTGTAAGAGAATTCAAAGACACTTTGTTTTAAGTAAACTGGAATTTAGTGACATTGCAAACACAGCTGTTGATTTAGCTGCACAGCCAGGTGAGGGAAGCTCAGGCCCTTCTCGATCCTGCAGCTCAGCAGGGGGAGATGAACAACCCCTGTCTCCTATCTCTGCACGGGAATGATTCAAAGGAATCACAGAATTGTAGGGGTTGGAAGTTGAACCTCAAGACATCATTGAAGGAAGGGTGGCTGGGGCAGAGCAGCTTCCCCAGGTCACAACTGACATTGCTACAAGTCTCTATTTTGGCCACAGTCACCAGTTCTGCATCTGAAGGCAGACAGGCTTTTTATTCAGTGCGTCCACACAGCCCCTGCAATGCTCAGACCCTACACTCAGGACAAGCCTTCAAGTGCCATTTTCCATCGCCCATGGGGTGCAGGTCTCCTGCAAGGACTCCAAAATACCACCAATCCTCCCCAGGAGCTCTGTGCCACATCTCCATTGAACAACGTTGAACACATGCAGTGCAAGCCATACCACGTTAGCAGAGTCCCACAGTAAAGTGCGAGGTGGAAATTCCCAGCAGACCTGGGGTATCCGAGGGGAAAAAAACCCCACCTTTCTACCTTCCTCTTCATCCCTGGTGCTGCTCCTGCAAAGGAGAATGGTCTATCTCCCATTGCACAGCACCCTCCTGAGGCAACTCGGCTCCCAGCAAGGAAAAGGGGCTTGTCCCCCTGTGTAGGGCCTGTCCCTACTCCAGGATGCCAAGGAATGAGCTTGCCATCCAAGGCACACTTTACCTGATGCTGACCACCCAGCTCAGCTGCTAGGAGTGCCAGGACTCCAAGAGCATTGGGGCACACCTCACAGCTTCAGAGCCAGGTAACGCGTCGATGCACAGGCAGGCCTGGGAAGTTCCCTCTGCTTGGGGGACAACCCCCCTGGGAGCACTGGGTAGCATACTGCATCCCCCCAGTTCCGCTGGGACAAACCCCTGGGTGGAAAGAAGGATGTGGCTGGGAAAACGATTCCCTGCAAGGAGAGAGATCATTGCTTTCCATGAAGGCAGAGATCATTGCCTTCCACTGGAAGGTAGTGCCCAAGTGTCACGCACCCAAGGACTCCTGCTGGCTGCAGTGCTGGCCAGCAAGTCTCTGAAGCTGAAAACCCAGAAATTTTGGAAAAAAAAAAGCCCTAAACCTGTGTGTTCTCAGATGTTTTGAATGGATAGCTAAGGATCTGTTTTAATGGTAAACAATTACATTCCTCTGTCATCTGATACTTTTTAAATTTTGGGGAGAGGGGAAGCTTTCTGAATTTTCAATAGCTCCTTTGTTAAAGCATCTGTTACTCACATAATTGAAAAGATGTTTGTTCAGTGGTATGCTTGAGAGTACAGTTATTTAATCTTAATGATAAAGCCCCGAGGGCAGAAAATCATAAGTAGAAACCTCTTGTTATTTATCAAAAAGAGAAAAAAAGAGAAAAAAAAGAAAAAAAAAACAAAACAAAACAAAACAAATACCCAGGAAAAGAGAGAGCTGAGACACCTCATCTATCTTCAGGGTTAAATTTGTGCTTGACAGAGAACTATTGAGAGAACTTGCAACTTGTGAAGTTTTCTGGGAGTCTGGGACTAGCTGAACTGGGGGGAGGGGGGCAGGAAAGTGGGGTGAAGGCAAAATTAAAACAAGCAAGTTAGTACGACAAGAAAAAACTGCTGCTTGGCAAGGGGTGGGGTGTTTTTTTTTTTTTGGGTCAAACAAAGAGCTAGCTGTAGTTTACAGCATGACATAACATTTGATTAATTTTTGCCTGAGGATGTTTTCACACTTAACAGAGTAAATCAAAACCTTCTATTAATTACAATGTGTATTAAAAGATAACCATAAGCATTTTCATGTAGATGCTATTCCAGCCTCCCGGTTTTTGTTCCTTCTATAAGATTGGCTGCGATTTCCTAGGAGGCTCCACTGAAATGCTTCCACATTACCGAAGTTATCCGAATGCTTTAACAAAACCAAACAGCATTTGCATGGAGCGCGGGGCTCTCTCGCGCATTGAATTACTGCACAATATCCTGAGGGTAGATAGACTTTACGGCTCTTAAAGGGAAGCTGTGTAAGGGGCTTATTTTGACCTGCCTTGTGTTTCTCATATTATATAAAATTAATGTGAGCAATTTAGAGAGAAAGATGGCAGAAGAGGCTCTGAACTGCACGGGACACTGTGTCTCCCGGGCTTTAGACTCCTGGTACAGGACAGATCCAAAGGGTGCTCTGCAAGTGCCTGGCACTACCCTCACAGCCAGAACAAAACCCTCGGTGAGTCTGTGCCCAAAGCACACAGGCACTGCTGACTTCTGAAGATCCATGACCCACTCTGGGGACCTACCTCATCTACCTGCTCCTCATCAAGTCCTGGTCACTTTTGGCTCCGTAGAATGCTCTGCCATTCAGCTGCCGGAGTCTGATGAGAGCATAAAGCCTAATAAACCCTCTCCAGCTGGGCTTCACCAGGACAGTCTGGTTTTCAAGGTGGTAGTGACTCTTGAGGGCCAGGATGAGAGACACACTGCTGAAGAGCAGGATATGGCCCATGGGATGCTCTGGGGCCATCCCTGCTGGTGACCCCAAGGGAACCAAGCTCCCTGCAGCACCCGAAAAGGCCATGAGGGCTCCTGCTCTATGAGACCATCCAGCTGCCTGCCACAACACCTTCTGTCCACCAAAGCAGCCAAGGAACGTTACAGCATGCCGTTGCACACCACAGTTCCCCAGCCCATACATGTCTGCGCATAGCTCCTGCAGCACAAGGCTTGCTTTGGAGGAAACCAAGGTGAATCACAGCCAGACTTGGAGGCAGAAAAAGGCCCCAACAGGCACACTCCTTGAGTTTTTGTTTTGCTCAATACATTTTATTGGGAACTTTATACACCTTGCGAAATAGCAGGCTGGGTTTTGGGTTGTTGGGATGGGTGGGGTTTTTTTGGGGGGGGGGGCGGAGGGGCAGGGGGAAGTAGTGGCGGTGTAATATTTATGAAAAATCCCTATCAACACCGTCACTGGAGACACAGCCTATCGCTCACACTGGAAAATTAAAGCTGCAGATCACGTGCTTTATGTAAAAGCGAAAGAAACCTCAAACCCTGGCTGTGAAAACCACATCTGCATTATGAGGGGAAGGCAGCACAGAGAAGAGCGCTTTGCTGAAGAGTAGCCGTTTCTGAGGGTTTCTCACTAACAGCGAGATGTAGGGTACTGACAAGGGCTGGGAGGGTTTCACAGGAAAGGTTCGGGCTGAATCAGCTAATCCCAACCACACGCACCTCTAGCCGCCGGCCCTCTGCAATCACGCAAAGCAAGGGCATGAAAGGAGCCCAAATGAAGAAAGGAAAGAGCAAAACAACAACCCATCAGCTCTGTACGGCCCGAGTCCTGCACAGAGCCACGGCCCCACGATGGGAAAACATTAATGCTTTTTATATTGGTAATCATCTGTAACACGAGCAATTAAGTACAGTACTAATGGACTATAGCCAAGAGCCTGGTACTAATATTAAAAACTGGCAGAGATGAATAGGTTTGGAAGGGAAACTGGGCTGACAAAGACATTTTTATGAAGTGTTCGGGCCTATTTGGAATAACCCAATCAGAGGCAGGTTCAGACCAGCCATGCCTACAGTGACAATAACGCGTTCATTGGCATTGCACGATGCCTGCTATGCTTTAAATAAAAACACCCCTTGCTTCTGCCCAGCAACCTGCACTTCCATTATTCTACTCATTAATAAAACAAAAGTTGCCTAACTAATATACAAATAACGCTTACTGAAAGGCTGGCAGCCTCGCCTGGGTTTAAAATGAAACTGGTTACTGGAAACACAACCCCGTGCTACATGAAAAACGGACTGGTTGATAATGCACACAAAATCTTTCTTTCCCTTTTACCAGGGAAACAAAGCAACCGATCAACGCACTGCCTTCCTGCAGCCCCGCAGCCGCAATCACCGCCACCCCTGCTCCAAAGGCGGGGGCACGGAGAGCAGAGCTACGCGCTCCCCCAGCCTTTCAACCTGGCTTCGTTTCAGCTTGTGGCATCCTTGGTACCATGGGTCTGCAGCGACACGTCGGCTATTCACAGGCTACAGGCACACCTTGTGAGAAAGGCAACAATACTTCACGGGGTTTGCTAGACAAGGGGGGAATTCTGCCCTCTCTATTTCTTGGTGGGTTTTATCTTTTATTTTTACTTTTTGATTTTCTTTTTTTTTTTTTTTTGTTCTGTGGAGTTTGGTGCAAAGGGCAGGAAGGTGGGATGCAGCACTTAAAAAGGGACACAGGTGCCACACCATCCTCAGTATCCCAAGCATGTCACCGAAAGGTTGCTGCTACCTAAGCAGCCCTGTTACGTACAAACTGGTGTGCAAACAGCTAGTAGCATCACCGTCATCTTGTAAGAAAGCTAGTTAACGCAACACGGATGCCCATGAGATCTAGTTGTAGAGATGAATGGCAAGGCCAACAGCAGCAGGATCAACAAAGCCAGGGAACTGCCTGTTCTGCCTCCAGTAAGCAAGGAAAGGCCAGTGGGATTGAGAACGGAAAAAATGCGAGGTTTATTCAGCATTTACTTCCCAGCTTAATTCAATTTCCAGTTTAGCTTTACAGCTCACCTTCAAGTTAGAAAACGTATGTGTGTCCTGAATCATGAATGTGTGTTCCTGCACTGCAGTTCTAGTTTTAGATTAAATGTCATCTGAGCACTTTGGCTATAAATGAGCATTACATTTACAGGTGCTGCAGTTAGAATTACCAGCTGAAACAAACCATGACAATTTCATTTACATTTTTCCAAGTCTGAGGCTTAATACAGCTTTCCTATGGTGGAAAAAAAGAAAAAGAAAAGAAAAAAATAAGTGCCTAACACTAGAAACCTAGAGATTGGACCAGTCACCGAGGTTTGCTGTATATGTGTTTTGGTTTTTGGGCTCGATTTGGTAAAGTGTATTTTAGGGGAGCTCAGGGCTGACCTAAAAAATCCCACAAGACTTTTGCGCCAGATGTCATCTTCTGTCAGCCTGACACAGTGATGAAAAATGGGTGCTGCCTCCTATCAGGCCTAATCCTGAACTACACACAACAAACTGGCATTCAAGAACTCAGATTTGAGCTCTTTGGTGTGCTAAGGCTGATCTAGCCATAAACTAAAGACTCCTTCCTCAGAATGACTCAAAACAAGCTGAACTTGGCTTCTGGGTAGCCTCGGAAAGCTTTTCAATCTTGAAGGTATCACGGATCTGCTCCAGGATTCCTAGTGAGCACAACAGGCTTTGTGGCACTTCCTAGCATACCCCTGAGTAAGTCACAAGCACAAGTCTCTCCATCAAAAAGGAGTGCAATCTGAGGGGTTTGCATGTAAAAATATCAAACCCAACCACTAGCATGAAAGCAGGAGAGAGAGACAGGCATTCATGGAATATTTGTAAATGGCTCATTTCTTTTTCCACAACTACAAGAGACACACTCTCTCTGTGACTCTAGGATTCCAACATAGACCTCAGTGACGCTTGCTCCCTGTGCAACCTAAGCCCGCAGAGACCTAACTTTCACATGTGCCTCGGTCTCCTTTGGCCAAATAAAAGCATCCTATATAAAGCACATCTGGTGAGGGAAGACCCAGACTGCAGTTTGAAACCCATCAGCTGGCTTGGGTGCAAGAGGAAGCCCTGAACCTCTTGGAGCTGTAGCGATGGGTAGGCAGGAAGAGCAGATTACCCACAATCTGGTGAGTCAACGATCTCTAACATTTGCCTGCAACGCAGAGGCAGGGAAAACCCCCACCTGACGTGCAGAGCAACAAAATCGGTTCTTTGCTTGATCTCCAGAAAGCTTCTAACTCTTAACTTTCATACTGGCATCACGTGCAACCTCTTAGTGCAGCCATGTCCTTATGTTGGAGATACCTCCTGTAAATGAGGGTTCCCCAACCTCTCCCTCCACAAGGAGGGCAGCGTCTTCCCTTTAAGTGACCAACACCTAAGGCATGACAAGGAGGTGAAAAACCTGCCCACTGAGCACACAGGCAAGTACAATCTCTTCCTGACCCCAGCAAAGTAACTTGTTTATGCCCAGGAACAAGAGATTGGACTTTCCTTATCTGAGCCTGAAATTGCAGAGCTTTTCTTAACATTAGCTTGTTGAAGAGGGAGGGGGGAGGCAGGGAAGAAAAAAGGAAAAGGGGAAAAAAAAAAAAAAAAAGAAGAAAACAGTTGTTCCTAAGACCCATACCAAACCAAAACAACATTCCAGCTCCAGTATTTTATTCAATGTGTGCTGGCTTCACAAGCCCTGGACGTTATTATCTACATGGGAAGAATAAGAAATCAACAGTTCTGACCAGCAACAATGGCTGCAGAGAAAGAGCGTTTGGCAGCAGCTCGCAGGCAGGGAGGAGGGAAGGAATGCAGTGAAGAAGAGGAATGCAATGCTCTGCATGACCTACAACATTAACAGCACCCTGCATTGTGGGCCACCCCATTATTTTGATCACAACCACAATTTGCTTAATTGGTATTCCTAAAAAACGACAAAAGACAAGTGTTTGCATCAATTAGCTGTCGTTTCTTATTTTTCCTTGAGTACATTTTGCTCAATTTTTCAGGTTCTTTAACTGGAAAGCTGTTGTAAAAATTAAGACATGTAGCAAAGAAAAATCAGATGCTTGTTTTATTTATTTAGTCACTGTAGACACACACTCTGGTTTAAATTACAATGGATTATCTGACTAAACTGTTGGGGGAATATTTACTACATCTTTAAGAAGCCTCTCTCTCTCTCTTTCTCTAATTCTTTATAAAACACTTTGAAGGCTCTCCAAATTAATTTTTTCATTATTAAACAAGCATTTCAGATTTGTTATCTTACCTTTCATAATGTCTGCGAGTACATGTAGCAGCACTTGTGCTTCCAGGGTTACCACCTAATTCATCATAAATATGTTTCCATTGTCGACGGGCTGTTATCTGTAAAAATGGCAATGGAAAATTTAATCTTGCATCTTTACAGATTCTACAGCGTTTGCGTTCACAACAACAAATGCATGTGTGACACTTTCAGAACAGCATGTACTACAAGCACTATAAAAGCCCTTACAGAATATATAGAGTGCACAGAGCTTTGGGTATCTTCCTTTTTTATTTTTGTGTGTGTGCGTGTTGTAAGTTAACACTATGTCTATTTTCTTTCTTTCTAAAATGGAGTGATCTGACTGATTCATTATCAAGTCACAAGCAATACAGCCTCACAAAAGAGAATCTCAATCAATATAGGGTCATTAACCATCAGAAGTTATGCAGACAAATCCCACGGTGAATTATGAAAATGAAGCTCAAACCATACTCAGCACAAATAATGATTACATAGTTATTTTAACTGAATTAGAGAAAATAAATCTGCTGCAAAACCCAAATCTACTACAGAATTCTGTAAATCCACAAAAGCATAGTCTGTAACTGTATAGGTTACAAGCTGTTTATTTTTATCCATTTATGTCAGTAAAATATATAGATCAAATAGCAATGAAATCTTAACATACTCCAATGTTAATATTTGAGCTATGTGCTTTATTGGACCACTCTGATGAAAATAAACATCTTGTAACATATTGAGTTGCATACCATGGCTCTGGTTTTTTGTACAGAAATTAGGATTATACGGAATAACAGATGGAAGACCTGGCAAAAGAATTGTTTCTGAATACCACTTCATTATTTTATATATTCTGCTGTACTTAAAACAGGAAGGAAAACAGGAATAGGACAAGCACAACAGATCACCCTTTTTTGCCTGCAGCTCACAAAGAAGGCCAGTGGAAAAACCATGGGGGCAATTTTGGGAGAATTTTGTCATTTTTTGTGGAATGCTGTGGATTTTAATGTATTCAGCCCCAGAGGCTTCTTCGGAGTTACCCACAGAGCAGTCAATGGCATTTACTGAGGAGCTAAAGGCAGCAATCAGAAGAAAACAAATATTACAACTTGCAATCTGAGGGCTGTGATTTTCATCTAAACAAGAGGAGATAGCTGTTGTCATTAAATATTACAGGGTAAGAGGTGTTTCTTTCTCGCTCAATATAAAAGGGATATCCTTCCTCTACAGAAATAAATTCTCCAAAGCCAAAAGTGTGGCTGGAGACTTATCATCTGGTAATGTTAAAATTTCTTTGAATCTATTGTTTGTATGATTCTCCTTAGAAAACATCAGCATCTCTAACTCACTATTAGCACCTGCAACCACAGATAAAGGGAACATTTTATCTTAAACCTTATTTAAGCAAGATGGACTGACCACACTCACTTTAACCAACCCAAAGACCACAGGCACAAGTGAGAGACTAAAATTCAAGCATCGATTCTGCCCAAACAAATTATTTAAACACAAATCAAACACTTGTCTGAGGATAAGGTTAATTTTAGAGTCTACTCTGTTAAGTTCTTAGGCTGTCTCTTCCCCAGGCTACCCTCACTTCCACCTATTATTATGACTAAAGGGCTTGAAGAACCGGAGTCCTAATGAGCCATAAAAGAACATCACCTCCTGAGAGTATGAACGGATGCTCCCTCTGCAACCTGAAAGGTCAAAAGAAGAGTTGGAACCGGTGCCGTGCTGGGCACAAGTGCTGGGATGGTACTCTGCCTCCTCTCCCTGCCTCCTGCACCTTCCCATCATCCCCAGAGAGTCAAAGGACAGAGGCATGGGCAGACAGCCCTCGCCTTCTGGTAGCTCCCCAAAATCACTGATACCCTGGGGACTGCTGCAAGTGCCTTCATATTTCAAATTTCAGCCTCAAAGACCTGGGGAGCAACGATGTCAGAAGTCAGTGTGGGGCCTGTGCTGCGGCCTTCTGGCAAGCACGGCCTGGCTGGCTTGCAAGGCTGTGGGCCAGGCCCCGATGCTTTGGCTAAGTACAGCAATGCTGTGCAGGAGCTATAAATGAAACCAAAGGATTAGTCAGCAAGAGGACTACTGCAAGTCCCCTTTTTAAACATCCCAGTGTGACTGAGAAGCATGGTCCCCTTTTTCAGAAAGAACGTTAACCTCAGAGCCTGTCTCATTAACTGTGAGCTGATCCAGGGCCAATACTCAAGCTGGAACAGCAGCAAACATGACTAACTTTAAGGGGAAAAGGGTCTCCCTCTGAAATCCCAGTGTCACTTCGGTGTCTCTCTGCTGCTTAGAATAAATGTATTTACACAAACATTTGCCCAACTTTACCCAATGCTGCCTCTCTGCAATGGACCAGAACTCCTTGGCAATTAGCAGAGCTGTGCCCTCCCATGTACAGAGTTAAGTTTTAATTTGACATTCCCTGAAACGATTGTTACTCTACCTAAGCCTGGGGTTGAGGTTTCCCCTGCTCCGAAAAGTTTAGGTTTTATGCTTAATAAATTTCAAAGTAACTGATAAATTACATCCTCAAACAATTAAAAAAAAAAAAAGTGCTGCTCTGTGGAAATTTCACAGTTGTCATGCAGGGCAGCACCGCTCAAGCTAGATGCTCACTCATGCTGGCCACATCCCAATTGAGGACTGCTTTCTTCTCAAGTACAAGTCCCTCCTCCACCCACCCCAGTGACCAGGAGCTTGCTGAGGAGCCAGGAAAGGACAGTGCTTGGCACTGCTTTGCTGATGGTTGCTGGTCCTACCAAAAATGCCTGCCTCGGCTGCTTTTACACAGAGGTTGCATCTCTGAAAGGGCTCATGTGTGCTCTCAGTTAGGGACATGTCCAAGATGAGGCACATGTGGAACAGAAAGGCAGGTAATAACAGGTATGAAAATGGTAAAATATTTTAGCTGCCTGGGCAGGGAATTTCCCATAAACATTCAGGGGCAAAGTGAGTTTTTTAAGGGCGTGGAGCTACAGCGGTGTAACACAACCAAGACCATGCAAAAATTTTAACGCATGTCCTGAACGCCTCCATTTCACACTTTCAATTAATTCAGCTTCAGCGTCAACTTTCAGATGAAAGTTGACTTGCTCCAGCAGAAAACATACAGAAGACAATTTTTGCTGCTTTACTTCTCCAGTTTGTTTCTTCCTACTCCTACCAGTATATACATCCTTCCCAGTGCCTGCCACATTTCTAAAAGTGCAGGATGCTTCAGGCTCACCCATTAATCAAGGCAACTGCACAGGCCAGTCTCATCTCTACCAGCTTCCCATTCCAATGCTGGCATCACTTTTAAAGCAGTCTTCTGGTTTGCAGACCCTTCCCACAATTTCTCCAACCTACAGCTTCACAAGCCTATAGCTGGGCCCACTGGAAGTCAGGATCTTTGAAAACCTCTGTGGCATCTTCCCCAACCAGCAGAATCTGGAGTTAAGCAAGAGACTGGTCTGCCCACGGACCCAAGAGCAGATCTGAGCGGGTTCCTAAAAGCACAGTATTAGGCGGTGACTGGTATTCACGACAACCAAATGACATCAATGATCTTATCTAACAAAGTAGAGGGCTGTTTATACACATGCTTTTAATGGTGTCTTCTGCTTTGAGAAAATTTAAGGTCTTCTGCACCGCAATCCCACCTCCCTTCCTCATGGAAAGGCCTGTTTGTTTTCTGTTGCCACTCTAACAGGGGAATTTCTGGTCACGGTATGTGATGTTCATGACGCTCCTCAAAACAGAGCCCTGGGTATTAGCTCTGTATGAAACAAACCCAGGTAGCTTTGCATTCCACTGACATATCAGTTTCTTTGGGGCTGCCCGGACACAGGACCGCTGTACTTGTCAATCATTAATTTTTAAAAAATCAAGGCACTTTATTGTCGCATCCAGGAGGCAGCAGCTAAATGAAATCCCACTGACCTTTGGCAAAATTTAAGGTGCTACAAATTGAAGTTTAAGCTCCTAATTTTCATTTTTACCCTTTACATTTCCAAGACATCTCCAGGTAGAGTCCATTCAGCACCACAGCCTTCTGCAAACATGCCAAGGCACTCCTCTTGTGTTGGCTTGAAAGGAAAAATGCCACTTCATGTCTTGCCAAGGACAACTCTTCAGATAAGGCCCAGAAGTTTCCCACCTATGAGCATCTGCACCTTCCACTCGCTAGATGTGGGGTCACTGAGAAAATTCCAGGCAATGACTGTTAAATGCCAGTGCAGCCAAGGCCCCTGGAACGTGACACTGCTTCGTATTTCATCCAGGGATTTGGGGATGTTTTAAATCATTCATACTGCAAAGATCCGCTATACAGAGGGCTTTCCATGCACTTGCCTATTATTAGTAACAAAGATGCTCATTTCATGTATCTTTGTTTAACAGAAATATGATCCCACCAATTCCAAAGTAACAGTTTCATCTGTTAAGGACTTAAATCAGTTTTTACAGGTTGCTATTTTTATTAAGCCTGTATTATGTCCAACAAGAAGTACCCGGGAGTGTGGTATTACACAGCTACAGATGACAACTAACTAAGAATTAGTAGTCAAGCTGATAATGGACGGATGAGAAATGACCCTTGCAAGTACTCTAACTGGTGAGCCCCTTAAAATACAACGTATGACACACAATCATGACTTGACACTACTCAATATCCTGCATGTATATGCTGTATGTACAGGTAATACTCTCTGCCAAGTCCCACTGGATTCATTCCAGCCCCTCATACATGACAATAAAGGAAAGCCAGATGGCTGAGAAAGTTGTTCGCTGTGCCTCAAACCCAATCCCTGGCTGTTTTCACTCGCTTTTGGATCCTTCACTGACAGGACTGGACTCGGAGGCCTTGCACTGTTCCGTGAATCCGGGCAGAAACTGGAAAATACTCTACACAATCTCCGCTTGCTTCTCAAAGATGTTTTTAAAGCCCTGTCAAGGCATCTATAAATACATGGACAAGGTGGTCAGGGCAGGACATGAAACTGAAAGTGGGATGACTATTGTCATTCTGCCAAGCACAAGGATGTAAAGTTTGTAACCACTTTAACTGGGAGAGTTTCTACACTTACTAGTCAAAAAACCAGTCACCTGTCCACTCTAAGATCCCCTTTGTGATTTGGACCAATCTTCTATTTGTTTCCTGTTCATAAAATGCCTGTCACATGCTGAAGCCAAATACCTGCTTCTAAGTTTTTTTGGTTTTTTTTTTTTTTTACAATACTTTCCATAGAAAAGACCCGTTTCTATCTCAATGCATGGACCAGAAACTTGGGAAATTTTCAAACAAGTTAAAGACGATAAAGCCCTTGTATCACACAAGTGACTTGTTCAGGTCAGGTGGAAGGGTCCGTCCATACAAATGGTTATTAATCAGGGTAGGTTCGAGAGAGCCTTTGCTCTGCACGTGACATCGTCAACAGATACTGGTCACCGTGGGTGAGTGGTGGATGCTGGTTGTTACTGAATTACAGCGCTCACTTCATGTTTCTAGACCTAAGGAGGCCTGCCTAAGATTCTGGAACTGACAGCGAGGTCCACGCCACCCCAGGCACCCAGCGCTGTGCTGAGAAATGAAACACAAAGCAAACACAAAAAGCCTCTCAGCAACGCTTGCCATGATAAAACTGATACAACCACACACAGCTTGGCAAACTCCATGAGCATCTACTGGCTGTAAAGTAATAAAACCCAGGGTGTGCACAGGTCAAAGTATTGTAACAGCTACCAGTTTAACACCCAGGGAATGCGAAGCAAAGGCAGATCCGTATTGAGGACAAGACTGTTAACAGCAGAGAACGAGGTCAGGAAACCTCACGGCTCCATGTTCAATTTAAACTCTAACACAAAGGACCTCCCAGCTTCAGGCCTTCTGCAGAGAATGCAGATGCCACTCATGACATAAACACAGGATCACCAGGCCCATCACTTCAGCCAGAGTCACTCTCAAACCAAAGCTGGGCTCCCAGGTCTGTCAGAGGGTGTGAGCTACACTCACCTCGCCATCATTTTCGTCTAAGGTGACAAATGCTCCTAACACCACAGAACAACTGTCACCAAGAAAGGGATAGGAGCTTTGAGACAAGGGAGGACTGATGCTACTCTGGATGACATTCTCACATAGGTGATCTTTCTCCACATTTCTGCTACAGGTGGGACTCTGGTCTCACAGTGCACAAGCTCACCAGCTCACGGCGCTATTCCCGCTCTGCCCCATGCATAGAGGTTCACCTTCCTCCAGCATCTCTAAACCCCTCCCTCTACCACTCATTCTGGCACTGAAACTCAGCTCTTTCCAGCAAGCCACCATGTTTGGATCCCTGCTTCAATATTCGGTCCCCTTCAAGCAGACCTGAAAGGTTGCTGCAAAAACCACCCGCCTCCTTGAGTGCTCCAAACATGCTGCTCTCCCATCTCTCTCCCGGCCTTCCTTTGTGGCTCTGGACCAAGTTCAAGATTTTAGCCCTTATTTTCATTGCACTTTACAACTCGTGGCAATTACTGTTGGCTCATACTTGCTGTAACAATCTATCTGTAGCAGCTATTCATTCACGTATAACCCGCGAGCACCTACACACACCTCTGTACACAACCATGGTATGTGCTGATTAATGGAAGATAGAGGAACAATAAAAGCCAAATCGAACCTGTATTTTTGCCGGGAAGGTTAGATTCCATGTCTTACAAAATCCCAGCCACACCCATGCTAATCAACTGCTGGTTTACAGAACAATACTCTTTATTGTATGGAAGGAAAACACTCAGGCTTGTATTTTGGTTCAAGTGACTTTCAGTTTCTCGATAGCACAGCTCTCCTTGACATTTCTCTATGTCCCAGATTACTTCGTAAACAAAGCAAAAATACATTTCTTTCATCCAACTGCGGCAGGAACTGAACAACTTAATCTGATCATTGTGTGCAAAGAAAATATTTCCAGTGACGACATCTTCCTATGTCAATTGGTTTTTATTACAGATGTCATCTCGATGTGCCGTATTAATGCAGCTCTTTCTTCTCATTTCAAGATTTTAATCTAAGTTTGTTGCTCTAATATTTTATTGGTTCAAAATACACGCTGTAAAATCCGTGGCCATCAAATTTTCCTGTGAGCTAAAAATAAACTGCTCTTGTCAGATACGGTTAGCTGATAAAAAGTGTCAGAGACTTTTCTGAATTACTCTGATAACTTCCTGTTTACATGGTACTGACCCTTGTCTAATAAAGATCTTTTACACTTGGAATAGGAGAAGATACTGCAGCATACTATTCCTTAATGGACAATGCTGATTACTTTTGAAAGCCTTTAATACATTTCCCATATTAGACATGAACAGATGTCAGGGATGTTGCCAAGTGAAATTTCTTTTATGCAATCTTGGCTTGTTGTACAATAATAGCCCTTACTCAACATGGGAAAAAATTACAGACCCAACTAATTTCCTTGACAGGGAAGAGTTACATATGTTTTCCACTTGTAGTTTTTACGACAAGTTTACAATTTTGCCAAACCTGGAACTAATTGGGACCGTTTCCAAAACCGGTCCAATAAACCCACAATGTGTACAGCTAGCTTAAAATGCAGCAAATGATTGTTTGCTTTGCTTTTTTTAATCTCTATCTTTTTTTTTTTCCTCCTCCTCCCTAACAGGGAAAAGTTAGATTGCACAATTATTTCATTTAAGTTACTTAAACACTTACTGTTTCATATCCTCCCAGTTTTTGAGCAGCTTGAAACATAGTCCAAAGGTTAACTGTTAGAGGGACAATAAGTATTTAGATAAGCATTGCATTAACCAACATATTTCAAAGAAACGTAAATTAAACAGTTTAAAGAAAAAAAGAAAAGAAAAATAGAGAAAAAAAAAGCTCACAAACCCAGAAAAAGCTCCTGTGAAACATTCCAAAGAGGTATTTACATAATCTGAAGAGTAAATATTAGCCCATACTATATATATTTTAATTACATATAAGAGAACACAATTAGATTCCTTAACAGGACTGGAAAAATACACTGAGACAAAGGTAATAGGCTCATTTGACTTTGCTGATAAGAGGCACTGTATAATGACTGCAGCCTGTTTCCGTAACTTCGATAATAAAAATTACTCATTGGGGAGAATGTTGCTTTTAATTATTTGTTTAATGCTGATTTCATTAAGCAGGCAAGCATGAGCCACGCACTGGCTCGCAGAGAAAGCCTATTGATTAAACAACAATAACCAATATTTACTGCAGCTCAGATAATGGCCTCCAGAATCAATAAACAATAAGCTGCCTTCTAACATGTCCTGTGCAAACAAACCTGGGGGGAAGGAGCACAAAATAAAATTATGATAAGAATTACAGTTCAAGCCTTGCTCACAGCTTGGGGCGGGTGAAAAAGGGGCAACTTAATTCAGAAGATTTCTTGGGAGATGCTTGTTACTTTCTGCACTCCTCCTCTTTTACAGCCTTTTCACCACGGCCCACTGCCCCATGGGTCTGCTGCTTGCTGGTAGTGTGTTTTATTTTATTTTATTCTTTATTTTATACCTTATTCTTTATTTTACATTTTATATTTTATTTCACTGTATTTCATATTTTATCTCAATTTAATTTTACTTTTTTCTTTATTTTACTTTAATTTTTAAAATATATTTTATCTATTTTATTTTTTTAACTTTATTTTACTTTATTTGCTAGAAGAAAACTTGATGTCACAGCTCTACGAAAACCCTACACACTGTTCCACCACCAACTAGGGATCCTCCCACAGACACTCTACAAATACCTCAGGCCGCATTCAGCAATAACACGGCAGGTCATAGAGGACCGGCTATCTCTTCCTCTGTGGGGGATGATGCTCTCTGGCTGTAGCATACCTATGGCTTCTCCCCACTAACCTACTTATATTGGGAATGTTTGTCCAAGTCTTGCTGGACAAACAGAGCGCCCCGTCCTGCAAACAATTCTGCTCTTCTCAGCATACTTGCTCTTGGCATTTAAGTATTTGCTGGATCAGGCCCCTAAATTATAATGAATGTCAGGCAACTTGCAGTGTATTGCAGCTAAATGTTAGCAGAGGGCCCTACGCCGGTGGGGAACTGGAGAAATAATACTGTAGCTTGTCTGTCAAGCCCACCCCTGTCCCCGTGCGTGAGGGAGTGCAGAATAAAATGGGGAGGGGGAGGTAAAAAAAAACCCCTCTCTTCAACACAAAACGTTCTGAAAGCCTCATTGAACCTTGCACTGTTTCAAAGCTATCAAGAGCTTTGCTTAGGCCTTGATTTAATCTGAATCAATGCATAATGCAACGAGGCTGTTCATAGTACATTAATTTTACTTCCATTTCAAGCAGCCAGTTTTCAGACAAACACTGCAATCATTCGGAGTTATATAAGTTTATAATGGCTGCTGGAGGCCTGTTGCAATCAGTGCCAATTGCTATTAGGTATGTAAATTGTTATGTAAAACATACAGGTTTGACATTCCTCATCAAAATAACACATGGCTTTAATCTGGGAGATAAATTAAAGTAAGTAATATTTCGATCCACGGAGTTCCCTCCCTTTAAGGAAATGAAGTATCATTCATTCTATAGATAAGGAGGAAAAAAATGCCTCCTTTTACACCTTTTGTTGGAAAAACTGAAAGACCTACACTATGCTGCAGTGTTTATGTAAAATTTAGTCAGCGCTGCATCTCCTCCACCTACAACTGCTTTACAGACTGTGGCACTACAAACTGTACATGCCAAAGCAATTCTAAACATTGCATACTGCATTAAACAGATACAGCCTGGTTTTATATTCTCCGAAGCCAGTAATTTATTAACTATAAACACATTTCAGGGCTTAAAAAAATGCGATCCCTTTTGTGCCTTTCTTGACCACCTTTAAATGTCTCCCTTTAATATTTGTCCTTTCATAAAGAACATCTGGGCACAATAAAGATACGTCATGTTATTAACTCAGAAGAAAGGCATTACAGACGCTGCAGATTTACAAAACAGAAAACTAAGAGAGTTTTCAGCATGCCTATTTCTAGTCATAATCAGCGGATTTAAACCTATAAATATCCAGCAGCAACTACCCCAGAAGGAAGAGATGCAAATCTAGGCATAAGACAGTGAAATGCCTGGACTGGAAAATTTGTAGATGTAAACATGGTCCCTCCCCAAATCCATAAGGCTTTAAAATAGGCTTCATGTGCAAACGCTTTCTCCAGAGAAGCCCAAACCATTCTAAAATGTCAACAAGAAAGTGAGAAAAAGGATACTTACTCTGCTTAAAACCTAAATAGGGTATTCGTTCAATTGGTGTTTTCCTTTCTTTCATATATTTATAAAGAGCCACAAGGAAAGCCTGCTCATCAGCTCTGCATTCTTCACCTACGGCAATCTTTGATTTATCCTCACTTGAGCCTTTTTACAGTTGCTGTTGTTACTCTTGGGTTTGGGCAAAGCTGACTTAGCCTCACATTTTACCTGGGAAAAGAAAAGATGTCATATCAGATCTGGGTAACCTTTAATTTTCACTTAAGGAATAAATACCCTCTGCTGGCAGAATGAATTTTTGGGGAAAAAAAAATAAAATATTAAGGCCAAACCATGCAACTGTGTTTGAGGTGAAACAAAGGAAGCTATTTATAGAGCTAAATGTCTTGTTCTGAATCTTTAGTCACAACATTTTTAAATAGCCACATCTTTAAATCATTATAACCCATTGGTAATGCTCTCCAGATCTGCATTTTTATGACTATACATTGCTATGTCACAGACAGCTCCCATCTCTCACATACACTTGCCATTAGCAAGTCTAATAATAACCTTAGTTCCAGGATTGACATGGAGCATTGTCAACTCCCATAGACAACCCTGAGAGCTGAGGGTGCTCAGCCCGTTCCAGGAATGCTCAGCAGCCGGCTCTGAAACGACACATTTTTCTCTCCCTTGGCCCACCAAAATAGACGCGAACCTTGGCAGGCCTTACCCGGGCAGAGCTCTCGGCACACACAAGCGGAGGTTCTGCTGTAGCATGGACTTCAGTCAAGTGGGTTTGAGTGTCTGCTTAAACTTAAGCACAGCCTTAAGGATTTAGCAGAAGGAAGAGGCTGGTAGCTGGAGCCTTTCCTGGCAGACACTGTCGGCACGTGAGTCCCGGAGCTCCAGGTTGTCCCACTGGCCTCCCCGGCAGACGCGTGCCAGTCAGGAAGTCAGCAAACTGGAACCACTTTACCTCTCATCAGCATTCAAACATGGGAAAAAAGCCCCAGTGAGACCAGCTTAATCCCACAGTCCTCCTGAAGATAATCCTCTCATTGAATCAAGCAAATTACATCTCGAGCTTGCCCATAATTTTTGTACACAAAAAACAAAAAAGCAGAACCTTGCAAACCGATGTTTAAAAGCTCTCCATGACCAAGACAGGGCCATTACATTTCCAGTGAAATACTGTTAAGTCCTCTAATACAAAGCAGCAGCGATGGTGGTTACATCTATTTTGGATTCGCGCTGTGCCTTCAATGCTTCTGAGTGCTGTGAGGAGCCTTCTGGCAGCTCCATACCCCATCTAAGCCATGTCCTTTGTGCTCCCAGAGGAAGCAGGGAGACTGTAAGCGACAACATTTGCCATTTCAGGAGGACAGCAGAGGACAGCAGGGTATCTCGCTCAACAGGAAGGCAGAAGCCCTTGGTCAAGTAAGCCATTGACTCTCCTTCACATGCCTTGCTTCTAAATCAGGTGCTTCCTGGGTGCTTGTTGACATTTTGGAAGCGCACACACGCTATGTTAAGTGCTTCTAAACAACCACCACACGTATCACAGGAGACACCATGATATGCTTATTGTCTCTCAATAAAGCTACCCTGTGCTCAGGCACTGGGTAAACAAAATCTCTTTCGTACTTTGCTGGGGCATTAACATTGCAGAAAGCAACAACCCAAAGTTAGATGCCTCCATAGCTTTCCACAGATGTTGGACAAAGCGACACTAGTTCCTAACTGGAGGGGGAAACGGCCACCATTTTCCAAGGTAATTGATGCTGCTGAAACATCTCCTGGTTGGACAGCGCAGGGTACAAGTTTGCTCGTCCCAGGCAGTGCAGCAGGGACTGGGAAATGGACTTCTACAGGACCTTTCTGGACCAGTTACTGCTGAAGGCTGTCTGCTGTACTGCTCCATATTCTCTGGTTGCGCAGTTCAAAGAGATACTGTCTTCCTACGGCTCATGACACCACACTTTGCCTTCCAGTAACAGGTAAACGCTCATCATTTAAACTTCTGCAAAGGTCCTGGGTTTCACCCAAAACTCGACAGAGCCAGTGAGACTTTTTCCCCATTAAATGCGCTTCGGATTTCCCCATCCACTTTTCCGTTCAGAGCTGTAATCCCTTGACTTTTTTTACATTGGCTCCTTGCAAGAATTCTTTGACAGCTGCTCCTTCGAAAGTCCAGACTATACTGTCATAGCTTTGGATACTGTACCAGAGGCTGGGATAGCACTCCCACTATGAACCCACCGTTCCAATGCATTTGGGATCTTTTATTTGAGCTGCAACTTTGTCGCAACCTAAAACTCAGCACAAGTTTCACTGGACCTGGGGACAGCATCTCTTAAGCCTTAAAGACACTCAGCCTTCTGCAAGTGTGTTCTTTTTCACACTGGACAATTCAGAACTGTTTGCTCGAGCAGCCTGGGCACAAACACCAAACGACACCAAAGCTCACTGCTATGCAAGCAAACCAATGGCAAGGGATGTTACTTCCAAGGAGACCAAAAACAAGGAAAGAAAATGACATTTAAAAGCCACTGGGAGAGAGAAAACCCCGTGTCACACAGAGCCTCCTTCCCTCCAGTGTGCAGTGAAGTGAGGTCGAAGTGCCTGTGTGAACTCAAAGGTTCCAAAATACAATGGATGGCCTCCAAGCAGCGGCAGGTTCGGCAAAGCCTTGACGAAGGCTGCGCTGCATCAGTGTTGGAGGCACAAGCCTTGCGTCTGGAACCTCCCCGCTCCCTGAGAGGAGATACAGATGAACGGCATGACCAGTGACTGGCTAGAACCAAAAGGGCCAAATGCCATCCATTCTGGTGTAAATCCAGCATAAATGTACTGAAGGCAGCGATGGCAGATTTGCACCAGGCACCCCAAACCACCCTTCTCTCTCAAAACATGATGCTGGATCTTCCTGGAGGGCATCATTCTGGGGACTTTCGCTTGGCTCTGCTCTCTTTTCTGGTCAGCTCAAAAGCTTGAGTGAACCCATTACAGGAGGAGAGCTCCAGTTTGAACACGAGGAGTTAGAAGCTCTTTTGTGGTAGCCCCAGTGCAAGTAACACCTCCAAAAGTATCTTGAAGGCTGAGGCCCTGACAGCCCAGCACTGCAGTGGATGAGCTGGTGGTGTACTGAGATGGGCCTTGGGAACATCTGACCACCTCCCCAGCTCTGCATTCCAGCCATCGCCAAACGGCCCATGGGCGCTCACGGGTACCCCCAAGCATTGGTCTCCTGTCCGAGGTGACACACAACCCAGACCACTACAGGCCTGCATTTGAAAGTTTCAGTCGGACAATGGCTGAGGCGCTTGGGATAAATCTCCAGGTATGAGAGCATGCCAGGCCACCTGTGGCCCCAGGAAAAGCATATCCTGGCAACTTTCCATGGGCCCACTGCCACTGTTAGTCAGTGATGGAACACATTCAGAGAAGGAAACCCAATGGTGAAGCCCAACATGGAGCCCAAGATGATGACTTCGCCTCACGACTGCTCCCAACAGTGAGAAGACAGTAGGTGGGTCTCCATCACCTGCCTTCCCCAAATGCACTTCCCCTCCATCCCCAGAGAAGTGCAACACGTCTGTGGTAGAGGGTTTGTGAGTCACCATCCCTCTGATTAAAGTATATCCAGAGCCCTGAGATGCAGATTGATGCAAAAAGCCACAGTGAAGTCAGTGTGACTACATGCAAGGACATTATATCATGAACATGTCTATTATTTATAATGAAATTAAGCTGGCCAAGATAATTAATGCTATTAATATCTGCACAATGATGAGCACAGTATGCCTAGATAAATAGGCAGAATTACTTCTTATCTGAAACATCCTCCTGTTTGACTAGCAGGGTGAACCCAAATATCAACAGAGCGGATAAACAATTTGGTATGAAGCGTTGTTGTTGTGTTTAATTATCTAATATATTTTTAATATCTAAAATATCAGGTGCTGAAGAGGCAGAACTACTTGTGCTACAGTCTGGGGCTCTTTGACAACATGGTCCAAGCCGCAGTTTGCTGGTAAGATTTTAACATGAAAGCCAGATTGGGGTAGGGGGAATCGGGGCAAATTGAGACATTTTCACATCACGGATTTTGCACGTTCTTCCACAGAGCAGAAACGGTCTGGCAAACTCTATAGCATCTGGCAGGACCCTGCAACTCAACACGCCAGGCTCCATCACCCGAATCTTACCACGCCTGTCTAACACGATAGTGCAGACTCCAACCGAGTACAATAGGGTGCAAAAAGAAGAGAAACAGTGACTTAAGGGCAGAGCTTCACCATGAACTTCAGCCTCTTTTATTGTTGCCAACAGAAGGCACAATTTTAACTGAACTCCTAGAGAGGAGGAGGAGGTGGAATTTAATTTGCCTTCCTATGAGAAACTGAGAGCAGAACACTTCCACTTGACCTCTTTAACCTCCTAATCTCCCAAGACATTCACTGCATAGAACAATACCAACGCAAATGGATCTATAGATTCACTGTATTTCCTCAAGAGATGGTCACAACAATGGAAGCGTTTTTTTTTTCAGATACGCATCCATCTAATTTATTGAAACAATGGATTCAAGAGGGGTTGGCCTAAAAATTCCATCTGTGAAAGCCTCTTTAGCTCAAAAGTATCACAGTGACAAAGTTCTACCTCAGATAAGAATCTACAAGTATTGCTTTAAGTAATTTCCGCCTTTGCATCTTACAGTTTCAAATTAAATCATCTTGAAAGGAGCCATTTGGGCTGCTTTTTTTTTTTTTTTTAAAGAAAAACCAAATTCCTCTTTAAAACCACACAGACAACATAGAAAATAGGATGCAAATTACACCACATGAACTCCATTTGAAAATATTTTAAGGAAAAGACGCAAACCCATAAATACCTGAAAGATTAAGTCTATAAAAACACAAATCAGCGATCCAATTTTCACTTGCAGCATAGGCTAAGCACTGCAGCACATACAGAAGACTCTGTGAAAGCACAGGCTATTCAACAAACCCTGGAACATGCAGCTCAGCACTAAGTATTAAAGAAACAGCCTGGATTTCTTTTTTTTTTTTTTTTTTTTAATGCTTTCATACTGGATTTCTGTCTTTATCTCATTGGGGTGTTTTTTTCCTAATGTAAAAAAAAAAAAAAGTCTAGATCTTAACATCAGGGCAATATCATCTGTGTGTGCTTCTTAGAAACCATTACCGAAGCGGCTCTTGTTTCATGGTCTGTTTATCTTTAAACTTATATTTAGCAGTGCATTGTAACGGGGTGAGCTGCTCCCTGGTTTATTTTTAATTCGAAGATACTGTCGCAAACTATGTCACAGAATGTGAAAACTTACACTAGATGCCAGGAAAGCTTAAGCACTGCCAGTTACCAGCAAGCTGGTGGTAGCATGAGGTTGTTAGGTGATTAGAGTTGCTGGTAACTTTGAACACAGACGTGAATTAACGTGAAGAAAAAAACCTATTGACAAAAAAAAATTACATTTATCTCCACCAGAAAATAAGTTACATTCTAAATTTGAAACAGCATGCTGGGAAACAAAGACAGGGCTGTACCTAAAAAAGGAGAGTGTACTGAAAAGAGTATTATTAAGTGATTTACCTTGGCAACAGCTTTGCTTTCGGAATTATTGTTGGAATCCTTAATGCCATTTAATGAATCTCTTCTCTGCGGGTAAGGCTTCTTTTTGCGCGGTCTGCCTTTAAGATTTGGCGCTGAAAATTAATGGAGAACAATTTGAGCACATTGTCTTATACTGGATTCTTAACAGCTGAAAGCATAATAAATAATTCCAGTACAATCAGTCACAGAAGTGTACACATCTGTCTACAGTAAATGCTTATTACGAGATTCCCATCCTCCATGGGTTACATCTTGACACACTATACGTTTCTATAGAATATCCCCCAAGGCTAATCTATTCTACTTGCACATAACTAATTAATATAAAGTCAAACACTGGTCTCCGAAGGACTTGGGGGGGAAAGCACAAGTATTTCTCCACGGTACAAAAAAAAAGAAGAACAAAATAGAATATTAATAGGTAACTTTGGCATTAATCAGCCCGCTGCTTTTATTATTTCTAATCATCATGTAAGAGTACTAACTACTATTTCCAACTTTGGGAAACATCTGGTTCCAGAAATGTTCTGAAACATTGAAATTCCGTAACAGCTCCAAGAAATGTTTATATATCCTGTCACTCTTGTCAAAGTTCTTCTAAAAAAAAAAAAAAATTACCCCCGAGTCCTGAAATGGATCAAAAAGCCCTTAACAACTAGTTCTGGAAGTTGACAAGTACTGAAATAAGTGATTGATTGTTTCATAAGGGTTACATACCACACATACAAATTAACATGAATCACTTTCAGTTTTGCCCAATTCTGAAGATAAAACAGCTCCGAAATAACACAGTGACTAAACCCTAACCATGCGGAGCCATATGTAGAATGGGATATGGATCATCATAGAGAGAAAAAAAATAGCAGGCTCATCTTTCAATAGTGGTATTACGATATAAATTATGATCACATATAGAAATAATAGATGGAGCAGATGTTTGCTCATTGTTACGTGTCCTGCCTGCTTTCGGATTTAAAAATCAGCCTCCGACTACTATGGCAACATTTAAAATGATAAACAATCATTAAGTAATAACTGTACTGAGGAAGATAATTTCCTTTAAACCTTTAATTTCTAGGTAACCATTGTTTTCATTACTTAAAGGGATGATTAGAACAATGTCAGAAATCTAAACACCACAAACCTCTTGAGTGCCTTCTAATTGTTTCTAATCTTACATTTGTCACACAGTAAGCCAGTGGTTTCAGGACATTTTACATTTTAATTAGTTTGCAAACACAATAAAGGGTGCTAATTTGATTTTATAGCTTGAGTAACAGTGTCATATTTGGTCTGTTCAGAGAAAAAGAAAAGCCATGGGTTTAAAACCTGAAGTCCGAAAGACACATCCTTTTTCTGGCACATGGTAAATATATATATATATGCATATATCCATGTGCGTATGTGTGTAAGTCCATATTTGTGTCTATACAAAAATATGTTTATCTCCCTATAGAAATATCTCCATCTATCTCTGGTGAAGCATATTCTGCTTATTGAAAAGTACTGCAGAAAGCAATTCCGAAATTGTCATCTGAGGCTAACATGCAAAATCAAACAAAGAGAGAAAGAAATTATTACCCATTCCAGCCGACAAACATCTGCCTGATTTATATCTGTACTCATGAATGCTACAGCATGTGACTGCACGCTACGTCGCTGGAAGTCTCGGCTTGGTGTGGATGTCAGTCTTAGACAAAATGAACACTAAGAGTATTTGCTCTGCGCTTACAAATCCCCTCCCCGCCCCCCCAGCCACTCCATTACTCATATAAACAGAGATGAGCGGCTCGGCGGGAGCGTGGGATGAGCTCCGAGGACTCCAGCGCCGGCTGCCAGACTGCCAACCCCGGCCACGCCACCCTTCCTTTATTTATAAACCCTGCTCAGCCCTCCTCCTTTCGTGGCTTTCCCATGCCTGCTTTTCTTCTGCGTGCCACCTGGATGGGATCGCTGGACCCTTGGCCATGGGGAGCCGCCATGTTCGCGCCTCCTTTAGAAGAGGTACCAAAGAAAATAGAAACATTCCCCGAGTTTACTCCACCCTGGCATGTGGGTTAAAACAATCACCTTCCAATCAATGGATTCCCTGACCTGGTCCAAGCAACAGGCAGAGAGAGACACGGTTCGGCTGGTATCAAATACATGTGAATTGCTTTTTCTTTCTCTCTTTTTTTTTTTTTTTTAAATAGAATAAATAGACTAGTTCAAGGCTCAATGTTTTCCAAACATACTTGTTATCCCAAATTTTGGCACTGTACTTTGCATCGCACTATAAAGCGCTCCTAATGTTTTGCTAAAAGCTTTAAAAGCAAGGAGGCATTTGTTCCTGAATTCCAGGTATATTGAGCTTGCATATAAACACTGTTTGAATTGGAGCCTTCCACGGCTCAGAACTGGCACGAGCCCGCTACGAAATGGGGTGTTTGCATTCTCCCCACGGCTCGGGAGCTGCAGTTGGGAAGGCCTGGCTGCCGCATGCACGCCATGGGACCGTCCCGCACGCCGCACCGTAGGACTTCCAACCACTTTAAAGCCATTCCAGATCAGACGCACAATTAACAAGAAAGCAACGGGAGGAATTAATACCAGAAGAGAAGGCCCTTGCCTCTAGTATCTACTCTGTAAAAGAGAAGATTTGAAATAGTTCCAGTTGCGCTTGAAACAAAGCCATTACCATTTGCTCCCTAAATCATTATAAATAAATGCATTATTTGAGGATTATTTATATTTCATCTACATCCATTTTGTTCTCTTGAGCCAGGAAACACGACTGGGACCCAAGGAATAGTTTACAAGCCGCATATTTGTTTTAAATTTTTTTGGGTTTGAATTTTTTTGTGTGTCTCCTTTATGACATATTTATGAGCACACTGAAGATTTCTTGGATTTGTCACTCATAATTATTTTAAAGCAAATTTACGAACGTGTTGTGGCTTAGCCCCGGTCCATCTTCCCGATGACACTGGGTGTTCAGTATGCGCCGGACAGCTAAGTGAATACCCCATGTTTTTTCTTTCTGGTGGAGAAGGACTTCTGGCATGACTACCTGAGAATATCTGAAACAGTTCAATTCCTTCACATTGGCGCATATGGCTTTCAAATTCATTTTCTGAAAGCATTTGTGGCAGTGAGACCTGGTAACTTGTACATTCCCAGAAGGCGAGAACATAAGCAAGGCAAATTAAAGTACAAAACTGAGGAAGTACAGAAGAAAAGTTCGCATTTACTTGCCACCTCTTTAGTCTAAGTGCCCAAAACAGGAGTATGAGAGATACGACATGCTACCAGCTCAAGTACTTTCTTCCCTGTGCGCTTGACAACATGTTTGCTTTTGCCAGCTTGGTTTTTTTCCCTTTCTTCCCTTCTCTTTGCTTCCTGCTCTATCTGAAAGAGGAGAAACCTCAGCTACCGAAAAGTCTGCCGGGATCCTTTACCACTACTTTGGTGGGATTCAAAGGATTGCTGTGAGCATAGCGTAGGTGCTGGAGGTTTGGGATGCAAACCAGAACACCCTCACGTCTGCAATAGGCAGGTGATGATGCCTCGGGAGCACAGAGCTGCTGCTGCTCAAAGCTGGCAGGCACAGAAGGGCTGTCCAGCAGAGACGTGTGCCTGGTATGATCCAAGTGTCCCCAAAGCTTTGAGTTCAAACCTCCGGGAGCGAAAGGGTGTTCACCCACTTGAAGCCCACACACATCCATGCCTGGCTGACTCACGGAGCCTCTTCTTGGGATTACCACTCATCCCAAATTTGCTAGTCATCACAAAGGGCACTGCCATTTAGGAAATGTCAACACAGGAGAAATTATCTTCCCTGCAAAGTGCTATAGCAATCCAGAGCCCAGCAGGCAAAGCCACTTCACCAGCTGAGTCCTAGCAAACGTTTCAGGTATGGCCAGGTAAAACACAGCCAGCTGCAAAACACACAGAGTATGGGCTAACGCTCCTCATGTCAGGAGAGCTGGAGGAGCACAAAGGCCTCTCCCCTGGGGCTGGTTGCCCTTCCCATACACGTCGCCATTGCGCATGCTACCTCTACCTGTCACAGGAGTTCGGAGGGATCATTTCAGCGCTCCTTGGATGCCACAGAAAGCATGTTGCTTTCTTGTTTCCCTGAGCAGCAGGTCCAGCTGGTGTCATTTAAACAAACCTGCCCCTCTGAGCCCACCAACCTGGCCGGCCCCACAACACAACCACCACCGCCTGCAAGGCTGCCCGCTGTCGCAATGGATGCTGAGGTTGTCACACAGGGTTTCACAAGGAACCAAGCCAGATTCCAAGATGAAGGAAGATCTAATTCAAGGAAGGAAGATTCAATTCAACCGTAAAGAAGAAAAGGTGTGATTATTAACTAATATGCACGTGGCGTGGACTTTGTTTTTCAGCTGACTATGACTTGGTGATAAAAGTCTTGTCCTCTCGATGAAGTGAAAGCACGTGAGATGGCTGTGATGACTATCAACAGTTACAAAAGCCATGATTACAACTGTATTTTAACATTTCTCCCCCCATCAGTAAGATGTCTTACTGCCATCCCAGCTGTGACTTCTCAGGGAAAATAACATTATGTACAGGAGCCCTCCCGGAGACAGGGAATGCTTTCTTTCCCTCCATGTTGGAAAGGGTCCCTGGGTGTTGTCTGGAAGCAGGTCGTCACCACAAATCACGCGGAGACTGCTGCTTGTCGTTCAACATGAGGGAATGCTTCTCAGAAGACCGTGAAATGTTAACTCATGACTGAGCAGGACCCAAGGAGGCTGGGCAGGGGAAAAGAGAAGGAGGAGCTGCTTGTGCCTGTGGAGTGAGAAGGGAAGACAAGGAGCCAGAGAGGTGGGAGACGTGCCCCCAGCCCTTGGCACACACTTTGCACACCTGCCTGGGCCACAGCTGGCTGCCCCACATGGTACCTATCCCTGTTGTGCTATGGCAGCAGGTGCAAGCGGAGGCAGCCACCATCCTCCTGCTGAACTGTTCTTCCTGCACATGGCTCTCTGTGGTGAGAGGGAGGGAAAGGTAATGCGCTTGGCCTTTTCCATCTGCCTAGGGGAAACAACTCATGCTGGCCATAGCCATGTGGAGCTCTTTCCCAGCACCCCGGGGCTGTCCAGAGAAACTCCTTCCCTACCTGCAGGAGAGCAAAAGGAGGAGCACACAGCCATGGTTTTCAAAAGGGGGAGTGAAAGGGAAGGCAAGGTGCAGAATCTGCCAGTGACACCTCCTCTGTGCAAATCCTCTCTTGCACCTGCTGTTGGAAAAACCAGAAGCACTTGGGAACCGATGGAGTTTAACTGCCCTCAGTAATCTGAAATTAAGATTTAATCGCTTGATTTTCTTCTTCCTAGATGGAGGCCAGCACCTTGCCTCTTCCTTCCCAAGCTGTGGCTAAGCCCTGCAGTGCCATGACACCAGCAATGCCCTGCATGGTTTTATTACAAACCTTTATTACAAGGGTAAAGGCAAACCCTGTGTTATGCATGGCACAGGGCATTAGATTAACTGTAGATGCAGACTGGCAAATCTTTCTTGACTGAAACGTACCCCAGGAAGAAGCTGACCTGGTGATCCTGAAGCCCAAAGCCTATGTGAGCAGCCTGTGGGCCACCATAGCTGATCCAGAGGCACCTGCAGCAGAGAATTAAAGACTGGTTGCCGTTGACAAGCTCAGTCAACCCACAAAGCCAGTAAGCCATGCAGGAAAGAGAGAAGCTCAGGGTTAGTGCTGCTCAAATCAGCTATAAGTTTCCTCAAAGCCAGATCCTCTCTGTTCACAAAGCAGCATCATTGCCCAAAAAATTACATCTACCCCTTCATCACTCTCATCACAACACCTGTGCAAATATCAGGGTATCTCAGGTGATCGAGAGGGCCAGAAGGTGAGGAAGGAGATGGCTACACTGCCCACCCACGCAGAAAATTCACAAGGTTGTCGCCACCACTCTCCTGCCACTACCACCCCTCAGCTGCCCAACTTTCTGGGACACTGCGTGCTCTGCAGGACACAGGAAACAGCATTTCCAGGCCTCTCTCCCTAGTACAACTCCCACCAAGGGTGGCAAGTCCTACATGCGGGAAAGGGAGGTACCCAAGAACAAGATCCATGGAAGTCAGCCATGGTTAAACACTGCATGTGATGGAAAAACGTATGCTGCTACAAGACAGCACCTCCACCAGTCACCTTCTTTACCTGCATCCCTAGGAAGGGGAAGTTACCGGTGGAGGTACCATCTCCCTACCATCAAGTCAGCAATCGAGTCAGCCTCACTTGAGCCACCTCCATACCAAGAACACAATGCACTAGGTACACAAGGCCACCCCTAGACACACAAACAAGACAAGAGACAATAGCTGTGGTTTTGAGGTACCTAATTTTAGCAGGTTAGTTCCAGTAGAATTACCTTGGGTTTAGGAGTCCGATTATCACCGGAAAACTCGAGTCCAACCCTACCCATAACATTGTTCTCTAGATGTGCAAACTTTGGCTGATGTAAAAGATGTGTTGTTATAGGGAGGGTGTTAAAAAAACAGTGGCCTTCACACAGCTGAGGTCAAGCTACGTTGGCACTTTGTCAAAATCAGTGGTGTAGCCAAGAGTTTTTAATGAGCCTGGAATGCATTACCTCATTCGTCATACCTGGATCACTTACTCATGCTGAGTCCAAAATAACCTTGGACCTTGTTGGCTGCTCAACAAACCATGTAAGTAAACAGTACTGTACTCATGCCTAAATCATGTACCTTTTTCTTGCTTGTCTCACATTGCTTACTCTAGAGAACATCTGAGCAATCGTAATGCCCGTGATCAAAGTTCTTGCTTTTCTCTCTGATCTGCATAACTATTTCCTGATATGACTTTTTGTTTTGGCTTGCTGGTACTCCGGTTTCGCAGAAACACTTCAAAAGTGGGAGAAAAAATAAAAAGGGAAAAGAAAAGGGAAGGATGGCCATTGCTGTAGGTCACTGAGGAACGTGCCAGCTGCTCGGCATTGCTAATGTTCTTACAGCTTACACCACCAACCAGGTTGTGACTGCCTGTTGGTTTTGTGACCATGTTTCTGTCCTGAGGAAGGATGATGGGAAAGGAAGGAGCAACAGCATTTTTGCCAACTGCAAGAGTATGGCAGCACAAAAAACCCCGACTGAGCTTGTAAAACTGTCCAAGGCCACCAGCAAAGAAGGGCCAAGGCAAGATCTGGGTCTGCATTTAGGGTGGGCCTGCACAGTCAGATGAGCTCTAAACTGGAGAGGTGGGAGGGCACCAGGGACAGGGAATCACAAGGCCAGAGTTAAGATGGAAGGTGCAAGAAGTTAATAAACAGGGAGGTAAGCAGCGCTGAGTTTAGAAGTGTGCTTGCATGAGGCAAGCTGCAGTGCACCTGCTAAATACACCAAGTCTTCATCCTGTGGACACCCTGCAGAACATCTCCTCACAGACCCTGCCTGCACTGTGCCAGTCCTTCACATGTCTCCCAGTTTTCACAAACACACACACAGTCAAGGAAAAGCTGTGATACCAGCATGCTTGGCCCAAAGCTGCAAAACCGCCATCAGATCACAGAATCCCAGAACCTTAGGAGTTGGAAGGGACCTCGAGAGATCATCTAGTCCAACCCCCTGTCAGAGCAGGATCACAGAATCACAGAATCGTAGGGGTTGGAAGGGACCTCCAGAGCTCATTGGGTCCAACCCCCTGCCAAAGCAGGGTCCCTAGGACAGGTTGCATAGGGAGGCATCCAGACGGGGCTGGAATATCTCCAGAGAAGGAGACTCCACACCCCCTGGGCAGCCTGTCCCAGGGCTCCGACAGATATAGAACTGACTAGGAGACTCCCCCATCTCAGGCAGGTGGATATGTCAGATCACAGCGCTATTCATGATTCAGGAGCCAAAAAGAAGCTGGAGGTGGCACACGGAGGTGCCTGGCCATCTAAGTCAAGGTGAGAAGAGAGGTCCTTGAACTGACCATGCCTGCTGGCAGGTGCCAAGTAGCTGGTTGCTGAGGACACCCCTAAAGGAGCCTGGCGAAAGCCAGCTCTTGGCTGAAAAACATGCTTACACGCCGCACCTTTTAAAATGTAATGAATAGAAAGTTAACAGTTTTAATGGCTTTAACACTTACCCCTCTAGGGAGGCTCAGGCACTCTGCAAAAGTGGAAAGTTAAGAAAAGCAAGTTGCTATATTTAAGCACAGTCCCAAAAACCCTGTTCAAAGGTTACTTAATCTCATGTGCCGCTCTGGCGTCCCAGCTGCTTCCTTGATTTCCTCATCTATCTCCATCTCTTTGTTTTGTCTCCTTCACCTCATTCCCTTTTCTGCATCCCGAGTTCAGGATCTTACCTTTCATTTATTTTCCTTTCGCCCCTCCAAGTTTGATTAAAAGGTCCTGTCTCCTGGAAAGAGGGTCTGAGAAGGAGGGCCTGAGCCACTGACTGCCTAGAACCATCAAGCACGGCCGCTGAAGGGAAGCGAGTTGCAACCAACCTAGCATTGCTTCAAAGGGTCAGAAATTAAAGTTGCTGGGAAAAAAGGTAAGAGTACGCTAATCCCCTAGACCTTTGTTTAGGAAATGACAGTATCAACAGAATTTGAGGGAACTCTTTGCAGGATCTTAATTACACCTCTGGAAGTCAGTGATGAGCACCTACTGACAATGCAAGCTCTGGCTGAGCTCTAGAGGTCACGCAGCTTCTCCACACACACACACCTCTCTTGCTTACTGAAGCGACACGCAGAAAACAATTTGAGTATTAAAATTAGACTTTTTCTAAATCCACACACTTGTTTTTGTTGTTTTATTTTTCTTTCTTTAAAATGGAAACACCAGGCCTGACCTAGAAACTCCAGAGAACAACAGCAAACAACTTTTGCAGGGACCACTGAAGATCCACGCTGCTTTTTTAACCCCCACAAAGAAAGAACGCGGCCATTTCTGAAACGTTTTGTTTTAGAAATGAGATATCCCATGCTCCATGTGGGGAAAATCAATTCGCTACCTCTCTAAAGAAAACATTCCTCATTTGGAAACAAGCGAAACAGACACTTCCTTGTGCGGATTAATGTGGAGACATATGACTTGTGGCAGACTGTTGTTTTGCGCCCCCCCCCCCTTCCTGACCAGACAATCCCTAAAAAAAGCAAAAAAGGTGGTTATTTTTCATGGGTTACAAACTAGCATTGCTTTTAATAGAAAGGTTAGCGGCATCGCAAATACCAGGTTGGCCATTTAGGCCAAAAGCAGAGCGTTTTTTGTTTCCCTGGAAGATGGGGATGAGATTCGGGACAACGCTTGGGCTCTCATTTTCTTCCTTCAAGCATGGTTGGAAAGTAAGGTTTTTGCTCAATCTGGGCTTCTTTATGTCCTGCTGACTAATTCAGGTTTCTAAAAAATAAAAATAAATATTTTTTTTTCTAAAAAAATTATTTTATTTTTTGGGACAAAATCTACGCATGTGTTAGAAATTATGGAGCACGGCAAATTCAGAAGGAGGGAAAACGAAAACTTCAGAGAAGAATCTATGCCTGACAAAGACATGACATTCGAATAGCCCTTAGAGCAAATTAAAATAATAACAATAACAATAATAATAATAATAAAAAAATAATCTGGTGTAGGCCTATTACTGGCTACAGATGACAGGATTGTTATTAATGATTCAAAAAGAGGCAGAGGTGTTTGGTAAATATTTGTTCCGTATTTGCACAGAAGCCAGATGATACGCTTGCAAAAGAATATAATTAAAGCCAGTCAATTGACTTGGTTTTACAGAAACCAGATCTTGAAAAACAACAGAAAAGGAAAACAAACAAAGCACCTTAATTTATACTTTGAAACCTGAAGCTTCATTAAAGAAGCAGGCAAAACACAGGGAACTTACCTGTGTTTCAGTAAGACAGCTGATTTAATGCTAGATAACGCTTTGATTAAAAACCAGCACTACATAATTTTCTTCAAGCAAAGTATTACATGGATTAAGAACCGGCTAAATGATAGAGCTAAAAGCAGGCACCAGTGGGGAATTTCTATCGAATGAAAATATTTCTGTTGGGATTCCACAGGGGTTGCTCTTAGCCTTTGTAGCATTCAACGTTTTTGTCAATTAAATAAATACAAGGTCCCTGACAGTAACATTCATGCCAATGTGAGGACTGGCGCGATGCTAACGCTGACTCATACAAATGAAAATGAGTGATCAGAAGGACTGATGGACCATGCAGACACGATGCTCTCTAGCTCACAAAGCCTGTGGGTGAGGACTACAGGTCCCACTGACCAAGCCAAGGGTGAGGTCTCACCAGCCACCCCTGCCCCTGGAAATTCAACACACCCTGATACGAAGATGCTGTGGCCAAAGGGAGGTCTGCCTTCAAGGAGGAGGTCTGAATATCTCAGGCTGTGCTGGATTTGAGCAAAAACAACCAAGAAGTGACTTCACCAGGTAGTACATGTGCCTCGAAGGCGAGTGGAAGCTGGCAGTCAGAAGCGAGGAGGCCCGGCCAGGCATCCCTAGGCACTGCAGTCCACATACACTATCCAATGACAGCATACAGAGGCAAGTGTTATGATCGGCTTTCAGAAGACCTTTCAGGAAAAGCCTAAGCCAGGCACAAGCTGGCAGGAAGAAATGCATGCAATTCAAGGGTCTTTGTCAAGATACCAGGCTGGAGCTGGGCGTCCCGCCTCAGCCATGGGGAGGGCTGGGTCCTGGCTGCTGCCAGGAGAGCCTCGCCGCTGCGGGCGGCTGGAGCAGCCTGGCTGGCTGCATGGAGGAGGCGTCCAGCTGTCTGGCTGTGGTCCTTGCTCAAAACAGCTGTTTCCCTTCTCCTTCAGAAAAAAGGTGGTGAACTGGATGAAAGCATTTGACGGTAATTTTGGCCGGCAACCCGCTACTTGGGGTTCATACCAGATTAGATGACTCAGTGGTTCTTCTGGTGAGAAACTGCACGAGCATAGGATCAAGTACAGTAAAGTACTGTGGTATGCAGGATGAGGAACATGGAGAGCTGTAGCCTTGATGCAGCAAAGTACATGCTTAACTCATAAAGACTTGGAGCACGCAAAGACCTCTGATGACCTCACTGGGGCTATTCACACCTTTGAGGCTGAGCCTGTGTTAAGCATTGAACAGGGCCAAGCCAGCATGACTCTCTCTCTCTGTCACTAATGGATGGCAAAGAAGCATTCAGGCCCTGAACAAAGAAATCATCGTATTTCATCACGAAACACCACGTGCTTGGGCAGCATCACAGGATCAGAGATGGGTTCATCTAATTTCCCTTTCCCTCAGAAATCTGCAGTCAAGTCTCCAGCCTCCAAGCCCTCTGCCCCCAAAAGGTCACCTCCTGGGAAGCCGCGCCAGGTGGACAGGGGCTTCGATTTCTGTAGGAGGGTCACAGCAACACTCAAGAAGTGCATGGCTGACTTCTCAGAGTAGGCTGGGTTCAAATAAAAAAGAAAAAAGAAGGAAAAGCAGCAAAGAGAGGGAAGACTGAGCGGGCACAAATGGATTATGTAATAGCCAACAAAAGCAGCACAAACACGGCAGTGAGAAAATGCACAGCAAACCCATGCAAGTCGGCCTGTCTCATCAAAACTCAGCAGAACACCCAAGCCAGACTTCCCACTGAAAAGCTTCAGAAAAGGAAAGGCAAATCAAAACAAATATTAAGATGGCTTTCCTAGTAGTATGTCCTCCTCTCTCCAGTAAATGCTGGTGCTTGTGATGCTTCTGTCTAGCAGAGTCAGCAGTACCCAATGGAGACGTGACCTACATACCTCAGAAATACAATGGATATGTAGCCAGTCGCATCCACGCAGAGAGATGGCAGAGGAGATGGGCTGACTGACCGGTAAGGGATGGACAACACGCATGAATGGAAACAGGCCGAAAGTCACGCCGGAGGCACAAAATGGACTGTTCCTGACACCTTGCTTTTTGGGACGCCAACAGCAGGTAGGAAGCTACGCTCATCCAGTTGTGCACAACACGAAAATTATAAAGATACCTTTCGATCTCTCACATTTCTGATTTGCAGCTGATTATCCAAGAAAAAGCATTTTTAACTGTGAGAATATTGTAATTTTTCTTTTATGCTTTCTCTTTGCACTCAATCATTGCGCCGCAAGGTAATCGAAGTTCGTTAAGCATAATCAGCCTGCACACAGATATCAGTAAAGTGACATGCAGAAACTAGAGAGCAAGCCCTCCCCGCAGCTCCCCCACCCCTGATGCCTACATGCCTACCCCAGCTGCCACCACCATGAGGACTACCCACCGTGTTTGGTGGAGACATGAGTAGCAGCTGTAGCTTAAGCCCTGCCCCTGTTCACACCTCCGGGTCTTCACCAGCCGCAGTTGATGGCAACTCTGGTGGCAAACTGCCCCCACCCCCAAAATGGCACCTTTCAAGACCCAGTGATTTAAATGGGTGCAAACCCTGCAAATGTGGTGTAATCGCTCCCCACCCCTACACACACACAAACAGAACCGAGCCCATCTCTGTGGTACAGCCCTGGCAAATCCCTGGCACTCGGAAAAATTCAAATAAAACTGAGCTGTACTGGCTCATTTATCTGAGCAGGGCAGGGTTTAAACTAAATATGAAGCCGGTTGAGCAATATTCTTTCATAGTCAATACCGGTTCTTGGGAAATTATCCGAGTGAATTAAGTGGAGGGACTATTAAACAATTTACACACTTCCTTGTGTTTCAGACGTCTAATTATAGCCGTGTTTGCCTCTCCCCACAGAACTGTTGTATACCACATGGTATGCATATTTCAGCATCCAGCATTATTAACTCATGACCGACTGTCAGTTGATCATTATCTAACACATGGGGTCTGCAAAAAAAAAAGCCTTATTTGGGCAAAAAGCAGGCTTCGGACCCGCTCCCGCTGTATTCTCCCCCAGAAGAACTTCGGTTGGGTTGTTAGTTGCTGTCAATGGAAACTCAGAGGTTACGTATGCGAAATCCGTGGACGGCAAAATAAATCCTTGCCGAGTTTAAACACACAGTTGATATTAAAACCATCTCCGGCTCGGTTGGTTTTAAAGAAAACTCTCAGTTGCCCTCTAGTGTCACCCAGCTGCCATGCCAGGCAAGGTCACCAAATTTAACCCGATTTCATGCGACAATTTACCTAACCTGTAAATATTTCAGAAAACAGGGTGGGGGTGGGGAGGGGGGTAGAGGGGGGAATGCTTTTCCCCTCCTGGAAATTTCAGGGCTCAGACCCTTGGAAGCCCAGAAGCTCGCATAACGTTTGCTGCTGCAATCGCGGCGCATGACACAACGGGTTTTATGAGCGAGCATCTCCGCAATCGCTCCGCGCGCTGCACTCCGTAAAGTTCATTCATAACTAAAAATAGACTAAATGTACAAACTGATTTAGCATTATACCGAAGCTCAGGAACATAGGGAGCCTGCAGAATTCCCTAATATGGAAGAGGAGCTGAGTTTTCAAAAGCGGCGGGGTTTATTTGTTTCTGAAAATGGACAACATATGTAAAAGATTTAATATACGGAACCAGGTGTATATATATATAGCATAGATCCTCGCATGCGCCCGTTTTCATTCTATATAAAGACTTTATACAGCCTGAAACTATAAATTTAATAATAGATTACTAAAATTAAGTCTGCACAATCACTTTATAAAAAGGAAAAAAAAAAAATCATTTCAATTTAAAATACAGCTGTAGGGGTTTGGACAATTTCCTGCATAATGGAGGCCCAGCCCTGAAATGTAAATAACACTGGTATTAAAACAAGTCAATCAGGCACATCAGGGAGGGGGCGGGAGAAAAGAAAAGAAAAGAAAAAAAAAGGTACATGAAAACATAAATGCGTTTTCCAGCCTATCCTTAGTAAGGATGCCAAACCTTTAGTTTATTTGAGCGCTGCTCTGATAAATCACTACTGCTTCAGCTTGCTTTTTTTTTTTATTATTTTACTTTTATTTTATTCTTTTCCAAACGTCCTGTTTTTCCTAAGAGAAATCCAGGACCGATTAAATCTTAACAGTTTGAATACACCAAACCGTCAGGGTTTTGCAATAAGAAGTATTCACTTCTTTCCTGTGTACCGTCAGCGTTCTTAAAATACTGCTACTATAAAATTAAATGGCGTGCTCTTCAGCCTGCACTTTTGGTGGTTGGGTTTTTTGGTGGGGTTTTTTTTTAACTGTAATTGTGCAATTTTAAAATGATCTTCTTTCTCAATGCCTTTTTCACAAACAAATACCTCTGGAAGCTGGAAGATTACAAAAGGTTTTCGGTTGGGTTTTGGGGTTGGGTTTTTTTAAAGCTTACAGGCCACCTGTAATATTACTGACTGATTACACAGCAAAAACGACCAGCGTTGTGTGGTATATATACCTCCTCACTTAAGTACAAGGCTTTTTCTTCTTGCTTTGACAAGACCAAAATATCACAAGAAGTGCATATGGCAACCCAGAAAAATATCATCAAGACAAAGGCAAAGTGAACATGTGAAAAGACAAATGACTTGATTTGCATAAGCAGATATTTGGGAGGCACCGCCTTTCTCTCCTGCCTGAGCAGCACTTTCCAGTTCCTCCCGCTCTCCCAGCCTGGTTCCATAAGCACGGTAACGTCCCTTTCTACCTCAAAATGTTGGGCCTGTTGTCAATGGGAGGCTTTCGCTGGCAGCACTCTGCGATGCTGCAGGACACTGTGGGGGGAGACAGGGCAGAGCGTGGCAAGGAAATAGTAGGGAGGTGCCAGGTCACCCCTCCCACCCCCCACCCTGGGATCCTGGCCCAGCGGCCCCAGAATCCCCGTTCCACAGGGGAAGGCTGTCTCCCAGCTTCGATCCAAGCCAGAGCCCCAAAACTGCTGGAATTGCTACTGATATCACAAATGGGGTCTTACAGTGCTATCTGACAGGGCTCAGTGAGGCTATGCTATTCACTCTCTGCTCCCAGCAACTGAACCCTGGCCCTTGAGTTGCAGGAAGCTTTTTGGGTTTCCAAGCTGGGTACCGAGCCCAGGGACATAAGCCCAGCACGGGGAAGCAGGGGCTGGGGAATAACTTTACTGCTGACGTGCAAAAGGCCATTGCAATAGGGACATAGTAATGCTGAGTCCAGCTTTGTCCAGCTGTGTCAGACCCTGCCTGCTCGCAGACCCTTTCACAGGGGAAGGGTGGGACCCCTCACAAAGCCACCGTCCCCCTTGCCTGCAGACTGGTCTCTTGGGCTGTACCTTTGGTTCTGCGCAACACCTGATGTCGTGCCCTGTGGGATTAAAGCTGCTGAAAGCTCAAAAACTTCTTTTCTCTGCCTCAAGAAATACACAGTGAGAGTTCTACTGACTAAATCCATCAGTCCCCTCTTCCTGATAGCATCTGGAAGGGCTTTCACATGGTACAGGAATCTTCATCCTCATTTTCCATAAAGGGATTGCTCCACTCCCACGTTCACCCACTCTGCCCATGGCTGGATCTAGGTTTTTCCTAGAAGCCTCCCTCTGAGCCACGACCTGAGGCTGCCTTGTTTAGGAAAGCCAACAAAGTGACGTAAGTGGTCAAACCTTCTGTATATCTAATTTTAAACAGAGAAGAGTAGCGCCGAGACAAATCAGCACCTCTCCTGGCTTTCCAAGTACACCATTAAGTAGACTTGGACTTCAACTAAGGTGAATATGAAGATTCATTGTCTCAAAAGATAAATATTGACTGAGGAAAAGCAAAGGTCAAATTGGTCAATATTTACTCAAGAAACTCTAAATCTTGATGCAGTGTAACATACGCCCTGAATGTCTTCATCAGCTACCTCTGGAGACCTTTTTCATTATGACTAAGGGCTTTGAAAGTGTAATCTTCTCCCATCTAAATTCGTATTTAAAGAGCCCAAACCAACTCACGCAGACCTACTGCAAATAGGAAGCTTCCTGGGCCCGTGGCCTCAGCAAAAGGAGATGTGTTGACTTGCAAACGCTATCTGCCCAGTCTGCATGCCGAAACTCAGTAGCCCTGACCTCTGAAGATCTGAACAGTTGAAAAAAAAAACCAAAAAGCTTTCTGACTCATCACATGACAGTGTTTCAGACTACCATGAACAGGAATTTCTTCTTTGGTAAGGATTAATGCACTCCCCTTCTCCTTCCGTCTCAAATATCTGTAAATTAAAGCTGAAATTTTACCCCTGGCTCCCATTTCACCTAAGGAATGACTTGGAGACAATGCCAGTCAAGAGTTTTGGGGGAGTTACAGCCCTATTTTTTACTGTGGCAAGTCTGTTAGTCCTGTTATTTATCTAAGGTTTTAAGCTTACTGCTGGGCTTCCGAAGGCCACCTGCCATGCTATTTTTGCCTGAAGTCACAGTGCTACGGACTCTTCCATCTATGGAACAGTGCTGCTGAAAACCAAAATTCCAGGGAATTTATAAAAGCCGATTTTTCTGAAGATGCACAAGGAAGGCAGCCATTTGAATGCTCTGAAGCTTTGGTGAGGTTATTATCGAGCACAGCTGCTCAGCGATCGGGAACGTACCAACCCTCCTGCTCCTCTGTTCATTCAAAAGGTGTAGAATGGCAGGTGACCTCCTACTTCTAACCTTTGTCTCCACTGAACAGTCAAACCTGGCACAGATCTGTCGCAATCACCATGGAGATCAGTTGGTTTCCAATTAAGGACAAACTGTTTGTTTCCTTGGCTGTATTTACTGTGTTTTGAGACTGTTATGCTCCTCCCACCCTGCCCCTTTTAAAAATCTTTACAGGCAAGTAAGAAGCTCTTACTTTATTGGGAGGTCAAACCCGAGCCACAGCTGCTCCTGGACTCAGCAGGGGACGGCAGCGGTCCCTCCTGCTCCACTGCCTTCCCTCACCGGTCGGCATCCAAACGGCCTGTGTAAGGTCAGGCTCCGTGGATGAGATGACACAGAACATGCAAATGAAGTTCCTGTTAGCTGGATGAAAAATATGAGCCTTGCTCTACACAATTTCATGGCCAGGTCTACTAGGGATGGCAGAATTCATTTATTCTCTGCATGGGGGTAGGCTTTGGGGTCTCATCTGCAATGGCATGAATGGCCCACCAATGGCAGCTGTGAGAGAAATGGCATTATCCTGGTGTAACAAAGAGAGACCAGGGTGGGGATGGGGCCAGGAAGTGAAGGGAAGCATGAGATACTGAAGAACAGGAGGAATCATAGAATCACTTAGGTTGGAAGAGACCTTTAAGATTGAGTCCAAGCACAGTCTAACACTCCCTAGCCCACCTCTACACCTAGTCCTCAAGCACAACATCTATGTGCCTTTTAAATCTCTTCAGGAATGGTGACTCCACCACCTCCCTGGGCAGCCTGTTCCAATGCCTGACAACCCTTTTAGTAAAGAAATTCTTCCTGATATCTGATCTGACCTGGGGCAATTTCAAGCTGTTTCCTCTTGTCCTATCACTTGTCACCCAAGAGAAGAGACTGACCCCAACATCTCTGTGACTGTCTTGCAGGTAGTTGTAGAGAGCAATAAGGTCACCCCTCAGCCTCCTTTTCTCAAGACTAAAAAGCCCCAGCTCCCTCAGCCTCTCCTCAAAGGCCTTGTGCTCCAGACCCTTCACCAGCTTCATCACTCTTCTCTGGACAAGCTCCAGCATCTCAATGTCCTTCCCGTAGTGAGGGGCCGAAACCAATGCTGAGTACAGGGGCACAATCCCTTCCCTGAACCTTCTGGCCATGCTATTCCTGACACAAGCCAGGATGCCATTGGCTTTCTTGGTCACCCAGCACTGCTGGCTCATGTCCAGACAGCTGACCACTATCACCCCCAGGTCCTTCCCCTCCAGGGAGCTCTCCAGTCACTCTGCCCCAGGCCTGTAGCACTGCCTGGGGTTATTGTGACCAAAGTGCAGGACCCAGCACTTGGCCTTGTTGAATCCCATAAGGTTGACCTCTGCCCAAAGATCCAGCCTGTCCGGGACTGAAACAATGGAGAGAGGGAGAATCCAGGCTTCTGGGCTGTCTGGGTTACACACAGAAATCAACTTAATCCAGCACCACAAAGCCATGTGCCAGCATCACTCATTGATCACACCCACTGATATCTGGTGTGACCTCTATTGATATCTGGGCTACTGTGGCCAGAAGCTATCTGAGCACCCTCTGACCGTGGAAAGGCCGCCCTGCACCACTGAAAGCATGGAGGAGCCGTTATTTGACTCCCAAAGAAGTGGAGTCTCTAAAAGAAGTTCCTTCGGAGGCACAGAAGACTGCACAAGGACAGACAGCACTGATTCAGGTTTCCCACAGCCCAAGTCAAAGGGCTCCCTGTGTCAAAAACTGCATCAGGCTGGCATCTGACAGTCCCAAAGACGCACGTGCCAAAACACAAAGCTGTGTTCCCACACAGCTTTGCAACAGGTACAGTGCTGCCTTTAAAACAGCATCACGTCTCCACTACAGCATCACTCCGCTTCTGGAATCGTATGCGATCCATAATGTGGAACTGAAGTTTAAATTCACAGATCAATTAAAAAAAAAACCCCAACCCACAACAAACAAAAAACCCACCCTAAAATCAATGAAATGCTTTTATGAAACAAGAGATTGATCTGCAGCTTCAAACTTCCAGTAATGTAATATTTTAGAACTTTAAAAAAAAAAAATAATGCTTTTATCTTGATTGCAAAATAATACCCTGCCATGAAAACACAGTGCAGAGGTAGGAAACCGTTTGACGAGAATTAAAATGTCACCCTTTGCACAGAGCAGAGCATTACAATTATTGGTGAAACACATTTTTCAAACTTGTTAACACAAAATTAACAATTACATACATCACTTAATTCTATAAGTGCATATCTCTCCAAGTACCCATTAGCTAACCGTGCCTGGTTCGGTTTTAATATACGCGCAAGGCTTTGCCGCACAGAGGGGATGGAACTACGCGAGCGCTTGGCACCGTAAACCCTGAAATGGCAAGTGCTATTAAACTGAGATGCAATCATGTTGAAAGGGAAACATTAACAAACAGCAGACAATTGAGAAGAAAATACAGGGCGCTTGTGTTCTAATAGATGTGCTTCAAAACCTTATATAACTATTCATTGTCTAGTTCGTCTGGCCAGGGGCCCGGTTCGCTCTATGCTATTCTATACTAATTTTACAATAATAAACTGTTACACAAGCTTTATGCAGTCATGCATATGAAGAGGTTGCAGAAAACATTAGGTTTGATTATCTTTCTAGCAAAGACACCATCTTGAAATTAAACGTAGCCTGGCAGGAAAAGAATATTTTAAATAAAATAAAACCAAACCCCAAATGCAAGTACATTGTAAAAACAAGGAGGGGAAAAAATCCTTTCAAAAAAGGCTCTTTTCCTTCCCTGAATATCACCTTCACATTATGCATGACAGATGAATACCACTAATCCCATAATACAATGCAAGAATCTGCATGTTCCCGGACTAGGTTTGTTTGAAGACAATCAGTGATTTTTGGAAATGCGTGCTTTATTTTTTTCTGATTTTTTTTTTCCCTTTCAATACACCTTCTTTTTGTAAATACAAGGCAAAAAAAGGTTTACAAAGCCAAAAGGAATGCATGAAATAGCTGGGGTTTAAAAACCCTTTATGTTATTTGTTGCTTTAGCATGAACCAACATGACCCACCGAGCTGCTCCACAGCTAAGATTTATCTGTGCCGCTAAACATTCATTGGAGAGCGGTTGGGAAACATGGGGATGAGAGAGGTGGGGCACAGAGGCGTATACAGCACGATCCAGATGGAATCCAGAAAAGTAATTTCATATTCCACATTTGTCTATGGAACTGTCTGAGAATTTTCTGCGGAGCGCTGTTTCCAGGTTTATCACAGCGGTTCGAAACGGGCTATATTTAGTCACTGCCCGGTGCCAGGAAGCACTACCAGACTATAGGATCATGGCATATTTTAAGTTTTGATATCTCAGCGGCCATCAAGGCCAGAAATAAATGCCTTTTATAATCAGAAAGAATAAAAAGCCTCAGACTTCCAAGATACGTAAAGGGATTTTTTTCGGCGCTTAGTCCTGAGATATCAACCTCAACAATCGCATCGTTCTGATTACTGTTGTGCGCCTGCTACTTCCTGACCACCTCCTCCCTATTTTGATTTCAGCATTTTAACATCTAATCTATAAAAAAAACCCAACCACTAAAGCTAGTGAACCAATGTTTTATACGGGGCCCCCGAGGCACTTCCATGTGCTAACGTCACCACCGCGTGTGAAAAGTGGAAGAGTCGCCAGTCGAGCAGCACTGTAAGTCGACGGGTGTAGGAGCAACCCCCAAAAAGCTCTAATGCCAGATCCTGATCTAAATCGCATCACTGTCAATCCAAAGTAATTGACTCCCATGGATTTACATGAGTGGAGAGGAGATCATAATCTTGTTCTTAACCTTTACCTTTGAAGTAGAGATGGTCACAAATCCGATTTCTCTATCCACCAGGAAAATGTCAGAATTTCATCATTTTCTTCAAATCGGGGCAGGCAGCCATGGAAGTTCTGAGTGACACTAAACAGGCAGCTACCGGGGTCTTTAATTTTGAGGCGTCTAATGAAAAGAAGCCAATTGAAAATGCTTCAACAGTGCAAAACTCTTTTACCTCAAAGGGTTTTGACATTAAAGTGGATCCCACCAAACTGCAGGTCCCCAAGGCCTGTGCTCCACCATGCTGAGCACCCTGAGCTGCTGTGACATACAACCACTGAGGAGGCCCCAGAGCAGAACCAGACCTCGTCCATGAAAGGGATGGGCACAGGATGTGGGAACACACTGCTTGTGGCAGGGTTGTCCCCAAGAGTATGTCGACACGGGATGATAAAGTTCAGTCCTTCCAATGCCACACCCAACATTTCATTTTAACCTTTTTGATTAAAAAAGGGAAAAAAGGCAAAATCCACGCAGACACATAGTGGCTGTGGGCTGATACTGTGGAAAAGATTTACATTTCAAATGGCATCTTCCAGTCACAAGCATCACGGACCTGACGCAGAAGAGAGAAGAGCTCCTGTGAGGTAAAAGTTATGCCAGAATTTGAATGCAACAAGAGAAGAAGTGGGACCCAGGTGGCAACGCAAGAGAAGGGCTGGAGCCAAGCCCCATGTAAGGGGCTTGTCTGGCACTTAGACTTGCACCTGGCAATCTCCACCAAAGCAAGTGGGAACTTCACCTATTCTTTAGCTTCAGGTGGAATAAAACACAAGGTGGCAGAACTTTCCTTGGCCATGGAGGAGGGTTTGTTGATTCTCTGTAACTCATTTTAACCGCTGTTGCATTGTTTTGGCTCCCAAAACTAAGCAAGCTCAACCAGCTGCAACTGCACGTGGCCGCACAACTCGTCTCATCTCCTCATCCGACTGATGTGCAAGTTGGAGCTTGTAATCATCACCTCAGGACTGTCCAATTCTCATGGACATTCATGCTTAGACCTAAACAGTCAGCACAGCCCTAATGCCTTCTCCAGCTCACCTGAAATGGGAGCTGATGTTTCTGCTCATTCATCTCAGCTTCCTTTGCTCTCCCGAATATTTCTGATGGTTGCTAGGCAACTATTGTTGAATACATGCATGAGGCATTAATTGTCTGAGCACTTTAAAGGAGGAAAATTCTTTAAAACTGAGGACATTGCCATACCAAGAATAGGCTATTTCCTTTACAGAGGGCAGCACTCCTGGCTGGGAATGTTGATGGCTGCAGTATGTCAGGGGCTAGATGAGTCACGGAGATTACTCACAGGCAGCGCAGTACAAAAGAGGTGTCTTAGGAGACCTGACTTTATTATAAAGTTTTATTTTAAATTAAGTGCTTCGGATCTAGTTTTACCTCCTGACTGCTGTTACTGGGAAATCGGGGTTCTGTGTTTTCATAAAATTAACAGCATCAGGTCCAGCCACTGTTAACGGTGTTAGAGCCAGGTAAGCGCATCAGTTCACTACCTTCTAAGCCCAAAATGGCACCGGCAACTACTCCTCCTCTTCACTGCACTTCAAAGAGATACTGTAGCCTCGCTGCTGATCCTAAGTGCTCTGTGCTCCTTACCCGTAAACGTGGATTTCGTTTTATAGGGTCTCTTTTTTTCCAAAATACATTCCAATCCCATGATCAAGCTCTAAAGACAGTAAACACAGACCTTCCATAAATCGACTTAAAACTTCTAAACTAAACAACTGCAAGGATTTACAGCTAGGTAAATTTTTGGGGTTTTTTTTATTTTTTATAACAAACGTATCTCTACCATAACTAAACATTCACGATGTCCATGTATTCGTCTCAACGACAGGCTGCCTTTCAAAACAGCCAACACAAAAAAAACCTCTTGAAGAACCACCACATTCTAATTTTTTGGCAAATCAGCCAAATGATTATGGTTCGCTGCAAAGTTGGGATAGTATAAAAGGAGGAGGGGAACTATACTGCTGATTTTGAACACAGTATTCTGAGGGAAGAGCTGCTGAAGACCCTGGGTACAGCTTTTCAAATGTGTGCTCTACCTCGGTGAAGGTCTGTAAGGGCACACAGGCTCATCTCAGCAAAGTTCAGCTGAGGTTTCTAAGACTTTAAGATGAAGTGACTTATTTAATCAACAAAGTGAGAAGTAGAATCATCAACACCTACTTAAAGTAAACATGCCACCCCACAGCAAAGTGCTGCTTTCACTGGGAGTTTAACTTGTACTGCAGTTGCAAATCCAGAGCGGAACAGGGGTGAGCGATGACAGAGCTGGAAGGCTGCACAGTACCTCTCTGTTGAAGCAGCAACAGCATCTGTGAATGTCACCCATGTTAGCAGGATGATCGCCTTTTCACATGTTCTCTTACCCTTTCTGTGGGCTGAAACTGATGATTTCAAATAAATTCCTCCTAGTCTATTACTCACTTGTTGCTAACATCTCGTTTTTAATTAACATGCTCTACAAAGCCATTGCAAAAAAAAAAAGGTAAGGTGACCAGAGCTGTCTGTGAAGGACCTACCAGGGAAGACTCATGAAGTTGGTGCAGGAAGCGCACAGATGATTTCGCATCTCACAGGATGCCGACCTGTGCGACCTGTCCTAGGGACCCTGCTTTGGCAGGGGGATGAGCTCTGGAGGTGCCTTCCAACCCCTACAGTTCTGTGTATCATCTGTGTACCATCCCAACGCACCAGCTTCCTGCTTAACCCTGTCCCACTCAGCCTCCGGTCCGCAGAGCAGATGCAAAGCTCTGCCTTATCTCATTAAACATGTAAGCAAATTTTAGGAGAGTTTGTTTTATTGTATAACAGACACAAGATCCAGCACGGTCTAGCCCTCACCGGCCCAGATGCTATAAATGACAAATATTAGTACAGTAACAGTTTTTAGGGTCAAGGAGAATTAGTAGGATATTAGTGCCTTGTTTACTTTCTGTAGATACTGCCTATACAGTGCCAGAGTGACCACTGGCTGAAGACAGAATCTCTTGCGTAAGGATCATGTCTTTTAGAAAGCAGCCTTGATTTAAAAGGTTCAAGTAATGAAGAATCTATGTTACTCCTAGCTAAGTTGTTCCTGTGGTTAATTACCCCTCACTGCTAGGTAATTGTGCTTTAGTTCCAGAATTAATTTATCTGCTTCCACTTCGAAGCACGGGGTCTCGCTATGTGTGTCTCTGCCAAATTAGAGAGTACCAGTCACAGGTCGTCTCCTCATGGAGGTACCAAGAGTCTGTGATCTGGTCTCTTGGCCTTCTCCTCCGTGTACTGAATGGACTGATGCTCCTTCGTCTTTCACTGGAAGGCAAGTTTGCCATGCCATGAAATGATCCTTGGGTCCTCCCTTAACTCCGGCCCGCATTTCAACGCACCGTACAAAGCACGGGCATCACAGTCGGGCGCAAAGCTGAAAGTGGGGGAAAAACCTCTCTGCCGAGGTCTTTCTGCTCTTCCACGTTCCTCTGCAGCCCATAGCTCAGAATAGTAACACCTGAGTATTAAGAGTGCAGTTATCCCATAAAATTGTATCACCCTCTTAGCAGAAAGCCATCATCATCTGACTGACTTACCAAAAATGTTAGCTCTTAGGGGGTTTGATAATGATTTCCTCTAGTGTTATACGCAGCAGTAGAAACACCTCTCTTTTTCTTCTCACTATTCCCCTGCTTATTCTTCTAAGAACCAGGTTTGCTCTCCTCCTCTAGTCAATTGGTTATCTATCATTACCCTCAAGTAATTTATGGCATGAAGACCAGCACAGCAGCCCCGAGGCACAAGGAAATGCTTGTCTGATCACTAAAAGACCAAGATACAGCCATACATAATACCAAGGCCCAAATTTCAGTTGTAATGTAAACTCTCACCAGGCCTTTGGCCCATGATGGGCAATAAATCAATTAAAAAAACATTACAAAGTCCTAAATGCCAATGATAAATGTACCAAAAAAAAAAAAAAAAAAAAGCAACACTTAAAAAAAAATAAATTACCTTCTTATTCCACACTTATGCATAAAATAAAAGATCCTATGAATAAACTACCGGCATCTGCTGGTTATGACTAGGAAGACGGATGCTCACACCGTAACGCGCTGGTATTTTCTCCCAGGGATGCAAGCAAACAGGCGTCGCTGAGGTGTGTAAATGATAAACTAATCCCCATACTGCCCACAATTCCTCTGGTCAGATTTACAAGGAGGCTGACAGGTAAAGAGAACTTACTCAAACTGCACCCATGTCAGCAAGAGGGGAAAACCCCCTCCTCTGGATCACCCTTAATACCCTCACTTGATTTCTGACAGAGAAACTATAGCAAGAATTTTAATGCCCTATTTTGCCTCTTTTTGCTATTGGATTTAAAAACAAATTCACAAAAACCCAGCCACGAGGAATCTAAATTCTGCTGAAGTCTCACCAGCTGCTAATTACTACTGCAGTGTTTAAAATTTTAAAAGAAAACAAACCCAAACCCGAACAAAACACTATCTTTCAATTAATTTTCTTCCTCTGATTTCTCCCCACATTGCATCATCTCCCAATTACCGTGATTTTGCTGAGTGTGCCGGTTTCTTAAAGACACAGCTATAAAAATGTATGGACTAATTGTTGAGCAGAACTGAAGAGCTATTAAAACTGCAATAGTACAGCATTTCCAATGGTAGTCTATTATTTCTACATGATTGGTTTTGTACAGTCCAACTCACGCGGCGAAACTCTTAGATAAATTAACTCCTTCGTTTTGACATAAACATCAAAGGGAAGAATTAAAGGAGAACGGACATTATTTTCTTGCTGCTGTTTTAGCCATACTGTTCACAACACCCATGCACGTTGTTCCTGGACAGTCACCAGTTATTTAAATTGAGAAAGCCATTCGCTGGTTTTATTGAGTCTGTAGTACAGAAAATTCAGCTCTAGAATTATCTCGTTTTCCCATTTCATGTTCCCCTGTCTACATGGTAGAGCGTGTTTACAGAACTTTATAACTATAATATACAATTCAGTCATTTCTAAACAGCTCTGTAAGACCAAGCCTGAAACGTACACATTTTACAGATTACTTAGTGAATACCAAACCCTTTCCCAGCTGTTTCAAATTTCGAATTTCCCAATAAATGAATAACATACTAAAAAAGCAAACAGGATCTGACATTATTTAGTCTAAGTTTCTAAAATGGCATAACATCTGTAGCTAAAAACAATTTCGAATAACTATATTTAACTAGAGCAGTATTCTATTATTCATAGCTCGTTTTTCCTTATGGACCAAGGGGACTTAATGCGGTGTTCAAACATTTAAAAAATTTCTTTTAATTGTTTAGTCCTTCCAACAGCCAAACTGCAGCAAGAAAAGAGGGGGTGGGGGGAAATCTTCATGCATATCTTTTTTTAAAAATATTTTTTAAAAAAATATATATTTCAAAACATATATATGTGTGTATATATATATATACATACATATATATACACACATATATATATATATATATACACATACATTCATGTGACTAGCCCATGATCTCAGTTAAGCACCACAACTGTTCATTAACACACCACAGCCTCCCAGTAAGCACTAGGAGCTTTGAAACCGTGCCAGAAAGCAGGGGCTCAACAAATGGCACTTTGACCTTTTCACTACTAACTTCACTCTTTATTAAAAGAAGAAAAAAAAAAAAGAATCCTCTCAAGACGTCAGCTCCATCTCCCTCTTCCACCCCCTTTTCTCCCCTTCCGCAATACCCACACGTTCATTCATTAAGTGGAAAAGTTCGCTACCTTCTTACGTAAGCACAGATTCCCCCTTTCACTCGCAACTGGCTTGTGAAACGCTTCTGATTAAAAAAAATAACCAAAAAAAGAGAGAACAACCCCACCCCCCCCTTGACAAACAACTCTGAATTCAGATTGCTCACGCCTTTCCAGGAAATCAAGCGTGCTGCCTAATATTAATAAATAAAGAAATTATAATCTTGCAGCATCCAGGCAAGTTTAACTCCATTTTACATTCCTCTTACTAAACTGGAACTTTGCAACACACAAAATGTTCACCATGCTCTCTGCTTGCTGCATTTAACATCACATTTGCGTTTTCCCATCTTTGGCCTGAGCAATTTTGGGAGGGAATGGGGGGAGGGGGAGGGATGGGGGCACACAGAGCTTGGTATTTTTTTTGCCCAGCGGGCTTTCCGATCCCAACAACGGAGTCACCAAAATCAGTAGTCTCATGGAGGAACATGTAACCAGAGACAAATGAAAGCTTTGATCATTTTTATAGTGCTCAAACATAGGTTGGGGGGAGGAAGAAGGGGGAAGAGAAATGGTGCCTTTTGTAAAAAAAAAGTTTCTGCCCAGCAGTAATTAACTAATTACACATTAAGAAAGAAAAAAAAAATCAGAAGTTGTTCACATGCGTCATTTATGTGTTTTCATTCTTTGTAAACTTGCTGGCACACCCTATATGCTTCATTTCTTGCTTTAAATAAGTAAGTACTGGAAAATATGCGCAGTATTTGGAACCAAGGGGAATGACATATTAATTTGAAGTTTGCTTTGTGTAAGCTCGTGTTTTCCAGATCTGAAATGAAACTTCAAGGAGACCCAATACTCACTCACAACCTTTAATTTATACCCCCTTAGCCCACAGATTATCTAGAAGGTATAAGCTATTAATTTAAGCGTCATGGAGAAGTATCATCATTAGGTGGCTTAGTTGCCTGGGATACTACTATCAGCCAGACCAGTGGGGAACCTGGGAAGCCTGAGCTTGGAAGGAGGGCAGCGGGGGGCAAAGTAAACAGAGTAATGAGTAACAGTTACGGCTCCTTAAAATGTGTACATTAACCTTGGGATTGGGAAACTATTTGCTTTTTAGAGGCAGCACCCTCTGATTGAAATAATGACAAATATTTTGGAAATTCCATCCGAAGCCAGGGCCGAATTACTCAAGTGTGCTCCGGGAGAACAAAGCTTTTTTAGTGTAGCTTCAAATGAACTCAGGTAAGTTTACAAATGGCCTATACCAAAAAGACCATTAACCAAAATTACATTTGTTTTTATTGAAAGACAGCCTCAAGTGCTGACATGTAATATATGACATGTGATACATAATAATACTCTTAAACCAGTTCTGACATAATATCTCCCAAGGCATAATAACCACAAATGACTGCTTTAGTTAAGAACTAGCCAGAAGCAAAATAGAGCCATGTAAAAGTAGCTTTAACCATAAATACCTCAACAATATTTTATGTCACTTTGTAAAAAAGTTAAAGGAGTCCCATAATAATTAACAACAAAAACTTCATGTTCTTTACTATTGTATGGTGGTTGTGAAAGGTTATTTCATAGTCCCGCAGCTGCCAATGGTGTAAATTATGCAGGCACCAAGAAGCATTAAGGAGAAATAATAGCAATTTAAACTAAGGCTGACGTAATTCATGATAAACAGTCATTGGAAAATATTACAATGTTGTCTTTTTTGAGTGGGTTTAATCAGAAGAATGTGACCGTATTCTGACATAAACCACTTCTCTTTTCCATTGTACAGGCGCAGGAATGGGGTAGAGGGGGGCCTTCCCCGGCTCCCTCCTGGCTGTGCTGAGCCCTGGCACCTTGGGGACACTGCTGGCCAGGCTTGGGATGCCGCCAGACTGAAAACTCTCCTGAGGCAAAGCTCAAGAGTCTGGGCAGATAGGATCCAGGTTCCCAAAACCAGGGGAACATTCAAATGAGGGTGCTCTTCATTAGAAAGTCATGTTGAAACAAACAAACAAACAAAAAAGACAGAAAAGGCGTCTCTAGACCTGAGAACACGTACGACGGACACAGCTCACACTCATGACGAATGCAGCCTGGCTTACTTTTTGCTATAATGACAAAAAGTGGTTTTGATAGCCGAATCATAAAGCTGGCCATGGAACGGAAATCTTCTTGAAGAGGAATTAGTCACTTTTATCTCCATTTAGTGGACAGACACCAATGAAACAGCCGCGTGTTTAATAGATGACAAAGCCCATGCGATAAGTGACATTTATCAGGCGCAGAAGAACAGCTCACGCACGAAACCCTTCGCTTGCTGGACCTGCACATTAATTCTCGGTCAAACTCTGGCTGGTAACACACACAGCAAGCTCCGCAACGCCACTGCATGATTCAACTCTTCAATTAAAGAGCAAAAAAACCAGACCAAGTTAAAAGTGCCAGACTGGAAGTGGGCACACCCAGGCTCTCAGCTCTGCCACGGGGGCTCGCTATCTCACCTCCCATCCCCTGAGAGCCCCAAACCTGGGCTGTCACACCAGGCAGCCATGCCAGCCATCACACAGTTCACAGCCCTGATGCTTCCTTGACCAGCAATGTCACGGCCACGCAGAGCATGGTGGGCATGTAGAACGATGTGCTCACAGCCCTTCTCTCTCTCCCAGACTGCGAGCCCAGGGCAGCCGAAGCAGAAAGGAGCCATACCATAACATACTTCTGGGCAGCTGCCCTGCTACCCGGCGCAAGAGAGCCAAGCCACCACCAGCCGGGCTGAGAAGTGATGCTGAGGGGACAGAGGAAACAGAACAGAAGCAGCTTTCCAGGCAGTGCTCAGCATCTGCTGCCTTCCTGGGGGCTGCCTTCCTGCTGCCTGCCCCAAATGAAACCAGCGATGCTGAAGATGTTCTCCGTAAGGGAGTTTTGATTATGAAGTGAAAACAATCTATCTTAGTATTTATCCTGGATGCAGCCATGGTCGCTAGTGAGAAAAACACCCAAAAAACCTAGAAGCGAACAGCATTTGTTGCTACTGAAGTTCTCGCAGACAGGAAGGTATTTTATCTTTACCACACATTACTTATGTTCACTTAACAACTTGCTGTTAATGCTGGGTGAGATTCTGCCCTTGGTTAACTGGTGAAAATCTTGAGGAACAACCACCAAAGTGGATTGGAGTTATTTGGGATTTACACCACGAAGCGAGACAGAATGTGACCCTTTATTGGTGCCTTTTTTGCTTTAAGTATACAAATATTTTATGCATTTCAATGAGTGACAGAATGCAAAACTTGCAAATATTTATTTTTAGATGTATGGGGGAAAAGCAATTAGAGCTAAAAATGTTAAGAATGAAGAAATCACTTAACAGAAGCAATTATGTTGGGCACATAAACAGCTCTGCCTTCAGACATTTTATTCAAATGCTGCAGAGCGCGCTAGAAAATATCAATTGTTTAAAAAAAAATAAAACCCTGCAAGTATTTTTTCACAACTGAAGGGGAAAAAAAAAAATCAATCATTATAAACAACATCTGGGGATCATTAATATCTTACTCTACAGTTGAATTAATGAAATAAGAAAGAAATCCTGACCGGAATCCTGAACATTTCCAGATTTGCTTTTTCAAGCTAAAAGCTTGTGGCTGCAGAGGTGGGGTGGGAGGGAAGAGGAAATGTACATTTATCTGTATTGTATATAGCGCTATTATGCATTAATCGAGACTTCCCCTCCAGCTATGTCCTGTTTTTGTTTTGAGAGAGTTAAAATTTGAAATATTTAGCTAAGCCACCCTGCCCTGGTATTTTCCTGGACCTTGGAAAAGATTTGCATATTTTTCAGACTGTTGGAGATGCCACCATAAAGCTCCATCTGAGGAGGTCCCGGTATACAGGCCAATAAAAAAAAAAGCCGCCATACTCTTCCGGACGCATTTCTGCAACACCTAAACGCCTCAGCCTTAGCGGAGGAGAACAAACACCAATCCAACGACCCGTCTGTGTTAAAACAAAGCAGCCTGAAGCACCCATCTGGAAACTTCTTCAGGGCTTTCTGAATGTCACCGGTATAAGTTATCCCACAGGTAGCCAGGCGAGTCGATAGCAATAACGCCGATACGTTACGTCAGCTGGAAAAACATTACAGAAACCCCACCCTCCCAGGCCTAAGTACAAGCTTTGTGCTAGGGCTGGTTTAAGAAGAAAAGCTGACTTGGAGTCACACGACTAAAGCCACCAAACAGAAAAACTGTATTTAGACTGGAAAGATGGTGGGGTTTTTTTTTTAAAAAAAGAAAATCTCATGCCCTGCCAAAGTTTTGTTGTGTTATGTTTTCCCCCTAAACAACTGTTTTTTCTCTCTGAGTCACAAACTTCTGTAAACTGAGATGCGTAATGAAAGCGAAGGCTGAATTTCAGCTGTACCCACAGTTGTGGTACCATACTCTACCCTGAAGTCATCAGCTTTCATCATACACACAACCTATACCCAAAAAGTCCCTTCTCCTCTTCCTGCTCCTCAGTGCTGCCTTGCCACAGCTTCCCTGTGCCATGACAAGAGGGGAGGCAAGTCCTTCGGCAATCCTTGGGTCAGAAACCCCAAAGGCTGGGAGGGATGGGCAAGTCATCCCTCACTCCTAACTACCCCCTGGCAGCCCTGGAAGTGAGAGAATCTGCTTTTCCACATTGTTTTACAGGGAGATAGGAGGTGTCGAAGGTCCTGAGGTCCGCTTTGGTTTTCATGTTCTTGTTTTAATTTTAATGGAACTTTTTCCACCCAATGCAAGCAATAGATGGAGAAGGTGGGGTTTCTTGGAGTGGGAAGGGAAGAGAAGGGAAGTGGGGACTGCAGTGCCCTTTACACATCATGTTTTTTCGATGAGCGGTTTCCCCTCTGTACTGCTCGTTTTGGTAAAATAAAGAAGTTTCATTTTTCAAGAGAAAAAAAATTAATTATATTAGTAGTGCAGCAGGATGCAGTTCTCTCAGTTTTTGGTAAGAAATGTTTTCTACAAAAATTGGCCTCTACATGCAAAAATAAAACTTTTAACCTTCTTTTGGGGGGTGAACAAGTGTTTATGCTACCCCAGGGACCAAACAGCTTGTTTAATGGCATACTGGACCTAGTGTGCTATAAAAATAATCCAGAATGATTTAAAATTTACCAAATAGATTTGAAAAAAACCAGAAAGAAATCAGGCACTTGGTTCGCTCTCACACTCCCATTTATAGAAAGAGCAACCCCATGCTCACAAAACGGAAGCAAGCGCTCTGGTTCATCTTCAGCGGGCACGATTTCTAACGTTTACACAGCAAAGCACTCCAAGGCCTTCTGTGTGAGATTTTTCACCTGGTGAAGCTGATGGAGCTGTAGAAATCCATCACATGAGCATCCAAGCCTCCTGCTTCTAAGCTGTCTCTGCTCCTGGTTCCCACTGCCCTGGAGTCCCCAAGCCTGGAGAAGGTGGAAGTCACGCTGACAGACTCGTCAGCATGCTATCTGCACATTAAGGGATCCACACGGGCTCAGCAATGCAAACCCACAGCCGATCCATGCTCACGCATGCACCCTGGACATTGCTCCGTGCGGTGGGGTGGGCTTGAGTCTGGTAGAGGGCCTTCAACCAAGAAAACATGGGGAATGCGGTGATGCTCCAGCAACAACTGCATGCTGATTTCTGCCCAGTGACCCTGAAAATCCATCTACTGGACCCTGCACAGGCAGCTTTGCCTCCAACTAGATCCCTTCCATCTGCAATAAAAAACCCAAACCTCAGGACCCCTGTATTTTTTCATCCCTTCTCTCTCACAGCATGTACGGCTGCATGACAAAGGCCAGTAAATTACATGTGTTTACTAAAAAGTTATTCAATAACAGCAACCCCAGAGGCTGATAAACAAAAAGGTTTCTGAAAAATGTCTTTACCGATGATCTTGAGTTGAAGAGAAATGAATTGTTCAGCTGGTACATAGTATTTGTGTTTTAAGGGAGCAGGGGAATGAGGAAAGAGGGTTTTCTTCCACATGCCAATTAATAGAGGCAGTTAGATAAAGGAATGTGTAGGTGAACTCTAGTCCGCTCAAAGAAATAAAACAAGGCCACAAAGAGAACCGATCCTGCCTGCTCACCCTGCAGCTCCCTCGAGCTGCAGCAGGGACTCTGCCATCACTACTGCCCATGGGCTCCCCGCGACCCTCGCTGGGTGACACCCACAAGCCATCCCACAGGCTGGTGACACCTCTCCAGGCAAGGCTCAAGCCTCTGTGCTTCAGCTCAACCAACTCCAGTCCGGCCTCCTGCGCAGGTTCAAAGTCTCAGGCTCTTTGGTGGTAGCCAGCGACACACACATTTCATTATGCACCCAGGCGGCTCTGTGCTGGTGAGGACTTCTAATCAGTCTCCCATTAGGTGGGGAAGAGGTACGCAGTCAGACTGTGGTCACGTCCATGAACTTTGGCTCTCAGGACAGGTAGCAGCTTACATCTTCTGTGTTCTGAACCGATACAAGCCTCTGAGCCCATCTGCTTTCTGCAAGGGAACCCTCCAGGGCTTAGTTAGATTAACTCATCAAGGAGCTGTATCAGCAAGAACGGGAGCAGGAGGCTTCCCAACTCTTGGCGGTCTGGCCTTCCTCTGTAGGAGGAGAGCAAGACCCTCCTTAGTAGGCTGGGGTGCAAGCACTGGAGTCTTCCAGCTGCTGAGTTGATTCCTCAGCAGCCCATATTTCCAGGGCTTCCTCGGTGAGACGTTGCAGTACGATGAAGTTAAGTGAGAAGAGGAGCAGAAAAGGACTTTCTGTGAGACAACCGGTCCCAATTATTCCTGCCCAAACCACTTGGGCAGTGCACCACAGGACAGATGCAGACACAGGTAGCTGCAGTGTCAGCTGCAGGTAGCCCACGGCAAAGCCCAAGAAGCTTACCACAACCTATCCCATAAAGGAGCTCTATGGAAAGAACAGAGGCCACCTGCATGGGACTGCCCGAAACACCACTTCCAGACACATCTGCAGGAGCTGACAGACACTACCTCCTCTACTTAAGAAAGAAAAAAAGACCCATGCCAAAAAAGCATTATTTATTGTCAACAAAACTTAATTTTTCTTGTTCGTTTCCTGCTTTGTTTTTTGTTAATCCCCACAGCCCCACAGAATGGGGAAGAAATTGGGGAGGGATGAAGAAGAGTCAGAGCTGAACAAAATGTTTTTAGCTAAAGAGCCTACTTCCTGGAAAAAAACCCCAACATTTTTCTCTATTAAAAGGGGCTAACAAGGGCTAGAATTTATGTGCTGCGGTGAACGGAGCTCCTGGTAAAGGTGTTTCTTGCGTCTCGCTTGTGACACGCTGTATCTGTCGCGCAGATACTGTCACGCTCCGAGAACGTGTTAACACCTTTCCCCAACAGCAATGCTTCCCGAAGACGACCTGGCATTGGTATCAGAAGCCAGCACTTCTCACAAAGACATCAGCAGACCCCATTTCCCAAATTTTGTGCTTCTTTCAAGCATGGGGAATTTCAGGCAATGGGGAAATACGGATGTTCCTGTCTTGTTCCTTCTGTGTGCTTCCCCCCATCCCCCCGCCCTTGCAGGGTAAGAAATAGTCAAGCCCTTCAAATTAAACATGTCTGGATCTCCTTATAGACACCTTTTAAGAATTTTAGTCACATTTCTGTAATCTGGTTCCCCCTTCAGATTTGACTGATAAATACCAGTGCCTTGGAGTAATCCATTTATCTACTGTACCACCCTGCCTCTGTTTAGCTTTAGCAGTCATCACTTACCACATGTGACATCAATCTATATGATATCAATGTAAACTGTTTGTATAACGAAGTGTTGTACATTTTATTGTCCTGCCAGCAAAGAAAAGGATAAATCAGTGCTTTGCCTGTTGCCTTCCACAAAGGTACAATAATTGACACCATACACTTTGCGACACAGAAACGGAACCATACATTGGCCAGTGTTTTCCTCCTAAGGCAGCAGCAGGGCTTGCAAATTTTACCACTTTACTATTTTCCTAAGAAATACTTCTAAAAAGAGTACTATTTTTTTGATTGTTGTTTTTTTATAGGCGTTTAAAAAAATAATAATCTGCTTCTTAAACCAAACTAAGTTTTAAACACACATTATTAATTCCTATGGCTAAGATTCTACAGCTCTGGTTTGATAATAAGATAATTGCCTCACAAAGGTCAAGAGAATGGCATAGTTAGCTTTCAGAGCCTGAACAAAGCACTCGCTATGGTTCACTAAGCGTAGTTTCTGCATTACTCCACATCCCTTTGATTCATCTATTACTAATATTCCATGATACACTTACATTATGGATCCAGCTATTACAACAAACCTGTAATCAAGGAATGACCCTGAATAAAATACTCCCCAGAAAGCAGATGGCACGCTCATCAAACGCCTTCAAGCCTAAAATAACCTTTCCCATAGAAGAAGGATTGTCAATTAAAACTGAACTTTAAATTCCGAGCCGGAGCTCAGAGTAAATATCAACATGATACAATTGTCCTACTGGACCAAACTTCCAGGGCACTTCATTCATTCTTTTTCCCACCCTTGTAAGAACAACCAACACTTTTATTCATCGTTCTTTCAAAGCCTGTCGTGTTTTGTGTGAGTGTGAGCTGACTTGACAGTTTGTGCCCGATCCTGAAAAAGCCTGACATCACAAAATCAAATCTGCTCACAGCAGTGATGTGCTCCGGCAATGACACGGCGCAAGGAAGGATCTCTCCTGCCTGCTGGGAGCTGACGGGCGCAGCAGTCCTGCGCTACCTCACGAAATGCCCCACTGGCACGGTTGGGCTGGTGGTTCTCCGCCCACACAACAAGGTCTGGACTGGGAACCAAGCTCAAAGGCAGCGCGCTAGAGTTCCAAGTAAGGGGGACATACATGACTGTCCTGTCACAGGCATCGTTGAACTCCTTTCCTCCGTCTCCCATTAGATGCAAAATCAGGAGTCCTCTGAGACCACAAGACCTTCCTCGCAGAGGTGCAGGGCCCTCACACACAGCAAAGACATACCCACCGCAGCACAGGCAAGACTCTGTGAGCGCTACCTGCAGCGCTCAGCCATCTGGTGATGTGGGCAATAAAACTTCATTCTCACAGCACCAGTACTCTGCAGATATGACACCAAAGCTGTTACTGGAGTTACCCTGGGTGTGTACAGGAGATACTTTCTGCTGCAGGTTCAGCAGCACACCACTGCCCTTAGGTTGATCAAAAAAAAACATGCAAAAAAACCCCCCAAAAGGTGTGAAATCACCTGGCAGCTATGAGGAGTCAAATCTTGCAGCCCCCTCTCCAAGCCCTAAGGGGCTGCATACTCCTCTGGACCTGCAGAGTATTCCTTATGGCCTCTGAATTAAGAGATCACCTCCCAGAAGCACCTCTGCACTTGTAAAACTCAAGCTCCAAGCCCCGTGTTCCAGGAAGGCCAGAAACACACCAGCTATAGCTGATGTTTGGTCGGGGCCCTGGGAGAATACACATGGTTGGTGCAAAACTGCACAGCATCCTCTGCACAGCAACAGGATGCGCAGGGAATCCCAGGACTGTAGGGACTGGAAGGGCCTTCAAGTCCAACCCCCCTGCTAAAGTAGGGTCTCTAGGACAGGTCACACAGGTCAGCATCCAGGCAGGTCTTGAATATCTCCAGAGAAGGAGACTCCACACCCCCCTGGGCAGCCTGTCCCAGGGCTCCCTCACCGTCACTGGGAAGAAGTTCTTCTGCAGATTGGTGTGCAATTCCTGGTGCTCCAACTTGAGGCCACTGCCCCTTGTCCTGTCCCCACAGGCCACTGAAAAGGGGCTGGCCATTTCTCCCTGTGTCCCACACTTAAGATATTTATAACCATTGATCAGATCCCCTCTCAGTCTTCTTTTCTCCAGGCTGAACAGCCCCAGCCACTCAGCCTTTCCTCATAGGGGAGATGCTCCAGGCCCACTCATCTTCGTAGCCCTCCAATGGACTCTCTCCAGGAGATCCCTGTCTTTTTTATACCAGGGAGCCCAGAACTGGACACAATACTCCAGGTGGGGCCTGACCAGGGCAGAGCAGAGGGGGAGGAGATCCCCTCCTTTGACCTGCTGGCCACGTTCCTTTTAATGCCCCCCAGGATCCCATTGGCCTTCTTGGTCTCCAAGGCACACTGCTGGCTCATGGCCAACCTGTTGGCCACCACGACCCGCAGGGTCTGAGGAACAGAGCTCCTCTCCAAGAGGTCACCCCTAGTGTGTACTGATACATGCGGTTATTTCCTCCCAGGTGCAAGACTCTATTACTTTTCTTAAACCTCATCTGGTTTCTCACTGCCCAGCTCTGCAGCCTCACAGGGAGTGTCCTGTTTTGCATTTGTTAGCATACGGCACCAATAATGACTTTAAAAAAAACCCCCAACAACCCAGCAAACCAAAACCAACAAAACCCATGCTTTGTAAACCTTCTGGGAAGACAGAGGCTGTAGGTGAATAGTTAAGGCAGATAAATTTCAGATCCACACAAGGGAAGCTTTCAATCACTCACACTCTGCCCGCGAAACATTATCTCCGATTGTGATAAACTCAGGTTGCAGTATGGAGATCGCTAGTGGCTGGCAGCCTTCAGTCTCGCACAGGCAAAGAGTGTGCCTGGCACTTCAATGTTTCAAACATAAATAGCAATGGTTCCCTTCAAAGGAATCACACCTTCCCCCTTGGAAACCAGTGGGCACTTGAAAAGGAGAACAACATCTTCACTTGTGAACCTCCCCACCCTGCCCCTGGAATGAAAATAGCCGTAACATGACTTACCAAACTCATCACATATACTTTCATTTTCTATGAGAGTAGGATGATCAAATGTATCCCGACAGTAGAAGATTTGGGGGTTCTTGCTTGTTACTGCAATGCCTCCCAAGGCTAAAACAAACTGGTCTGTTAGTATAGAAGAAGGCTTGTCCTGAATGCGCTTTAGCATGGAACGGTACCGACAGTACTGGGGGTAGCTGAGAATTAGCAGGTTTGAATCTTCATCATCCTCACCTGGAAGGAGGAGAGAAAAAAAATAAAAAGCCACTTTCAGTATGTCAGAAAAACACAACACTAGGGCTACAAGTTGAGCACCTCAGAGAACCCGTGGGCCCACCAGTTCCATCTTTTCACAAGCCCTATCTTTTATAGCACAGTGGAATCCGAAAGAAAGGTTAAAAATAGAAATTAAACAAAATAATAAACATGGAAGGAGGTTCTTTTCTGGCTTCCCACTCAGTTCTCCCATGCTCGCAAGAGCCTTACCTGCATGAGTAAGAAAACACTGCGCTGCAGAAGTTGGCTAGCGGCCTGTATCAAAAGTGCTCTCCACAATTTGCCAACTTGGCTACTTTGATGGAAATATTATCTGTCATTTTCACTCAGCTCTCTACACAGCCTCAGCAAATTCATGTTTACACCAGCTGTAGCACCTTTTAAAAATAATAATATACAAGGCCCAGAGAACACAGCTCTTAATTCTTTGAAGCATCTGATTGGGGCCAACTTCCACAGTGCCCCTGGGCCAGGGAGGTGGGCTGATCTGACCTGGTCATCGATGCTACGCTACCCCAACAACTGGAAATAACTTTCCTTGCATTAACTGTGAGCACGGCAGGACTCCGTAGAACACCTACGGAGCACAAGGAGCAACTGACTTTCCAAACAGCCCGTCCTGTCGAGAACCAGGCTCAGAGATACATCCCCCCAGATTTTAGATGGCATTAGGCACAGAGGCAGCGTATTTTGAAATATCACAATTGAGTTTCCATACAATAACCAGCAGGAAACCTAACAGCAAAAAAACCCCACCAAACCCAAACACCCCCCTCATGCAAACATGAGAAATTATTCATTTGCAGGTACACAGCCAGCACTTAACAGTGCTTCTTTTTAGGCTCATTTATCTCCTCAGGTGGGGTAACCAAACAGGGCTTTCCATGCATGCCAATGAAGACAAAGCAAACGTGTGCCGCTTACACTTTCTGCTGTACTCCGATTACTGAATAACTATGCTATTCCTTCTGTCAGAGACAAAAGGTCTGCTATTTAATCCCATTACCAATACTGAAATAGTCTTTCTTACCCTTAAAAAATAAAAATCACTTCAGATACCGAAAGAAATGTCAGATGGGTTCTCCCCAACTAACTACGATGGCACAACTCATCTTGATTCGTGTGAGGCAATGGAAACATTGACACATGAAAGGCTAAATTTTAAGTCGTCTCTGGAAGCGGATACATCACCTAGAGTGTCATCACTGCAGACAAACACAACGCTGCCTGCAAAAAAACCCCAAAACCCCGACACGTCGGACAGCCTTGGGAAACACTTGTTTTCACAAGCACAGCTCCCTAAAAGCCATCGCTTTCAAAAAAACACTCAGAACCTCCCCCGCTACCCCAGCAGAGGCAGGGAGATCAAACAATTTGTGTAAAAAAAAAAACCCAAACCGAAGGGCAATACATTTTGGTAAACACCACTTACATTACTTTCCTAAGAAAATAAAATTTACAGCCTCTTTTGGTCAATCAGGATGTGGTTGTGTTTGGTGCCCCCCTCACTCCCCCCATTCTTTGATTGCAACAAGTTAAGCATCCCATAAGCCTACACAGCAGCGCGACTGAGCCAACTGCTCCTAGGAGTAAGGCACACTCTTTTCTTTATTAGGGAGCTCTAAAAATCAGATCAGGAAAACCGTTCTAGGAATTAAGAAGCACATGATCCATTCTTTAGCTCCTTCGAGAGTTTTGTGTGCGCCTGCCTGACAGTTATTACTACTTTATACCTTTGTGTAGACAGCAGTGAGCCAAATCTGTTGATCTGACAGCACTTTTCTTATGCCAGGATGTGGTCAGCTTTTTAAATAGGGTGTATATAAATGTACGGCCCATGTGCCTTTGTAGTAAGCCATTAGTTTCTAGAAAAAAGTGCTCTGCACGGAATTACACAAACTTTCTCCCCCTGACAAGTGACGACTCCGAGTCAAACCCCTGGCATAAATTAAAACATTAAGTTAAAACATTAACTCGTCTTTTTTTCTATTTTTTTATACACGATCACTTTTACGCACGCTTACGCAACTCCACTGAGTACTTCATGATGCATTTGTTTCCTTTCTTTACCCACTCCAGGTTCAATAGATAAATCTAAGAACGAACAAAGGCTGGATAAACTGAAGATTTGTTTAGTGAAAGACAAACAGAGCGTTCCTGGAACAAAGACTTTTCTTTCTTCCCAACCACGCCCACGCGAGAGAAGAGAAATCAAAGTCTACCAATCCCTAGTAAAACGCCAGCCCGGAGAAGTAGCATTTTTTTCTTCCAGCAAAGTCTAACACGTGCCGTTTAATGGTGGGCTCAGAGTACGTTGTGGAATGTTTTTGATAAATAGGATTAGAAGACGAGCTTACTCTTAAGGAGACCAAAACCTGTGGATCTCATTCCATTGAAAGTCAGGAGAAAACCCAACGTAATTCCTAAAAACGTTTAGCTGAGATCTCAGGAAAGCGAGATGCTGTATTTCTGAATCTCATTTCAGCTTCGACAGAGAGAGCACGGTAAAAGATAATACCTCTGGTACGCTGCTTGTAAGGCTCAACAGAAGTGACTCTAATCCCATGCTTATATCCTAATTGTGTGTTTTAATAACCCCCTCCAATGTCGTTTTTTCATGTATTTATGTATTTCGGGGCTGAAAACAGAGAAACTGTAATTAGGAGGCAAGGTTCCACCCCTGCCTTCCGTGCGCTGCCTATATATGCATAGATGTAATCCAGCAGTTCCCTTTGTGAGGGGGTAAAGAGAGCTGGGATTTGGCACAGCCTGGCATTTATGTTGGATTACATGTTCTTCGAGTTGTCTTTGTAAGCAAGAGATGCATGAAATGCCAAACACAATGAATCCGTGCAAGAACTGACTTCTCAAATCAGCACAACCATTTTTAATATGTAACGCAAGACAATTAAAAGCCCCAAAAGGAGGGAAAAAAAGAAAAAAAAAAGAAAAAGAAAAGAGCCTGCTAAAAGCATGAATTCCTAACAAATCCGTCTAGAGCCAGAACTATTTACAGAGAGGAGAGAGAGAGCGCAGAGAAATACAAGACTGTAACTGGCTTTTTGTTTGCTTGTTTCAGGAAACATCAGCCTATAATGTTATTGCTAACCACCATAATCTACTCTCAACATCAGCAAGCATTTAATTTTTTTTTTTCTTTCTTTCTTTAAAAAGACCTTCACAACGGGATTTTATAGAGCTTGATGGAAAAACTATGCATGTTCCTTCCTGTACCTAATTACCTCAACTGCAAAAGCTGCCAAGTATTTTGCCCTTTAGTTCTTTTAATCGTATTAGTGCAAATGCATTTGGATGCCAACAGAAACAAACATTTAAAGATTTTTTTTTTTTTTGCTTAAAAGATTCCAAATATGTACGAGGCCGGTGCTAAGAAAGCACACTCTGCTTCTTCCCAGAAAGCACAAGAGTTATTTCTGCAGAAGAAATATGAATTTGTGCCTCTTGTAAGACTAAACGTCTAGTTTCGACCCAATTTAAGTAAAATAATGTCAATATGAACTGCTCTCACAATGATTTATGCTACCTCTGTTACTTTATTACATTAGACATTCCTTTCTCTAAGCTTTATACTTTTCACCGTGCTCCTAGCAACCACATAAAGGCTGAGCACCAACTTTACGCGCCTGGCACCCTTCCAGGCTTGACTGTTATTGATAATTATATTGAAGTTTCAATTTAATTGCTACTCTGTTGTGACACAGAATATTTTTTGTAATTAGGCATTTCCCATTTTCTGTCCATTCATTTTTCCTATTACTGAAAGCAATTCCCCACCACTCCCCCCACCCCAAAAACATAAGCAGAACAATGATACAGATAAGAGCATGTACATCTGTTACTATCATTACCAACACGGTAATGGGAAGGGAAGAAAAGAGGGGGGGGGGGGGAGAAAAAAAGTAAAGGAAAAAAAATTGTGAAATATAATTTCTCGGAAGGTAATTTTCTTTTCAGTTTAAGTGCTCTTATTCTTCTTACAGTTACTCAATGATTTCCTGTTCTAATTACAAGACATTATACAGAAATGTTTTTAAAAAGGAAATGTACTAGAGGAGGAGGCTAAATAGCGTCAACTCGCTTGCTATGGTTTGAAATTCCAAACTTTGGCATGGCGCTCTCCATCAATTCTCTGCTCTACCTCGGTGCAATATATTCTACTGCGAATCTACCGTCTTCTTCCAAGGCAGTTAACGCAAATCTATACATCAAAGGGGGGAAACACACTTGCAGTTAAACTGCAGGCAAAAGAAAAAAAAGAGAAATAAATAAAAAAAGAATTCTATTTTTTTTTCCTCCTCACTGTAGCTGGTAGATTGGAAGCGAGCCAAGCCCGGGGAGTGGAAAATATTAAAAAGTGAAAGGAAAAAAATAAAAAAGGAAGAAGAAAGCTTGATTAAAAAGCGAGAGAAGAGATATTCAGTTCTGAATCTAAATGAATAAGCCACAAACTATTTCATAAAAACATACTGTGACGTAAATTACACATCAGTATTGTACTGTTGTGGTTATTTTGAGAAATGGCTTGTACTGTAAGTCAGCTGGTAAAACCCCACCCTTAATGATTTTGTAATTCTCCATACGGCAATCAACTGGAGCACTCATGAAATTGCCAAGAAGGAAAACAGACAGAGCTGCAGAGGGTTTGTAATAAAAAGATAATGTACTTTTAAAATAACAGAAGTAGAAGATTGGTTTTATTAACTAAAAAAACTACTTAAAAGGTCCCAGGCTTGCCATTTGTTTTGATAAATGTTAACGCAGATCTTGGTAAGATAAGCAATGGAAGTATCACGGGAACCCGGATAATATGGGACACTGCTTTGGCGCGCAGGTACCGAATTGAGCAAGGGAGTTATTTGGGATACGGAGGAACGAAGGAAGTTACAGGGCTGTGTCCATCAGGCTCCTCTCCCACACGGTGCCCTCGCTGCTCTGCCCTCGCTGCTCTGCCTTCCTTCATTGCCCTCTGTTGCTAAGGGGGACTACTCTCAGGGGATGTACGTATGGTAATTAACTTATCACCACCAGGATGCAGGGCTAGGACTGTATCATCAATACAGAGCAGATACGGAGGTAACAGAGGATGTGTCTGATCTCTGGAACAACTGGGAAGGAAGTGTGAGGGTTAGCCATGCTGAGCACCCATGGCTGTGACGCCTGAGGTGGGATGTCTCTTGACTACTGCAGGGCAGCAGTCAGGTGCTACTGCTCTCCCAAGCCTGGTCCTCAGCAACCATGGAAGCACACATGATGGGACTCTTTGCCATCCACTAACACCATTTTAGTCTACGACAGTTGCGTGGATCAATGATGACTGGCTTTGTCTACAGGCTTAACCTGCAAATCAAACCAGTGAAATGAATTCCACCCAAGTGACAATGCAGTCTGCCCTGTGCCAATGCGACAGTCCAAGTGCTTGCTGAAAAAGTAGTGCCCTCCTGGCAGATATGCTTGCCATCAAGATAGAAAGAGGTTGATCTCATCTGTGACAGTGGACTTTGACTCCTCCAGCTATTAAGGTAGGGTCCAGTTCCCTTTCCGCTGTTCCACTCCTTTGGCAAGGACCTTCTGCAGTATGGGTGGGCATCAGAGCACAGGTGTTGATGAGACAGAGATGCGCATAAGCTGACCCCCTTCAAAACCAATGACCCCAGGTCAGGCAGGCCCTGCTCATCTCAAAGCTGCCTGTCCTAATAACATCCCAAAGGGTGATAGCACAGCTTTCCAGCAGACAGAAATGAACTTACTACACAGTTGGCTAAAAACCCCCAAATCCCTCAACAACTTGAAGAGTGAGAGACAGCAGAACAACGGAAGAGTAACCAGAAGGAGGAGGAAGATGAAACTGGGTCATTATGTGCTAAAAACCTTCAAGAGGAATCTTTCGGTGAAAGCACCTACCCACATCACCATCCAGTCATAACTCGCCAAATACCCCCATATCATCACCCAGATAACTGTAGCTGGCCGAGCAGCAATGCCAGTCATCACCTACAGCTCTGGGTACTCCTCTATCAAAGACAGGATGGCTCTGCCGGTGACATAACCTCCACTGGAGCATTACGTCTGGCCCCTTGCTTGACCACATCACACACTAAACCCCAGCGGTGCAGGCACAAGGCTAGAAGCTCCAGTTGGAATCCATGTCCCTTTGCACCAGGCTGCAGTGAGCTTGGAGCAACAGCTGAGGAGTTCAGGTAACTGCTGAAAAGAACCCAATGCTACTCCTGCCTGCTCTAGCACACCAATCTGCTCCCTCTCCAGCCAGCAGGGAAGACTTCTCAAACATGGCTCCTCCAGGCCACCCTGCCTTTTCATTCCCATGGTCTTCGTTCGCTCCAGCAACGCCACTTGGTGTGCCCTGGCTGGCAAATTAATTGCAAGACCTAAAAAATATTAATGGGAGAATTGTATTTCCCTCACAGATAAATGCAAATATAGTAATGATTGAACCCCATGAGATGGGACAGGAAACCTGTGTTTTCTGGGTTTAAATAAATTTGGGTAAATTATTGACACAACAGGGATGCCGCTTTCTTGGCAGGACCCATGCTACTCATCCTTGCTTTGAGAACCCCCTCTATTTGAATGCTAATGCAATCAAGAACAAAGGCAATGTTTTGCAGGATACAGAACACAGTGATTACATTTATGTTTACCAGATAATGATGATGTTAACAAGTTGCCTGTAATTCTTACATGGACTGGGGTTTGAGGCTTGGGATTATTTTTTTTTTGCCTGCCTGATTTTGCTTTTAAATTGATCAAAAGGCAAAAGCCATTTCTGCCAATACGCAGAATAAACCACACAGCAGCCTTTCTGCACGTATCAGAGATGTCTTCCCTTGTAAGGAGGAGACAGAGCTAATTCTCAGAATTTTGTGCCACTTCCCCAGCCCTCCGTTTTCTGTCACAGTGCCAGCAGAGCATCAGCCATTCAGAGAATTCCTAAGATTAGTTTAACATTTGAAAGAACGAGAATACTTACAGATCTGCTGGAGATTGAAACTACTGTTCAGCCCAACAGCAATATATAGTCATTAAAAAAAAGGGGGGGAAAGTAAAAGAAGTAAAGGAAAAAAAAGACAGCACTATCTAATGAATACTTAAAGAACGTGATTGAAGAACATTTTACAGTAGGTGGTTTGGATACGAGTTGTTTTAGTCTTAACAGGGATGAAACAGAGTATGTTGATCAATGACTGATGGTATGCCCACATAATCAAATCTCTTGTAATATTTATCTCGTTAAATCACTTTGAATTTGAATCATAAATTCGATTTTTGAAGAAGACAAGAGGAATTTAATACTGAAAAAGTTTCCAAGCAGGCATTCAACCTCCTTTTTCAGACCCTAATCCAATATTCAGCTCCTCATAACTACAGCTCCTACACCCTGCGCTCCCAGGATCCTCCTGTGCCTTCGGAACGCGGGTTTATGAGGTGTTTCTAGACTCGAAAGAAGAGCGACTGACAATCGTCATTTCCAGCTTTTATGTAACCCTTCCATCCACAGGTCTCAAACTGCTTTATGGAGATGAGTAAAAATTATTATCCCCATTACACTGAGAGAGAAACTGAGACAGAGAGAGCTTAAAGGATTTATCGTGCAGCGTCAAGCGACTCAGAGGGCAAGGGAGAAGAAGCCAACAGGCAGAAATCCTTGTTGGGGGTGGGGGGATTTCTGGTTAAGTCAGATTTTCCTAAGTTTCCCCAAAAGGGAAGCAGCTGTCTCCAGCCACCTGAGCCAGCCTGCCTGCCGCCACCAGAGACAGGATGGACCAGGCAGGGGCTCCATCTGGAGGCTTCGCTCCTACCACAACAGGTACTCCCTGTTCCGCGCATCACCAGTCATTTCCTTCATTTCATTTAGCTGCTGCCTGGCTGGGATTACGTTCTCTCTCTGCAGAGCGTTGGGAAAGCAGAGGTTTGCTCTCCCGCCGAACCGCAGGTGACCGTCAGCAAGCTGATGCTGGGGATGCAGCCAAGTTCAGAGCTGCTTGCTTCCCAAAATTTCCTTCTCTCCTTACTCTTCAGGTCGTGGGCCAGAAGATGCCCAAACAGCTATGGCTGGCTACCGAAAACCACTCGGGGAGACCAGGTTTATAAACCACCCTATTAGCTTTCTAAAGCAGATGGAGATGGGGGGAAGGGGGAGACTGATTGTAGAAGGGAGCACATGCTGCCTGTCCTCTTGAATGTTCTGGGTCATGTGGACCATTCAGGTTGAATGTGCATCAGCTTTAAAACAAGTATTTATCCTGGTTGTCGTGGTTACTGATAAGCGGCTTCAATTCTACTGATAACAAAATGAAGAAAGAATTAAAAAGGAGAAGGGGGGGCAAAAACATAATTTGGTAATATGACGAAGCCAAGAAGAGGAATTAAATCACATTAAACAAGCCAATTGTACTGTAAATGGCTCTGCCTCTATATTTGCTTTTAAATCATCTAAGGCTCTAACATGGCAGCTGCTTCAGTTTTAACAAACAAACAGTAAAAATCCCTTTTAATAAAGAAAGGAAATAATGATATACTTTGCTTTAGCTGAATTCAAACATAATTTAATTTTTCCTGAGGTGAGATTTGCACAGCGAACAATCAGATAATAAGTGTTATCATTCTCATAGACAAAACTGAACCAGCACTTTGCAATTCAAAGTGCTATTTAATGCACCGTTTTCAGCAATCTCTGAACACCATCCAACACGCCGCTGAACTACGCTTCAGTACTTACACATAAAGCCTGATCCTGCAAATACTCAAGCACAGGAGCTCTGCTACAAGACACGAGCACTTCCACTGCAGCTGAAGTTACGCATTCCCTAAGGAGCTTTCATGGGGGAAAAACGGGGGATCTCACATCCAGTAACTTTTCCTACAACACCTTCTCATCACCTTTAGTATTACCACTATGATGATGTGCCTCGGTTTCCCTTTCTTCTGAAGCATAAGGCACCGCGCAGAGAAGCCACCAGAGAATGAAAGAACTCTAGGAGGGAAGCACACAACTGGAGTTGTGGCAAGGGAACAGCACGCGTTTGCAGAGTGATGACAACCGCTGGAACGATGAGCTCAAGGATGTAACAGGTTCCCTGATCCAGTGCTCAAGACTGAATCTTTTTTCTTCTCTCCCTCCCCCTCCCCGAAAATATTCTACACTCTTAAGTTTTAAACTTGTGGTCTGTTACTTGCCCTCTGTGCCGAAGAGGTCCGGGACAGATCTGTACTCGCTTGGGAAAATTCTGAGGCATGCAAAGCAGATGAAAAAGGGAAACAAAAAAATTAAATAATAAATAAAAGGAAAGCCACTGAGAGTTGACCAGAGTTACTGAGCTCGATACCGGAGTAACTGGGTCTCCTGTCATCAACTCCCTCTTTCCCCTCAGCACACGGCTCAAACGCAGAGGAGAGTGCAGCGTAAGCGACCTTAGGGTATGAAGGGACTGTTACACCACCTCTTCCACCTGGCAGAACAAACCGCCTTCATTTTCCACTGCCCCCAAAAAGCATGAGTCAAAAGCCTTATCTCAGCGTTTCACACAGGGCCCTTTCACTATCATTCTGAAAATTCGGAGGAACTGTGCCCTCCTTGAAATAGCAACAGCAGAAGCTGCTGGTCCCAGAGCTGCAACACGAGGGGTGGAGGGTGGAAACAGTCCAGTGATTTAAACGGCCCGAACTCTGCTTTTGATGTTTATACCCTCCTTGAAACCCTTAACGAAGTAACAGCCCCGTTAATTCTTGTGGGGTATTTAGTCCACATAAAACCCGCATTATCTGCTTTATTTACAATTTACTACTACACACGGGTGGGATCTGGCTCCGTACAAAAATAACAAGCGCGCTGTAACCCTCCACTCCCTAACCATACTGCTGATTTCTCTGACACATGGAGAAGTGAGAATAATTACGTTTTACTGAGTGCGTCTCATTACACTGATTTAAGTTAAGATTTCCAAAGCTGCAAAAATATGCTTTTCCATTTCATTTGTTTCCAGCAATTCACTCTGAGGACGGTTAGTAAAACCTTCAGAAATCATCGTCAATATGGACAAAAATTGTACCCTTCTCACATGGACATTTGACAGAGGGATAATAGGGTCTAGAAACACCACAGTCAGACGTTTTCTTTTCTATTTAATGTTTCCTTCTGTGCCAAACATAATATAACAGACAAGTGTTAGAGAGACGTGCAGGGGGAGCCTGAATAGAGAGCTTTAAAAGAGGTCCTTAATAGAGAAGCTGTATGCTTAGTCTTCAACAACATTCAGCGGCAATTTATTTGCAGCCATTTTCCCATGTAACCTTTCACAAGGGAGCAGGTAAGATAGAGCACAAGACAATTTGTCAACTGCCAGATATGAACAAAAGAAACCATTTTTAATAAGCTTCGGCGGCCCCTCGTATTTGTTTTGCAACATGTTAATATCTTTTTTTTTTTTTTTTTAAATAAATCAAAGGCAAGAAGAGAAAAAGACATCAACTTGGGATACAAAACCCCCACAGTTAAAGAATTTTACCGATAAACTTGTATTACCATCTTCAGTCTAATAGTAATGCTTAAATCCAGGAGCAGCACAGAATTAGTGTGATGCCATGTCTTTAAAAAAACCCATAAAATTGCAATTACAAAAACGCTAGTGCCATTCTTTTTAATCCCCTCATGAATTTGATGAAGTAGTATGAACCTGTTCCCCTTACAACCTCACCCTGGTTCCCCTCCTTGCTAGTGACAAAATGAAACTCAACACGAGGACCTCAGCATGAAGGAGAGGCCAACTGGGAGGTGCCAAACCCAGGCCACCGACCCAACTTCTACAGACACACACACACACACACACACACACAAACCCTCCGAAAACCCCATCTGCTTGGGAAACCTCACATCCTAACTGAACTTCTCATCCTGCTCCAAATAACCAAATAAAATAACCCAGTAACTCTGAAAACCAACCCAACGCAGCTTCAGTGGCTGCTACAGGTGCACAAGACCGTGGTTGATCCTTTAACCCCACTCTGAAGAAAGCAGACTCAAGCTGAAGAGGAGCAATAGGAAGAAGGCATCGAGGAAAATGTACCCTGCCCTCTAGGAGACAAGGACCAAAAAAACTGAGCCATATGCAGGTAAAGATAAACAAGCCAAGAGTGCCGAAGTTTGGCAGTGCCGGAGCCTTCCTGCATGACCATGGTTGTAACACCAGGTTTCTGTGGCACAGCCTCATTCCTGTGGAAAAGGCATCATCTGAAGGCCTGTGATGAGCCAGCAGCTCCCTTCCCCTTCCTGCAGGAAGAAGCCTCCTCAAAACGGGATCTACCAATAGCTGCATCAAAACTGTTTCTGCAGGCTGAGGCTCAATCAATAGACCAAAGGCAGCTCCATTCCACTTCTAGAGGAAGCGCGCCTTCTGGTACTGATGAAAAGCCCGCATGCCCAAACAGGGAGGCATCAAAGTCCCACCAACACACGCTGAAAAACCTGATGAAATGTTAAGCAATTTCATCAATGTTATTAAAATGCAGAAAATTCTCTTGGAAAATTTCACACAGGCTTTCCCATCTCGTTGCACATACTCATGGACTGAGAGACGCCCGAGGAGCAAATGGAGAGAAATGAAGCTTCTTTTCAGTCAGTTGGGACCAAGTCCTAGTCTCTCTGCTTGAAAGACCAGTGGGCTTCAGTGGGAACAGGGCTGGGTCCTTTGAACTTGATCATTCTGTCACTCGTAAGAGAGTTATGGAAGTATATGGTGCAAGATGATGTGCCAGAGAACAAAAGGAGCTGGTGGTCAGATGACAACCCTCCTCGTTATGATGATGGAAAGACTCACAGACATCCATAGACACACGCCTCCGGAGTGTGTCCCTATCCCGTCTCCTATCCTCAAAATTAGCTTGTGCCTTCTGAGGACTTTGCAGAGGAGTCTGTTACTAGGTGAAGGGAAGGAACACAAGCATTTGCTTTTCAAGAAAGAGCCTTCTGAATAAGAAAGTGCTCCCCGGGATAGGAACCTGCCAGCCCAGCCCCACGCTTCTCCTGAATACTGACACAGGATTTCTCTCTTCCTCTTCTGCGGGACCAGGAAACAGCTCCAGAGAAGAGAAGCTGTGCTACTTGAATTATCTGAAAAGGCCCCAGGTGGAGGGCAGGGTGAGAAAGGATTTCTGAGACAAGTTATGCCTACAAGCCGAGGGGAGCGAGCAAGTATCCTCCCACTCTTTTCTCTAGACAGGCTCTCTTTCCAAGTTTTCAGCCAGAGCCTCAGTCCCCAGTGAATCTGCCCAAGAAGGGCCCTGCAGAGTGCTGCCAATCTTCCAGAAAACAGGCTCCGCTCCCGACACGGGCGTCTGTCTGACACCCAGCAGAGAGGAAGGCTCCCAAGTAGGAAAACGCTCCTAACATACTATCTACTAGTTTGGAGCGTGCTCTAATAGTAGATAGCACTGTCTATTTCAAAGCACTTAATGGACGCTAATTAGTCCTCAGGGCATTCCTATGAGGTAGGTAGATAGGTAAGTATTATTTCCTCTGTTTTACATATGAAATAACCTCCTTGGAGATGTTCTGACTTGCTGAAGGCCACCGAATGAGTCACTGAGCTCAGCTCTCAGCAGGTCCTGGCTCACAGACCTGTGCTCAGCCCTCTCAGCCATACCTCTCCTTCCTTCCACAAGCGCAGAGGAACTGTTCATTTCAAACCAGACGGGAGGGAGGAAGGGAGATGGAGGAGGGTGATAACACTGGGGGGAAAAACCAGTCTCTGGGAAAGGAGCTTCCAGAAGAACGACAAAACAGAGCCTTGTATCAACTGAACATGAGATATCAACTGTAGGACAAGGAGAGAGATGAAAAAGATTGTTAAGAGGAGTTTTTGTTGCGTATTCCCTTCAAGCAGCCACTGCTATTTATTGTGATTCACAGCTACTGCTCATGCCAGTTAAAGAGAGTCCTAACTTCTAGCATGGCCACGAGTGCTGAAGAATGCAAGAGGGCTGTAGGCAGGAGTCCTAGATGCACAGAACATGGATGCTTAGCACATGCACCCAAGTTACAAGCCCACACCCACAAAGTTACACTGAGGCGTTGATCCACACTGGAGACCTTTGTGACTTTGATGTGTCCCTGCTTACCAGGCATCTAATGATGGATTTTTCTCTCTCTGTCTCTGGGAAAGAGCAGCACATAGCTTCAGAACAGCTGGAACTCGCAAGACATCAGGTACGACATGACACACACTTCTGCAACCCAACAGCATGCTGTAGCTCCCGCTACTCCTCCTCTTGACCAGCACAGAGCAAGCTGGGGAAGTTACATCCTGGGCTTTCATGGCTTCAAATCTAACACACACAGTTCTCATGCTCCTGCCCACGCCTCTCGGTCACACCTTCTCTTTCAGCCCCCAAAACCCCTGTACTACACATTCCCTGTGACCGCACTGCACCCTTGCGCCTCCTGCTCTTCCTCCCTGACCATGGCTCGGAAGGATCACCCACATTAAGTGGCTGCAGCCCAGAGAGCAAGCACCAACACACATGGATCCGCGTGGAGACGGGCGAGTAACAGCACTGACCACACGTCCTACCTTTCTTACTCTGGACACCCTTGCCAGTGCATTCCTGACACTGAACTACATGACTAAGTGAACTAGAGTCCTTGAGAAAGCGAACGCAGCGTGCCAATCCCCCAGAACGTTCAAAAGTTGTCTGTGCTAAAAATATTCTTAATTTTTGCTTCTACGGGATTCAAGGACCAATCTCCAGCAGCCATGGGCTACACAGAGCATCACTTATTTTTCAGAGGGAAAAATAACTATGCAGTGCATTATCAATCCTGAATGGTGATGCTTAAGCCCAAGTTTGATGAAGTATACGCGGCGTAACACAGCTGCTTTGCATTTTGATTCCTTTATTTATAGACCGCGGCAAATTAATAACTGAAAAATGTTGTTTCAGGCAAAGTCATGGACACACAATAAAACTATTCATTTCCTCAAAGGTCACTCTAGGAGAAGCATACATTGTTTAGAGGCCTACCAACGACGCTATTGTTCCTGAGAAAAGTGAAAATATATAATGAGCAGTTAGCGCCTGTATCTGCATCGGAGACCCTAGGCTAATTTAAAGTGCAATCTTAAGGCAATCAATCATACTCTAAAATTACTTCATTTTCCAAACTGTTTACACTTTTTAAAGTTCCAAATCCACTTTCTGCTATTTCAACTCACGATTTACAGCTCCAGATTTAGCCTGTCCCTGGCCCACTGCCAACCGCTAGTCATGAGGGAGCTAATGATCTGAACAGATCAGTGTTTTATAATGGAGAAAAAGCGCATGTAAATTTCCAGCATGTCTGCAAGTAATCAAGGCATGCTGACTATAAATGAGGGCGGCCTCGCATTTATTTTAGGAGAAATATCTTAAAGTCCCGCTTTTTATCCGGGCCAACAACAACAGCATCACCACCACCACCAAAAAATAAACCCAGCCAAACTCCACCACGAAATCAACCTGAAAAACTTCGTAAAATACATTTAAAAAAAAAAAAAAAAAAAAAAAAAAGAAATCCCTTTTGAAAAGTTACTCCGAGATTATTCCAAGTGATTCTAAACGAAACCGCTAGGCAAACAATACGTTCAAAGAATAGTACAATAGCTAATTTCCTTCGGTGTTTCTATCTCAACCAGATCGTATCCTTATCGTGGCAAGCTGGAACATTAAACTCTCCAGTTCGTGGAATCAAAACACGAGAGCGCTTCATATTACACCATAGAAAAATGAGCCGTTCCCTACAAACAAGGTCAGATTTCTGAAATGCCAAAGGTCTACGTTTAAACAGAGCTGGGAGGAGGGGAGGCTTTGCCCACTCCACTCTCTAAAAAAGCCAAGGAAGGAGTGGGGGGTGGGACTAGACCAGCAATTTAAATTTGTTTCAATAACCAAAATGGTAGAAGGAGAGCAAGAAGTCTCTTGGGAGGCGATGCTTAATTTAAGTATGATCTTTATTGGTTCATTACTGCGCCACAGCCAAATAATGACTTTGTGATACTGTACAAACAATGCAGCATCCTTGTTTTCTAGTGGAAATAATTACTCTAGTCTCTCATACTCTACAGCCCCCTCCTGCTCCCTGCGCAGGCACTGGGTTGAGGTAGGTTTGGGGCTGGACCAAGAGAAGTTTGAGATTTTTTTACCCCTGTATGGGAAGGCTATACCAAGGAGGAGTATTCTGACCTAAAAGTGGCTTTAAGAATGGAGCTATAAATATTCTTACGTTGTACTTCATGAAATTCAATCCGTCATGATGGATATTTCTGTTATAACTTTATTACATGCCTAAACTCAATTGTATAATTGGATAGGGCCAGAAACAATAAGCCGGCATTGCTTTTGTTACAGCATACTGCAGCTTTAAAACACCTGTAATAGTAAGCCACCACTATCATCTGAAGTTCTGTCACGGAGCAGAACAGAAAAAGAAAAGTTAAAGCTAACTAGCTGGTAAAGAATCTCATTTTGCTTTCTAGAGACTGAATGTCTTTGCCAGTTTTGAGTCCCACCACCACTGCAACCAGGAAAGTCTCCCTCCTTTCTAGGCTGCCTTGAAAGGCACCTCCTCCAAAGAGGTTCTGCTTCTTCACAGCTTTCCAACACAACTGGCAGAGCCACACTGACAATCTCCCTACTTCGAAGTTCAGGGGACACGTCTGCATTGTGGCTGTCAAGACCAGGGGAACAGAGAGCTGGGGCTGGAAGACATGAAGTGACTGGAGACAGCCCTCCCCCCACTTCCAAGTCAGCTGAATGCCTGGTGGGCTGTGAGGTTCAGGGAAAGAGTACTGGCCATCACCGCTGGTGCAGCGGGTTGTGCTGAAAGCCCTGGAAGGAGATAGCTGAAGTCCCTCCTTGCTGTGGAAGCAGTCAAGGAGTATTTTCCTTTATCCCAACGTGGGAAATATTTTCCTACTCATACACACAAAACAATTTACTAACTCCTCCCCGACCTCTCTGCCCTTCTTGCTTCACCACAGTCAAGATCAAAAGTAACCGACCCTTTCTCACTCTTTTTGTACCCCAGGACCTGTTAAGTGAGCGCTGGGAGGCAGAGTATTGATGGACAACCCCTGGATCTGAGGACAGCCTGCTGCCTGGTGGTTTATTTTTTAATTACTGCACTGCTAAGCAACTGCCATCGGGAGCCAGCCCTTGGGAGACCATCACCTGGCCGTAGCGGAGGACAGGGCAGAGGTGAGCAGATGACCCCCTGGTACATGAAGATCCCACAGAGTGCTCTGGGACGGGCTATTCCATCTTCCCCTAAGGGGCAAAAGCAGTACAGTGGGGTGGCCCAGGCGTTCCTTCCCTCCCCCACCTACAGTTACTCAAGAGTCATCCAAATCTCATCCCCACCTACCTTCCAGCAATGCAGAGCTTCACACTTGCTGGAGGCACCTTGCTACAGCATGACCTAAGTTAATATTAAAATGTGGATTACTCCTACTGCTGCATTCACACGGATGGAGATCACTGAGAACCTTCTCGTTCTGGTTGTCTTGCTGCTATTACAGTTTTTTTTTTTAAAAAAACATCTTTTCTTGCCTACTTTTCCTTTTGATCTTTGTAGGTCTCAAGCAATGTATTTTATTACTGCTGATACCTATGTGAAGAACATTCAAGTCTTTAATGAAGAAACTCTTTTGTCCCTGTGGTTTTGTAAGTGTCAGAGCTCAGCAACACGCACAGTTGTGTGTAAACACACATGCACGCACATGTCTACTCACGCACACACAGTAACTTACTGTAACATGATTAAAACCCTTACTGTCTCAAGTTCTCATCTCTCAGACACTGTGACATCACAAATTGGAGAAGTAGTTGAAAATAGGTAAGACTTCAATTTTTTGGGTCGAAGAACAAGAGGAAGAATCCCCCCTCCCTTCTCTTTCAATATACCTCAATAGGCAAAAATGGAGGAACAAACAGATTGTGGGTGGAAGAGGCAGGTCAACTCAAGCTCAGCAAAACTTTATAAAAGATAAAACCCAAGCACAAATAAAAAGAGGAGATATAAATAGGTGATGTGAAAAATTCTTGAGAACAAAAAAAGCATTTGATATCATTGGGGTCAGTGTCACAGGGTGGCTATTAACTGGCATAAACATTCATTTTCAGTCCCACTGAGTCACCCAGAAAAGCTGGCTCTCAAATAATGAGGCTGATGGAGCCTGAGATCCAGCTCTACTTTTCTTTCCTTCAGCTTGCAACTGCTGTACAATTACAATACACAACGTCAGGATACAATAAACAGAACTGAAAAAGGAAAGAAAACAATTGCACCCCCCCCAAGTCAGGTTCAGTGCTTTTGCCTATTAAAGTAACCAAATATGTTTCTCTCTGAAATCAAAGCCAAAAGGCAATATGCCAGGCACAGTTAACAGATAAATCAATGCTCCTGAAGGGTGGGCTTTTCTGGGTTTTTTTTTGTTTTTGGGGGGGGGGGAGGGGAGGTTACTGCCCGACGACAGTCTTGCAGCACGCAAACACAACACCCACCACACATCTTGTCAATCTCCTCTCATGAAACGGGAAAAGAAACATGAATACTTTTGAAGATCTAGACGCTGTTTGGAAAAACTCTGTGTTCTAACCTCCCTGTCAAAGGTCATGGTCTTCATAACCATGAAGTCTGCAGCTATTGTAAAAGCCCACTACATATAACATGTAATTGCAGTTAATTTATCACTAAGGTCATTGTATACTGGCTGGGAGTTTGTAAACAAGAATGAATCACCAGGTTTCATTTCTGTGTCCCTTTCAAACTGGAAGACCTAACAGTTTCCTGTTCCAACATACAAAATAGTATTGCTTCTATAAACCTACTCATGTCTCCTTGCCAGCAGTTTCCATTTAATTAAACTGACAGCAAAACAGGGCCCTTGCTAATGTGATCCAGACCAGTTTGCCTTCAATGTAAATTCTCAGGCATGAAATTACATCTGAAACAGACACAATAATCCCTCTATATCTTAGTCATAAGTTTAATCTATACTAAAATAACATTTTCTTTGTGTATATTGAAGTCTGTTTTAGAATTCAGCGATCTTTTCTTCTTTACTCAGTTGAAGTTCAGGGAATTATTCAACTCCCATTCACCTTACAGTCAATTCAGAATTTTCTCCTTGCCTGTAATTTATACATTCATTGTTGGTTTCTAGGTCATGGGTAGCAAAATGATCTTGCATTGAGAAACCAGATTTGGGACCTACTTCAAACTTTCACTTGCTGGAAATGAAATAGGTTGGTAGCACTATAAAACTCGTTCGCAGCTGCTGAAAGCAATCTAACTCGCTTAAGTCAAGGGCCGGATCTTTCACACAGATCCTCAGGGCAACTTGATGTAAGGAAGAAAAGCCCTGAGATTTATAAGCGCCTTCAAGAAAAGGAAGGTGAGGCCATTTGCTTGTTTAGTGACCCGTAAACATTTCCCTCTCCTCTAGCCATTCTCCCTACTCAACCGATCCACGGATCCCTGCAACGCCCAGGAAGAACGGAATACACCGAGGCCTAGTTACTTATTGCACACTTGCTCATGATGAGCAACTCACTCAACTGCAAGGTGCGTTTAGGGCAGGCACAAGTGAGATGGGGATTTGTGAGGGGCACAAAGCATTTTGTTCCTGGCCCACAGGCAGACCCTCCTGCACTGGCAACAGGACAAGCCCGGGACTATTACAGCCCTCCTGCAATTCAAGCCCATGATACCAGAGGGCTCTGAAGAACAGGGAGGGACAGTATCCAGAGGGAGAAAAAAAGGCACAATCTGTCCCACTCCAAGTTCAGTGGAAATTATCATCGAATCACACACTGATTTGGGTTGGAAGCCCATCCAGTTCCACCTCCCGCCATGGGCAGGGACACCCTCCACCAGTCCAGGGTGCCCAAAGCCCCATCCAAGCTGGCCTTGAACCCTGCTGGGAATCCAGGGGCAGCCACAGCTTCTCTGGGCAGCCAGTGCCAGGGCCTCACTGCTGTCATGGTGAGGAATTTCTTCTTTTCATAGGATAACAGAACCTCAAGGTAGAGGAATATCTTCCCAATATCTAATCCAAACCTCCCCTCCTTTAGCTTAATACCCTTACCCCTTGTCCTGTCACTGTGTGCCCTTGTAACCAACCAGTCCCTCTCCAGCTTTCCTGTAGGCCACTTCAGGTACTGGAAGGCTGCTGTAAGGTCTCCTTGGAGCCTTCTCTTCTCCAGGCTGACCAACCCCAACTCTCTCAGTTCTGCTTCACAGGAGAGGAGCTCCAGCCCTCCTGTCATCAATTACACAAGGCCTAGCCAGCAACGTGTAATGACACATACCAGGACATTCATTTTGGTGGCAAGATGTTCTGAGCTTCAGAGTGCCTACCAGTGACTGTCACCTCAACATCTTGATCCTGGAAAGGAAAATCCAATCTACTATGTACAAATACACGCCTTCTGGCATCAGCCATGCAGGTAAATGACGTGTTTTAAAAGGAAAGCCTAGAAGCCATTCTGAAGACACATTTTGGGTGAAGCTTTAGCCCCACAAGTCTTCACAAAAAGCTGTATAGGTGAGTTCAGATATAGGCACCTGAAGATCTTGTCTTCTGGCCAAAGTGACAGAGGAGGTGGCATATGAGAAAGAGATGCAAAGAAACTTGTAAAAAAAGGATCAGAAGGACAGCCTGCATTGAGAGCACGTTATCCTCATGAGGCCTGGCCATCTCACACTGCCAACATCAAAAACTACTTCCGCTGAGGTGAGTAATTCTTGTTTACGTTCTTGCGCTCTTTGTGATCACCAAGGAAAGCATCTGTCAGGACAGAACCTGTAAGATGCCATTATCACTATGAGCTTGAAGACAGGGGTAGCAGTGGCATGGATTTACTGCAGGTCTGTTGCTGGTACCATGCCTCCCTCTGTATATTAGGTTGAGGTATCAAAACAGTTCCTGCACCAAACAAGACTGAGGATTTGTCCTGGTAAAAATCTGAATCACAGCGCACATTCTAGGCTTCTACTCACCCAACCAAACATTTGCAAAACTTCAGTCCCATGTCCAACTAAAAGTACCTGCTGCACAAGAAATGCCACCTGAGCAACTCAGAAATTCACTGCACGCCCAGTGAGATATGAACGATGCTTTCAGACAAAGGCACTCAAACCATTTTCCAGAGCCTGCCACAATCTTCCTCTTGAAGTAACTTTCATGGCCTTGTTTTCCCAAAAAGCAGAAAGCTAAGCGCCTCTCTATGAAAACCAGCCATATGCTAAGTAGCCTGGCCTTAAGACAATGGTCAGTCATTAGCACAATCAGAAGTCTTCACAGGTCCTTCCAGGAACCATGGTTCTGCTGCACCATTCATGAAGGTCTCTTGTTTTGGAAGAAACACCCAACAGGTATTCTCCAGGTAAAAAGTACGTCAACCTTTCCTTACTGTTACAGTGACTTTGTCTGCAAGGTGATGAGGGAAAAATGGTCTTAATACAGACCAGCAGCCTTTCTTCGCCTCTGCCTGGTAAGAGTCGGGTCCCTGTACTTCCCCAAGCTGACAGAAGTGGCAAGAAGGTACTGCTTTGTGTGAACAACTGGCCAGGAACAAGGGGATGACTTTTCCTAGTAACTTACATGGACTTACCTGTGCCTGATCAGTTAAAAACATCTCAACAAGGCACTGAAACTACCAATGGTCCGTTCATGCAAATATGCTGAGTTCATGCTGTTGACCATGTGAATTGCTATCCATTCCAACCCTCACCCTTTTGTGATTCTGTGATAAATTGGTACTGACTGCCCAGAACCCAAGGGGGATGCTCATCCCAGAGGTTCTGTTCCTGTTGAGATATGTAACAGCCAAGTAAGAAAACCTAAACATCTCCTTCAAAGTTTTTTCACAAAGGCACAACAGGATCTGACTCTCCTGCCACTCACATTGAAGCAAGGTTTGGTACTGAGCATCACAGCAGCAAGTCTAAGGCCGTGGTACAACACCGTATACAGATCACAAAGAAACACCCCTTCAAGCTCTCCCTCCTGGAAGGCTTCCCTACATGGGGAGTGGAGCAGGCAGCTCACAGGGTTCAACACCTCCCAAGGAGCAAGCCCCGTGGCTTCCTTCAGCCTGACCAGTCCACTAAAATTCCAGAAGCCTCCCCCACACAGCACTACAGGATCTGATCTTTGATGTTTTACAATAGCACAAAGACAACATATAAAATGCATTCAAGAAACACTATGGGAAACGCGCCAGCATTTTAAGGAACGCTCCCTTTGGACACGAAGCCTTTTTTAGCCAAACCACTATGATTTTGTTCTAGTGACTCATTGGAATGGATTCTGGATTAAGGTTTAAAAGACAGGATATTTTCTCTTCTGCTCCTGGGTTCACCTCAAGACGTGTGAATGAAAATAAAGCAGTAAGAATATTAGTCTGGACTTACGTTCACCAACAGACACTAAATAGGGATCTACTAAATTTGTAAACCTTAGATGAAGTTTCATATATATAATTCTCAAAATGCAATTCCTCCTGAAGTGGGGCTGGGCAAGGATCATAAAGCTATAAAAAGACACTTTGTCCCTAAAGACTGCAAGAAGCTAATCATTAGCCACCCCTTTATAGTGTTTACCTTTTTATTATTATGATATTTTTCCTTTGGGGGGACCCACTCCTTATTTCTACCATATGGGTACCAAAAAAAGAGATCTGTTGCCTTTAAGCAGTGTTTTTAAAGACGAAAGACATTCATGGAATTAAAAACAAACAGGCAAACAAAGCTCACATAAATCTGGGCTGGGCTACCGTTGGGCATCTGGAATGGCACACTACTTCTTCGGAAAATTTTTCTTCCAGTTTCTTTTTTTTTTTTTTCTCATACAAATGACAGTAAAATATGTACCCAGCAGCAAACTGAGAGAGAGAACTAAATTTAAAAACGCATTTTCAGACCTCTCTTTCATCATTTTTTTCCCCTTCCTTTCTTTCTAACTTCTCTTTTCCAAGGTGAGAGGGGAGGAGGCAGCTTGTACCCGATGTTTTGAAGTACTGTAAGTTCTTTTGCCTTTTAACAGAAATATGTAAACAAGGTGTATGACTGTAGGGTAATGTTCTAGTCACAAAGCATTCAAGAGCCAGAGTGAAGCTATTTAAAGAATGGAGTATTCAATTCCTGAGGCCAGATGCTAGTATAAATATGAAACTATGTTCACTCTGCAGATTAAATTATTTTTAGTTTCTGCATTTGAACTGCCAAAATTATTTGGGTTTTTTCTTTTTCTTTTTTTTTTTTACTGTACCACAGAACTTATGGGGCGGCAGCTTTATGTATCTGAGGAGAGGATGAAAAAACACAAACATAAAAGGACTTCTTCAGCTATTTCCTCTGTGCACCAAAACTAGAAGCGTGTAGTGACACACACTGTCACAAGTAAGGGTCATTGAGGGAGTAAAGAAAACTAAAAATAAAAGATGGAGCTGAAACCTTTGAGATTCTTGAAATAGATTTTTATAGTACCTTATCATTTAATTTTCAACCCACAAAGCTTTTAATCTGGAAATACTTAGTGTGAAAGAAAAGTGGAGGCTGTGGTTTTAAAATAATTAGAGAGAGCACACATGCATTGAGGCTGCATTACATGCCGTCTGCCGGGTCTGCCATGGGAGTGCAGACAGACACTGCTAAGAATATCACGTTAAAGCTACCAGTAATTAACTAAAACCAACTAATCAATAGTCCCACAACCCTGTCATCGTAAAAACGTGTGTGAATCCAAGACAGAAAGACAATGAAGTAAACTGGGGGTGAGTGAAGCAAATACAGGCTCAGTGACCGGCTGGGTAGGGACCTATTGTCAACTCATGCTACAGCCTGAAGTCACTAGGAGGCTGACAAGGAGCCCCCTTGCTGATGACTATTTCACCACTGTTGTTCTTTTGGTCCTGAAATTATCTTCTCTTTGCTCATCAACTGGCAAGGATGGCAGGTCCTTATCTGCTGACATTGGGAGTTAGGTCTACCAAGACAGGAAAAGCACAACAGGAACTGCATGGAGGGGTATCAACCAAGCTGCAGACCCTTCCCTCCATGAATACCACAAATGCCCTGGAAGGGCTGGATGTACAGCCAGGAACGTAAATCCATGAGGATGGGCAGAAAGACCGCAGCTCAGTCAGTGGAGAGACCTCCTGCAACACTAAGGAATGTGGAATTACTGAGCAGACTCGCTCTGCATTGAACATGCATATTTTGCTGATGACTTACAAGGACGAGGCCAGTAACGCCATACAGCTGGCTGGGGGGAAGGTGCTAGGAGAGGAAGGGGTCCTGCGGCTCCAGGGCTATAACCCATCTAATATTGAGATGTGTGAACCGACATGAAGTACCTGCGGAGCCTCTGTGGCCACCCCACTTCAGGAAGGCAGGGCACACCATACTCAATTACAAATGGGTGACATGCAACACACTGAAAGCTGAACATGCTCCTGAATATCGCAGCAGGTTCAGCCCCAGTTCCTAATTAACTGTTTTTATCAGGCCTGGATCTGGTATTGCAACAGCAAAGCCTCCTTTTGGTGGGCTGGGTGACAACCCCAGCCTTCCCCAGGTATTTACTACAGGCTTTTAGAAGGCATTAGCCTGCGCTCTAAAGAAACCTGGGACCAGGACATCTGGACTTGGGTTGGTTTGTTCCTCAGTAATACATAGTGGGGGGTAAGAGAGTGATGCAGCTGTGGCTAAAATGTTGAGGAACACAGCAGCTACTCTGGCGTCCTTTACTTACCCATCATCCACCAGCCTTGTGCATGGGAGTGGAACAGGTCAGAGGAGGACGATGAGAGAGAGTGTTTCACACTTTTTTCCTTAAATTAGGTTTTCAATTTGCTATAGGATCCTTGAATTGTACAACATGCAGGGATCTATTCTGCTCATGACGTGCATGCGTAACTCCCCTCAGCACTAATGGGAATGACGAACGCGTTGTCAGAGGAGAGTCGCCCCCTAAAAATGCAGGAGTGTGGACAAGGCTGTAAATATATCTCAAGGTTCCGGTAACATTAGAAACCAGCCTAGTGCCTTTCTCATGGTTTATTATGATATCACCCAATCCCCCAATGTATTTATAGCCTTGTAATTCACAATTATTCTGGGTCCATAAATGTTTTTGGCATCTGAATGTAGAACTGATACTATTATTTCACGTATTATGGTACCGTCCGTGAATGTGAAATTTATTCCAGCAGAGACTCCTGGAGTTCATTCATCAGATATTTTATGCTACTGTTCTTTTAATGATTCATTTATCCTTAGTAAGATTTGTATTCTGAAGTGTGGCGTCTCCAGCCGACAGCACAATGCTCCGCTGAATTATCTTTTTCTTTCACAGCATAACAAAGTAGAGCACAGTCAAATTGAAGATGGCCTTTAGTACGCTGTCAGAACAATACTGCTTACCAAGCATATCCAGGCGCATTTCTCAAACCACCATGTAATGGCCTGGCTGCCAACATACTCATAAAGTCATTAACCGGCATCTTAAAATGAGGGTGTGATACATGTATTTAGATGTTTAGGAAAATCAAATGTGTGCTCTTCTAGGAGCTTATTTTGAGTTTTAGCTTCTGCATACATCAATTACGCAGCGGTGCGCAAACGCAGAAATTCACCTTGATTTTTCATGAGCTGCTGAAACAACACACATTATTACCTAGCACCGGCAAAAGCTTCTTCACGGCATCATGCATCCATCCTCCGCTACGTAACAGAGTGGGAGAGACCCAAGCTGAAGGTGCACAGTGTTGAGGGTTCATTTTTACCGGCAGACTGTTATTAACAGTAAAATGAAGGAGGGGCTTACTTAACATGGAGCAGATGTTACTAAATGAAGTAAATAAAGGTTATGCCACAACAAAACATACAATTTAGATGTCACATTGTTTCATCACACACTTTCTCTCTGACCCACTTCCCCAAAACAGGTTTAACCCCTTCCTTCCCACCTATCAGCAGTCACCGCACGCAAGGATCACCAAGCCAGCAACGAGAAGCAGGAACCAAAGTAACCAAAAGAGATTAAGCAGTCACCATAGCGACTTATTGAGAGTCTTAAAACTCAGTTAACACAGGCAAGAATGCCAGAGCCAGGGTCCTCTCCTGTGTAGCCTCTCTTGATGCTCACCAACAGCGATGCACAGTGCTGTGTGAGATCCCTGGGCTGCCCACGTTCAGCCAGCCACTCAGTCACTGGAGCCAAGCCCCTTCCCTCACCCCATTAACACCTTCCTTCTCCTTCTAGCCAGCCCATCTCCTACCTTCCCATGCCTACCCATGCAAAGCTGAGGGCCCATCACCTCCTATTGCTGAGGTCCCCACAGCCATTTGCTGGCATGACAGTTCCACCCAGCTTGGGGGGCAGCCCAGCTTTTGACACCTCTGTCCTACCAAATAACTCTGTGAAGAGAAGGAGGGAAAAAAAGCAAGTCTCTTCCTTCAATCACAGATGCACAAAGGATGCTTCCTCTGACCAACCCCAAAGCAGCAGATGACGAATATTCATCCTTCTTGTGATGGTCTATCTCAGAGAAGAAGCACCAGCCTTTCTGCAACACAGCAGTCAGGTCCAGACTAAGCTATTTACAGAGATGGCTGATGCCCGGGCGGGCACATTGCAGCGTGCCTGTAAACAGAAGGCATGCTGCGACTTTCTGGGCATGCGACTACTGAAGGGGCACCTCAGAAGAGCGACTTGGGAGATGCTGAATAAGCTGGGTCTGGCTTTTCTCCTCCCCCTCCTGAAGGAAACTGGTACTCAGATCTGTCTGTACTGTCCAAAGCACCCGCAGAAGAGCCTGAGCATCTCAGCACGGCAGCACAGGTCGCAGGCCAGAATGATTCACGAGCTGGTATGAAGACAGCTTCAACTTGATTAACTGAGCTCTCAGAGGTGCCCACAGGACTCCAAGTCCCGGGCTGCGGCAGTACAGAATTACAGTGCAGGAAAGCAGCCGTGCAGGAGAAAGAGGACATCTTCAGGGCCCACCTAACTGTACCACAATGTTATACAGGTGCTCAGTTATATAGGTATACCTAACGTTGTATCACAACCTTATATAGGTGCTCAGTTTACTCATCTCAATACTTGACCAGTTGTTGGTTGGCTACATTGAAAGGACACACTGCAGGGAAAAAGGTGTCCAGTGATCTATGAGGGAGCGAGGGCCCTAAGTCAGCAACCCCAGCACACAGAGGAGACCGCCAATCACCTCCTGTCACGGCACTGGGCAAGGAAAGAGCAGGGATGCAAAACAATAGACGTCCCAAACAGGGTCCCCCTGGGACCCAGAAACAATATGGGCAGGGACGGAAACTAGAGGGAAAGTCGGGGAGGAAAAATAGTACCCTCTAAACCCAAAAGTTAAAAAGGGAAAATAAAGAGAAAAGGAGATATTGGGATACAGTCACATTCCAAGCACAGCAGTGCTGTGCCAGGAGACACACGTTTGCAGTTGCTGGAACAAAACCTCATGGTCAGTAAGAATTAAAGGCAAGATCCAACAGTGACTGGAAGGGAAAAAATCCTGGAGAGCAGACACATGTGGGTTATTACACAGCCTGGCAAGGTCAATCTCAGTGCTAAAACCAGACAAAAATATATAAAAAAAGCCGTCAAACACTTTTAAAGGGACACTGTCCTGCCCTGGCCGCTCTGACACCGTCTCCGAACAGCCCTTAACTTTTTATCTACTTATTTTGCAATTACATAGGCTACTCCTGCTCAAGCAGAACTCTCACTGATGGTGCAGACTGATGCAACTTCAGCTTTAGGAGAACGTGGGGCAAATTCCCTCTAGCTTTACAAGCCAATAAAAGTTTAACTCTTCCTCCTCCGCTGTTTTTTTTGCGGCGGTGATTCTTTCCCCGACATTTTGGCGTAGGCCAGAATTGCAATTGCAACTGGCTCTGCTCTACGCCAACGACAAAGTGCCCTGTCATACCAGTACATAATTGAAAACGCTGACACAGTGACAACAGCTATCAGCACAGTTCTGATAATCAGGTTGGCTTGCTCCTGCTGCAGGGGCTGGCTGGGGGGTGGGGAACCAGCACTGTGATTCCGGGGCTACCTAGAGAGAAGTTACGTGGGGTTTTGTTTACATTTCTTGGCAGACTTTCTGCATTTCAAAGAATAAAATACCCACCTCCTCAATTCCTGGGGTGACGCTACCACCCCCTTATATGAGAGCTCAAAGGCAGGTCAAAGTTTGAGAAGAAATCCAAATTTTCTCTCTTTGGTAAGGCAGGCTTGAAGTTTGAGGTGCATGCTATTAAAGTGCCTTTCAAGAGCCACAAATAGATGAGGCTTAACAGAATGTGAAGGTGAACACAAGGCTCCCATAGGCAGTGCTGCATACTAAAATGTTTTTGTCACCCCCACCCGCTTCCTCTGTAATGAAGTAGGCTGTCCCCTGAGAGAAGAAATTAACGGTGCTTAAATCATCCCAGCAGTACTAGGGCAAGGACCAGGTGGCTACAGACAACCTCCCAAGGACCCCGTCAACCTCTTCCCAGGGAGGCTGGGGAAGGTGCAGAAGAGTGCAGCAGCAGCTCAAGAGGGGGTGGGGGGGCCAAAGTGCTGCAGCAGTGCTGGCATGTGCTAGGAGCTGCACAACGCAGAAGAAACCATGGGGACATGGTCCTTTCCTCCCTCCCAAGGGAGCCGTCTCCATTCAGGCTCCAAGGAGCACAACAGACAAGTCATGTAATAGCCTAATCTATGGCAAGAGAGCTGTTATCAGTCGGGCTGGTTAAAATGAGTTAGAGAGGTCACTCTGACCCACGAGACAAAAAAACCCAACCAACACGCAGTGCACATAGGCAGAGAGGGGAAAATGGGATAATGGGACATTTACAGAAGCTTTATCAAGATCAAAATGTCATTCAGCTAGGGCAATGGGGACAGGAAGGCACAAGGAAGAGGTGAAGAGTACAGACAAACAGAGAAGAAGGGGAGGGGAAGACAGTCAAAGGCATGACTTAGGCACAAAGCATCCGAAGTAGCTGTACTCTGAAGACCTAACAATTAGTTGGTCAGAAAATTGTTGCACTGATTTGAGCCAGGCGAGCCTGAACTCAGGAGCACGCGACAAGCAACGAGAAAAGGAGAGTGGGCATCGGTTCAGGAGTCACCGCAAGCGTCTGAGCACGCCACAGCGGCAGATTATCAGTTCCGATAATATTACAGCTTGACTACGTTACGACTTGATAACCTTCATCTGGAGATGTCATGCCTGTGGCAAGGCCACCGGTAAGTGAAATCAGGGGGGCCACGCAACAGCCCAGCACCTGTCTGAGCCAGGTACAGCAGCTTCCTGAGCACCGAGGGGTCATCCTCACTCTGCTGCTCCTTCCAAACTCACTCCACTCCGCTGCCACTTTATATGGAAACATAAGATCCGACATGGAGCTGGGATCTCTTTATCACTGCCTATGATTATCTGAAAGGAGGGTGTAGAGAGGTGGGAGATGGTCCCTTGACCCAAGGAACATGTGATAGGACAAGGGGAAATGGCCTCAAGCTGTGTCAGGGCAGGTTCATATCAGACACTAGGAAAAAGTTCTTCACTGGAAGAGTTGTCAGAGCCTGGAACAGGCTGCCCAGGGAGGGGGCTGAGTAACCAACCCTGGATGTGTTTAACAGATGGGTAGATGAGGTACTTAGGAATATAGTTTAGCATAGGACAGATACGGTTGGACTTGATCTCAAAGGTCTTTTCCAACCCAGTCATTCTGTGATTCTCCCGGATGCAAATCACGAGACTGGTAAAGGAGAGAAAGGCAGGAGAGAGAGCCAGTCCTGCAGCATCCAAACCAGCAAGGTTTACTGGGGGGCTGGAAAGAGCGAAGTGGAAAACAACTGCTGGAAGGCCACCTATGGAGCAGTAAGGGGCAACTGCTAAAATATAAGCCTCAGCTAGTAGCAATACTTGATTTTCCTGGATTTCACCAACATCACCAATGCACACTCTACACTCCAAAACACACGGCTTCATGTAAGGAAAGACAGGATCAATTGATAAATTCTCTTTGGGTTCCCTCTCACCAGACCCAAAGAAACAAACAATAAACTGCAGCATCCTCCCACCCTTCAACTACACACCAGAACTTGCTCGTCCCCCATCTCTAATGCCATCCTTGCAGGCACAGGAGTGCCCACAGCACAGCAGCCTCACCCACCAATTTTGGCATGATAAAGGCTGATGTACTGGTAAGACAAGCAGCAGTGACAGTTTGGGGACCAAACCCAGAGCTCTGCTGTGACACTCATGAGCCAGAGGAGTGGCAATTGCCCAGCCGGCACAGCAGCAGCTCCCAACCTCTCTGACCTGGCACAGCACTCATTCGTGCCTCGGCTGAACTGAGGTAGCACTGCAGCCCAGCAGAACCCAAACCAAATGTAGCTAGCGAGAGCTAAATTCAGTCATTCCCCCCCCAGCCTCTCCTCTCAATTTCAGCTCTGACTCCTCTATCTTTTATTTCTTTTTCTAAAGACACATTTAGAGATGAAACCATTCATAACTGCCTATCCACAGACAGTTTGTGGCAGCATAATTGACAATGAGTCTGCTGCAAAAATGAAAATGCTGTTTTAATAACCTTGGCCTAAAATACATTCTGTTGTATGCCTCAAAGGGTTTCAATAAAAAGTCAACCTGTAAAGACATATTTTCTTGGCTTAAACAACAATCCAAAGCATGTAAATGTAGTCCAACTATAATGACATATTTATAGGCCAATAAAGCTTACACTGCAGCTTTCATACTTCACTTAAAGGAAGTCTGTAAGCAGCAGTGTTATATAAAATAATTTGAATTTCTCTCCCCCCACCCCCCCTAAACTATAGCCCAAGGAATACAAATATGCAACTTTGCTGTATTTAACCCACAGCATTTTACATTGCTCAGTCCCTAAAAGTTTTGCAAAATGAAATAATTCCTCATTTGGCAACTTCTCCCTGGTTTACCAAATATGGGTGCACAAGTCCATTTATTACTGAGAAAAATCCCCTAAATAATTCTAAAGACAAAAAATAAATAACTAGTGGCTTTACTAGTGAATGATTTAATCAGACCAATTCTTCTGGAAAAACAGGTTCTCGTGTTCATTATGAATAATACATTCCTGAGCAACTCTATTTTTATATGCTGCATTGTTGTTATTCCTTTCCTCCCCCTCCCCCCAACATTAGAAAGAAATATTCAGAAAGCCATAAATAGTCTTAAGACATAAACTGCTAGCATTCAATATTGACATATTTGTAGAAAGGCACAGAATGTGTAACGTAAATACCTCAGGAGACAAAAGAAATAATTCTTAAAAATAGTTTTTCAGGCTGAAATCTTGAAGCTCACACAAAAAAATGTACCATTGCTAGATCTTTTATTTAATACAGTCCTAAGGAAAAGTTCTGCATAATTCACTAGTGATAAAAACAATGGCATTTTACAGGAGGGGGAGCCCCCAATGCAGTTTCTGCAGAAAATAGAAGCAAAGAGAAGAGAGAAAAAAGATAAAAGAAGAAAAAAAAAAAGAGACAAGAGGGGGAAAAAAAGGAGAAAGAAGATGGAAAAAACCTCAACAAAAAAAGGAGACAGAACTTCTGAATTTGTATTAGGGTCAACTTTTAATTGTAGGTGCATGGTTTCTCCAGGTTGTGGATTAACCAGGTGCTGCCTTACTTTTGGCAAGGCGAATGCCACAGAGCACAGGGTATATAGGCTGCTCACTTGGCCCTGTCATTGTTTAAGGCTGCCCTGCTCCCAACAGTGATGTGTTTAAGTGTGTTTGCACAGTGCCACCTCTGTGGTTCTCCATCAGCCATGTTTTCATTTCATCCAGGTTATTCCACCCTTCACCACTCCTGGGGAGCAAGTGAAAACCCATCTTGTTTCTTCTATAACATTGGGGCACAAGTAGACTTGTGCATGGCCAGCCAGACTAGCACAAGAAGAGATTTCTTCCCTTCAAATTCAAGTGGTGGGAAGCAGGGGATGCACTGACAATCACCCTCTCTGTTTGGGCTAATCAACCTTGCACATATAGCTGCGTCGATGCTCTCGCCCGAGGGACCTTTACATGAGAGCACACCACGCTGCCTCACCGCTTACAGCCCTCAGTTAAGAGGAAAAACCACCCTATCCCACTGTGCTGGAGGCCTACTGCATAAGTTACTGCTAGTACATCTTTGATCGCCGTGGCTAAGAGTCATTCTGTTGGCAAGATGCTGAGTATTGGCAGAGGTCTGTGGACAAATACCCGAACAGGCACTAAAGCCAACACTTTGAGGCAGAGAAGATACAACACCAGCAGCTCAAATCTCTGCACCTTGGACACCGCACACTACGCTAACACCTTTGCCCACCACTCGGGCACGATGTCAACCTTGACCAACTGCTCAGAGTGAGAGAAGTAAATCTTATTCACCTGGCAGGCATTAAGCCTCCACCCCATAGCTAAGCCAAACAACGGAGCTCAAGGGTTGCCTACAGACCTCAACCAAATTGGGCTGTGTCACAAGCAACGAAGACCACCATCCTGAGTTTAAGCATAGTTTGCTTTCTGCATCTGCGAGAAAGTCATGGGTTTTTTCAAAGAGTGAAAAGTAATCTTAGTACTGGATTCCAGGAATTTCTTTGACTGCCTTTCATAGGTGAGATCCACTGTCTGTGTCAGGAAGCCTAACCAGCTATAGGTTTTCTTAAACCTTTGGTTTCACTCCCAGCAACCAGTCACGACAAAGAAAAGAGGTGATCATAACCAAACATTAACCAAAATAGCCTTTTCTACTGGAGAGGAAAAAACCGACCCCACAATCGAGCCAGAGCCACCGACTGAAAACGAGCAACATCAGAATGTGGGTTATCAAAATTATACCATATAGCCTGCATTCCGTAAGTGCTTTCAGTATAACCCCCTCTTTCAAAAGTTTCAGGCTTAAAGATAATTTTCCTTTGGCTCCTAGAGTGGATAACAGTAATTTCATAACTTACCACAAGGGTTTTTTTTGTTTGTTAAAAACAAAAACATGAAAACATTCACACACAAAAGTTCTGTCTGAAAAACATTAAGATTCTTTTGACACAACAAACAAATGCAAATAAATGTAGTGAGTAAAGAAGATGCCAGGGCAATAGCAGAGAAAATTGTTGCATGTAATTATGAACCAGAAGAAACCACACACAAACACAAAGAAAAAGAGAAGTTGCATGGGTTTTTTTCCTCCCCCCAAAGATGTAATGAAAAAAATCAGATCAACTTCCAATTGTCCTTTAATCTTCCAACCTATGTATTGAACAGTGAAATATGAGATTGACAAAAATCACTTCACCCTTTGATAAGATCAGAACAAAGGAGATGCAGAAGATAAATCCTCCAAGACACCATGTTCTGCTTAGTGCAACCTGGTTTCAATGCCAAGAGATTCATGCCATTGTAAAACCCAACTTGGCCCCGTGTCTCCTGGTCACATAAATACAAAAGCATATCCTTGCATGCATCAGCCTTAACTTTTAATTTCTTACCTTTCCACCCATTATGACCTAAATTTGATGCCCTTCAGGCTTGGAACATTTATTAAAAGCTTAACACAACAAAGAAACATCGCTGGGATGCACTTCAAAATGCCACCTATGACAGCCATTATGAATGCAAGGCCCTAATACCACCAACAGGCATGTTCACCAAAGGATGCTCATCTCCCTTGGGCCCTGGTCCCCCACCACAGATCTGCAATGAGTAAGTTAGTGTCTGTGAGGTACCAAAGCAGCCCCAGAGCTGCCATCCTGCCTGCAGCCATGCAAGGAAGCAGTGCTACCATCTCCTGTAGTAACAAGACGCACTTGGAAACACTATAGAAAGCTATAGCAGGGGTATCTTATTCCTCTACCAAACAAGATACAAAGCTCACCTCAGGGACACAGGACAAACACCAAAAGCAGGTGACAATCCTACACTTTGGGAATACAGGATGTCAGAAGGGAAAGGCCTTTGGCTCAATCCTGCCCATCAGACACAACCTTGGGAGATGTCTTAGGCCTACAACACACAGCTCTGAGCTGATGCCCAGGGCTGCAGAACCCTTAGCAATTACTGGTGTGTGCATTTTCAGGGTTTCAGACTAGTGCTCAGGGACATGTCTATGGAGAAGTTACCTCACAGAGTTATCCAGCACCAATCTTAAAGGAGTCTGTGATGAGATCACCACCACCCATCCCACTCAGGTATCTCATCGCCACACCTCCACCCCAGATACAGACATACCTTTGGGAATCAGCAATGGCTCAGCAGGATTGGGCTCATCCACCTACACTCACCCATGGGAGAAAGTAAAGGATACTCACCAAGGTCAGCCTTTTCCTTCAGGATGTCTTTGAAGTTCAAGCCGCTGTTGAGCGTGGATTGTCTGTATCTCATCAAGGCCTCCTTCTGCCCATTCTTCCCCACATCCATCGGCTTGACGGGCTCAGCCCGGAAGCCACACTTCCACTTGGAGAAGTCGGACTGCGCCCATTTTGCCAAGTCCTCGAGCTTCACGGTAACTTTCTCTGAAACAGCGATAACTTCATCCTGCAAGGAGCGGTCAAAGGAGAACGCAACGCGTTAATGCAGGGCTCCACGACTGACTGATAAACCCCCAGCATCGCCCCTCTTCCCCCCGCCCCAGCCATTGGGGAGGAAAAACAACACCCCAGCCCCATCTCGCTGTCGGCAGATTGATTTGTCTGTAATACAGACGAGCTGGTACTTCATTTATTCCTCCTGTTGCCTAAGTGGAAATATTAGTTGTTTGCTTGAAACAAAAACACACGTGATCTAAAGACCATTTCTAGGACCAGGGCAATGATCCTAAAAGACATTCGAAGTGGAGGTTGCCAAATCACATTCTATAACCCAAAGCCTCGAGGGAAAGTTTGTTTTTTAGGTGCAATTAGCTGCAAATGTAAAAATTCATGGCTGGATGACTAATGGTTATAGCTAGTCCTGAAATAAATGGACTAAGTAAATCTCTGATTCTTGGAACTCTGACTCACCAGAAAATTCCTGTGTTTATGGTACATTTTCCCTTGGCTTATGCACAAATATTGAATTTAACTTTTGTCCTAAAAAAATTAAATAAAACCCGTGATGTAATCCCAAAAGAAATACTACATAAATGTTATGTGCTTCCCACCAAAAGCAGCTTGCACATTCTCATGTTTCTTAAAACCTTTTTCAAGATCAGAACTGTAGGGGTTCCCCCCTTAAACATACATTCTAAGAAAAGCACTTAAACTTCGTTTAGCCTCCAGAACATATACTTGAATTAAACAGCTCTAATTGCTGAATTTTATCCTTCCAGGAAACAATCAACTCCTCTCAGTCATGATGAATAAGCAGAATGTATTAGAGCTGACTCCAGTCAGCAAGGGCTCAAAAAAGCCTCAAAAAATAAACAAACATATATATGTATCCAGCGAGATACACTCCATGGTTAGTTTTTTTTTAAAGTTAGAACAGCAGAAATAATTTATATTTTAATGAGAGTTGGCTGCACACCACACCTTGTATACAGCACGTTTCTAGCGCTAAATAAAGTTACAAGTTTTTGAACTAAATAAGCCAGAACCCAATTTTTTTTTCCCTCTCAAATAAACACAAGTATTTGCAAAAGGGAGGAAAAAAAAATCTTTGAGTTATTAAAAAAAGAGAAAAGCACAATTGATTCTTTCTGCATTTGTTTTTTCCCCCTGCAGAACACATTCCTCAGGAAATAAAATACTGCTCGATATGAAGGCGGGGGGGGAGTAGGGGGTAAGAAAAAAAACTGTTTTGTAAGTGGGTACCTTCATTACATTTAGTGCAATAACAAATATTTGGCCAGAAATGAATGGCATGCTTACACGCTAAGCAAGCTTGCAATAAAAACCTTTTCCTTTATCGTCCCATGGCATAAGAGCCTCTGCTGAACAACAAACAATAACGGTCATGTCTTAAATCTCTGTTTATGACAAATGTCAATACTTTCTAAACAAGCGTCGGGTGCTACAAAGTACAATTTCAATGGATGGCTTCACCCAATTTCATTACACCATCCACTCGAAATAAAAAAAGCTGTAGTTGCTATGCCTTTTATAGCTATTACATAGTGATTATTAAATGTCAGGATGGAAAAAAATAATAATAAAAAAAAAATCAGCCTGCCTGCAGACAGTCTCAGCAGTTTCTGGGTGAAGTCCTTTTCTAGGAGGTTGAATACCACCACCAGCTACTACACAATTTCTAATACTTAACACTAGAGAAGTCTATTTTGCAGCAGTTATAAAAAACCTGACTCGGAGATCAGACATGTTTTTGGATAAAATATTATTTTCCAAATAGCTCTCAAGATCAAATGATTATGATTTCAATTACTAGTTTCTTCATATCCTTTCCAAGAACTAGTATGACTAATTTTGGCTAGCATACAAAGTAAGCTGAGCAGACAATTTATTAACCAAAAGAAAAGTACAATCACTATTACATCATCAATGAATAAACTTGTTTTCGAGAATACAACCTTCACACACACGCACATGATGTGTACACAGGAGGAAAAAAAAAAGGGGGTGTGTGTGAAAAAAAACCACAGGAACCTCTACTGTTACCAGGGTCTAAGTGATGCCTCTGCACTTGCTGTCTGTGGCCAGGCTACCACAGAGGGGGAATTGAAGAGGCAGGGGGAGAGGTGGCTTTCAGGGGCAGGGGAGAATACACCCCACTCACACACTTCCTATAGCAGCAGCATAGCCATGGCCATGGAGACACGGAGGATCTGGCACCCCTACACCCAAGTGAGGGGCAAGGAAAGGCCATGGCAAGGCCATGGCGTGCTAACCTCAGCTCATCATAAAATGGCACTGGGGCTTGAAATACACCTGGCATGGTGGAAAGGGGCACCCAGCACAGCACCCCAGGGCAGCTGAGCACACAGCAGACTACACAAGTATGAAACCTAACAGAAACCCAGGCTGTCCCTGCACCACGACTGTGTTTGTGGGCTGATGCCCGCCATGCAGGCAGTGCCAGGCCCCTTGTCAGGGCCAGCCCATCACCCCTGCAGCAGCTGAATCCCCAGGGACACACTGTACCTAACACTCCTGCATCAGCCATGCCCGTAAGGGTGACAGGATGGCACCCAAATCAGGTGGGACTGCCCTAGGAAGGCTGCTGCCCACAGGCCTCATGCCACCACCAAACCATGGCAGCGCCCACCTCACCAGTGTCAGGCCAAGAAGCCTGTCTCACAGCTGCTGCAGCTCCACTGCTGCCAATGCACACGAAAAGAAGCAGGTCACCCAACTATTTCGGCAGCTCTGGGATTTCAATGAGTTTTACCAAGCTTTCACACAGCATTAAGCAACCTTTCCAAGCGCTCGGAACCAAACTAGGAATTGTGGGGGTTTTGGGTTGGGTTTTTTGGGGTGTTTTGTTGTTTGTTTTTTTTTTAACAGCAGGGTCACAAAAGGATCCTTCTTCCTTCTCTTTTTAGAAAAAGAGTGTCTCACAGCTCTGTGTCACAGCAGAATTTGCTTTGGGACCTGCCAGCTGAAGGAAGCCCCCGTCACCATTCCGGCATCAACCACTGCACACCTACTGCCACAGCCCTCCTAGAGAAATTCTTTCAACAACATGACAAAGGAATACAGATGTCGAATAAATAAAAAACAGGTACACGGTGACACATGACTAACAAACCGTTAGAAGATTAAAGTAATCTGCTGTATAACCTTCATGTCATTCATAATTATATCTCTGTGTAAACATAAAAAGCCACCCACGTTTCACATACATACATCTATACGAAAATGAACTCATCGTGTATTACCTATGCTCTAAAGCAATACATTTATGAAGTCTCCAAAGCATGTTTAAGTCTTTAATTGCAATTCCCCCCCCCACCCCGCTCCCGCTATGGCAAGATGAGGTTCACAGGAGGAATCAGCCAGCTTGGATCTGCTTGGGAGTAGGATTTCTCTCAGATGCACCTCTTTTGGGATGCTGACTGATCATCAGCGACACCTCCCAGCTGCAAACTTGCCTTAATCTCGAAATAAGTACTGACTATGAAAAGAGGCCCTTTTTCCTTGTTTCTACTAAAGTGGGTATCTAGTCAGCCTATAATTTTCACACATCTTAAGAGACTCCTGAACAACACACGGTACTTTCACCTATCAAGTGGGAAATGGGGAGGTGGTTAAGAAAGATGGTGATATAAACCCTTCTCATCCCTCTCTAGTTGTTTTTTTTTTTTAAGCATTATCAGATTTGCATTTTCAGAGAAGTCATCTAGGGAGAAGGGGACAGTATCTTCTTGAGAGCCGTTATGCTTAAATATTATGTCACTGTTGTCTAAGCAACCATCACAGCCTCCCAAAAGCACAGAATGCTATATTGCCTGACTCAGCAGATGGTTGAAATACTTACATTCAGGGAAAGAGGTCAGGTAGTTAGAATAGTTTAAAGCAGATAATTATTTTTTTAGAAGAAATATTAACTCTTACAAGGCAGGGAGTCACAGGGCAGAACAGGGAGGTCATACATCTTGATTGCGCAGCCACATGTGGTACGTCATGACTCCTCACTCATTGCCAATAACTAGAAAAGATTTATTTTTCAGAGACACTGAGGCAGCCTTAAAAGAATTACGGCGACTGAGATATCTCAACATTTTGACGTGCTGAGACTGTTTTCACTCCAGTGCTTCCAGAGGTCATTTAAGGAATTCTGGAGGGCACAAGCGAGTCAAACACCTGCTTGGCTGTCTCCTAACATCAAATATGTGGCCTAGAGAGAAACAAGAGATGTACTGTAAAAACTCTTGCCAATAATTACCAGAGACACCGTGTGTCATTTATCTGATCAGTACAATTTGCATTAGAAAACATCTTCAAGCCTTTTTACCAAGGCCTTCGGAACAGTAAATAGCTGGGGATGCATATTTTACAACCCAGTACATTGCCGATGAAAACACATTTATCCACAGGAGCAAAACATACAGCACGACTCTTGTGGGCTGCATTCACCAAGGATAATAGAACTGCATATATCATTTAGGTATAAAGGCCTCTCCTATTTCAGACTTTTTTTTTACATCCCCTATTCTTGGGGTAGATTTTTGGGGGTTTTTTTTGCAATTTAGGTGAAAAGCACCTTCCTGCACCTCACACAACAAGGCAATTCTCCCCCCAGGAACCAAGTTCCCTGCTCTAGACCCCTTTGAGGAGCAGAAGGCCACATTACAGAGATGGAGGAAGGAAGGAGGGAGGGAGCTTATTTTGAATAAGCAACTCTCCTGTAGCAATGCATTTACCTGGGTGGAACTGAGCACTGGGGTCCAGCCCCACAACACTCCCCAGTGACACCAGCATGCAGGACCCTGCAGAGACCACCACTCTCCCACCCTTATCCCACTGGGACAGCCTCGAGAGTGGAAACACACACCCCAGGAGCTCACCTGCTACTGGGAGACTTTAGAAGAGGACAAGGTAGAACCTCTCCTCTGTTAATCCTTCGCTAATTACTTTTAAGGACTGTAATGATCTCATTAAATTCAGGTGACAGGTATTCCCCCAGTCTGCCAGCTATCTCCTCTGCCTCAGCACAGTTGCCCCTAGTTGTCTGAAGCACTGACAAGAAAATGCTAGGTCCCAGCAGGTTCGTCCTGTCTGCCAGGGTCCAAAACTTCCCAGTCTTGCACCTGGGAAGGAATAACAACATGTACCAGTACAGGCTGGGGGAGACCTGCTGGAGACGAGCTCTGCCGAGAAGGACCTGGGGGTCCTGGTGGGTGACAGGGTGGCCATGAGCCAGCAGTGTGCCCTGGAGACCAAGAAGGCCAAGGGGATCCTGGGGGGCATTAAGAGGAGTGTGGCCAGCAGGTCAAAGTAGGTGATCCTCCCCTTCTACTCTGCCCTGGTCAGGCCCCACCTGGAGTATTGTGTCCAGTTCTGGGCTCCCAGGTACTAGAAGGACAGGGTTCTCCTGGAGAGAGTCCAGTGGAGGGCTACAAAGACGATCAAGGGCCTGGAGCATCTCCCCTATGAAGAAAGGCTGAGTGAGCTGGGGCTGTTCAGCCTTGAGGAAAGAAGACTGAGAGGGGATCTGATCAATTTTTATAAATACCTGAAGTGTGGGAGACAGGGGGAAATGGCCAGCCTCTTCTCAGTGGCCTGTGGGGACAGGACAAGGGGCAGTGGGCTCAAGTTGGAGCACAGGGAGCTCCACACCAACATGGGGAAGAACTTATTCCCAGTGAGGGTGAGGGAGCCTTGGGACAGGCTGCCCAGGGGGTGTGGAGTCTCCTTCTCTGGAGATATTCAAGCCCCATCTGGTTGCTTCCCTATGCAACCTGTCCTAGGGACCCTGCTTTGGCAGGGGGTTGGACTCGATCTCTGGAGGGCCCTTCCAACTCCTATGATTCTGTGAAAAGGTCTGTGAAAAACCTGAAGGAAGAGCCAAAGGACAGAGGTGAAGCACATCAAGTCCTGTGGCATTCACTTCTCTTCTCTCAGCAAGCACCTTTTTGCACGTGGGTCGGTCCTTCCATAGTGAGACAGGCGAAATGTCCTGTGGCAGGGCAGTGCCACCATTTTTGTAGGATGCTGTGTGGGATACTGATATGTCTGGGCCATAAGTGGGGTGGAGATGAGTGTACAGAGGGATGGCTGTGAGCAGCCAGACTTGACATTTCTACTGTTAGCCTCCTCTTTCATTTCTGGGGTGGGTTTGGTTTGGGTATTTTTTCCCTCTCCTGCTCTCGAGCTGAGGTTCAAATTGAATTTATATCTGTCATCACAGATAGAAGTTCTGACCAAAGAGAAAATAGGCTTCAGTCAAAATGTTTTCCCGTCAGATAGCTCATGGATCTCGAAGAGTTGTTTTAGCTTAGGCAAGTTGACAAGCAATTCATTCCTAATTTTGCCTACTACAGTTACAGTACGAAAAGCTTTCCTCGTAGATTACATAATTATATTTTTCTTAACAAGGAGTACATTGCATTAGCAGGTTTAAATTATGCAAGCTTATTCTTTTGTCTTTTGTTATATTGTGTTCTATTGTGCTGGTAAAACAATATGTGCTTTAATTAGCAAATATCTGTAAATAATTTACTTGCTTTTCATACAGCAGAACAATGGAGCCAATTTTCACATACATCCACTGAGCATGTCTAGGGGGTTTCTTGCCAGAACCTTCCATTGTTCTGTATCTGTATCAATCTGCCCATCATTAGCGGCAAACGTTCAACAACCAGGGAAGAAATTAAAAGTTCTGGCCCCTGGGAGCAACCCTAAGCTCCCCCTCCCCAAACCTGAGGCCACGCTTTGCAAAGAAAGATTAAAATATCCAGAAAATGAAAAACAAACTCTTTGATTATCTGTAACCCCGGCACCTTCGCGCAGAAACATGGGATGCCTGCCAAGCATTAAGGTCATTGGATTAATGCCATAAAACGCCGATGTTCACCCGACCTCCCGACTGCGTTTTTGAGCTCCAAAAGAAAATAAAAAGAAAACCTCAAGTTGATACGACACGATGAATCACACGAGCGGTGAGCCTCCGCAGGGTTAACACCGGGTGCGAACCCACGCCGCGTGCGCGCACACACACACACACACACACAGACACACACTAAAAGAGAGAAGCTCTTAAATCAGGAGTGGATGACTGTTGGGGGACTGAAGGCATTGTTATTTTGAATGCGAATGAAAGGGCCAGAACGAGCGCTGCAAGAATATTTCAATTATGTATTTCCCAGAACTACATCTCTGAGCAACTAATGCAAATACTGCTCCCACGGCAGCAGAACTTCTTCCCGAATAAATGCATATAAGAGCTCGAATCAGAACATACTTTCTGCATCATTCGCATATTGTTTGAATATTATTAAAAATGCAAAAATCTATGTGTGCGTTACTCTCCTGAGCAATACAGTAATTATGATTAAGGGACAAGCGGCACAAAAAGAGCCAATTTATCTTACTTGTGCTTAGGAATACTATTGTGTAACTAAGCAACTAAAGACAAAATATAGTCTAATTAATTCACTCCTATGCTTATTTAAAAGACACAATTAGAACATTTTTATTTTCCAGCCTGCACAGTATCTCAACATGCTTGAGGGTGTACCATGTGAGGCCTATTATTCTCCTAAGACAAGAGTTTAATGTTTAGTGCCACTGATCAGACTGGGAACAGCAACTCTGGAGAGCGGTGGGTGTATTTTACAGTCTGAATGCACTGGGAAGCAGAGGGGAAGGGGGAAAATAGAAAAGGGAAAAAAGAAAGAAAGAAAGAAAGAGAGAAAGAAAGAAAGAAAGAAAGAGAGAAAGAAAGAAAGAAAGAAAGAAAGAAAGAAAGAAAGAAAGAAAGAAAGAAAGAAAGAAAGAAAGAAAGAAAGAAAGAAAGAAAGAAAGAAAGAAAGAAAGAAAGAAAGAAAGAAAGAAAGAAAGAAAGAAAGAAAGAAAGAAAGAAAGAAAGAAAGAAAGAAAGAAAGAAAGAAAGAAAGAAAGAAAGAGAGAAAGAAAGAAAGAAAGAAAGAAAGAAAGAAAGAAAGAAAGAAAGAAAGAAAGAAAGAAAGAAAGAAAGAGAGAAAGAGAGAAAGAAAGAAAGAAAGAGAGAAAGAAAGAAAGAGAGAAAGAGAGAAAGAGAGAAAGAAAGAGAGAAAGAGAGAAAGAAAGAAAGAAAGAGAGAAAGAAAGAAAGAAAGAGAGAAAGAAAGAAAGAAAGAGAGAAAGAAAGAAAGAAAGAGAGAAAGAAAGAAAGAAAGAGAGAAAGAAAGAAAGAGAGAAAGAAAGAAAGAAAGAAAGAAAGAAGAAATCTGCCTAAAGTGACCAGATATGCCAGATTGCTGGCTAATGGCTAGCAACATGTGGCTCCTCACTGAGTAATACCATTGCCCTCTCTTTCCTTCACCAGCATATGCTACTGGTGGCAGGAGAGATAAAAATACACAGGCTGGATATGCAATTACCAAAGAAAAAAAACACCCACCAAAACTCCACGATATTTTACACTGAATGCTGTTTCCCTAACGCTGCTACCACAGCGCACCCAGTTTCCACAGCCGAGTTAATTCCAACAAGTGTATTGGTGAGACTGGTGCTATTATGGCTGATTTTTTTATTTGTTGGGTTGTTTTGATTTTTTTTAAAGCACCCTTTAATAATCACAATCAGTGTGTTTGAAACATGTTGTTGTTACTGGTGTTGACAGATACGAGCGGGAGGCACACACCGTGGAGACTGAATGGGGGGAGAGAGGGGGTGTCCATGCCCATTTCAAGTGAGAGCGTACAGCTTCCTACGGCTCTCCAAAATAAGAATGGATTATCTATTTCTGCATAATGAGAGTAGCATATTTTTCAAGGGGGTGCCCATAAATCACCAGTGGCACAAGAACCAGCCTTCAGGCCCGCCTATGCTACCTTTACACACAGACCTTTGCGTGCGGAGAACCTCTTGGGAAGGCGTCAGGCTTTCGAGGGATGCTGCGAGCACCTGTCCCAAAATGAAGATACAGCGAACCCACTGCCTCCCTTAACTTTCTGGAAGAATCTTTTTCTGCAAATGACATAAGTTTATGGAGCACCTTCTCTATTATTTTTTTCCCCTCTCCCCTAATTAGCCTGAAAATGCAAAATACTGCTAGGGAAATAATTACAGGAAACTAGCTCTCTCCTCCGTGTGAGCAACGCTTGCTCATGTAAATTACTTGCATGAGTAAGGATTATTTGCAAGGCGAAAAGCGTTGCATCAGATCCCCCAGTTTGGGAGAAGAGACTAAATCAACAGGAGTTCGTAGTAAACTTTGCTCTTGATGAATGAGTCGGAGGCAGATAGATACCCTCCTGACGGTCACGGTCCAGCCTTTGGCACCATGACACGGAGCAGCGTGGGGAATGTCATACAGTGCAAACTAAGTTAATTGCTTGTTTGGGGGTGGGTTTTTTAAGGAATCATACACTTCATGTCAAATACCATCCCCTGGACTTAACGAGCACCGGCTTTGATATATATTTTTAAGCCCAGCCTAATTAATGCCAACACCTTTAAAAACAGGAAAATACAAAGCACTAACAAGCCTTTTTTGCTGTAGAACTGCTTCTGCAAAGGTCACTCGTTCCGCAGCCTCACACCAACCCTTGGAGGAAATGAGCCGGAAGAGGATTCAGCCAGGACCCCATGGGCCACAGGACTTTGGGGCTCAGCCCCCCGCCCCACTCCCCTGAGCGCCATGGGTCCATGGGCATTCACTGCTCAGTGCACTGGAAAAGCTGTGGGGTGGGCCGCTTTCCACACGTCCCCCATGAAACTGTTTGAGGCGCAACACTGTGCTCTTACAGCCGCTCCCACCAGACCTTCACAGCCCCCCAAGCACTGAGTCCTACATAAGGCACCTGCCCTCACGGAGGTCTCCCCTTACCATGACTTGGGGGGAGGGGGGAGGACCCTGGCCCTGGAGCAGCCAAGAAAACCAGAGCAAGATCGCTATTTCCTCTGGCAAAACAGATGCTTTCCCCACTGAGATGGTGTCCCCCACCTTCTCACCCCTTACCCCCAGAAAGGAAGGACAGCCACTTTTCCCCTCACTGGAGAGAAGGAGGAGAAGGCTGCTCCCACCCCACTCTCTAACCAGTGCTGCACCTGCCACAGCTTCTGGGCTTGATGGTGAGGCAGGGGGGAGGCAGCACTCATGGGCCCCTGTGTTTTAACAGCAGCAATAAAGTTTTCAGTGAAGTAGAGCAAAACTCTTGTAGCTCACCTAACAGCGTCCCCAACGGCACCACTGCTTTGGCAAAAAGGCCACCGGTCTGAACCCGATGCCAAGCTGATCCCAGCCTCTCCACGCACGTCGATTTGGGATGCAATGAGCATGGAGCGGGGGGCAAGGAGCATGGGTACCTCTGGCCCACCACCGGCCCCATCCTACGTTTGCCGTCCCCTGAGACTTCCTGGGAAGCAATCTCCGTCTAGACGAATGAGAGTTTGTCTGCTGTGCTTACGGGGATGTTCAGCCTTGGGATGGAGGACAGGGGTGCCTTGGTGGGAGCACGCCTGGGCTCAGGCCCTTTGCTGGGTCTGGGTCCCAGTGCATGGAAACATCCAGTTTTAGCAGCAGCCGGGGTTATATTTAAGCCTGGATGATGAATCCGGCTAGCTATAAAAAGCCTTATATTTACACTTACCGCTGATTAGCTCAAACATTTGGCAATCAGATAAAATACGCCATCAGACATCTCTGAGCAGCAGAAGCATTACATACCTCCTCGCAGCCACTAGCTGAATGTTGTCATAGTGTCAGCACTGCTATTATGGAAAACAGGCAGCGAGCTGCCTCTATTAACTGTGCTGCCAGTGCAGGTAGCTGCTTGCACCCGCGCCTAAACCTCTGGTGGGCTCAATCGCACGCCCGTGCTTCGACCGCTCGCTCCCTTGACCGGACAGCGAGCCCTTTCACCTCGGGGACCAAGGATTTGCAAGCATGTCCTGAGACACCGCATCCTTCATCCCCCTCCCTGGACACAAGATGAGGTATTTCACCCCAAATAAGGTCTGCACTGACTGCCATAAGCTGTGCCCCACTTGGAAGAAGGAGCAGAAGGAGCCCAGCCCGCCGGGGAGTCAGGAAGCCTTGTGACCCCGCGGCCACTTTGGGGGGACAGACACGGGGTGCCATTTACACCGGGAAGTGCGGCTGTGGGGTGCTTTGGTGAAAACCCCACGTGCTGGCAAACGGTGAGATGACTCCCCTGATGGCTGTCACTGGGCTGCCTGCGACTGGGATCGCTCCGAACTATTAAAAACCCAGTAATAATAATAAAAAAAAAAACCCAACCCAAACCAAACCCCATCCCGATGCCCATAAACAAGTTAATGGAGTAAGCGAAAACAAAGTGCGTCCCTTAATGGGAGTGTTATGTTGCCCTCTCTAGGCCCTGGCTCTCAGTGCCGGTTTCTGTAGGCTCCCTGCCAGAGAAGTATCACTCAGAGCTGCTGCTGCTGCTGCTGCTGCCGCTGCTAATGAATGACTAACTTAGGCCAGAGGGGAAATGACATCACCGGGGTGTAAAACACAACTGCATCGGGAAAACTTTTCTTTTTTTTTTTTTTTTTTTTTAATACCTGCTTTACATTCGTCATAATTACCCTACACGATGCGCCGGGCGCGGGCAGGATTTTGAGGTGTGCCATCACCTTACACGCAAATTGTTTTTGCATGGCTGGATAACGCAGAGTGACATCAGCTCCAGCCCCAGCGAAACGCGCGGGTATAATCACCGCGCGGCTAATTGCCAGCGGTGTTTTGCATGTAAAAATAAATAAAACCCTGCGCGTTTATTAGGAAGGTACACGCAGCTGAGAACTCTCCTACCAGAGCCGCCGTTCACTCGTAATGGTAGGATTAATTTTCTCTGATGTTCCCACCACAGTAACATGAGCTGATCATTAAGGCATATTAAAATGATTTGTGTCCCTTTCCCCACCCCCACTCCCCCCCCCCACCCCCCCCCCCCCCCTTTTCCTCCTCCTTCCCAAATATCTTTGGTTTTACACACACGCACGCACGCGAGACACGCGCAGGCACAGTTTTTAAATAGTCACCACGGGCAATCTCAGAGCATCCATTGCTCACTGTCATCTCCCCGGTTCTTAGGAAAAGGCTCCCTTATCTCGGCGGCACGCACAGAAAATTAAAGTGAAGAGGTGGCAGCGAGCGGAGCCGGCTCCGAAACGCGTTTTCACTGCGTACGCGTCATGTGTGGAGGGGTGCACGGCTGCGTCGGCACCTATAGCCACGCGTGCCTTCCAAATCAGACCCTGCAGACAGCCACCCCGCGTTGTGCCTATGCCCTCCTACCCCCTGGCATCTCCCAAAAGAAGTTCCCCGAAAACACCTAGTGTGTGCTGCGCACACACCCCCCCACCCCCCGCCAAAGCCTGGTTTCCAGCCCCTCTCGGGGGACCCTCCCCATCCCCTGCAGCTCCTCTCCGGGTCCCTCATCCTTTACCTCTCCCCGGGTCCCTCATCCTTACCCCCCTCCCCGGACCGCGCTGAAGCAATAAATTTGAAAAGCAAATAAGGGGAGGGAGCGGGGAGATGGGAGGGGAGGGAGCGGGGAGATGGGAGGGGAGGAAGGGGGGAGAGGAGGGAGGGAGAGTGCTGCCCGGGGCGGGGACGGCGGCGGGGACGGGGGTGGGGGGCGCAACCTGCGCGTCTCCGCGGCCCCATCCCGTGCGGGGCGGTCGCGGAGCGGCGGCGGGGCTGCGCGGGGGCCGGCTGTAGGTGCCGGCTCGCAGCAGCGTCTTTGCGCCGGGCGCACGGCGACTCCGAAATACGCCCAGGCGTATCTGCAAGTTATTTGAATGTATTATTCCCGTACCTGTCATTTATCACTTTATTCAACACGTCCCTGCCAGCTCAATCGCTTTTGATCTCCCTCAGCCTCCATTTCGTAATTTCCGCCCTCTTAAACATAGCGAATACTAAAAAAAATGGACACCCCCCCCCCCAAAAAAAACCCGCCCCGAACAATATCGAAATTCCCCCGAGGGATTTCTACCCCCCCCACACATCCACTCCTCTTTTCCGTGTGCTTCGGGTTTGGGGGGGTTGTTATCGCTAGTGATGAAGCCGGAGAAGGGCAGGGCTGCCCGCCGAGCCGGGGGCGCCGCACACCCCGACACCGCCTCCGCTTTCTTCACCACCGGCCCCCCTTCCCCGCACAAGTTCCTGGGCAGTGCGCACCGGTGCGCCCCGACGGCGCGGCCCGTCCGCGCTGCCCCGCCACGCACAGCGGGTCAGAAGGGGGGACGCGAGGCGGGAAAGGAGGGGGAGGATTTGGGGGCAGCGGGGTGAGTGGGGTACCCGAGGCTGGGCGTGCAGGTAGGGACAGGCGCGGAGGAGGGGGGGGGCCGGTGGGGTGAAGGGAGGGGGGCCGGCGCCGGGTTTACCACCTCGCCATGGTCACTGGTCCTGCCCTGGGGGGTGTCCTCGGGGAGAAAATAAAGTTTGGCGCTGGAGAGAAGTTGCCGGCTGGTGCGCTCCTCCCAGAGCAGCTGCAGCTCCGCGATGCAGGCGGGCTCCTCCGCGCGGCACCGCACGAAGAAGAAGTCGCCGAGGGAGAGGACCCGCGCCCGGCCGCCGCCGCGGCGCTGGAAGCGGAACGCCCTGTAGAAGACGTAGGGGCCGTGCGAGCCGCACGGGGCGCCGACCCACTGCGGGGAACAACAACACGGCAGCGGCATCAGCGCCGGCTCCGCGCCGCGCCGCGCAGCGCCGCGCAGGAGGAGGGAGGGCGGGCGGAGGGGAGGGGACGGGACGGGACGGGAGGGGAGGGGGACGAGAGGGGAAGGGAGGAAGGGAGGGGGCGCGCAGCGGCGCGGAGGCTCCGCGGCGGCGGCGGGGCGGGGCGCGGGGCGGCGCGGTACCTGCAGTGCGCTGCGCTCCATCGCGGCTCCGGCGCGATTGAACTCAACATTCTCCCAAACTTGTTGGCGTGAATGGAGCCCGGCAGGTCCTGGCAGGGCAAAGCCGGCCCCGCCGCCCGCCGTCCCCCGCCGCCGCCGCCCCCGCGCCGCCCCGCCGCCGCCGCCGCCCCTCGCCCCGCCGCGCGCGGCGACGCCCCCCGACGCCGCCCGCCCCCCGCCCCGACGCCCCGCCGGCTCCCCACCGCGCCCCGCCGACGCCGACTCCCGCCGCCGGCCTGCCCCGCGACGTCCGCCGCGGACCGGCAAAAATACCGTGGGGCGGCGGCGGGGACCGGGGGGCAGGCGAGAGGGCGGAGGGGCGGCGGCGGGCCCCCCGCGCCGCCCGGCGATTTTTAAGGGGCCGAAAGGGCGGGCGGGCGCGCTGCGGATCTGACAGGACCTGCCCGTATATGTCTAATATAAAGACCGTTTCCTGCGGCGCGAGGGGCGCTGCTCGGCCCCGCGCGCTCCCGGTGGGGCCGCGGCGCTCCCACCGCCGGGCCCTGCGGAGCGGAGTGGAGCGGGGGTGCTCGGCTGGCTGGCTGGCTGGCTGGCTGGCTGGTCGCCCCTTCCTCCCCTCCCTCCTTCCCCCGTTCCCTCCCGGCGGTCGCCCGCGATGTATTTATCGCTCTTCCCCGGGAAGGGAGGAAAGTGGGTTATCGATTATATAAACACATCAATATTCATGCGCCGCCGCGCTGCGCGGAGGCACGCGTCTCGGCTGGGGGGAAAGAGGGAAGGGGGGCATATAAATAAATAATATCAATAGCGATGATACCGGGGGGGGGGGGGGGATATGTGGCGACAGGCGCGCCCGCGGAGCGCGCAGCGGCACGTGCCATGCTGCAGGCGCGGGGTGTGTGGGAAAGCTCCGCGGGTGCGGAGGGGCGCGGGATGGCGGGCGGAAGGGCTACGCGCCCCGCAGGGCGTGGGCAGGCTCTCACCTGCGCCTCGCCCGGTGGCGCCGCGGGTCGGGGACGGCTGTGGGGGTCTGCGAGCCCCGCAATCTCTGCCGACCCCGCGCTAAAATAAGCGCGGGCAGCGTGGGGCGCGGCCGCGGAGCCGCAGCCGCGGATCTCCCCCCAACCCCCCGCCCCGCGAAAGAGGGGGCTCCGCCGGGTTAAGCGGCCGTGCCGTAGTCCAGCTCCCGGCACAGCACCCGCGCAAGGGCCGTCGGCGGGGCCGCGCACCTAAAGTTTCCATCGGGTCCCTGCGGGGTGCAGCCCCGCAGGTAGGTAGTGCTGCGGGTACGCGGCTCTCCGCGCCCCCGGAGCCCCCACCCCGGTCCGGACACTGACGGGCGGGTCAGGTTTTTTTTTTTTGGGGGGGGGTGGGGGTGTAGAGGGGGTGCTCTCCCCTTTTTCCGCGCCAGCGGAGCGGGGAGGGGAAGGTGGGGATGGGGATGGGGGGCGGGGGAGGGAAGCGGTGCACAGCGGCTCCGCGGGGACCTGCCGTATCCCTTTCCCAAAACTGGAACTTTCTTCCTCTTGGTTTTTTTTTGGGGGGGGGGTGGAGGGGAGGCTTCCCCCTTTCCCCTCCCCACCTCAAGCCCTCGGCGGGCCCCGCTCCGGGAGGCAGACGGACGCACAGCTCCGGCCCCGCCGCGCGACCGGCGACAAACAAACAAACAAATAAATAAATAAACGCAGGACTATAAGCGAGCGGGCAGAGAGACAGATAAATAAATAAATAAAGGAATAAAAACTCCTTACTAATGACGCCGGCGGTGACGTCAGCCCCGCGTGCCCCCCGCGCCACGGCGCGGCGCTGAGCAAAGCAACAAGTGCGGGCGGCGGCGGCGCGGCCGGGGCGACCCCTGGCGCCCGCCCCCCGCACCGTGCCCCGCGGTGCCGCCGGGCCCGAGCGCCGGGCCCTGCCTGGGGGCACAGGGACAAGAAAGGGACTTGCGGGGCCCGGCACCTCACAGCCCCCAAAAAACGGCGGCGGCGAAGCGGAGTGTGATACGCGGGGCTTCGTCGTCGCTCTGGGCGCGGCCGGACACCTCGCTGGGCACGGGGGGCACCCCGCCGCGAGCTGGGGTGGGTGGGTGGGTGGGTTTTGGTGAGCGGGAATAAGGAGCAATCCCACCACCCCACCCCTAAACCCGACAGCGTCAGGACTCGCATCCAGCTGGGCAGACACTCCCCTCGGATGCTCCTCTGGGATGCCCCCCGGGATGCTCCACTGGAATGCTCCACTGGGTTCTTCTCCAGGCGAAGCAGCTTTTCTTCTTGGTCTTATGGAGGAAAGCCCAAATTCCTCATCTCCCTTTGTGAAAGGTTTCATCTTTCCCACCCATTGTCCCTGGGGACACCTCGAGCACCTGGGGAAGGTGTTTTGCTGGGGCCAGGTGGGTGTGGGAGGCAGTGCGAGGGGGCTAACACCTCAAGACCTTCCCAAGTCCCTGCAGTTCAGAAAGCAGCGCTCTCCATTTCACCCCAGTGAACTACCTGCCCCGAAAACCTCCAGTTCTCTGGCAGCTCTCCTTTGTTTTAGCGCCTCCCCCCGCCCCCCTCCACTAGCACCTTTAACCAGGGTTTAAATTCTCACCCAGCTAGAGCCGTCCTCCAGCAATCGTTGGACACAAACAGGTTTTCGGTTGCCTGTTCCCTTTCCTGTCAGGCAGGTGGGGCTGCTCCTTTCCCCACAATACAGAATCGAGCAGCGACACACATGTGCTATCTCTTCTATACACACACACACACACACACACATATACACACACGCAGAGCAGTAGACGTCTGGGTCCTGAAGCAAACTTCAGGTCATCCCACCATCTGTGTTCTGGCATTAGACATAACTCTTACGGACATAAGCTCAGGGACGGCCTTTGGTGTTGAGCTTCCCCAGAACTTGGAGGTGAGATGGAGTCCTGGGAGCTCAGCATGTGGAGCAGTGGCTTAGGTCGTCATGCATCACCCCCGTCTCCCAGAGTGCTGCATGGACAAGTAGAGTCATAGAGGCACCTGGGTTGGAAGAGACCCTTAAGATACCAAGTCCAACCACAGCCTAACCCTGACTACTCCACCTCTGGATCGTGCCCTTCAGCACTTCATCCACAAAACTTTTCAATCCCTCCAGGGATGGTGACTCCATCACCTCCCTGGGCAGCCTGTTCCAATGCCTGACAACCCTTTCAGTACAGAAATTCTTCCTGATATCTGACCTAAATCTCCCCTGGGGCAATTTCAAGCCATTTCCTCTCGTACTATTATTTGTCACCCGAGAGCAGAGTCTGACCCTGACATCTCTGTGGCTGCCTTGCAGGTAGTTGCAGAGAGCCTCCTTTTCTCCAGGATAAAAAGCCTCAGCTCCGTCAGCTGCTCCTCAAAGGACTTGTGCTCCAGGCCCTTCACCAGCTTCATCACCCTCCTCTGGACATACTCCAGCATCTCGAAGTCCTTCCCGGGGGCCTTCCTGCAGAGAGATGTTCACCTTCCATCCCCGCAGCTCCGGCCCCCAGCTCCTGGGGTCTCTCCAGGCAGTGCTGGTGGGACCCTCAGCATCCTGCTGGGGTTCCTTGATTATAAGAGGATAGCAACAGGGGGCCGTGACAGCACACAGGTGCACGTGTTCCCAGTGGTGAGTGCGTGTGTGTTCATCATGGCTTTTGACATCAAGTGTATAGGAGCCTTCTCTCCACCCCTCAAAAAAAAACCCAAACCCTCTTTATACTTTGAAATAATACTACTATATAAAAAATAAATAAATACACAGCTTTTTTTATAGCAGAAAATGAAATTCCAAATATAATCAAAAGTTGGGTTTTGTCCTGCAGGCACTGGAGTTCCTTCGCATGAGTGTTTTGTGTCTCTCTCTCCCTTGCCAAAAGAAACGTGCAAAATGTTGTAATGTTTCTGTGCTTTCCTTTGGACATTCCAGGCTTTTGCTTAAGCTTCTCATAAAAGGCTATTTTCAGTGGAGGAGGGGAAAGGGGGGAGGTGGGGGTGGGGAGCAGCCTACAGTAACGCCGAGTCAATAAAGTACCGCAAACCCATAAACTGCTGCAACGGTAACGCCAGCGGATCTGTAGGTTGCAGCGGAAAGAAAGACAGGGATCTGACAGAGCAGCAGCTGGAAACGGAGCCGGCGCAAGGCCGCTCCGAATAAACAGCCTCAGGTGAACCAAAAAAGCATTGAAAAAATGCTAAAATTTATTGAATGGCTTTATTTTTGTGCCTTAAAATTAAAAATAGTCATGGTTGGGCATGTTGATGGGAAGCATCGGAGGCTCCAAGCCTGGCTTCGTGCTTGGAAGGAAAGCCAGGCTGACCCACGCTGGTGTGCGCGGGGCCATGCCTGCGTGGGGCCAGTGAGCTGGGCAGTGCTTGGGGGGATGCAGGTCGCTTTCTGGCTGGATTTTCTCTTTGGAGCTCTTCTCTTACAGGCTTTTGAGAAATGGGGGGTCACCATCGCTGAGTGGTAAAGAGATTTAATGGCAGAATAACTGGCGGCGGCAGGATGGATCCCATGAAAATGGGGATCACAGATTCACAGGATCACAGGGGTTGGAAGGGCCCTCCAGAGAACATCACTGAGTCCACACCCTTGCCAAAGCAGGTTCCCTAGGACAGCTAGAACTAGAATAGGATACTAGGAGGGTGTCTGGACAGTCGGAGCACTATGAGCCCTGTAAGAAAGGATGCAGCTGTGGGATGGAAAGAGAGGGTGTTTTGGCAGCCCCTTGCAAATAATCACGCATCGCTGCTGGTAACGGTGCTACCTGCTGCCTGGAAATCTGGTTCCTCACAGAGGTGATGGGTCAGCTAAGCCGGAGCCCAAGCACTTCCCAACCTGATCAGCTGCTAACCAAGACACCGCTTTTCAGATGCTGTTAATTGAGGCTGATGAATTTTGCTCCAGCGGGGCCTATTACGGGCAAAAACACAAGTGACATCAGAGCCGTAACTCATGAAAATCAAGTCCCTGAATTACATCTGAGAGCAATATGGAAATGCAAGTGGGATTTCAAACAGTATCAAATAACTTTCTGTCATACCTTATTAATACCACGGAGCTAATAGAAACAGCTATATTATCACCCTAATGTCATTACACATACATAACGCACAGGCGCGCGTGCACGCAAACAGCGCGTGCAATTATAACCACATTATTTTGTTCACACAGCCTGAAAAAAAAATGTTATTAGGTGGCGTCTCTGAAATGGTGATATTCAATCAGGTATGACTTGTACGTTGGCTTGGAGTGCAGGCTTTCTACTTATGTAAAATTATGCCTTGTTCCGCGCGGCGGCGGAGAGCATGAGGGGGCCGAAGGCCACGGAGATTGTTTCATCTCCAGTCGGAAGGGCTGAATTGTCATCTCCAAGCTGAAACGCCGTCACTGTCCAGGAGCGGTCCCTGGCCTATCCTTTCTGCATCACTTTTGGAAAATGTGCTAAATTTACCTGTTAAAACCCAGTCTGCCTTCTCACCAAAATCCCTAATAAAATATCTCTACCGGACAACGGTCCAAAATGCGACTGAAATACCACTCCTTTTATTTCAATGATGAAGCTGGGAAGGGGATGTCGCCTGGTCGGGCCTTGGGTGGGGTTCAGCTTCTGAGTGGTGTGCAGGAGAGCGCGCACAGCAGCCACCGCACGCCCAGCTCCCGTCAAAGAATTTACTGCAACTGTTTTCAGTAAAAATATACATACGTGTGCGTGCACGTGTTTATATACACATATCTATCTATCCATATACATATCTCCCTGCGTGGTGGGGGTCGCTGGAGCTGGAAATATCGCCAGGCCACATTTACCCAAGGCAGCAGTCAGAGCACGCTGCTCTTTTAAATCAGTGTAAGTAAAGCAGCTGACCTCTTCCCACTCAGTGGGTCTTTCTCACTGTGGCTTTGGGGTTTCCCAAGAAAACCCTTTTTTGTTGTTGTTTTTATTGATTTTTTTTGTGTTTTTTGTTAACTTTTTAGTTTTTTGGGCTGTTGTAAATCTGGCATGCCCCTGAGGAATGTCAGCATCTGTCTCGGAGGGGAGCAGCCGGTGCTGCCAGGGAGGGCAAGGCACATTTTCCAGGCAAGGGGTGCACCAGCCAAACTCAAGCTTTGCCTTTTTCTGCCCTGTCTGCATTAGAAAGAAGTGGGCTTCACCTCCTGGGCTCTGACAGGCCGTGCCCATGACTAAGTGCTTTGGGCAACTCTTGATCTGGGTTGAGTTTTTCCATTTTTCCCAGTCGGGTTTGCGCAAGGTGGCCTGACCTCACAGTTACCAAGATCTTTAACAGCACTCGTAGGAGATGCAGTGACACAGCATGGGCTCTGCAAGCTCAGCGGGGCTGCTGGCCAGTCCAGCATCAGCTGCCGGAGGACGCATCACTGGCGTGCCCACCGCCCCACCTCACACTTCCCTTTTTGCCTGCAAATTTTCCCCCATAAGCTCCAGCGGCCACTTCTACACGTTTATTGCTGCAACACTGGCCTCTACCTGAGCTACGGCTGCAGCAAGCCTGACGAGTCAATCAGCCGGCACGGTTTAGCAGCTTTTAACCTTTGGCTAAGCTGTCTTCAAGCCGTTCCTACCTAAGTACATCTGCAAGGCAGCGAGGCAAACAATCTGATAGGGAGGGCTCTGCGACTCACCTCCTCCCGAATTTCGCCAGGAAAAGGCTTTTGGCATCTGGCGCCGAGCGGCAGCGGAGAAGGAACAAAGCCAAATTGCTCATGGTGCCTCGACTCAACAGCCTGGAGAGAATGTTTCTTGCCTCCATGGATGACTGTCTCAACAGGCAAGCACTCCTCTGCCCCCTGCGTTGCGGTGGTCCTCTCCCCAGCGCTGTTGTCAGTGGGGACACACACACATCTACATGGCCAGTTCTGCAGCGCCTGCTGAACCAGCCTCACAGCCGGGCTGAAATAACTTGAGACTATAAACACTGGGCTTGCCTGGCAAACACTGAAGAAGATGCAGGAATCATTCCTCCTCCTCCTCCCAGTGCAGGTACTCTGGTCAAACTAAAATACTAGGAGGGGAAAGGAATGGATCTGCAAGTCCAGCTCTGCTACGTGGATGTGGGGCCACGCCGCTGCTGTTTCCAGGGAGCATGGATATCTGCCGTGGCAGGGAGTCTGCCTTCTCCTCCTTTCATACCCAAGTGAGCTTTGGACACGTTCCCAAAGCACAAGAACCCCCCAAGGTCTAACCACCACAGACCCAAGCCTCTGGGGATGACAGAGCCTGTGGTTTGGTTTTTGGTTCGGGTTTTTTGGTTGGTTTGTTGGGTTTTTTTTTTATTTCTTTCTTTAAATCCTCTTGAGAAACAGATGCTTTGGCTCATCTTCATTATACCTAGCTTGATTTATTTTAATTGCTCTGGGTATCCGGAATACTATGATTGCATAATCTCATGTACACGCCTTTAAAAGGCAGCCTTGGCTGCGGCGCCGGGAAGGCAGTGTTAAATACGGAAAAAGGACTATGCAAAGTCTCATTTATTTTGGAAATCACTGGAAAGAGTTCGACTGAAAATTCACAGCAAAACATATGCCACATTTGAATAATGACTTTGAGAGGTGCTCTACCTAGCACCGCAACAGAAGGGGCTCTGGAAATTGCACTCCTCCAAAAAAATCTCACCCCCAGACCCTTGAATTTCGGTGAAATTTGGGGACGGTCAGGTCCACAGCAGCACCCCCTGAGGTCAGCTGTCAAGGGCGAGGTGAGAGCTGGCTGGCCAGCACTGCACGCCTGGGGGCATCGCTTCTACCCCGTAGGAAAATCACTGGAAAACTGTGACCTAAGGGGAAAAAAAAAAAGCCAAAACATTTTGAGTGGAATCAACGGGAACTGCAGGCTCGGGACAGGGAGAAAGGAGGTGGTCTGCCAAGACCTGCCTTTTCCCGGCTTAGAAGTACAGGATTTGATCTCACAACGACAAAGCAGGAATAACAGGGCTGTGGAGAAATACCTGAATAGCATCCGCTTGTCTTACCTGATACCGTGCACAGGATGCCAAATATTGTCCACTTGGGAAAGGAGGTCTGTGGGAACCTTATTGCATTTGGGAGAAGGAGCCCTTATTGACCTTATGACCATCTACAATTACCTGACAGGAGGGTGCAGAGAGGTTGGCCATGGTCTCTTCAGCCAGGGGACAGGAGATAGGGCAGGGGGAAATGACTTCAAGCTGTGCCAGGGCAGGGTCAGATCAGATGTGAGGGAAAAGTTCTTCTCTGAAAGAGTTGTCAGGGCCTGGGACAGGCTGCCCAGGGAGAGGGCGGATCAGCAACCCTGGATGTGTTTAACAGACAGGTAGATGATGTACTTAGAGATATGGTTTAGCATAGGACAGGAACAGTTGGGCTTGATGATCTTAAAGGTCTTTTCCAACCTTGTGATTCTGTGAACCTCCTTCCAGTTAAGAAAATAGATTATTTAAAGTACTTTGTAATTGGACCTTGGATAAGGGTTTATTTTGAAGTCACCTCAATACATCATCTCTTACTTAACACACTATTTTCTAGAGAGAGAGATCTATATCTTACCAAAAGCTTATATTTCCCTCTGCATTTTTCTAATTTACCTCATTGGACAAATTAATACCTGCCATAAATACTGTCCCTGAAGCCAGTGGGGTTACTCTGTGAAAGAATTAGACCATGAACTCAAAAAAACCAACAAACCACTCCAAACCCTCCCCTTACCTTTGCCATACTGATAACGCTTTCCTGTCTTCTAGGGAAAGGAAAGAAGACCCATTCAGTTTGTAGGTTACCTACGCTGTATTAATGACTTAAAGCCTTGCAACTGGGATTTTGTTTTGCAGGAAACATACTTGATTTCTCTTTATCAGCCTTAGCATCCACCCAGAGAAACGTGTGCGTGGACCAAGGGATTGTTGTGGGGATGGTTTCCCAAAGGTGGGCTCCGCGCAGTGCTGGCAGAAGTGAGCCAAATAAACTCGTCAGGTGAAGGAGGAGACCCATAGTCATACCTTTTGGTCCCAAAGAGGAACCATGAGCACTTTTCACTTGCTTTTGCTTGGTATTGTTTGTCTGGGCTGTGATACCCGGCTGGCAGGTGCCTTGATGATGGGCCGTATCGGGGCTGTGACCGGGCAGCAGTGCCACAGTTTACTGGCAGCATCTTTAAACAGCCACAGATTTACTTCAGGTTCACAGAGGACAATGTGATTCATGTCTAGGAGAAGGAGCCCACAGAGACTATCAGGAGTATTAACACTATCAAAGAGGTTTATTAGTGCTTGTGTGTCAAGAGGTGGGTATGGAAACCCTCTGGGTTTTATGGTGCTACCAGCAATTATCAGGCAGTAACATTTCCGTTCCTGGTCTTGCCTCTGGTAGGGTTTGGAGAATAAGGCTTCAAGACTGGTCTTAGGGCAGCGTTTGGGTTCTTAAGGGGAACGGATCTTCCCTCCGTTGCCTTCTGCAGACCTCCGTTTCTCACACAAGAGCCAAGGGCTTTCCCTGTCCTTTCTCCAGCATGGTGCCATTCCCAGCTCCACAAAACCACGTGCCTCGTGCTTGTGAAATGTGTAGGCGCGTGTGTCACTGCACAGAGTTAAAGTAACCCTTCAGACCGGGGTTCGTGTATCTGCTTGGTTCATGTTTTTCAAGCCAGAGCCTTGCTCCCTGCTCCTGTCTCTGCTGGGGGTGAGGATGGGATTTACGCTGGAAGCCATGTGGTGCTGCTGTTTCTTCACATGTCAAGAAGCCACCAGTGATTGGCTTCACAAGGAACAAACCATGAGGTCATGAGCACGGGTTCTGGAAACCCGTCCCGGACGTGCCAGGAACCTGTCCCTGTCCTTTCTCCCCTTTCCTCATTTTCTGCATCAAGGGCTACAAAACCTTGTGGCTGTTACCTGGGCTGGGGTGTAGTGCCGTGATCTTCCGGTTCACCACCTTCTAAGCTCCTTACACACTGCAGGAGGGAAAAACCAATAGGGAAAGGAAGAAGCCTGCAGTCCAGCGGAGCGGTCAGGGAGAAACCGCCAACACCACTCAGGGCTGCTGCCCAAGGAGGTGGCAGCACTGCAGAGACCAATGGGCTGGCAGCCGGAGTGCTGGGGAACAGGGATGTAAAGAGGGATGTGCTCTTAGGCTTGAGAAGAGAAGACTGAGAGGGGATCTGATAAATGTGTATAAATACTTGAAATGTGGGACACAGGGGGACATGGCCAGCCTCTTCTCAGTGTCTGTGGGGACAGGACAAGGGGCAATGGCCTCAAGTTGGAGCACAGGAAGTTCTGCACCAATCTGCAGAAGAACTTCTTCCCGGTGAGGGAGCCCTGGGACAGGCTGCCCAGGGGGGTGTGGAGTCTCCTCCTCTGGAGAGATTCCAGCCCCATCTGGATGCCAACCTGTGCGACCTGTCCTGGGGACCCTGCTTTGGCAGGGGGTTGGACTTGATGATCTCTGGAGGGCCCTTCCAACCTCTACAATTCTGTGAGTCTGTGATCCCTTTCTCCCGAAAGCTTCGTTAAGGCTCCTCCATCCAGGACGTGCGGTTAAAGATGAACCAGACCTCTCCATCTTCAGACCTCTCCATCTTCTCCCTCCCACCCTGGGTGTGGAGGAGCCACCGCACACATGCGAAGTTTCAACTGTTTTTACATCTTGAAAGCACCCAGGGAGCAGGGGCTCACTCTGAGTGCTGCCCGGACCAGGGTAAGGCCCCATGGCCGTGCCCTGCCACTGCCTTTCCCATGGCAGAGCCAAAAAGCGCTGACTTGTTTTTCCCAGCCAGGCACCACCAGCCCCATACGGTGAGAGGTTCCCTCAAACCCCGCTGCAGTGCCTTCGCTGATGGACATGGTACCCATCAGCATCGCCCCGCCTCGGCAGAGCCATGCTGGTGACTCTCAGGAGCTACCGGTGAGGTCTGGTTAAACCAGGCCTAGTTAAACTCCTTCTGCTTGGCCTGTGTGGGGAAGTGTGGCCTTTGCTGATGAGGAGCTCCCGGCTGTTACATTTAATTAAGGATTCTGCTGGAAGTTCTGTTTAAAAGAGAAGCTTAGGGAGGCAGAGGTGCTTCCCCTGGAGGCCTGGCCAGCATTCCTGCCCCTATTGCACAATGCTATTGATTAATCAAAACTAATGCTCCCATCTGTTGCCTGATGGATAACGTCTTTGGTGCCCACCTGCATATAATTATTTACTACTTTATTGATGTTATTTATTTCTTCATTAAGTATTGTTCACTGTTTAATTGCATGAAACACAACTGCAAGTGTCACTGCGGGAAGGACTGCCCAGAGCTGAAATCTTTCAGCCATAAACTCTAAAAATAAAACCTAAAGATAAAAGTGTTTTAGCCAACATTTTGTGCGAAGACCATCAACTCACAAACACGTTTAAATGTCACCGGGAGGCTGATGTCAGAGCACCGCTTCCAGAGAGGTTTGCAATGCTGATGTGATGGTGCACAGTGAAGAAGGACCTTCACAGCGTTGTATCAAGGAATCCCAGAATGTTGAGAGTTGGAAGGGACCACGAAAGCTCATCTAGTCCAACCTCCCTGCCAAGAGCATCACACAGGAAGGCATCCAGGCAGGTTTGGATGTCTCCAGAGAAGGAGACTCCACAGTCTCTCTGGGCAGCCTGTCCCAGGGCTCCGTCACCCTCACAGTGAAACAGTTCCTCCTGACATTCACATGGAACTTTCTCTGCTCCAGCTTGCACCCGCTGCCCCTTGTCCTGTCACTGCCATCACTGAGCAGAGCCTGGCTCCCTCCTCCTGACTCTCACCCTTTACATATTGATAAACATTAATGAGGTCACCAATGTATGAGTATGTTCCAATATGCCTCCAAAACACATGAGAAAGAGCCCTGTCTTCTTGTCAGTAGCTGGATGTTTGAAAGTCGTTAAAGGGAAACTCCGATTTCCCGAAGCTTATCGTCAGAAGTGCCTAAAAACCAGTTCCTGTGCCACTGACCCTGAGGACCAATGCTGGCCCAAGTCCAGCGCCCCAGTGACAGACTGAGGAGTCTCTCCAGGAGACTCTCCAGGCACTCCCTGCTGCAGCAGGTCTGCCTGACCTCACTGAATTAGCCAACCTCTAATCCCTGTATTCACATGGGACAAGAAGGGATGACCTGAGGCTTACTTAGCCCATGATGTAAGACCAGCCTTAACAGAACCACTTGTCCTTGCCAAGACGAAGCCATGGGTGTTTAGGGGAAATCAGCATCTTAAATTCTCTCTAGAAGCCAAGAGGCAGCAAGGATGAGCCAGATGTAAGATGTGCTGCGGCTCTCGGCAATCTCTGGGTACTTGCCCTTTAGGAAAGCACCAGCCAGGCACACGGCAACAAGGTGGGTATTAGAGAACTTGGAAAGACCTTCTCGGTCTGCAGACAAACCCGAGGACCCCCGAACCCCGCTGTAGCTCACGAATCACCATACACTCACCTATAGCAGATGAGAAATGGCCTCTGCATCTCCTTGCTCCCAAAATGGAAATCCCTTCCCTGACATCCTTTCCAAACAGCCCTTGCCAGGCCCTTTCCCCAGGGCCAGGAGGACCAGCAGCTCTGGCAGCCCTTGCTTGGCCCACCAGCATGGTTGTTACTGGGTTCCTCCTTGCCTGAACGTTTCTCTGCAGCTCCCAGTAGATCTCTTGCTCTGCTTCAGAGGCAGTGCATTAAAACGAGTGAGGCTTTACCTGCTACTTTATGAAAAGTAGATGGAGGTGGCCAGTTGCCAAACCTCAAACTTCCCCACAGGCTTTGTCCCAGGGCAGCAGCCTCTGTTCTTTCTTTTGGAGCTGAGAGAAGGACCAGACTAACACCTGGCGCCGTTAGGTCACTTGCATCTCTTCCAGCGCATCTCCAGCCCGGAGCATGGGCAGAAGCTGATGGTGGGGCCCAAGTTCCACCTGTGGTCTCGATACACAGCACACACTTACCACTTTTTAAATTAAGACACATCAGGGAAAACCCAAGGGGGATAATAAACAGAGAGGAAGGATTAAAAAAAAACCCAAAGATGATGGGTCTAGGGAATTTGGTCTCCGTTTCCCTTCTTATTTCCTCCCCAACCTCCCATTTCTATGCATTTCCTCTGTCTAGATCCAGTTCTTCCTCTGCCTGTTTTCTGAAATGTCACAATCCTTCCTGTATCCCTCGTGCCCACATTGTGATGGCACCACGGGCACCTTTCCAGCTGGGATGCGCAGAGTGATGGGGAGCATGGCTAGGATTTTTCAAAGGAAGCTAAGGAAGTCCTTTTGGAGAGGTTGGTGAGAATCTGGCACTTGGCACTCGGCACTCTTCTGCTCTCTTAAAAGTCTCACCCTACAGGAACAATCTAAACAAATGTATGCCCCAATGCTGATAAATCCCTTTGGAAAGATATCAAAGAGAAGCTTGCTGGGCTTGGAGACCTTTGAAGAAAGGGAAAAATCCTGCCAACCTGACGCTGAGATCTATCTTGTTCCACCATGTGGTCCAAATCAAGAGAGTCCTCCACGACTCCCCTTCCTCCTTGGGGCACGGAGGGCAGCACCGCTTCGCTGGAGAAAGGAATTTGGGGGCCGAGAAGACGGTATAATTTGAGGAAAATTCAAATGAAAAATCGTTTGACAATAGAAGTTGTTACTGTGGCTAAAAATACCCGAGTGAGTCAGATTACTGAAAATGGCAAAGCTACGGAGCAAAACCATGGCCGCTTCTCAGCAGTCAGCTGGCTCCTTTTGCTCGCCTGGCATCTCTTCTCCCTTATGGTTTTAATATCATATGAGCAGGTTTCTTTTTTTTTTTTTTTTTTAAAAAGGTCTACAATAAGTTAATGTTTAATGGATGGCCCTGTATGCTTCTTGGTGTTCACGTGTTCTCCAGCTAACCAAATTTTGCAGGGCAAATTAAAAGCCCACAAGACCAGGATGAGATACCTGTCACCTCCTGCAGTGCCACGTGCCCACCAAATAAATGATTTCCATTCTGTTTTCACCTGCCTGCCAGGGCTATCGGTCCTTACGCTGCAACTGTTACGGCTGCGTGCATATACGCTTCCTGCGAACGCGTGACCTCGCGCGGTGCCGCCGTCCCAGTGTTTGCAGGGTAACTTGTTAAATCAGGCTGGCTCGGGACCAGGTGAGCTTGAGAAGCTCAGGAGAAGGGAACAGGGGAGACTCCCCTTTCCCCAGTGTCATTACTGACTCTCTCGTGCTAACGAGGTGGGTGGGTGCTGTCCCACAGGCAGCTGGGAGGGGTGCCACCCCTAACTTTGACAAACTTTTTTTTTCACTGTGGAAAAACTAAGGTTGTACAACACCTGCCTGTGTATGGAGCGTCCTACAAGCAACAGTCACTTCAGAAAGCAGGAGCCTTGGCTGTGCCTCGATTTCTGTTTATACAGGCTGCTGCTGCTACCTAAAACAAGGACTCCTACTTTACACACGTCTTAACAGACCTCGTGAGATTCCTATAGTGCAATTTGAGAGACCTGAAATTTAAAATGATTTTTTTAATTAAAAAGGATTTCCAAGTAATTTTCCAGATAATATCTCACTTTATTAATTAAAGGTATGTTTCAAAAGGGAAATAGTTTTGGCATTATTTTCTTTCAATACTTGGCTTACACCCTGTTCCATGCCTTCCTCATGCACAACATCTGAACATTACCCACCTGTGTGACATTTGGCGTCTCTTTCCGCAGGTTGCTGAGGCCTCACTGGTGATGCGACCCGAGGTGGCCGATGTCCCTGTGAAGGGCTGGGGGCATTCAGTGGTGCCGAGCCTACCACATCGCTGTGAGAAGGGGTGAACGAATTCCCCCATCGCCCCACCTGGCAAGGAGTGGCAGGAAAGCCAGAGGCTGTGGTACCTAAAGAAATAAAGCAATTTTTTTAGGCTTGAAGTCAACGGAAGGAGGAAACTGGGCTTATGGTGTCAATGGTAAAACTCCCACTGGCACCGTCGGGATCAGGATCGGGCCCAGCCTGATGAGGATTTCAGACTCTGGATTTCAAACGATGGTTTGTTCCTGGCTGACCTGTTTGGCTTGAAGGGTTACATGTTTTCGACTGTCGGGCTTATTTTTAATCTGTAATCAAGAACACAACGTTACCAAGATGGAGCATCACTCCTGCCTGCTCCATCAGCGAACAGTCTGTAGTCCCCCACAGCTGTCGCAATGTGTCTGCGACACTCAGCTCCTCTCTGATGCTTCGCGTGTTCTTCGCCCCTCAACCGCACCAAGGGGCGGAAGGTGCAGGGGCACAGTGCGCTCCCCACCCCTTCCCCAGGCATCCCTACCTCGGGACAAACTGCCGGTGGCACCGTGGGGTGTTTCAGTCAAGGAAGCTTCCCTCACACACGTTGGGGTTATTGGTTTTTTTGGTCAGTCGATGTCAATGGCGGGCTGGCTGTGACGTTCCTCAGTGTTACTTCCCTTTTCCTCCCTGCTATTTGAAGAAGGAGATTTTTATCTTCCCTTCCCACCCCACCCACGTTTTGGGTCAGCACACTGGTAAGAGACGCATTTCACAGCGTGAGGAACACGGAGCAGAGCGTCTCAGGCTCTGCCGGATCAGACCCCTGTTACAATATCACAGTTTTTCTGAAACAAATATTAGGAACAATTAAACCCGACCGTTTGCTTCCCTACAGAAAATATTTCGGCTCTAAACAGTCCCTCTGCACTAAATGACTTAAGGAACCCAAAGCACAATAAATAAGCAGCAAGTTAAAAAAAAAAAACCAACCCAGATTTATTCAGGTTTTAAGGCTTATAACTAAAAGTGGTTTAATGTTTCGTGCCTAATAATAGATTACTCCTATCATATTTCTAACCTTTATTTCTAGCAGCTTTGAAGTCCGGCCATATAAAGGGCTGTTTGTAGAACCACACGAAAGTTTAAAGCAAATATTACTCAGAGTGATTCATACAACCAAGAATTTGCAATGAAGGCAGAGGGTTTTTTTTGTGTCTGTATCAAAGGAAATGAAATGTTTGCAATATTTTTCCAGTTGATAAATGCATTAAAACATTTTAGTTGTGTAGTATGAACATTGCTGACATAAACAGACTTTGACCTGAAACAGATTGTATTAAGCTCTGTGGGAAGGGGAGGGGAGGGGGAGGAAGCGTTAAAAGAAATAAAAATAAAATAAGAAAGAAATTCCTAGATTTCAAAATCTGCCACAAGGTCACTACGGTCCTTAATTAGCTGAATACATTAAGGGAAGGCTAGAACAGAGACACTGGGAGGAGAGCAAATAAATGTACGTTCAACCCTCTGCTTACAGATTGCCCTTGCAGAACAAGTCACCTGATTTTCTTTTCAAATTCCTATTTACCTTTCTGAGCTTTGCACAGCAAGCGGCGGGTTTTTCCTTTCCTTTTCTTCCCCCTCCTTTTTTTTCCCCCCACTGTTGCAAAGAAATTAATTTGTCTGTCGTTGCTCTGCGTTGGCTGGATTTCTGCATGGAGAATGTAAGCCATCTATCTTTGCATTCAAGATATAGTTAATCTGGCAGTTAAAATACTTTGGAAACATTTTGATGACTTATCTGGAAAAGTAGCTTTGCGTTTTCAAAGAAAACTCCGGGCTGCATTGCAAGGGGAAGATAAAAGATATACCAAGTGTTTGTTCCAAGCGATACTATTCATTTAAAGATCAGAATGTGGCCCCACCCAAGCAATTATTGTGGAAAAACAAGACAAAAAAATCCTTATGCAGCCTTCTGACGCGGCCTTTATTTGGGAAACAAAATAACTATATTACTGTTATAGCCTAATGGATTGCAAGCTGTTTTATTAGAGTCAGCTGAATCCTGCTTAGCATAAAAAAAGGGAAAAAACTCTGTTTGCTATCAAGAGCACATTTACATTAATATGACTTTGACAAAGTAAAATAAAATCACATTAAGATGATGTAAGGAGATATGACAATGAAATCTCTGTGAGATAGTTTTGGCACACCAATTAGAGTCATGTCCCTACAGGAAAAGAAACATATTTTTACACCGAGTATCCGTGTGTTTTTAAGTCGCGGGGCAGCCAAAATTAATTCCATGCTTAAAATATTTCCAAGCGAGGGAGAGGAGAAAGTTTAGTAGCAGTAGTAGTACTACTACTAGTAGTAGTATATTTTTTTTTCCCCCTCAAAAAGGTAACATTTCTGATAAACTGCCTTTTTATTTGCAATAATACAAACAAGTTTTGTTCTCCGCGCTAGGCTGTAATCATCCTGATTATTGTAGGGGACTTTCCAATATAGAGCAGCTGAAAACAAGGTTTTAGATTACATGGTAATTTAGGAATGCATGAAAAGCCGGGCAGTCACCATAATAGAGCGCTGCATAAACTTCACAGCTCTTACAGCAAAACAGAACATATGTTTTTTTATTCATTCAGATGATTCTTTGGGGGTTTTTTTTTGGTCAAAAATTAAAATAAAGAAGAAAAAAATTATTAAACAATGGCACACATCAAGCTCTAGCACGCTCCCTGTATTTGGGGAACCTTGCTCCCAAAATCTGACAAGGCCACCACCCCCCCCCCAGCTTTGATGCTGCTCTCTTTAGTTCGGTCATTAGAAGAGCAGCAGTGATGGATGGCGATAACGCTGTGGGTTTTATGAGTAATCAGGCCTTGGCAGCCGCGGTATTTCTTCTGCAGTGAAACTTTAATATTCCTTTGGCCGCCTGTGTAACTCCTCCTGTGTTCGGAACGGTGTTACACAAGCACTCACTAAGCGTTACGAAACGGTTATTACCCAAAAGTTAGCGCTTCCCTTTAACAGCTGATGCGGTGACGTGTGTCTGTCATGTCACGTCCCCCCCCAAAAATCACGCAGAGCTGGCATGGGAAGCCCCCACAGACCCGTGTTGGGGAGGGATGCAGCGGCCCTGGGACAGACCCCTGCAGGGGATAGGAGTTCGGCAGCTGCACAGCCAAGCGCTGTACCCCAGACAGGGCACCCTGACACCCCTCTCTCTCCCCCACACCTCCCATATTTTCAGTGAATTTGCCATAACAAACACCAGGTGTCTCCACTTCGCTGGGCTTCAGCTTCAAACAGCTTCAAAACCCAGCCAAAAAAAGAAATAAAAATTAAAAATAAATGAAGGTTGTTCTTTCCACGGCTTCTGACCTGCCCGTTGTGAGGAAGAGAACGTTACGTATGCGCCGACGCTCTGACATGGGGTGGGTGCCGTGTTTTATTTTGTCACTTGATACGCCTCCGTCAGGCAAGGCAGGACTTTTGCAGAGTTTGAAATAATCCAAATTCAATCACTTTAAAGCTGCAACAATATGCAAGCCCTGGCAGCCGGTTTAAATTAATGGAACATCAGATGTGCTCTGATCCTCTCAATTTCCTTGGGCAAGGGAAATTCTGCGTGCAGTGGTAGCAGGAGGGGAAATACAGGGCTATCGGTAAAATAAATGTCAGCTTTTGTCTGCTGATTAAAAAAAAAATAAATTGCATACAGCAAAAAAAGAAAAAAAGACAGAGTATTTATTGCTCTGTAATTAAAGCGTGTTCCTATCGGTGGGGAGGATTATCTTGGTGGTTTGGACAAGCGAACGCTGTGCAGCCTGATCCACGTGAATTGGACATTGAATTAAACCAAAATACAAAATTACTTTTCATTCAGGGTTTTACAACTAGAGCTAAATATTTGGTTTGGGTGTAAACATTGCTTTTTTATTTAGTTAGTTAGTTAGTTAGTTATCCATGGGCCCACTGACACATCTATCAATAAAAAGGTTAGGACACCAGCCTGGAAAGCCCAGTCCGGGGGAACGGATGGGATTTGGGCAAGAGGGAAATAAATAAGAGATCTCCATAGCAAGACGCCAGCCCACACGAGCCCGCTCGGTTTGGGGTTTACTTTGAAAGCATAAACATTGGCAGGGGTTGTTCAGAAGGTCTGCAGACTCGAGGAACCTTTTGATCAAACCCTCTTCCAGCGCTTTGAGGAGACCTGTGCTGGAAGAGGGTTCTTTGAGACATTAATTCAACAGCTTTGCTTTTGAGATACAAAAGAAGCCGTGGAATTCAAACCAAGGCTCCAAACCTCTGCACAAGCTTTGGTGGCGTGTGGGTTTTGCTGATCACCTAGGGCCATGTCCTGGCCATGAGGGCCCATGTTTCATAGAGCCTTTTTTCCTCTGGAACAAAAATACAATACAAGCTGTCAGAGTTAAGTTGAGGACAAGGTATTTCTTTCACTTCTGATTTCACTGGGATTCGCGTTGCCAGACAGTATGCTTTAAGTTATTTTTAAAAATGCTGGGTTTTGGAGGCTCTTAAACCTTTTGATGCACATGAAAATAAAAATCATTGTTTGGAACCCAACGGCGACTTTTAAGCTTGACCTTCAAAGTGTGAACCAAGCTGCAACACAGGGCATAACCATTCTCTGCCCTCAGCGCTCACCTTCTCCTTGTGCAGGAGTATCCGATACTGGGATGTCAGGTAGTCCCAGTGCCTCGTGCCAGGCTCCGTACGCAGTTCCCACCTTGCAGCCTGTGGTGGAGATTTCTACACTCTTGCTGTTTTTCCCATTTAAATCCAGCATTTCAAGCAAGTCTGATTAAAACAAAGCAAAGCAGAAGCAGAATGTCTCAAATTCCACGTGCGCAGCGATACAGCAACAGAACTTGAACGCCGATTGCTGTCTTGGAGAAGGAAAACTGGTGGTGAGGTAAGGGCTTTGCAATTAAATTACAGAAGAACTTCTCCCACTGCCACCCTGGAAAACCCAGCCATCTCCTGGGGCCCCAGCCCTGAGAGAAAGCCTAGCTGAAGAAGGAAAGCATCCCCTCCCACATCTGCTGGGAGAGCATCCCCTTTCCCTCCCCTCTCCCTTCCTCTTCCCTTTCCTTGCCCTCCCCTGCCTGGAGCTGGGGCAGCGGCTGCCAGGCTTGGGATGCTCACTGTGCTGGGGCAGCAGGTACCAAATCGCATTCCCTCTTTCGGTGGTCCCCAAACCAAGGTAGTGATGAACCTGACCAAAGTGTCCCCACCAAAGGGTGCAGAGTGGCTGGCAGCAGCCAGATTATGTGGGGGCTTTCATCCCTGCGGTCACCCCAAGAGCTCCTGGAAACGGTATGCAGCCTGCCAGCACACCGGTCCATGGGCAAGTGCATACCGTGGTGGGAAGGGGCTCCTTGAGGTCTTACCATGGGTGCTGACACATGGCTTTTACTCTCCAGGATCCTGCTATGGGTTTGGTCCCAGAAAGGAGGTGATGGTCAGCAAGAAATCAATTCCAGTATTGGCATACAAGACATGCGGCTTCCTCCTGGTGAGGCTGACGACATCTCAGGGTGCTTTCCACAGTTACACCCACCACTAAACCACCACAGAAGGAGCGATCAAGACCATAGTTCATCCCACCTACACGAATCCCCATGTCCGAATCCTTCTGGATTTAAAACTCTCCGCTACCTTCACTGGAGTTTTAAGGTGAAGAATTTCAAGACTTGTCCCTAAAAGAAACACACCAAAGTAATGTAACAGCACAGCGGAGTTCCCATTTACTGCACACAACGGTAAGGATATTCAGACGTATGGCTCCCACCACAACTGTAATTCAGTTTCCTTGCTCATACATAACAGTTTTATCTACTCTGAATGGGGTTATCTCTAGTTCCTTCACCAGCCCACATAACTCAACTGCTGCAGTTTCCATAAGAACAAGACCTTGGAATTTCCTGCCTTTAATTCGGACTGACTCCTGCCTGTAGCATCACATTAATGAAGTTTCCAACATGTGGGGTGAGCACAAGATCCATCATTGGATCTTGTAATGCAAGTGCCTTCGGTGTTCACACACCGCTTGTAGCGGTAAGGTCTCACAGTAAGGATCTTGCCTCGGTATCTCTGGGAGCCCCGCTGGGCCGCCCCTCTCTGCTTCAGGCTTGGCAGCCGGGCTCTCACTGCGAAGGAAGCTCTCCTTCCCTTCTCTGCCACGGGGCTTCGCAGAATCACCCAATGTCAGGAGTTGGAAGGGATCTCAAAAGCTCATCTAGTCCAACCCCCTGCCAGAGCAGGATCACCCAGGCTTAATCACACAGGAAGGCATCCAGGCAGGTTTGGATGTCTCCAGAGAAGGAGACTCCACAGCCTCTCTGGGCAGCCTGTCCCAGGGCTCCCTCACCCTCACAGTGAAACAGTTCCTCCTGACATTCACACGGATCTTCCTCTGCTCCAGCTTGCACCCGCTGCCCCTTGTCCTATCGCTGCCCCCACTGAGAAGAGCCTGGCTCTGTCCTCCTGACTCTCACCCTTTACATGTTGATAAACATTAATGAGGTCACCCCTCAGTCTCCTCTTCCCCAGGCTAAAGAGGCCCAGCTCCCTCAGCCTTCCCTCACAAGGAAGGTGTTCCATCCCCTTGATTACCGTGGTGGCCCTGCACTGGACTCTGTCAAGGAGTTCTATGTCCTTCTTGAGCTGAGGGGCCCAGAGCTGGACGCAATACTCCAGGTGTGGTCTCACCAGGGCAGAGCAGAGGGTTGACCTACTAACCACCCCCTTCTAATACACCCCAGGATGCCATCGGCCTTCTTAGCCACGAGGGCACATTGCTGGTCATGGTCATCCTGCTGTCCCCCAGAACCCCTCTGGTCCCTCTCACCCATGAAGCTCTCAAAGCAACTTCCTTCCCCTGTTGCCTGAGCAGGGGAAGATGGAGATCCTGGGGCCAGAGACACCTCCCGGTGCAGGCAGCAACACCCCACGTGTGAGGGGAGCGCACCCAGACTGTGACCAGTCCCCAAGGCGACGCTGCTCTCGCTGTCTCTGCTTGGGAAGGAAGTGAGGCGGGACATCTAGCAGTGGAGACCCAAGGCTTCCCAATTAGCTGCCCGGCAGCACACTGACAGATGACTGTTTCTATTTTTGCCTCCCTTACTCCAGGCCCATTCATTCAGCACACTCCTCTTGATTACACAGAGCCACGTTCCCAAAACAGCGTCCACGTGTTCCTGAGTGTATCGGTTGGTCTAACAGGACACTTCTCCTTTCCCTAAACTGCTGCTTCGTGGTGGTGAACCCATTTGTTTTGCACCATCAAAGATCACATCCACTTTCTTTGACTGTGCTCCCACTTGGCAGTTGTCCTGAACTTTAGGAGACCAACAGCTCCCCACAGAAGATCAACTGTTATCTCTCCCTGGCCCCCGAGTACTCCCCCCAACACTCCTGCAAGCCGAGCGGGCAAGGGCATCAGGATGCAGCAAAAGGCTCAGTAAAGGTTTAGCACAATCTGTATCTGCATAAACTCAAGCAAGCCAGCATCACGTTAAAACCAGATAAACCTCCTTTCCAGGCTTCTTCCCTAAAAGACACAGGTGCCCAGAGGGTCAAAACATATGCTGAGCAGCCCAGAAGTGATGAGGTGTTTCATCCCTCTCTCCCTGACTCCGCGTCTTCTTCTGCTCCCCAAAGGTTTTGCTAAAACCTTGACTGTATCTTCAAACTAAGCATGCCCTAATTTGAAGGGCAGAGAGTGTGAAGAATGAGACCCACAGGGTGCTGGGATGGGTGACTGCCAGCATAGCTCTGGGGGCACCACACTGCAAGCTGCCCTCCACGGAGAAGCGAAAAAGGAGCATGGGCCCAGATGAGGGGCTCAGGGCTATCCGAGCAGGCCCAGCACCACATACATGGTTTTGAAGCCACTTGCCACTTCTGGAAGGACCCTCAACCTGGAGCTCACCGTTGGTAGGCTGCTTACAGGGAACGGCTCTCACCCATCTGTCTCCCGTTTGCTCGTGATCAATGGCCCTATGGAAAAACGGCATCAATAATGAATAAGTATCAAATGATGTGCTCTATCTTGCCAGCCGTGGGTATAATGAAGAGCACCAGGGGGTACAAATCACTTCACCATAGCTGTTTTGATTTTTGCCAGATGGGAAGCTGGCCCAGGTTCCGTTTGGTTCAGGGAGGAAACAAACCATACAGTGTCATTTCTGAGTTGACGACACAGGTAGGCCACAATTCCCACAAGATCTGGCTGGAGGGAGCGTAAGGCTATCTCTATTCACCAGACGGCACAAGGACTGTGGACAAAGCGTGGAAAAACTGCCCAGGCGCAGAGGGGCGGCTGACGGCCCTGCTGGGCCCCGGCACCGTGTTTCTGCACCGAGCCAAGCTTTCCAAACAGCCGCAAGAAGATGCACAAGGCCGAGAAGGAGATGCAGATGTCTGTAAGGATACTGCGGGGCAGCCTGGCACTCTGGTGAGCGCTGGAAGCCACGCTGCACAGGCTGCCACAGCCACTGCTGGGGGTTTGCCACTTTGGCACCTCTTCCTAATGCACCAAACCTGTTTGCACCATCCTGTTTCTGTTCTGAGCCTTTATCAGATGGTGATGTGTTTTTTGTGCAGAGCCAAGCTTTGGAAGGAGGCTTCGGGAAGAAGGCATGTAAAGAGAGCCTGAAGACGCCAGGGCACCCGGAAGGGCCATTCCCAAGCCAGCAGTGACCACTGTAACTGTGAAAAGGCAATGGGCCCAGTTTCCCCAGGGCTGGGCCAGTGCTCTCCTGCCTGGGGGGACAGGTGCCTACAGGGAAAGCCCCCTCATGTTGGTGACAGCAGCTTTCCACACTTCGGTTTTGAACCTCCACTGAAAAAGAGGTAGAGGTCTGCAGATAAAGAGAGGCTGGAAACCCCAGCATAAGCATGTCCCAGCTCTGTCTCTGGGGTAGCTAGTAATCGTGTCCAAGTGACGAGTGCTTCTGAGATAAATTGCTTATTATTGTGATCACAGCGCAAAGCACAGGTGGAGGGTGGAGGTAACGCTTGCTTTCCTTCGTCTCTGTCTGTGGCCCAGTGACATGCTTGTCAGGGCTTGGCTGGAGGACATGTGAGATGCTGAGAAACCACTTCTGGGGAAAAGCTCCATGCGCTGCGTCTGCGGCGCACTTATCGACAGCATTGGTGTTTAAAACTCAGTGGGCTCAAAGACAAGTAGCAGATGAGAAGAACACAGCTGTTGATGCTGACATGTTGCTGGCCTTATGGAATGACGCTCAACAGCTGGAAATGCATGTGATGCACCTGGGAATAGGTTCAGCCTCGCCGGAACATCACAAACGAAAAGACAATCAACTGAGGATGCTAAATTCTTCCTTTGCAAATCATCTGTAGATCTACACCGGGCTTCAGTCCCCTGGTTTTGGGAAGATGTGCATGGCAAGGCTCCACTTTTCAAGGCTGTCCAGGCCTTTGTGCAGAGCCATCCCAGGCTTCAGCGCACGCTGCTCCCTACGCCCCTCCAAGGCCAGGCTCCGCACTGGCAGCCATAGGACTTCTCTTCAAGCCACTCCCAAGGGGGACCAGCTACTGAAGCATCGAAAGCCCCGTCTGGAGCTGCGGTAAGACTGGGTAGCTTATCTCCATATTTCACTGGCATCTGATGGTGTGCTCTGCCGTAAGCTTTAATTGTTGTTGCGCTGAAGAAAGCCTTTGTTCAACACAACTGCCTACTTCACAATGACATCATCCAAGAATGTGGGAAAAAAAGCACAGCCTGGAGTACTCAGTCATGTGATGATGTATAAATAGCACCGACAGAACAATATTATAAACTGTATTGGTACAGCTGAGATAAAAATAGTGAGTTGCTGATTCATCTAAGATATCGGCTAGAGGGATGGCATGAGGTTCAGCTACAATAAACCTTCTCAGCTAAAAAGCATTGCTTCACCGTGAATCAGCTGCTCAGATCTTTCATTCTTTCCAGAAGAGCACCTGTCTCATCCTGCTTCAGTCCTCCATTACCGAGCGCATGAAATACAGGGCCTGGTTTTATTTCTGTTTCCCTTAACGCTGAAATACATCGTAAGGCTTTATACATGTGCAGGACAACCAGAAGCATTCCTAAAATTGCTTGCCAAATGCTTGGTAAGAGCGAGGCCTATGTTACTGTTTGCTGCCATGTTTCTACTGTGCCTGCCTCTGGAAAAACAAACAAACAAGGGACCGTTATTTCAATAAACCCAGGAATGCTGCACCGTACTTCTGACGTCTCTGAATCCATAACGACTAGGGCATTTCATGGCTTTCAGCAAGACACACGCACAGTCAATATGCAGCTACATGCCATGTGCCTTTGAAATGGACAAAATGAAACCTCATACCCCAGGGCTGGGAATACAGGAATTGAAGGAAAAAAAGAAGCAGCCAAGAGATAGGCAACTTGCTCCCTGGAGCGCAGCAGCAGCGATGACTTTTGCTGCCTCTCCTATGGCTCACAGTTGATGCTCTTATTTAAGTATCTGGAGCATAACATCAGCCACATTGATGCTATGCTGCCCCTCTCTTCAGAAGAAGACCCCAGTGGAGAAGTCCACAGACCGCAGCACCAAGAACCAGTGCCAGAGCTGCAAGCTCAGGGGCAGATGCGCTTGGGAAGCAGAGTCACACACCACAGCCTGTCCACTCCCAGAGCACGTGTCACCGTAAAAACAAGCTGCCTGGCATAGGATGCTCACTGGCCACAGCCACAGAGAAACAGGCAGCTCCAGGAACCCCTCTGCTGTGGCAAATTCTCACCCAAAACATGGCCACCAGATTTTTAGGCACAACTAAAAGAGGTGTTAAATGTTTAACATCCAGTTATTAGGACCACAGCCGTACGGCAAAAAGAAGCACTGATAATAAACAGCAATATATAAAGAGGAGATAATGAGGTTTCTCTGCCTTCGTGCTTGGCCAGCCCCCGTACTGAGAACTGCTCTGCCCAGCTGGTCGCCTCGAGCTGTTGAGCAGAGCTGGGACACTCACAGCCTGTTCCTCCCCACCTCTGGCACGACTGTCACTCCCCCACAAAGCCTTCTAACTCCTTGAGCGTCACCTTGTGATCACTGTAGGATGGGGACAAACCTCTGGCAGTGCGGAAGACGACAGGTCAGCCTCTGTGAACATTTCCCCCTGGATCTCCATGGACAGCAGGAGACAGAAACAACCTCTAACAAATGCAGTTGCTTTGCAATTCATCACCCATGATTCTGCTTACAAGTAACCTGTGAAGATTCCTCGTGCCAGCTGCTCAAGCCCACATTCTGCTCCTCAGCGCCACGGTCTTACGCCGCGATCATCATCCACATGAGCAGCAGCTACATGTACACAACCATATGAGCCCCATCAGCACCGCCAGCTTTGTACAAGCAGGGAACTTTATCTCCTGCCTGCATCTTAGTCAGCATCAAAGATAAGCCGCTTGCGCAGGACCGTTACAAGGAACAAGGTGGATACAATTACAGAACTTCATATTAATTTTTAAAACTCACAGATGTATCAATCTGTACGCAGGGAGCAGCTCCAAACATTCCCATGGCAGAAGAAGAGTTACATCGGTGGGATTTTGAAGTGAGGAAGCAGGAAAGAGGAAAATCTCACCCTACCACTATCAAGGCATTGCATGGACCTGGCTTTGCACACACCTTTTAGTCAGGAGCATCGTGTTTCTGTTAACAGTGTGTTAATCAGCTGATGTCTGCATGAGCACAAAGCCAATAAAAAAAGTCTGGGGGAATGACAACAATGACCCCTTACCTGTATTCAGTAAATCCTTCCTGCTTTGCCCAGAGAAGACCTTGGCTGCTGCTGGCTTTCCCAGAGGGATCCTACAGCGAGCAGTAGCAGGACGACTGCCCTTTGGGATGCCCCCATGGAGCTTCTCAAAGAAGTTGCAGCTCTAACATTATTTTGGCCAAGGTAGAAGGTTGATCAACACGCTGAGGTGCTTTGCAGAGAGCATCTAAGTGGCACCCAGTCAACTACATAAACAACGTACTTTTTCTATTATCAGTATCTCCTTGCATGTCAGCACTGGTAGAACCTAGTGATGCTGAGCCCAGCTTCAGCTTTGAAGCTCAGGACAATAACATAATGAGCTGCTATTTGTTTATGTTAGTAATAAAATTGACTGGCAGCTACTATTTGATCATGGCCTCAGCAAGAAGGCTAGCCAGAGGAAACCTGCTCAATAAACAGGAGGTGAAGGAAGTGCATGGGTCATCTGTGGGTTTTCTAAATCTGGTCCAAGAAGCTGAGGGTTGTGTGTAAAGTCGTCAATGATTTTGGAGCCCAGCTTTTCAAAAGATTGCTTGGAGGACAAAGAGAGCTCATGGCATTCACCTCTTCCTAGGACTAAAGTTTTGAAACATGGAGAAGCACCAAACACTACAACAGATCAAGGGGACCTTTTGTGTGCAGTCATTCCTTGTGCATGACACCTGGATTTCTGAGGTAAAAGCTGGCTTACAGAGCACACTCTGAGCAGGGAATTTAACTTTTGGCCTCCCTTCCCCGATATTTCCAGCACTGGTGAACGTGTGAACATTCATGTTGGCTCACCACAGCCCAGCTCAGTGGATTTTTACAGCAGAGCATTCAGATAACACTGTAGACTTACATGTCAGTAAGACTTGTAACACAGCAGTGCGGTTTATTCCCATGTCCAGTTTAACAGAGCCTTTCTGATTATTTTCACAGCGTTGCGTAAGGGCTTTTTTATTTCCTTTCTTTTTTTTTTTTATTTTCCTCTGCTGCACAAAAGGGATAAAAAGCTCCTAATGTGTTCCTGAAACGCCTCGTGAAGTTCATGCGACTTACCCTCTGTCATCAAGAGAATGGTAGTGGAATGAATGAAAGTCAATATTTTTTTTCTCAGAGTCTCTTAATATTCAGCCCTCATATGGCATAAAGGAGTAAACTCTCAATTACACAAAGGCAAATACAGAGAAATCCTTCAAAGTCAATAGAGTTATTCTGGACACCTGAGTAATTTGTCCCTTGGCATGATTCAGTCTCCAAAATCCACTCTGAATGTCTGTAACGACTGTTTGCTATTCACTTACATTTTTAGCTCTGTTATAATTCTAATTTTTTCCATGTTTCACAAATAGCTGGAGTCAGTTTCTCTCAGATGATGTCGTTTCCCCAGCTTGGCTTCTCTATGAATAACCTCCATCATCACTATGCTACTTTTGCTCGAATGTTTCATTTTTAACAATAAACATCTATCCCAGATGTCTTATTTTCAGCTTCATTAAATGTTTTACTAGTTCATCTCGAGTCACATCAATATTTACCTTGGACACAGTTCTGTATCCTTTAGTTTCTAATACCAGAATTCTCCAGACAAGCTTATTGTTCCTGGCTTGCCTTCTCCAAGTCACAGCTTAAAACATTTTTTGACATACTAAATAAGATGCAAATTCACCCAAGTATTTGCTTGGCTGTGTGCTGCCAGCTACCCCTACTCCAAACATCTCCGAAACAATTTACTTCAATCTCTGTGTACACACAGGTCCCAAACCTGTACACAGGCACTCCGAGGTCACTCCAAAGCCAATTAATCACAGCAATTAGCAGAAAAGAACACGGAAATCAGACATCAACCTTTCAGGTGCAGTATCATGAAGGACCATTTCTACTGACCTTGTGCATCCCGGAGGAAGGGCGTCGGGAAACCGGGGGGCCACCAGCCCCCAGCACCTTCGTGTCGGTTCTCACTGTACAAACCAGGAGCTTTTGAGATGGAACTGTGTTTCTTCCCTTCAGCTCCCTGCAATGTTCCTGACCGGCATCACTGACTTGTGTGGAGCCTCGTGCAGCACCAAGGTCATCGTGCTGCTGGGCTGTGCTCATCTATGTACTGAGCAGGTCAGAAGAAACCTTGTGAAATGGTGAGCAGCAGCGGGATGCCGTGTTCAGCAGACAGGACGGCAGCAGCGGTGTGGGAGGAAGTTCTCCAGAAATATCAATACTGTGGGTAGTGGTGGTAACAGGGAGAGAGTGGAGGTGGTGTCCAGGGTCATGCTGGAGCTACACAGACCCTAGAAGGGCAGAAACACGAGTGGAACAGGCTCTGCCCCTTCCGCAGCTGTGTAAGAGCAACCTCCGGCTTTGATAAGAGGCCAGCAACGACCAGATATGTAAAGGAAAGCAGCCACAGGCACAGGAAGGAGCGGTGCAGGGGTCTAGGGGATGCTGTTAGAGAGGAGGGGCTGGGCAGCCCATTTGGCTGTGCAGACATAGCTCAGGGTGCCCATCCCCAAGGGGTCCCGACCTGTCACCCACAGAGCCACCTGGACCCGGGCTGCTCCTCGCTGCCGTGAGCATGGCTTGCTTGAGGAAAGTCCTTCTGAATCCGTACGGAGGGGAACAAAAGTTTGAGAAGTGGATTCTTCTTGATAATTTTCTCCATCTTTATGCTGAATTTACTTCAGGCACTTTTTCAAAGCGGCAGCACAAAAAAGGTAGCGTGAGGTTTGATATATTTATATTTTATATTCATGCACTGCACTGGAATAAAACATTTTGAATTTTATATTGGGTATAAAAAAGCAAAGATGTCAAGCTGGGAAAGCACTTTGAAAATAACAAAGGACTTTATGTGGGATTGTTTGAGGTCATTTTTATCTGTTGTTCCCGACAGTATTTAAATACCTCCTTTTGGTCTGAAATACCTTTGGCTGTCACTCACCGAAATTGGTGGTGGAGACTGACAGGGCAGCCGGGCACACTCCGCAAGCAGAGAGGGAGGAAAGCACCTCTCAGATTTTTCGGAGATCTCCATCAGCAAATGTTACACCCGGGACATCAACCCATATTTGTCAAGAGGTGTCAGGGTGGCCTGGAGAAGCCATGATCTCGTGAGAGGGGAGACAATTAGGCTGACTTCCCGAGCAAGATGCTCCTAGGAGCAGGTCAAGGGGATGGCTTTAGATCTCAACCTGGGCACGTAACAGTTTTAAGCAGAAACCCAGGGTGTTATGCTGAGTGCACAGCATAAGGATTTCAGCGCTTGCCCCCCATGCAGATACATGTGAAATACCTCACTTGGGTGTTTTAGCAACAGCAGCACAAGGAAACAATGCCTGCAGTGGGCCCACGCGCCATTGCCAACGTCCCCAGAAGATGCCCAGTGTAAGGAATCCGATATTTCTGTGCACCCTGACCTTACAGACCGTCCCACCCTGCTTTGAGCAGAAAGGGCTGTCTGGCCAAGATGACAGCCAAGGGTCTGTTTGGTTTTGGTTTTGAAAGAACTTGCTCACCTCTAAAGCAGAGGTGGTCACCTTTCCTCTTTTGGTCTCAGTCAGGATCAGAGAGAAAGATGAGTTTGAAACCAAGACGTTCAAACTCCCTCCTCTGCCCTGTGTCCCCCTGCATTTTGCTCCAGGTAAAAAAACAAACCAGCTTGGCAGGGGAAGGGAGACGAGACAGATTGAGGGACCACTGCCTCTCCCAAACACAGGCAGATGAAAGGAAACGGCTGAATAAGAGATTAAATGCAAGCTTCATGTAAATGATCACTTACAGAGACCTAATAAGTGATTCTGCAATGCATTGTCAGAGATGGTTTCTCTGCCATGTTTGGGTTTGCATGTGTGGTTAGGAGCTTCTTCCCCTTGGAGGATAACATTCAGGTTTTAAAATTTATATAAATCTGTCGCTACATTCATCTGTCATTCTGTGAAAGGGCTTTTTAATAACGTGGGTGGGTTGTTTTTTCTTTTTAATGCTTTGCCTTATCAGAACAGAGTATTTAGAATAAGCCAAATCAACAGCAGTACTGCATCAGGTGGGGTGACATGCAGGACCCCCGCTTTTTATATCTTGCCATCTCTACTGACCCAAGGAGCTAATGAGAATGCTAGCGGTGTTGTATTCGCCCTGGCTGGGGACTGGCAAGGGGCTTCACTGCAAATCTCTCTGCTCCCAAGGACAGCCTTCATTTCCAGAGCAAAGGAGGACTCAACCAGAGACAGAGGCTTTGCTGACACTTCTTTCAGGTAAGAGTGCTGGCCCGAAAGCTGTCAGGATGGGGGTTTCCTGCTTTGGTTTGGGGTTTTCTTGGGGGGTACTTTCCCCATTGGGTCAGGGTTGCTACTCTAAGGAAATTATGAATGCTCCCTTCAGAGGAAAGAGCTTTGACAGGCTCTGCTGGGTACCACTGCATGCCTTCCCCTTCCCTGCTTGCCACCCCACCCTCCAGCCAGAGGTTACCCCAGTCGCACCTTACCCCCCTCACCTCCTTGTCTGGTGGGGTTCAGCATGTGTGCTGACTGAAGCAGAGCCATCAGCTGTCTTTCCACCTCTGCTTGGAAGGTGGACCGAGGGGACAACATAGCAAAGCACTGCAAAAAAAAAACCCCAAACCCAAAATAATTATGGAGGATGCCTGCCAAGCCCTGACATTTCTGCTTGTTGCTGTCCTGGGCTGCCTGCTTGCCTGGGGTCTCTCTCACATATGTACATTCAAGCGCCTGTGGCCACAGAGGACACCTCTGTCTCTCTGTGCTGTCTCGATGCTTCTTACTCTGGGCTTGCTCTACCTTGTGATCTAAGCAAAACCAGCATCAGATTAAGGTGCTGTGCTCTATCAGCTCACTTCCTCTCCTTCACTCTTTGCCTGTATCCCTTCGATTATTCTTTCTCTCCATTGTTTTTCTTCCTCCCATCAAAATACCCAGAAACATTCCAGTAATTTTTTCCTGCTGCTAAATGTGAGCATTTTATTTGCCAAAGTCCACTTGAACATGATCTTGAACGGAACGATAACATTTCACGCAGGGCCCATGATTTCAGCACCGACTGCAAGACAAGAGATGTGCCGGTCCCACCTGTTTGAGTTCTGTTTCCCCCTCGGCTCTGGAACTGCCGTTTCATGAGCCTTCATTCCCACCAGCAACCCTGTGTCTGGCCGTATGATTGCTCATAGGGGACAGTCACTCAGTCTGCAGGTCACGCCTAGATCAACCTGAATCGCCAGGCAGCTTTGCTGGGAGGAATGTCATTTCTTCTTTCAGGACAAGGGAAAAACTCTCCACAGAAAGACAGAGGGTGTGAGGATGCTTCGGAATCGTCACTGAAACAAAGGCTCAAGGCTCAATACTCAGTTTCTCTAGCAGAAACACAGAGTGACTCCAGTAAAATCAGTGGAGCCTCAATGGTGTAGCTGAGATCCAAATCAAGATAGAGGTTTTGGACTATGCAGCTCTGTGGGTTCTTAGTTGTTGTTTTTTTTTATGACAGACATCTCATCTCCTGCTTTATGAGTTATTTTGAAGGTTTACTGTATCCAAGAAAGTAGAGCAGGAGTTCAGATTATGAACTTTGATTGCTCATGGTTTATTCAATATTTTTAATAAAGTTGGAAAAGGTTCCCTTCCATCAGAGAATGTCCCCTTTGATTAATCAATTGAGTTTGATATTTTCTCCATGGAGAATACAAAGCAGTATACTCCTTTGCCGGTTATTTACAGGCAGCCTCACAGCACACAGTACAACAATTATTTTCTAAGTAAGAGAGCTGTGATCAGAAATGTTAACAGACCACTTAACAGCATAGCATCTTTTCCTTCCTTTAAGAAACACACCACGAGGACGCGTGAAGCCATTTTTAATATAGCCTGTGTGCTTTCTGAATAACATTCAGCGAAACAGAGTCGTCTTAAATGGTCTCCTTCCCGTTTACATCTGTAACAGCTGCACTAGTAGCTCTGTCGGGCCTGATTTTATTCAGCGTTGCAGTATCAACATAAAATCTAGGCTGAGAATTAAAGGGAGTAAATGTCCCCCTGACAGTTGAGAGAATGATTTCGGTCCAAGAGTATTTCTGGCCACAACTCACTTTCAAAAGGAGCTTTGTCATTTGTGCCTGGCCTGGTCCCAATAAGTGCTATTATGATTTGTTACATTTTCTATAGAACCAGGAGACCATTTATTAGCCCCGTGGTATTGTATTGAGCTTCAATTATGTAATAGTCATTATTCTGCTGAATATCTGAAGCTTTGTAAGAAAGTTTTAGTTCTGGAAAGAAACGTGTAAGGTTGGCAAATGATTTTGAGGAAGATCAAACTCCCCTTTTTTTTTTTTTCTTTTTTTTTGATAGTTGAAAGAGGAAAGGTCCCTTCTTGATATAAATCATGAATAATTTGAATAGACTTTTTTTTCCTAAAGAAAATCTCCTTTTTCTTTGAAAGCCATTGATAGCTTGGGATTCAAGCAGAAAAGAATAAAAGAAGAAATAATAGTTTCTTCCTAGAAGAGAACGTGATAGGTATGCTTCCAAATCAGCCAGATTTTAATTTCATTATAACTGAGGAGCCCGCACGCGTGTGATTTGCCTGCTTATGAGGAACGCAGGTCTGTCCCACGCGCAGGATGGAGGAGGAGGGGGCAGGACCTCGGCTGATGTAAGCCTTGCAGGGTCCCCTGGATGCCAGTTCTGCAGCTGACCTGAGTTGGGGATGCACCCCACAGTCTCATTTGCTTGTTCCGCTGCCCTTCGCGGTTCAGCAACGCAACCTCTTGACACCTAACCAAATCCCGGCGGCCTCCCATTTCCAACTGGTCCGAGCCATCCGCATCTCCCAGGCTTGTCAACAAATTAACCACAGTAGGATAACTAGTTAACTAGTTACCTGACATCCTCCTCTATCACCCCTTAGAGTTTAAAAAAACACCCCAAACCACAGAGAGCAGTGACATCAAAACAGATATTGATGATCTCTGGGTGGTTCTGCCCTTCACAAGCCATTTGAGATGCAACTGAAGACTTCAGCTTCCAGTTCTCAACCCCACATGAATTCTCCTTGCGCCAACCGCCAGATGCTACCGTGCCTGCAACCATCAGGTAAAAGGCAGTCAGGCTGTTGCCTCCGGTCTATTTTTTTCCCCAAGCCTACAAGGAACATGCCACAAGCCCAGAGCACATACAATGCAGAGCAAGAGCTGCTCTGCCCCTGAATAGCAAACCCAATTACTCCGAGGTATTCTCAGGGAATGGAAAAGCAATGTTCCCAAGGCTGACAGATTTCTGAAATGATCTTTCTTTAATGTATGCTCAGTTTAACTGGTATTTTAGCAAAATGACTCTAGCTTTATGCCAGCTGAACAGAAAGTAGGAAGTAAATCAACAAGCTTTTTTTTTTTTTTCTTTCCTTTCGGATAGGCTTCAGTATCTCAGAAATTCCCAGCCAATGGAAATCTGCTACCGAGGTTTCACCCCTATTACCAACCCAACCAATTCAAACACTGCCGCTGCAGCTCAGCGTGACTACAGCCGTTGCATAGCAAGCATACACATGCTTGCATACATGTTTTGCCCTCTGCGAGGGCAAGCAAGAATAAAGCAGATGATAATACATTTTTGACCACAACCATGTCATCCCCTGGTCATTTTTTGCAGTAGAAACGAGTGATATACGGATCAGATGCATCTGCATTTTGCTGATTCCACTCAGAGCAGTGTTTAGGTGTCCTTTTTCACAATAAGAGGAAAGAAGTTGGACACCCAATTTATCTTACAAAATGTGAAGTAAAACACATTTGCAAGTTGCACATTTATTGGATCAAGTGAAATAAGGCATCAAGCCAGAATCTGATCTTGTTTGCCACTATGTAAACGATGAGTAAGTCTGCTAGGGTCAACAGAGCAGCAGCAGAGTCACATGAGTCACAGCATACTGCTCTTTGGAAAGATTTCTCTGTGGCTAAATATACTATTACAGTCGCTTCAGGAAAAGCTCTGCGTCAAGTTCTAATAAATGCTGGCAGCAATGCTGAGCTCTGCGCAGTCATAAAGCCAAACGGATGAGCAGGAATTAACAAGCGGCCTTAAAAACCCATTGAGGAGAACAGGAGTTCTGTCTGCACGCGAGCTGAAGAATCGGAACTCTGGGAATGAAAACCACGGCCTGAGTTTTCTGCCACCTACATTTAGCCACCTTTCAAATGGGTCTGGGGGAAAAAACCCCAAACTGAACAGAAAAGGCAACAGAAATTTCTTGAGGATCAAAGAGCAGAAAATGCCACTATACTCTGTAGAGTGAGTTTGTACAAGTTACCGCTCCACCACGCAACAACATGGGGGTTGTTTCGCTCTGATTTTAACCAGGCTTGCCCCAATAAACGATGCCTTGCTCCTCCCAGGGGATTGCATTAACCAAACGTACTGCTGTCAGTGAGCAGGAACAGCCACACGTTGGCAGGAGCCAATCCAACACCCCATCTCTGCAATCCATCGAAAACGTCATTCCAGTAAAAACCCTTTATATCTCCATCTGATACATGCAGTGCTGAATCTGGAAAAATGAAAGCTCAGTAAACCATAAAAGAGATGCCCTCTGGTCTTGTCTTTTTTTCCAGGGGGCTTGTAATTTAGCGCTATTACAACAATAGTGTGAGGTAACTAACACTGCTTATCAAACATAGGGTTGCGTTCTCTATCGACAAAGTACCAGATTGGAAGAGATTTCCTAATTCCTTATGAATTTCTCTCCTACCTAGTCTTTCCACTGGAAACCTGATTAAATGAGTATTATTTCTTCTTAAGGGGTTTTACAGGTCCTTTATCGTAGATTTATGAGTATCAACCTACTTTAGAAGGTATTAGATAGCTTTAACGTTTGACACGTACACTCTAAATCATTTACAGTGCTCTCCATTTGCACTAGACGATCAGTAATCTTCTCAATATTAGGTTTTATTGACAATGCACCATATAGAGAGTTCTTATTATATGGTAATGATTTAAGGTAGGTGCAAGATTGGGAACTAATAAATCCAAAAGCTCAGTTTTGATTGTTGACACAGAGCTGAGGAACAACACGCATCCATCTAAATCACTCTGTCTCTCAATGCCATAACACATGTTTAACCTCTTAGGAGCACAGTCCAGGGAAGGGCAAACATCCTCATTCAAGCAGTCCAAGCACACCTCTGTTATCCTTCACTCACGCCAACATGGGTAAACATACCTGTTGAGATCAAGAAGCGTTTTGCCTTGGTAGGGAGGTAGTGAGACTAAGGGCTCAAGAAATCAGCCCCATAATTTCTGTCTGGGAGACGGTACTGGGAGCTGTGGTATGTAACAAAGACATACCTTCGTGTAGCCCTCCACAATAACAATTTCACAGAAATATTGGCCTTGATAGTAATTGAAGTCAATTGAATAATTGATTCGACTCCTTCAATAGATCAGCCCCCACATCTACATTACTCACAGAAAATTGGAATAGAAGAGAAAAAAAAAAATTAAGAAAAAGCAAAAGAACATCTCTGCCCTGAGTTCCACAGAATGGCAGTCTCGCCTGCAAGCCTGTAATCCAAAATTCTGTCTTTGAAATGCCACCACGAGATCTCTGTCAGTGCTGCCTTTACCACACATCACTGGAAATGGTTTCTGGGGCATCAGAGTCGCGTGAACTGGCAATTTGTGAAGTCAAAACGTGACATTTCAGAAATAGGCTGCAATGTTCTCAGCACAAAACAACACAAAATCTGAATCCCGTTCTTACCCCAACAGCCACCTAGTAAGAAAACTCCAGTGAAAACTTAGTGATAGCGGCAAAACCACCCTGGGAGAATAGCACATGACCTCAATCGTGAATAGCAAGGAAGTACAGTAGAGGCAGCTGTCTCTCACCTTGCTCATTCAGAAAACAAACAACCCAAAAATCCTTACTCAGGCTGAAGGCTTGGCAGGCTCACTCAGCTGTCTACAAATGATTTAGTAGTAGAGGAACTGGTGTCACTCAGTGTCGTGAACTCCAAACTCCAATCAAAATAAACCACCGTGTTCAAAGCAGTGGCGGGAAGCATCGCTGTCTTACTTCAGTAAAACCGAGCACAGATATGCTGGGGGAAGAGGAAGACAGACAGACAGACAGAAAGACAGAAAGACAGACAGACAGAAGACAGACAGAAGGACAGACAGACAGACAGTCAGAAAGAGAGACAGAGAGACAGAAAGACAGACAGAAAGACAGACAGACAAACAAACAAACAAACAAACAAACTAACTAACTCTTCCCTGAATTAGTGCTCCCCAGCACCGTATGCATGCGTCTGGCCTGGACACGAGGGCGAACCGGTAGACACCCAAGCTAATAATGCATTAGTGGGCAATTTGCTAACGTACTGTGAAATAGGAGAAATATTACAAGCTCCATTTTTCTTATTAATGGAGCTAAGCACATTCTGCAATGCGGGACCTACATTTCTGTAAGCTTCTTTCATTCACTCAGTTCCTAAATCAGCAAAATGTAGCAATCTTCAACATCTCTCAGCGATGAGTGAAATTTCTTTTACTACTGTGAAGAAGGGAGAAGGTCAAGAAGGCTTGGGAAAATTTGTTACTGTGATCTGTAATATACATTTGGCAGAAAAGAAATTGAGAACATTTCTTTGGAAAACAATCAAAGGGCAAAGTTTTTCCTCTTGGAGCTGCATGGTAATTCATGACTTATACGCTCCAAAGAAACTTGCTACTCTGATGATTAGGATAGCAAAATATTCACTGTCTGCCTGACAGACCAAAGATGGTCATTTGTCCTCCCTTTATCAGTATCTTTTTATTCAGGCGGGGCCACATGCGTGCCCCTTGATATGCAAAGATTGAGCAATGCAGCTCTGCTCAGGAAGACTGCAATTGAAGCTGAACATGGCACAAAAAGCAATGACAAGAAGTAATGGGGCAGGTGGCAGAAATTTAGGCTCGGTCCCACGGAGAATGACACAGCTTTCTCTTACCTGGATCTCGCCTGCTCCTGGTGTACATGAAAAGTCAGCATCTCCGTGCCTCGCCACTTACAGGACCTTGGCGCACACAAACAACTGGTAAAACTGAGGACCACCTTGAGAGCCTCCAATATGAGTAATCTTGAGCCTCCTGTGTCGGTTCCAAGTGGGGTCATCGGCACAAAATTAAAGCGTGGGACTCATCACAGAATAGTAAGGTGGCCAGGGATACAACTGAAATCAGAAGAGGACTCGGCAAATTCACAGAGGAGAGGTCCTTTGATTTCAAACTGCTGTTGGGTCTGGGTGCATACTTTGGCTCCACAAGCATCTACAGTCCCGATCGATGGAATGGTATTGGTATGCCTTCACATGGTGTATACTCTTCCCCAAGCATCTCCCATAGCCAATGCCAAAGGACGGACCCTGGGACACTTGGATCTTGCTCTGCCCATCTCTTACACTGTAATGAATGTGATCACAAAAATTGACTGTTGAGACAAGAAAATTCTGTTAGCTAGAGAAATAAGATGACATTTTAAGAAAACAGCCTTTAGGAAAGCAGACATCTTCCAAAAGGGTTAAAAAAAAGTTAGTTAAATGAAAGCTCTGAAATATGCAGACTAACCTCAGCAGAGGGGGCAAGATCCTGAAGCCTTTTTGTAGACACTAGCGAGGCTCATCTGGAAGGCCCTTCAGAGCACCCAGCAAAGGCTCATACTATCAACTGCAACCACATCAGCATCCCAACCTGACAGAGCAGCAGTAGCCTTTTTCCAGGAATGGAGAAAGGCACTCCTCATATAAGGTGACTAAATTCTACAGCCGTTCTTCCTTGTAGCCTCTAAATGATCTCCTTCTGTCAGGCCAGAGTCTCCCCTCTTGCTCCTCCTACTGCACCTGGCCAGTGTGCTTGCAGCAATGCATCTGTTCCTTTTCCGCCCTTCCAACCCGCTGTGTAAACACGCAGCATGCATCCGACCACCAGCAGGCCTCAGCGCACAGCGGGGCGCAGAACCCTGCCCCAACACAAACCACAGCAACGGTGCAAGCTTCAAAGCAGCGGGCTACTGAGTGTAACACTGCCCTACAATGAGGGAGGAACAGGAAGGGGGCGAATTGTCCAGCCACCTGCAGCATCTCTCGCCGTACAGGCTGGTGCTAGTAAGAGGTCAAACATCCCTTTCACACCTCAGTAAATCTACAGGTGTTAGCTATCAATTCTTTACCAGCCTTGGCATGTACAATACCCATGTTAAACTTCACTGGTGGCATCCATGCCCTGCCACAACTAGACACAAGCTGCCCATGAGAGGGTACGGCCTGTCTTTGGTATCTTTCCTTCTGAGGAGCTCTCCACACTTCTGGGTTAGCCCAGGATCAACCCTCTGGAGGCCTTTTGGGGAAGTATGATGTGTGCACCCAGATAAATGCAATTTGGTGGTGGTCAGTTGTTCTTAAGAGTCCGATTTAGCTGGACCAACGCACACATTTTTGTGGTCAGGTTGGCAGTGCAGGTTATTGAAGAAAATGTCTTTTTCTCACTTGTGAAATGCTGAATTTGAAGCCTACGCAGAGTGGCTTTTCTGGGAAAGCAAATTTTCTAGGAATGCCAGTTACAATTTTAGGAAGGAAACAATGTGGCAATTTCCAAATTCAAATCAAGTTTTGGCCAGAAGAGGAGAAGCAAGGCTTGAAAAGAAAAGGTCACGGCAAGACATTATGAAACAGGTAAAAACCTGTTTTCTCTTTTTGTCTCCTTTTTTTTCTTTTTTCAAGCCAGCCTCTTACTAGAAAAGCTGCTTTCCCTCTTTTCTAAACTTCTCTCCTCTGCCAGCATAATGCAGGAAAAGCACTGACTGAAAATAGCGCTTTTCTTTTACTAGAGGATAATTACCAGTTGTTCACTGTCTCTTTGTGAGATCCTAGAGGAGACTAGGATTTTACCAGGAGGATGCTAAAAAATACACCTCATATAGGAAAAACTACAGTGCCTCACCTGTTCTTTGTCCCCTGGAAAACCACCGCTTCTCTGACAGACAAGGTGGACTGTAACACCTCTTCCCTTCCTTTCTACAAGATCTGCCTCATGTAAATTGGATGCTCTCTAGGGCAGGAACCGGTTAAGGACCAGGCTAAGTATGTGCATTGTAAAGAACTATGTCACACCAACAGCGTTGCAAATGAAAAATAAGAATCAAAGGTCGTTATCCCAAAGCCTCAACTGCAGGTCCCAGGAATGACGGTATAATTATTTTTAGAGATGACTACAGCAGTAGCTCAACATGACATGAGAGACCTGAAAAACAGCAAGCCTGATTTAAACCAATGGAAAAGCCAGGAATGCAGAATGGAGACTGTTCTTAATGCACCATATTGCATCTGAACATTTTGTTCCTATCCATCTATCCAAAGCATGACGTTTTGCATTTCATATTAACATTCTGAAGGCATTAAAGGATTCTTCAATTTGATGTTCATATGCTGTGTCAGAACACGCGCTCTGACTGCTTAGAGAGATGTTGTGCCTACCTTTTACTCATCTTCCCTCCTTCAGCCTCCTAACCACCCTCCCTCTTGCTCCCAGGAAATCCCTGGGGCTGTTTTTATTGGTAGCATTATTTAGTTCAGCAGGAAGAGAGCTACAAATATGGTTTTGTGGGATTTGAACTTCACTTTGAATTTCTGCAATACCTCAGCTGCTATGCATATGTAGCGAGACCGAACGCTAACAAATCATTGTGGTAATACCCCATGTTCACATACAATTTCTCATCTTCAAAGCACTTTAAAATTTCCCAGAGGTTCTACAAAATCTGGGAGAGAGAGAGAGGAAGAGATACGGGCAAAAGCCTTTGTTTAGTGTTGGTCTTAACATAAATCATAGTCCCTTTCTGCTCAGCGCTATAGCGGGAATGCTGCAGTCTTCAGATTTAAGTCTGAAGTGCTAAACAATGCTAAATTGCCAGTGACACGTTTTCACTAAAAAGTATTTGAAACACTCTTTCCTTCATACGCACAGCTCTCTTCAGAAGTTCTGTTCTCACCGTTGAGTTCAAAGCCAGGGAAACTTGTGACATTAGCATAGTGTGTTGGGAGATTAATTTGTGTATCAAAATAAAGGACATTTTGATTACAGAAAGTTTTGATAACAACAACAAAAAAATCATCTTTCAAAGCAATAAACCAACAAAGAACGTAACCAGGAATCCAAACAATTTTTAAAGATTAAAAGGATTTTTTTTTTCAAAAGATCTTTTTAAAAGGTAAAACTAATAATTCCCCATGAATTCCTTCAGTGTTCAAAGCGGAACAGTTAGCTTTTAATGGCTGAAAGGAAGCTCTCGCTAATTTGCTGGCCAGGGCTGGAGAGAGCAATCAAGAAAGCTTGGAAGTGAACCGTTCCAGAGCTTACTTCTCCTGGCCACGTACCAGGGGTATGGATTTGACTCAATGCAGGAGACCAAGTAAAATACCCTGCCCCGCTTCAAACCTCTGCAGCCCTGCTTTGCAGGAGCCAGGCACCCACATCTGAGGAGCACTCTGAAGGGAGCACCCAGAGGCAGCTCCTGCAGGGCTGCCTGAAGGTGCTGAAGAGTGTGCAGGCAATGCCCCCTTCTGTCTGTGCGCGCAGCCCCAAAAAAGACCTTTCAGAAAAATATTTCAAGCTCCTTTCTTTTTTTGAGTGGGCTGGATCAGGCTTGCAAACTGTTTTCATTATCATCGTAAAAAAAAAAAAAAAAAAAGGAGGGGGATGGAATGAAGCAAAAACTAACTTTTTACTTAATGGGAAACAAATATGAAACTGTAATGAATAAAACATTCTATTTCTCAAATATTCCACTGAACACGTAATCCAATCCAGCTTTTACGCTTGCAAGCATGACTTGTATTCAACATGCTTTCTAGGGCACAGAGTTCTGTAACACAACAATTAGTGCAGGCTCTGATTTTGAAACATAGATGTCAAACCGGTTCTTCTGAGGTCATTTATTTGGTTAGATTCTGACAAAACATGGAAACATTCTCAGATGAAAGGGTACATGCATTCCAGAAAAGTTTCCACTGAAATCAAAAGGAACTCTTCTTGGGAATACTGCAAAAGTGCAAACTCTTCATTTATGCAATTTTAATATGGTAGAAATAAAGAACTGTTAAGATATTCAATTTGGTTTAAAGCTCAGGAAGCCATTTAAAATGAAATAACATACATATTAATAATGAGTAGCTATAGAGAAAAGTGTGTAATTACATGTTAATTAAATTCTCTCCTCGTTGTATCTGCAGTGCCCCAAAAAGGATGATTTCTCTCTTTCTAGCAAAATATCCTGAAAAAAAATCCCACAGGTATAAACCAGAAACTGTTAAATATTTCACAAGTGGAAAAAGGAAAGACTGCAGTGATTTTATTTTTTGTTGTTGTTGTTGTTAAATGAGAATTTCTGTTCAGAAAGAAACTGAACTTCAACATGTTTTAATTACATATCCTTCTGTTTATAATCAGCTACTTAAGTTTAAACAAATAACAACACTGGCAGAACACAGTAAATTTGAGGAACCAGGATGAACTATTTCTAGGTAAATGTTAACAGAACTGTTTTCCTTTGCACAAAAATAATTATGTTCAGGCAGGGAGCCAGTCTTCTGCACGCGTGCCATCCCCTACTGTAAAATTCAACATCACCTTTCTCATCTGGTTATTTAGGGCTGCTCAGTTTATCCACTCTCAAAGTAGAAAGCTCCTTCTTGCATTTGCAGCTTTCCATTTACCTCTGCCTGTAAAGAAAATCAGAAGGAGGAGGAAAAGAAAAAGTTGTTATGGGGGAGCTATCTTAGGCTGCACATTGTCTTTGTGGTTTTGACGCACCGTAGCGCAGTGAGACAGACATTATCCTACACACCTTCCTGTTTTGCAGACATAACGGTGTTTCAGCCTGTGCTTACGTGATAACACTTTATCACGTTACCGCGCACGATCCCGACGCACGGTTACGGCTGCCGTGAACAGGAAGCGATCTGGGACAGCCATTCCTCACATCACCCTGTCTTGGGAGATAGGCTAATTTGCCCATATTCTCAGACAGGCTTTGCCAATAAATGCCAAATCACAGAAATTGCTTTGGGATTTGGTCGTTGCCACTGTTTTCCTTGGCTGCAGATGTTTGTTCTCTAGTGGAATGCATTTTATTGAAACGCTGCTGGAATTAGAAAGCATTACTGAAAATGAACAATAAAGAAACATATTTCTGTGATGTTGCTCGTCTGTCTTAATTGCAAACACAATTATGAATGCGTATCTCATTCTGGAAATCCAGACTGCTGCAAGACACCAAGTATTTCATTTGCAAAGTAGCATTTGTGGCAAAGGTACAAGGGCTGTGACACATTTTAGTGAAATCTTTTGGTGGTGAAAACATGTAGCTGTCTTTAATTCTATAGCATTTGGAAATGTGGGATCAGTGGAAAGGAGGATGCAAATATTGGGGGTTTGTGAGAATTTATGTGTATTTCTCAGTATCAGCATTTGTCGCTGCCAAAATACATGAGAAATGGAAGGAATACAGTAGCAGACAGAGCAGCAAAGTTCTGTCCAAACCACTGAAACAGGCTCAGAGGTACTTTACAGACTGGACATAAACTGGTCCAAACTTGAGAGTTACGTTCTAATAGACTCCACATTACTGTTGATAAAGTGAATGGATTTGGCCCAGAAGAGCTTTGCAGCGAAGCTTGCAGCGACTTGCCGTTTTAGAAACTTTGTGGCTTGACAGTCCTAGAAATCCCTACTAGTGCTATACTGCAAGCTAACGATGGATAACCACACCTAAAAAGTTTTCAAAGTTCTCAGTATCTCAAATTAGCATCAGAAAGCTGGATTTTCTACCTCTACTCCCTAACTTTGGAGATGGCTTTTCACCATATTCAATCCACCCTCAAGTCATCAACAAGTACGTCCCAATCTTTCTACATTATATGTGTACCTAGCTGCTTTGCTGTGGAACACTGATCCTCCAGGCTAATCCTCTTCCAGCCACTGCAGATGCCTTTTTTTGTCCAGTTTTTTAATCTCTGTGTGTGCCATCCTACCTTCATGAAAATCAGCTGCCACCACGCTTGCTCTGTTGTGATCACTGCTTTTGTGATCAGTGCTGATTTTTGACTAGTTATTCCCTAGACTTAGCTACAGCAACTGATGTCTCATGTTCCCTGGAGGGGTAATGCAGATTGTGAAACCACGGGTCCCGCATAACAACAAAATGGTATGAGTTTGATCATGAATTGAGTTAAAAAAAGATCTAATGATAAGATTACCTCAGAGGTCAACAAACTGAGAAAAAAAGGTGGAAAAGATACATTGGGCTTCTAAAACTAAAAGGAAATTATTTTCTGCATATATAACCAGAGATGCAAAAAAGGAAAAAAATGTACACGTTTTTCTCATCTGTGCAATTTTTGTAAAGAAAAACAAAGCTCTTAGCTCTGGTTCTAATGAAATCAAGGTTAAATGAAACCAATGCATTTTATTTGTTCTGTATGCAGGGACAAGCATATGACAACAAAGGCCAGGATCTCTCCCATTTCGAAATCTGATTATTTGATTTCAATATTCCATGTTGAAATGGAATATGAAATCAAACAGGTACACCTAATGATGGCATCATTATTTCAACTTCTATTCCCCACTCACACATAACCACTTCAAGAAACACATGACATTATTTTTAGACAATGTTAGGTATTCAATAAACCTCTGCTTGGCCAAAGCATCCAATGAGCCACCTCACTGTTGCAAAAAAAGACCAAATTCCACCGGTTCCTGGGTGGAACAGAGTTCTAGCTGGTTCACTGACAGTAATTTTGTATGCTTGGGGGAGCAGTTTACAAAACAACAATGATCTACTCTGCTGGCTTTCCATATGTTTTAATTTATAGACCTCCCTGAAGAGTGGCTGATCACCCTTCAACAAATCTAAGTGCACCGACAATAGCGTCCTTCCCTTCCCTGAACTCCGTAGAAAGAACTGATGGAGTCCTCAAGCCTGCAGAGCACACACTTACAGCCTGAGCTGTCCCACTGAGGCAGCTCTTGTACAGTTATGCACCTACCAAATGAAGTCTAGAGTTGGCTTAATAATGTTATTTCTCACAGAGACTGAAGGATGCGTAACATAGATGCATCTAACGATGTATATTAAGCACACGTTGCATATGCTCCATCACAGCAGCTGATCCTGAACCCCTTGAAAAGGAATTTTATCACTGAAAAGCAGGATTTGGCCCGTGTTTCTTCACACATAGCAATGCTGAAGATGTATGTTGTTATATTACAGAATATTTTTTATCATATCACATGTAAGCTGACTAAACTAGGAGTTATTTATAGAGGCTAATTCACATTTTTACGGCATATGGATGTGCTTTTTGCCAGCTTTAGCAGGAATAGAGTTTATATTCATTAAGGCTGAGCTAGTTAATTAACCATAGACAGAATTAGTGAATAGCTTTCTAGTAACAGTACCTCAAGGTTGCCAATAATTTCATTTGGGATTTCATCCACTACAGACTTCTGATCTTCAGCAGTAACAGCCACAGCATCTGCCTTGAAGGACTCCACCTCTGGACAGGGCTCCTCCTGGTAATGCTCCTGATCAGAACTCTAGCAGCACCCAGCCACAAGAAGTACATGAGTTAGAACATCCTCCTGCTCTCTCTAAGACCAGACAGCATCAGCCCAAAGACAGACAATGATTTGGGAACTCTTGCTCCAACAGAGAACAATCAGCGTCTCTCTTTAACTGCCCAGGCCAGGTAGATCCTGAGGTTATGAGGTAACATGGGGAGAGAGCCCAGAGATGCTGACACAAATCTGATCAATGTTTATAAATACCTGAAGGGTGGGACACAGGGGGACATGGCCAGCCTCTTCTCAGTGGGCTGTGGGGACAGGACAAGGGGCAATGGCCTCAAGTTGGTGCACAGGAAGTTCTGCACCAATATTCAGAAGAACTTCTTCCCGGTGAGGGAGCCCTGGGACAGGCTGCCCAGGGGGGTGTGGAGTCTCCTTCTCTGGAGGGATTCCAGCCCCATCTGGATGCCTCCCTGTGCAACCTGTCCTAGGGACCCTGCTCTGGCAGGGCCCTTCCAACCCCTACACTTTTGGGATTCTGTGTATCCTCTTGTTGGCTGATTAATGCACTAAAAGCAACTTCATTCAATCCTTTAAGAGAATGTACGCTATATTCTAGGGAATAAGTATCATTAATGACTGGGCTCCAAGGGAAATAAATGAGGTAGGAGACTCATAGAAAAACAGCTTTTCTTTATTCTTTGAAAAAAAAAAAAAAGGAACAAAACTCTATACCTTAGATTCTGCCTCTGCAGCTGCTAGTGATACTGTGAATGAGGAAGAGGTATCTGAAGATATGCTTTCTTCCAGCAGAGCAGGGATGGGGGGAACTGCAGGTTGGGCAAGTTCAATCGCATACTGGCTCTGTTTAAAAAAAAAAAAAAAGGTAATTCAGGTTTAATTATTACTCAGAGGTTTATTGCTGATTTTTTTTAAAAAAGGAAACGAAATGGCTGGCAAACAACAAAAAACAGTACCTTTTTTGTTACTATCCAGGTGCTCAGAACTGGAAAGCATGCTGAAAATTATTATAGATCAGCTTTAATTTCTAGCTGCATCTCAAGGGGCCCTCTTTATAATACTTGGAAAGAACAGATGATTTTCATAATTTCATAACACTACAGCTTCTTACTCATGTGGATAATTAAGTTTAGAAAACACAGAGCTTAGGTAACATGCAGTCTTCCCAATGCAAATTTGTCACTTCTGAGCAAGGATCTTGCTGCATTTTGGAATTAAAGGGTCCAGCTGACCACCAGCACGTTATTTTTCCTGTGCACATGGGACCCACTGGTATTCTGCTGCCATGTGAACTGTGGCTCCAGGAATGCTCAGACCAGGAAATACCTTTCCCCTCCTACCCCAAAGTAGCTGGATGCAGCACTTTAGTCCTTGCTCAGGCTCTCAGGAGTAATGCAGAAGGTGGCCCTGTGTCCTCTAAAGGGACAAGGTTTTTGTGTTGGTTTTTAAACAAATGGATGACAGAACATACATGCCAAATGGGATGACAAAAGGTGTTTCTGAGCGTGCCTGGAACAGGGCATAATACTAAACTGGCTTGTCTGGGGCTTCTACAATGGGAAATGAAATGTCCACCGAGAATACCAGGCAGATGTTCCAGTTCTGAGTCAGTTACTACAAACATGATTTCGCTTGGATGGTGTAAGGCAACTACATTAATTCACATCAGGGTAATTGCAGCTCCCATAAATTAATTTCCTCCTACCTTTGAAATCATCACAAGGTTGATATTTGCTGTATTTAGTTACTTGCTACAGTTAAACATGCTGAAAATACTAAAGGTTCTGCACATTTGCAAAAGCAACAGCAAAAATTGGAAGTAAACTGTGAGACCTAGCCATCTTGGTTGCGTTCAAAATCTCTTTGGTAGTCCTCAAAGCTTTTCAGAAGTTTTGTTTGGACTCTGCCATTACCTTCAAGATAGTCAGAAAGTTTAGGGGATTGCATCAAAATGAAAAAGCCTGATGTCAAGCTAAATGTTATTATTCTTTCTAAAATAAAAAACAGCTTTGTTTTCAAATTCTATTTTTTTAAAAAAAAACCAACTGGAGCTCTTTTGATTCTGGAAGTATTTCCATTTTGATCTGGCTTCTTACCTTACATTTTCTTATTAAAAAACACTAGCTGAATTGGATGAGAAGTCACAATTACTTTCTGCTTCCTTAAAATAACATTTTTTGGTTAGTTAGTTAACTATTCAGTCAAAATATTTTCTTTATTTAAATTACATCATTATTCCCTTTATTCCCTCCAGCCCAATTTTTTTAAAAAATGAAATAACCTAAAAACCCTGGACCGGGTCTCTTAAAATCAGTTCCTGGCTAATCAAACGCATCTTTGTAGCATGGATAAGATTTTTCAGAGGTTCTGATTTAGAATAATATTTTTACTTCACTGCATCCTTTTAAAGGGAGTCATTCTTTACTCATCTGTTCCGTGTCTAAGAATAACCCTTGGATCATTAAGAAACAACTAAATTACAGCAGAACTAGTCTCTTTAATGAGCTGTAATAATCCCAACATTCAGCCAAAAGTTTTTTTTAAAGGACTGTGAAACTTCAGTGTAGAATATGAAGTATTTTGTTTAGTAGTAATAAGTTTATGTGAGCAGTGCTACAGTTTACAGCCAAAATATTAGTGACCTAAAAATGCCACTCTGCATTGCTCCATCTTATACATTGTGTCCTTAACAAGTCCAGGGGAAAATTAGACCGAATGAATTGCAGCGAGAGCCCGAAGCCAACAAACGTATTTAAATGAATCCTTCTGATGCAATACTTTCCTTTAAAAAAATACAATTAAGTCTTTGTATTTCCTTTGAACAAAACCTCATGTTTAATAGCACCAATGGCTCTGTAATAAAATCTATTTAAAAACAGAGAAGGAGACACAGTAAGTTTTACACAGTTACTGTTAGCTTTAAAAAACGTTGCTAGTTTCTGAAGTCTGAGTAAATTGATGGTGAATTACTTTCACTGACCTACATTAAAAAATTCATCCCCCTTTTTTTTAATTCCTGAAGATTTGCCATTATGTGAGTATTATTCACTATGACAAAGACGTATTACTCAAAGTGTCCTCCTGAATCAATCTATCGAAATGTGAGGAGCAGTTTGGCAAGATGATAATGCCTGAAAATTAATTGGCAATATTTTCCTGCACACCGCGATCCGATAGGTCCAGGAGAATTCAAACATAAAGAAATTGCAAGGCAGTTAGCTGCACCTATGTTAGAGGGCATATCAGTGTCAGCTGCAGATAAAAAGGATGCTCTGAAAGACACTGGAAGGAGCAGTTAAAGTCAATATTCTTACTAATTCCTAGGTGTGGTGGAGTGCCAAAAGGGCCCTTCCAAGCGGGGGGAGTTAGGGCAGGCTGGAGGCTGCTTTCTCAATTCAGCAGAGGTTAATGCAGGAGACAGCATTCAGGGACACCTTTGCTTCCCCCCAGCCCTAGTTGCATCAAGCCTCGTGCAGGCCCAGCTGTGGAGCAGAGCTGGTGTTCAAGCATTGCTCTCAGTGTACAGCCTCACGCCACGGCTTTTCTCAGGAATTCTGCCTGGCAAAAGTGTGCAGAGAGAGGGGGAAGTATAAAGAAGCACCATGTTGTTCTGTATGTAAACCTACAGACTTCTCTGGTCGTTGAGAGCTAGCAAATTACCTTTGTACAAATGGAGGCAGAGCAAAGACAATAAAATAGTACACGGGAAAATTTCTAAAGCAGAATAATGGCAGGAAAGAAGATTGGTAAAGCGTTCTAATAAGCAGAGTTCCACAGATGTGGTAAGTTATTATAAAATTAGCTTTGCATAACTTACCAATATACCATTACATTTTCCCCCAGATGTTATCTGTTACTTAAATTAATTTTGCTTAAGTTACTATTATTGCAGATTTTATCCATGCTGTATTTTATTATTTAAGTTTCTGTGGCATAGAACAAGCCCCGGCTGATAGCATTACTTTTAATAATATATGTAAGAGGTTTTAGTATTATACAAATGGCTGCTGGGTATATGTTAATACTCATAGCACAGAACGTCTGCTCTCAAAATATTATGTAGATTAAAACCAGCTATTTACTTACACTCTAATTCAAGACATTGGAAAGGTTTGCAGTATTTATGTATGTGGTATGAAGGAAAACAATCTTCTCGGGGAATAAATATCGGAGTTTGGAAATTAGCAAAGCCAGGGTCAAGGTCAGTTTGCATTTACTAACATACTTGCTGAAAATTAGAATTGATAGTTTATGTTTACTTACTTCAGAAATGAGGAAAAGAGACTGAGGGGGTGGTGTGTTTGCCTCTCCGATACGTGGCTTTTGTATCACAGAAACCTTTTCAAACCACCTTTTCAGTTTAATACTATCTGAAATTCTGTACTCCTCTCCAGAGTCTTAACATAAATTCACTGTGGCTAATCTGACCAAACATAGGAAAATAATTATTTATAAGGATTGAGGGGAAAAAAAAACCCACGTTCATCGTGGACCATTTCTAAAGCCTTGTAACATCTTTCAAAGCCTTTCAATGGATATGGATTTTTTTTAATATGAATGGCAGATGCATATAAAAAAGGGTGTTCTTTGTGTATTATTCTCCATATTCATATCAGCTGTGTAGTTTCTAACTGTCTGCTGTAGGACCTTATGCTACCAGAGACCTGCATGGACTGCTCTCTCAAACTGGCCATGAAACCAAATATTTAATGCAGGATTTACAGCAGATTGCCATCCATGCTAAGCATGCCCAGCTGCACACCTACAAACGTGCTGAATTTCAGCTGCTGGAATAAAAGGCATTTACAGGATACAGTTTGTTAGCCGCCTGTACCTCATGTGGTTGAATATGAATGACTAACTAATAGACAGAGATGCACTTGTCTTGCACCGACTCAAACTAGCCTGCCTCCCACCCCAACCTGTTCCGGCGTATGCAAACAAATCCACCTTACCTGCCTCCCGAGGCATCGCCCACCAGTGTTCTCATGGGTGAGGAGGCTGCTGGGAGGCTGCTGGTCACTCGACCAACGCCCTTGCTGTGTTGTTTTGCAGCAGTGCTACACCCAAGGTCCAAAGGACCAAAGGATATTATGAAGAACCCAAAAACTGAACCCAGATATACGACGTGCGTGGCGTGGCTAAGATGGCGGAGCTTCCTTCTGAACCCTATGCATTCGTACTAATGTTTAAAGTAGAATTAAGATCGATGAGGGACTAAACTTGGCCTCTGAAGCCTGTTTCCCTGTTGACAGTGATGCGCATGGAAAGTCTGTGTTCATGTTACCGGGCAGGAGTTTTCAAACCACTATTCCTTAAATGAGACCAAAGTTCAGTAAGTCAAAGGTATACTTTATGCTCTTTTTCCTCCACTTCACAATTCAAGTTAATATGTTTTAAAGAGATCTCTCCATGTTTCTGAGCTGTGATGTGAATCAACTTTGTTGACAATACATTGGTAATTAATCTAGTCTAAAATAGCTATCTGAAGCAATTTGGTGCCTACAATGACAAAACAGGATCTACTCCTCCCCCCAGGAAGCTGTAAATCAGTCGGTGACATCTGGCCTCAAGGACATCAGAGTCATCTGAAATGTGGTAATTTATATTAATGAACATCAATATTAATTTTTAAATAAAAAGCATTTGCTACTGCCATTATGTTTACATACGGAATATTATTTATAGTTCGTGTTCCTCCTTTCTAACATTTTGCCCATAAATTACTTTAAGGAAACACACTGTCACAGTTATAAATATTTTTCCTTGGAGTTAAAGCTTTTACATATCCTCTTACTGTTTTCAGTAACTATATGAGGCAAACAACCAGGATTTTCTTGCTACTCCAGGAACTGCTGCCAATTTTAATGCTCGACTGAGTAGAAAAGGGTGCTTCTACAAAAGCAACCAAAGCCTTCCTTCTCTGGAGACATCTTAATGCAGAATGCCCTTAATGCCTAGATTCTGTAAGAATATCCTAAAATACCAGAAAAAGAAAATAAATACTGATTTTACTGGGCTGCAGTCATCTACTTCTGCTTTTACCAAGCTTCCAATTATTACTGCCAATTCACAGATTATTTAGAAGGACAAAATAAGAGACATCAAACAACAGCAAAAATCCTCGGTTGGCTTTCCCGCTGAGGACACATCACTAAATGATTCACCTTGGAACGGCCGCTCGACATTCACATTCTGTTTAGCATTGCCAAATCTCCTAGAGTTATGGGATTACAAGAGAATCTCAGCTTCCATTTAAAAATAAAGTTAGTGTCTAGCTCTTACAGTTGCAGAGGAAAGATTGAACACATAAATCTTGAAAGCTCAAAGACTAGACTGAAAGCAAAACGAACCAAACGGCAAGTGTTTTTAAGCAAGCCTCCTGATTTCTTGGGATCCGTGTCACCATTTTACCTGCACTGGGTTAAATAAACCCTCTTAGAAACAATGTGTACAGGTTATAAGGAGGGCTGAAGGATTTCTATTTATTTTTTCTAAATCTGAAAGACAAACTTGTGCATGTCAGGACTCTTCAAAGTGCCAGTCACCCCCTTTCCACTTCAAGGGCACCCATCAAACAAGTAAAAAAGCACGCGGCTCCTATTCTGGCTATACAGTCATGCTTGATGGGAATCTAAAGCTTCAAAACCCACAAGAACCTTTCCCACAGTAACCACCTAATTGGACTGACAAATCTTTTTTTTTAAAAGGCACTTTTTTATTAGACACATGATCCCATTAGAAGATCATAAACATCGGTTGCACAACAGGCAGTCTCATCTTTTGGTGGCACGCACCTTATCAGCCCAGAGCTTTACGTTCCCTCGTCACACGTCTCTTCTTCTAAATCATTTAATCAGGAGAGATCTGATAGGAATGCTGAGAACATTGTGAAGAGATGTGAGGACAGACTTGGGCAGGCACATCATGGAACCTCTGTCTGGGAGGAGGCTTCGTACATTTTATGAAGAGTTGGTGCAGTCTCATACTCTCAGAATGATCAATCTGCATAGCAGCGTGTGCGTTCAGACGCAAAATGGACTGTAAGAGCTAAATTGCTCAGAGGGCTGGTATTCATCATACCTGATTTAGGGGATCTGCCAGCCCCCTAAATCCCATCCCTTCCCATTTGGTGAGGGCAAAGCAAACTGCATCTCCTGAGCAACTAAGATAAATTAAGAACCTAACAATTCTTAATATACCTGAAAGCACAGCGTGTACCTCCACACAAGGAACTTAAGAGAAGCTGGGTTCCTGACTCCGGCTCCCTGGTGTGCCTGGAGCTGGGAAATATGCAATATTCCCTTTTTTATTCAAAGAACTGCTGTAGAAGCTCAGCAGGGATTATCAGCATGATATGTTCCTCCTGCTGCCCTAAGTGTGTACGGTATGAGTTCAGGCAGCTGTTGGCACTATCCCGGGCTGTTTCTTCCAGGTGTTGCATCTGAGACATGGCAATGTCTCCCCAACTATTACTATTTCACAGGGCTTTAGGTCACCCTAAGAATGCCAAAAAAATGGCTAATGTAGACATGCCTGTCTCCAGCCTGTCCATCTACCTAGGGCATGTTTCACGCTCTGTACACACCAGTTAAAGCAGGCGGGTGTTTAGGGAGGTGCCTGTTACCCCACCAGATTTCTCTTGGGTCAGTGAGCACGGTCCCCAGGCTTCATCTGAACATGAGAACAATGTATCTGAAAAAAAGCACCAGGAAGATTCCATCCCCCCGAAAATTGGAAAACTTTAAAAGAAACTTTTGAAACACAAAAAGGGTTCAAGAAGTGATTGGATGCTCCTGCTGAGAGAGCCCGACAGCACAAAAATAATCTGTTGCTGTCGATACAGTAACATGTCATCACTGCCTCCAGTGGGACAGAGGTCCCACCTCCCGCCTTTGTCTGCTGCCACTCTGGAATCGCCTTCCCTTCCCATCCATTTCCTCCAAAACCAGCACTTTCTCCATGCAAGACTGGCCACGGACAAGCCCCTCACACAACTGGCCCATACTCCATACATTCCTCTACCACCAACAGACAAAGGAACAAGCTCTAAACATCCCTCAGCCATCAGGTGCATTAAAGCTGAAGAGGCTCCTCTATATTGATTCACCCCTAGCTGATGCTACAGGAAAAACCTGCTCAAACATTTAAAAGGTTGCATTAAAAAAAAAACCAACCCAACAAAACATACAACAAAACCAACCTAAATAATATTGATTCTGAGCTAAGGGGAAAAAAATTGCTCACACAATTTAAAAACTACAATACAGAGATTTTTTGTTTGTTTCTTTTAAATATGCTACATTAGAAATCTTTCTGGGATATACAGTCCAATAAAAATGGAGAGCTTGTGTTCTTTGTTATTAGACCTAAAACATAAAGTCTTTGCCTGAGTGTGTAAGTTTCTGTTAAAACAACAATTTGTCCTGTGGACTGTAAATTCAATTACTGTTTTTATTGGAATCACATTTTGCTTTGGAAACAATCATGCAGAAAAACAACCAGTAACTTAGACATCTTAAAAACATCTCAAAACAGGCATGGCTCTGAGAACAAATCACTTATGGTAATTCTTCTGCTGTGAACGGCAATGTTTTTAAAATCCATTTCCATATTTTTAATTAACACCTAGTTAAAAAAATACAATCTTACTGTAGGTCATTTTAATCACAAATGGGAAAACAAATTTACTTTATCAGAAAATTGACTACTCAACACTATTTTGGGGACTTATTTTTCATGTTTTTATCATCAAAATTAAGTTATTAACATTCATTTTTCCAATTTGGGAATGCACAAGTAAGCCAATTTCTCTCTCAAATTTGAGAGTCACAATTTTCAGTCACCTCTCTACGTGAAACTAGTCTATTTTAGCAACAGAATATTAGATCAGAACACACAAAACCCTACGGAAGTCTAAGATGCCAGCACTTCTTTACAATTGCGTGTCTATACGACTTAAATCCGCAGCATTCTCACCATAGGTGGTTAGTCAAAAGCAACCACCATTTCCTTATACCACGCTTGAATTTCATACCCCATTGTAAACAGGGTCTCCTTGTTACAGTACAGGTTCAAAAATCTCTTTATACTGGATCTCAGCTTGAATGCTGGGGTTAGTTTTAACTCTGTCTTATAATACCCTGAGTCATGTTGAATAAAAATCCAGTTGTGGATGAGGTAGGGTTAGTCTAGTGAAGAGTTAAACAAAGCTTTGTTTGAGCATAGCTCAGCTTGGTGGGTGATTGGGAATCTAATAAGTTTCCTCTTGGTAAACTGCCAAAGCCAACCACACCTTGGATGATGTGAGATTGTTTTTGAGAAGGTAACATCTCCTTACAGATTATCTCCTCCCACTTGGACTTGGAGGGTTTCTGAGAAGAAGAGTCATTTCCATTTCTGCTGGGGCATGAAATGGTTTCTGGTGAAAAAGCGCATAAATCTCATTCTGCTTTGACTTGTTAGGAAGCTCATGACAAATCATATAATCAAATGTGGGCATTTTAAAAATCTGTTTAAACAAAGGAGGAGAAACAAACATTACTAGTGAATAATTTCTCCCTATTAAAAAACAACAACAAAGTAAAAACAAACGTTCATTTATCTCCTTACCCCTTATAAACTCTAAGTTAACTTGTTCTTTTAGAAAATTACCATACAGACAGGTAAAAAAAAACAACCCTTGTTCACTTGTTCAAAGAAGGTTTCCACAGAATTTTAACATAAGTCAGGATTTAGAACACAGGCTTCAAACTTTGATGTGAAAATCCAGAGTTTGCTATAGAACATGTGAATACGAGCGGTACGGGGTTAAATTCAACGCAAGAGGCTTTCCTCCGCTTGTGTTCTGTGTCTTGGAGAAACTCCCATCTACAACGGGCCAAGAGAATGTGATGGTCAGCTTCTGACAGCAAGAAATGAGGCAATGATGTCAAAGGGATTTATCTATTTATTCTTTTTAACAGCACCTTTTCCCTGGCAGTCTTCCTAAGTAGCAACATCATTACTACCTATAGGAAGCAAATGCCAAACAGCAGCACCTTCTCTGAAGGATGCAGAGCTATCCCCAGAAACATGACTCTGACGCTGCTGTCTTTTGATCCAACTTTTGGGAGAAAACACCCATCAGGAATACCAAACGTGTCCGGGTTGCCAAGCAGAGAAGTTGAGGAGAGGGCAGAAAAATCAGTAAGGCCTGAAAAGCTCAGATGGCAACAGATAGAAAGGTGGGGTGGGCGCGGAAGGAAATACTTATTCAGCAACTTAGGGAAAAGTGTGGGTCAGTGTGCAGGGGAAGAGAGCGGGAGCAGTGGGAAGCAGCTAACAACGGAGGCGAATGCTTCGCACATGGAGAGGCAGCCAGGCTGAACAGCTCCATCTCCCCCACTGCAGTAGTGGAGGGCAAAGCTGAACTGCAACACTTATTATTCTCGTCTCACACTCCCCTTTGGCCCCAACTGCCAAGCACGCCAGACAACACGCAGCAGCAGAACGTCTAGTGTGGCTCCAACAGCATCTCTTGTCACCAAACCAAGATTTTAACTTACTTTTCCAATAGATTCATAACCCAAACCAAATCGTATCAAAGATGGCACTCAGAAGATGCCTTCTGGAGTTGGACCCTGTTCCTTATCTATGTCAGGCTATTTCCCTCCAATAACCCCCCACCCCATCTAGATAAAATGTCACATACCCTAGGTCCTCCTGTCAGATGATACTCTATTTTGACTTTAACGTTTGGCAGAGTGTGTAGCAGCTCTCACCACTGCCACTGGGTTTATGTTGGCCAGAAATACCTGCTTGTGCACCACAACGCAGTCTTTCTCCAGCTGACACAATCCATGCACCTATATATGCAGACACACATATATATACGTATCAGCAATTGCCAACTATTATTTAAGCCTAGAAGACCTAAAATAAACAAAACAAAAAAAGGTTTTTAAAAAAAGAAATCAATACCAAGAGCTGAAAAGTCCCTACTAGAGACCCTGAAGGGAAAAGACCTTAGCAAATACAACAAAGTTATCAGTACAGTCCCTCTGCACACACAATCCTCACGTTGGCAGGACTTACTGGTTTAAGTATTCATTAGATCATGTACACGCTCTAATAAAGCATACTGGCTGCACTACTCTGTGTGGAAGAACTGGAGCTGATGGGAGATACCTTTGAAAAAACTTGGCCCCAAAGCCAGGGACTGGTTACTTCCCTGTGACAGGAAGTAACTGAACAGATATATTTGTCTCTTAATGGTAACTCTGTCTCAAAGCAACACCCTCCACCAGAGAATGTTCTTAAGGTGCTCTTAGAATGCAAGCCACAACCAATTTGAGCCCTTTAACTGGATTTTTTTTTATAGCCCTAAAACTATTAAAATCGCGAACTTTAAATAATTATATTTCAACCAGTGTTTTACTAGTTCTCTCCCTACCTTCTCAGATTTTAATTTTCTCACTTGTCAGCATCTCTTGGCAGTGAGAACAAGAAAGACCTCAAACCTTTGCTGATTGCTTTCCACGCAATCTGATTTCTATAAATTAGAAGTCGCTGATGGGGAAGCAGACAGCAGTACCCTTTGATCAAGATACACATCTTGATCTCTTTTATCATTTAAAAAAAAAAAAAAAGAAAAAACAAAACCAAACAATAATATTACAACAAAAAAAAAATCATCATACAAGCTTTTCGATCAAAGTGTGTCACTGTCTGCTTCCCAGTCAACATACTGCCAGTAATTTGGCGAGGTGCCCGGGAAGAGCAGGCAGCAGCTGGTGCGTTTGATTACCATCTGTATATCCGCAAACGTATAAAATATTGTGTGTCTCCATCTAGTGGGCAGCTGCATTTAACAGGGGATTTAAAAGTGGGTAGGAGCGTACTCCTGCGGATAGCGGAAGGAGCTCTGCCAAACGCCCCGGCCATAGAACTGGGCTGGGAAGCTGTATCATGTTGAGAATCTACCGAGAGCAAGACAGCCCTGCTAGCGAGTCCGTCGCCGTGCTGGTACTTGCCCCTGAAGTGCTGTTCTCTCCAGGAGCGTTCACAGAACATCTCTTCCCGCGCTCTCCCAACAAACCAGTTCTCTCTGAACTCTGCAGCAGCCCTGAAAGTCTTAATGGCCAAAGCCTGAAAACGCAAAAGATAATGGAGAACATGAGTGTCCAGAGCTCCCGAAAGAAACCTGGGCCTCCTTTGGTTGGAGGAGACTGAGGGGTGACCTCATTAATGTTTATAAATACATAAAGGGTGAGAGTCAGGAGGACAGAGCCAGGCTCTTCTCAGTGGTGGCAGTGACAGGACAAGGGGCAGCGGGTGCAAGCTGGAGCAGAGGAAGATCCATGTGAATGTCAGGAGGAACTGTTTCACTGTGAGGGAGCCCTGGGACAGGCTGCCCAGAGAGACTGTGGAGTCTCCTTCTCTGGAGACATCCAAACCTGCCTGGATGCCTTCCTGTGTGATTTAGTCTGGGTGATCCTGCTCTGGCAGGGGGGTTGGACTAGATGAGCTTTTGAGATCCCTTCCAACTCCTAATGTTCTGGGATTCTGTGAACCAGTAAGGAGTGAGATGAATATGCCAAGGCAATGATTTCCCTGAAGAAGAATTAAAGTACAGCATATTCAAGCATTACCACCACCAACTACTCAATGGCAGAACACGCAAAATACTACATGGGGTTTCTCATGCTGCTGCAGATAACATCCTTGGGCTGAAGAGCAAGAGGGGTAATGCAAGATACACATATTTGTTCTTCAGAAAAGTGTCACGGAAACAATCCTTGGGACACAGATTTTGGAACATGCATGGAAGCTCAAAGGAGAAACTGAGGCACAAACCAGCACTCTCACAGCTCCCTCGGGACCAGCACAGGACTAGAATAAATTGTTACTAAAAGAGAAAAATTCCACCACACTCATTACACCACCCTCCCTTTCATCGATTCCCATCCTTTTTGACAACAATTCTGCCGTACTGACTGGACATATTTTATGCACAGCCATCTAGTGCGAAAACCGCATCCTAATGAAGAGCTATCAGCACAGCAAAATGAAATAAAGAACAACAAGAAGATCATACTATTGATTTTTTTCCATCCACATATGCACTAGACCTAAATTCCCTTAGCTTGAGAAATCTGTTGAGATAACTCTCCAACATAGCATGATTATTTTTCATTTAATGGTTTCTCTGGATGCACGACAGGCCCTCGAATAGCTCTTCTTTTTCTGAATATCTTTTAATAAAGTTGTTTAAGATGCGTTTTGATTTGACAAACCTAACCTGGTTACAGTAAAGCATTTTCTACTTTTATCGTATACTCCACTGCGTTAGGAGTAAGTTTATTACTCTATAAATAATTCATTCAAAGGAACTTCAGTTTAACAGCATCTAATAGACACAATCACTTAAGGTACCACGCTCGGCAAATTCCAGCTTTAAATCAGAAGCTGCTCTGTCTTCATACAAAAAAACCCCAAACAAACTTATCAGAAGAAAGCATCATTTCAAAGAAACTCAGGCATGAGCACTTAAAATAAAGCCTAGACACACCAACAACTTTTGTGCTAATTCGTGTTGCTTGCTCAGACAGAAAAGGGATGAGATTTGTCTCAGCGTTATCTAATTCCCTTTATTTCAACAGAAACTACAAGAATTAGTAATGAATGTTGTTCCCTCAACAGTTTTCTGTGATGGAAGCTTTATTTTTCAGGTCAGCACTCTCTGTTTTTGATTGCTCAATGGGAGCACCAGAATGGCTAAAAAAAGAAGGCTCTGAAACATTAGGAAATAGAAACTGCTGACTACCTGGTGAAGGAATAATGATTTATAATATATGAATAGGGGCAATAATTGGATAGAAGGCTGTACTCAAAAAAAGCCTTAATTCACAGATCTGACATCAGAAAGTCATAATCCATCGATCTAGCATCAGAATGATGGATTATGACTTTTTAAGAACATGTAGACATGTCAGCTTCACGAGCATTCCGGGAATGGTAGTCCAAATTGTTTTACTGAGGTCATTTGAACACTTTCAGCATTTTCCAATAAAGCTGATGCACTAATATTTTGAAATGTAAGAGTTCTGTTGGATCCATTTCGTTTCTTTCAAACCCTAAAAACCCTCCGACCAAATACCGCAGGTTGCCAGGAGCTGTGGTTAAAGAATTATACCTCGAGTCCGTGTCATTTTTTTTTTCTTACAGAGGTGAAAACACAGTTTAAGATCCTAATTGATTTTCATGTCAAAATTTCAGTATTTAAATTTAGAGATGAAAAAACCCAAGTGCAAAGCGAGGGATTAATTGCCATGGTTTCCTTCAGGAAGAGCACTGACACATACTGTGCATGTTTCCCCAAAGACTACTGCAAAAATATCTAATTTTTGACATCTGACTCCTTCCTTTTTTTGACCCTGATTAGGATTTTAAACTGTCACTGCCAAAAATAAAGTTATGATGTGAATTTAGACGGAAACTTTTATAAAAGGAAAAACTCTTGCAATGTGCTAATACCTAGAGGTTGAAATGTAAGTTTTATGAAGTTTTTTTCCCATATTAATTCAAAAAGATATCTAGTCTCTTCAGTGAAATACTTTGGAACTTCACTTTCCTCATAAAAACAAACATGGGCTACAGCTATTAATTGAAAAAGCACTTTCATCAAGCGTCATCTAATTATTTAGACATAAACCAAAATTTCATTCATAAAATTCTATTACAAAATCTTCCAGTGGCATTTTCCCAGCACAGCTAAGTGAAGACACCTATGAATTAACAACTGCTACATTAGATTCAATGGCTCAGACAGGTAAGAGTTCTTCAAAAAATGATTTCTGCTCCAGAAAAGTGTTAAGAATTAAAAAATAAAAATCCCACATTAAATATAAAATGACAAAATATTTCAATGTGCCCACATATTAAAACCATAAAATACCTGTGACTAAAATCACTTCCAAAGGTATAAAAGCTTTAGGGATGTAAGTAGTAAGAGCTAAAGGGCAAAAGAAACAAACCAAACCAAGCTGGGGTTGCACCTACAAATTCCTTTGTATCTCCCCTTATTTAGAAGGCTGGATTTGTCCTTCTCTGATCTTTCCCACCTTATTTCCCTTCTTACTCGTAAAATGCTCTTAGAAAGTTTTAATAATAAAAGTAACTTCATATGTGAAGCTTTTTTTGCCCTTTCTCTTTTGTGTATGACTATAGCCACTATGGAAAGGAGAAAAAGTCATAGGGCTCTTTTACAATGACTCAAATAATTTATTTCACTAAAAGCCATGTACACTGAGCAAAGGCATCCTGGGTCCAGCCTCAGCCCAGATTTCAAAACAAACAATAACAACAAGACTGAAAGAAAAGACAGCTGTGGACCAGGACCCTTTAAATTCTCAATGGTTCATAGAAAAAAAGGGAAAAATAATGCACTTTTCACAACAGTAGCCAGAAGCAATTTACTTCATTTTGACAACTAAATATGAAATGGCTAATAAAAGTCACCGCCATGCTACACGCACTCCTTCCTCTCAGCACACCTAATTTTCTTAGAGGTCTCACAGCGCTGGAAAGCAGCTCCTTCTTTAAAAGTCTTCAACAATCACGCCGCACAACCCATCAAAAGAGAGAGTACCTCATTTGATTAACTTCGCTGGAGAATTAACATTGGCAGGTTGTAATTACTCACTGGGAAGGCAGTCATGAGGACATGATGGCCAATAGTTTTCTGCCTGTGATTTATATGCTTGAGGTAATGACAAGCAGTCAGGATATCAGTTTTGAGTCTTCTTTCAAAGAGCCTGTGGTACAGTGCCCCAGCAGCCTCTACCCAGGTTCACTATTACTTCATCATCAACCACCTTCTACTGAATTTTCCTCAGATCCTTTCCGACCTAGTACTTACCCAGCTCAACTCAATTAAGCTTACGACATCAAATGAGACCAAGTAGGGTGGTTACAACCTTTCTAACCTTTTCCAGACTGAAGAATGAATGCAGCCCCTTAGGACTGCACACGGGGGAAGACAGGAGCCTGATAAATTGGGTATCTCCCGATTCCTCCTGGTTTTTAGACCTATGCATCAGTCCTACATGTTTTCTTGCCATTAAACTGGTTGTATCCTTTCCTTGTCTCCACTGACACCACAAACTCATTTCACGTATATTATGAAGTAGCAGTCAGACGTTAACTTTCTGTCTTTAATGATGTGTGGTTGAACCAATGACCCTGAAGTGAAAGGCTCTGTAGATCTTTTAGCATTCCCTTGATACTCCAGGCCCCTTTATTCATCTAGTTTATAAGCAAAACCTGTGTGCAAGAGGAACGCTTGCTCACAATTGCTATTATGATCGTTCTGCTGCGACAGTACATTGCACTGAAGGAATATGAATTATAAAGTGCATGGGTTAGTAAAATTTAAATCAAGCAAATGTTTAATATTAAGCTATTTCATCTTTTTCCAAAGTTTCAGCAAATTTATTACAAAGCACTGAAATTGCGCTTCAAGCCCTAAGGCTTGCAGTGTCAGAGCCTGCTTGATTAATGTAATTAAAAGAATAGCATAGCTCAAAATTTATTAAAAATTAAATGCGTGTGGACTTATTGTTTACTTCCAACTGATAGCATGATTTCTGGCTAAAAATTTGCCCTGCTTAATACCTGACAGGATGTTACAGCACATTTCCTTTCTCCTGCTGTGCATATGATTAAAAGAGCAGAGGTTAAACATGGCAACAAAAACAAAATTGGGGAATTGATTTTGGTGCTTAGTTCCCCCTTCTGATTTTAGAATCAGCAGCAGGTGCTGCTGAAGAGGTGGGAAAGTTTCATGGCAGCAGAGCATCAAGCTGGAGAAGGGTCGGAAAGTGCTTCCTTGGACAGAATCTTCCTCCCTGCCAGGGTCACCAAGTGTCTTGTATGGAGCTTTTTACCTCAGCCAAGGCCCCAAGCTGTACGAATGGGATTACTAGCTGGTACTCAGCTTCTGAGGACTGATCCTGAGCAATGTTCTGTGGGTGCAAATCTGGCAAATTTATGTGGCATAAAAACGCTCTCTTATACACCTGGCTGGCATTCTGAGGGACCCCAGAGGTCTGAGAGGCAAGGTTTCATAGGATGGAAGCCTAGTTTTTCTTCACTCTGAAATCATGGGGAAAAAAGCTTACTTTTTTTCCTGCAAACACTGCCTGCATATTTCCATTTTCTCCTGCAACAATTCTGCATTTATCTTCAACCAACGTAGTGAGCAGCCGCCCCTCCCAGTACACCAAGTGGAAAGTGAGCAAAAAAATTAAAACAAGTTGGCAAATGTACCTATATATACATATTTCATGTTAGCACAGTTATGCTTTAGAAATTATGGCAACAGCAATAGAATTCTGCTGCTGTGATCATGGATAATCAAAGTGAGTGGGGAAAAAAAAAGCCAGCACTGAAATATTTTCAAAGGTATGAAAGTCTTTACTGTTGTGTAATTTAAATTTACTTGCCATTACTTGAAATTTCTTTTCACCAGTGTGATTAGAATTTAAATGCTCCCAAAGTATGTTAACAAATAGAATTCCTGTCATATTGCAGAAACACTGCAGCAACCTTCTCTTAATGTTGAAAATTAACTAGACCCCTTAATTTACTATGGAGCATAGAAAGCAAAATTAGTTAAAATGTTTTGAATATAAAGTCTTATTTGAGAATGATCCACAAGATGAGCTAATACTGTACTTTCTAAGCGACTTACACACACCAGAAAGCTCTAGCAGTGTTTTATACAACTGTACATATGGGATGGTTGCTTTTTTTGGCAAGAATGTTTTTGAATTTAGTAACTTTCAGTTTGCAGTCCAGTTTTGCCACCATTACGTATCATTTTGATACAATACTAGTAGATCGCCTGAAATTACTTACGCAGGGTACAGTGGGTTGAGGATACCTGAATTGGATTCTAAATCCTAACTGGACACTGAAAATTCATTCCTGACAGCAGTAAAGGATTAAGCACAGGCATTAAAAGCCTTCTCACGGGTTACCTGGTGAGGAATTTGTCCAGAAGTCTCCATCTTAACAACTTCTTTAATTTTCAAATGCAAGATGTCATCGATGACTAAAAATTACTCTTTTCCAAAGACAGAGTTCCATAGAGTATTAGTGAGACACTGACGATTTTTATGCAGCCCAAGTAAACTGGGTTCAACAGGGAACACAGTCAACAGAGTTAATCTGTCCCCCAGGTATAAATGAAGCTGCGATACCCTGCGGCACCACTACTGTTTATTGCAGCACCGGGCGAGTTCAGTGTATGTCCTCTTAATGAGAACTTCATGTATTCCCCCTGCCATACTGATCTTCCTGGACTTGACACACAAAATCTGCTAAGTGGTACAAATCTATAAAAATGGTCTTTTGTATGACTGAATTTCACAGAGCAGGGTTTAGTTGGTCAACCTTTTCTTCAGGCTTCCTCCATCCTTCCCCAACTGATTTGGCAGAAAAAGAAAAGGGAAAATAAAAATTAAAAAAACCCCACTCTGTATTTCTGCATAGGTTGGAGTTATTGACACCTATCTGATTAAGCAATTAATTTTGCTTCTAAAATTGCTAGTATGTTAACAGGTAAGTGCAAAGGAAGAAAGCAGGTTGGTTTTCTAGTTGTATTTGTTCACTACACAGTGGAACAAGAATCAATTCCCGTTATAGTCTGCCAAGTGTTCAATGTATTAAAATGGCAATCAAGCACTAAAAAACTTTCACCTCTAATTTCCAATTCTCAGAGCAACCCACAGCCCCCTGTTTAATATACCGTGTCCCGTTGGCCATGTAATGTACAGTCTTTAGACTTTCCTGTTTCTTAAATAAGCTCCCTTACCACAGCCTTCTACATTTTAGTCTAACACACGTTTTGCTGCTTATTAGTTTGCATAATGTTCCTGCTACTATGAAAGAAAAAAAAATAAAATTTCCACAAGACAAGTTCTCATTTTATCTTGCACTTGTCAGATATTAAGATTCTCCTGGTCTGTCAGACTTCTAAGCTTGTCTAATGTCTGTCATTTGTATCCAAAATTAATAAAGTCTATACATGCTGTACGATTTTTCAGTTGCTCTGGTTCTGATTATACACAATAATTTGTAATTTAAATTCACAAAAAAATGTGCCAATGTAGCAAAGTGTTTGCGTTGTCAGTTTTAAAGGCTTGGCCTTCACCACTCTGATACCAAAGCCCCGTTCTTTCTGCTCATTATAAAGTTACAGTAAGGCTTGGACTGACCAACTACTTCTGGTAATTTGATTATGTACCCTCTTTCTTTTATTATTTAACCTTTCAACTGATGACTGATCAGAACAAAGACAGACAGTTAAATACACTGCAATAAAACCAGTATGAATAACAAGAGTGGGAACTGAAGTCAACCCAGCAGTAGTTAGGAAACACAGAGATAAGACTGAAATCCTGTCTTTAACTTTTCCTATTGTGTTCGGCTGTGCCAGGGCTACAAAGGATATTATTTTTACATTCAGTAATTCAGAGAGCTATATTTGCAAGCACAGCAAGGAGGGAGGGACAAAAGATAAAATCTCTTTCATGGCAAAATGAGTAATGTTTGGCTCCTTACTTCCACCTTGACGATTTCTTGATTTCTCAAACAAAATGTGATTATTAAGCAGAAATGAATGGTCCAGTACTGAGTTAAATACCATCACACATGCACCTATAAACAGAGCCTAGGGGTCATTCTCAAAATGGATAGAAACCTAATGATGTTTTTAGAAATCCTACCAGAGGGTACTACAATGCACCACTGGCAGGACTTAAAAACCAGTAAAAATCAAACTAAAAACCAGTAAAAATCAAACTAATAAAATCAAACTAATAAATAAAATAATCAAACTAATAAATAAAAAGTTACCCACTAGATCTCATTTTTTTAAAACTAGGTCTGCAGGGACAACAGAAATGCCAAAAATTGAAAACAGCCTCATGCAACAAGTCTAAGTGAGGGTAAAATTTTTAAATACTTCATTTGAAATATGATCATTACTGGTAATTTAACATTTCTCCAAATGTAAATCTTCAACGACATCCTAACTCCTGAAGAATACAAAAAGCTTGCGACGTGTCTTCCTTAGAACAAAAGAAAATCATTAAGAGTCCTAAATGTATAACAGAGAGAGATGAAAATGATAAATGGGTGCCATGAATACAAAATGAACGCTAAGAAAACCTCTGAAAGAGTACTAGCCAGATACTCAGTGTAGAATAAGCTCAGAGGAACAGCCCTATCCCTCCACCACTCTATCGAGCAAGAGTGCTACACACACCTACTCACCCCAACAAACACTCAGTGAATCCAAAGACACAAACCTGAGTTCCAGCCTGTTCCGGCCTGAAACTTGCCCACAGCCTTGATCAATCCCAAACTGAAGACTTCTCAAGCATGGGATGTTTTCACAAGTCAGACCGTACTTGGATGGCCTTGTTGTAAATGCAGCTCGTAGCATTCATCTTTATCACTTAGAACCCACTCTGTTTCCTCAGATGGTATTCACAAGCCAAGTTTGATATGCACAGTCAAAATAAACTACAGAGCAACTGCACAGAAGACGCTGTTCCCTGCACAACACTGTTTGACTGGAACAGAGACAGCAAAGGTTTTATGAATTCTAACACTAAGAGAAAATCGAGCAGTACATGTGTTAGCATGCAAAACGTCCTGCTGCAAGAGCAGCACCAGGATCTTCTGCAACATGTTTTTACAGTACTGTTGGATTCTTCTAGAACCAACCAAACAGTGCTGAAGGACCACTCATCATGAAAAGTGGAGAGTACAGTGTTAATGTATTTCAGCTGGAAACATCCATGTTTGTTTGGGTTTAATCCTGCATGCAGCACCATATGTAGGGTAACTGCAGAACCTGTAACAGGCTCTGGCACTGGCTTTGCAATCTGAGACAAACAAAAATTTTGAGGGTGAAATCAGTCTGAAGAAAGAAAAAAAGGCAAATAAAGTTTATACAAATACTCATCACTTTAGCATCTTAAGGTCAGCTAAAGATTTTGCCCACTCTTACAAGTAAGAAAAAGCAAACATTAGATATAAACAACTAAACATTCCTCCTCAGCTGTGTTAGGCTGGTCAAGAGGAGGCTCACTACCAAATTTTCAACAGTGCAATGTAATCCAAACCATAAAATACTTCACATAACAGTCTTAATCACGAAACACTCCAAAAGACACTAGCTTTCCTTTTTTCAAGCCCACCCTGAGGAGACAGAGTGTAGTCTATGTTGGTTTTCCGAGTGCAATAGCTGGAAACACATAATGAGGTCTTAGCTTCTACAAGCAACACTTCCCTCTCTGCTCTGCCACTAGTAACCTGTAAACAACTCCTACTTTGGGGTCAGATGGTGAAAGAAATAGCATAGAAACTTGGCCATGGGTCCCCGTCTCTCCTGTGTGCACAGCTGCACATGTAGTCCCTCAGCTTGTTCTTGGTTAGCTGCTCCCCAGGTTCGGGGAAAGGAGGGTATGAAGAACACACTAAGCCCAAGGTCATGGCTCTCCTTCCAGTACCATTTGGCCACTTCTTCACGTTTCTGGTGCCTCATAATATTGTTGCAGCGTATGTGGCCTCTCATGAAAGAATGAAGAATAATGCTTTGGGTAAAGTCCATTCCTTTGCCAAATGTTTTCCCCATTTAAGCCCTAATAAAACATTTTAAATGATCACACTGAACCTACATGTTGTTGAAGTCTTCCAAAAGTCTAGCAAGCTACACAAAACAAGTAATAAAATGTTGAAGAAAACAGTTGTTTTGTTAATATTCTATTTACACAGCTGGGATCTTAGGAATTTAATCCATCTGTATATTTAGTAAGCAAGGCACATTAGTGTGAAGAATTGTTATTCCCTGAGTGAAAAAAAAACAACCGACAAAACAACAAAAAACCCAGCAATAAAATTAAGAGAAGGCTCCCCCAGTCTGTCTGTCTTTGCTCCATTCCAGATAGACACCACCGTAACCATGAAGCACAAAGTAATTGGAGAGGATTCTTCACAGACAGATGTAATTTATAACAAAGACAGGAAAAGGCAACCCTAACTCAGAGCTTGCTGCCCTTCCTATAAAGTTCACCTCCTTACCAAGAAAAAGCAGAGCATAATTTGTTTGGTTTCTGTACTCAACTCCTTTTTCTTTTATTGTGAAAAGTTTCCATTGTCCTTTTATGTTTTGATTATTGAGCAAGCTTAAAGACTTGCCAAATAGCCCTAGATTGTTAACAGACCACCACTATTTAACTTTGAATGCTTTAACAAAATAAAGGCACAGTCCACATTAATATTCTATGCCTTCATTTTATTTATTATCTTTTCTTTGAAATTTAAACAATTTTCCTTGCTAAGGTTTACTACGTGTAAGCCTAAGTAGCAGTATAAGTTACCTCACATACCAACCAGACATCCCATAAAAGCTTTCTAATTAGTAACACTGCACTCTGTTGAGCATTGTGAATTTATAGGAAATCAAAATAATGTTTTATGAATATTTGAATACATCAGATTCAATGTTCAGCAGAAATACTTGATACTGAATCTTATGACAAGTTGTAAAATTCAAGGTAAAATTAGAAAACATACAAACTTTCTGGTGCATTTTTAAAAGGGACTTTAAAGGCCTGAAAAACCTGTCTTATTTAAACTTGGAATGCATTTGTCCTCATGACACCAACTAAAAGGAGAAAAATTTATAAAAATATACATCGATTATAAATCTTTACAGTAAAGAAATGTCATGCTCTTTATTTATATGTATAAGGTCAACATCTTACTCGTAACATAAGGTCAGAAGATGTATGAATTCGATACATAAATATTCACCCATGGGGATAGCATTCCCATGAAACATCACATCACTTGCCCATTCTGGAGGTACTTTTATGAACACAATTTAATCTTCAAGATGATGATAAGTTGCAGATAAAGGTAAGGGGGTACAAAAACAGTGCGTGGATCTCTGTCTGCATGTTAACAAAAACTATGCTGAAAATGTTGGATATGGGGCAACTGCAAAACAGTCTTCAGTAGGTCCCACAGGACCGGCAAGGACCCAAATGGTACCTGCTGGCAACCTATTAAAAAAACTCAACACCCCCCCGCCCCCAGCAACACCCCCTGCATCCCCCCCCAACAAAAAACAAAACAACAGAACAAACCAAACACAATACTTTCTTGACTACTCAAATAACTCCTTGATCCACACCATCTTACATGGAAGAGTTTAACAAAAATAGTGTAATTCTGCAGTGCACATAATGCAGTGGGATAATTAAAATAAGCTATATGTATATATATTTTAAGATCTCTTGCAAACTTTATTCTTTGAACTACCTAAAACATTCAGATGAAGCTTGCAAATTGCTCTCTACCAACAAGCCAGCAGCAGTCTACCTGGTTCTCACCAGCTTACTTAAAAGCTCTTTTGACATGGTTTGCCATGCTGGCTGGCCTAGCAATCTGCTTCCTAGATTCCTGGCTCCCCAAGAACATGCCTTAGGAACAGCTGAGGGCAGACTGCAGGCACCAAAATCACATAGACCATGCCCCTGCAGAGCCAAATATGCATTGTATGGTGCCAGGATTCAGCTTGGGCTCTGAAATGGCCTTCTAGAGCTTTGCTCTGGAGTGAGGGAGTTTAAACAGAGACATGCAAGAATAGCAATTCTGTCAAAAGCGTTTATTTTTTCTTTCAAACTGGAATTAAACCAAACTGCAAAAATCTCAGAATCTTCTCTGAAAAAAAAAAAATTACTGATCTTTGCTCAGCTCCAATTACTTTTTTTTTATGCTGGTCAAACAAAACAAGGAGAACTCCCAAAGGGCAGAGTAAGCTATTTGGGAATACTAGAAAAGTAAAGCGAATTTCCTATCCTAGTAGTTTACCTTCAGGTAGGTTCTTTGCTCAACCACTTTAAAACTTCCCCACATCAACACATTTATGCCCATTCCATTGCCTGCCATTCAAACGTACTCACTGACTGATCAATCTTTTCCAACTTGTGCTACAGTCTTCCAATACAGCACTGAGTCAACGGGATCTTACACCACTCTGATGACTAGCAGAACCATGCTGTCATTGACACACAGTTTGTCCTTCCAGTCTGCGGTGGCTGAGCCCTGGCTAAAGGCCAGACACCCACCAAAATCAGTCTATTGCTCCCCTTCTTAGTTGGACAGGGGAGAAATAACATAATTGGGCGGCTCAAGAGACAAACTCGTTAATGACACGGGCAAAACAGACTCAACATAGAGAGCAGAAGAGAAAGTTATCTAATTTATTACACTGCACTTAAGAGAAACAGTGAAAAGGAACCAGAGTCAGGAGTGCAACCAGCAATCTTGAAACAAATGCAACCAGGCAAACACTTTCCCCCACACACACTCCCTCCTCAGCAGGCTTTAGTTAGAAGTTTGCTCCCTTCTTCCCTCCCGGTCGCAGCCCAGGAGGGGCAGGGACTGGGGAAATGGGGGTCTGGGTAACACCTTCCCCCACCCCTCCATTCTAAAGCAGACTGCCCTTTAGCCATGATTTTGTTCCCTTCTTCCCCTCTCCTGCTCACAGCACAGGACAGGGGGGCAGGGACTAGGAGATGGGGGCTTCGGTCAGTCCCTTGCAAGATGGTTTCCTTCTCGGCCAGGATGGGGGCATCCATTCCACACCCCCTCCCCCTGCTGCACCCCAGGATCTCACCCACGAGAGCCAGTCCTCCAGGAACTTTCTCCAAGGCAAATCTCTTCCCACCGGGCTTCACCTCTGCTCTGGCAGGCAGCAATCAATCACAGTGTCTCTCAGGCCCAGTCCTCCACGGGGCTATGAGGCCTCCCCCAGCAAACCTGTCTGGCTCATCTCTGTAGGTCACTTGTGCTGGCAGGGGCTCATCCCACCGTAAGTCACGGCATCTTCTCTATGTCTCCACCAGCTCCATCCAGCGTGGAGCCTCTCCACCGGGCAGGTCGGGTCTCTGCCTCCTCCATGGCTCCTTTCCTCCGGCTACTCCAGGTGCTTCAGCTCGGGCTGCAGGGGCATCTCTCTCTCTGGCACCTGGGTGACTCCTACCCCAGCCTTCCTGGCCTTTTATGTCTGTCAACTGCTTACATTTATATGCAAATATATATCCCAATGCCCTTAATGGGCCAAAATTGCGGTCTTCTTGGCACTCCGAGTTCTGGTGGAGTCTTTGTCTCCTATATGTGATTCTCAGAGGTGCTATGAGCAGGCTTGCAGAAGATTCCAGCAGCCATTTTCTGCAGCCCCTGGCCCTCTCTCAGCACCCAACTATGCACAACCACGACACAGTCAAAGCCTAGAACTCCTCGCAGACTTGCATTCCTGCAAGTAAATAAGCCCTTACTGCTGTTATCTGAATGATGTACGTTTACACGCGCACACATACGCACACAGAAACCAACAATTATCTAAATAAATAATTTAAAAACTCTGAGAGCACATCTGTGTATATATTAATTCCTGCACCGTTCCAGAAATTTTTTCCTGCAACAATCCAAGGTTTTTTTCCACTCTCTCTTAACATTGCACAGTCAGAAACCCGTGATGCTTTGTTAGAACTGCGAAAGTTGTGATGGGCTTCAAAGGTTTTTTCATTTTGCTCTAGGTGTCTTTAGCTTCCCATCTTCAGGGTGCTGAGCAGTGTGACCCGGGCCACTTCTCAGCTTAACTCTGTGCATGTGAATAGGTTCACTGAAATAAAAGTTCCCAAGCGCTTAAGAAGAGGCACTTGTTTAAATGCTGGCTGGGTCAGAACCACTGGTGCTCAGCACACTGAAGGCAGAGCCTAGGTCAGCTCTCCGGCATTTTTCCTGTCTTAATTTTTTACTTTCACGACTTCAAGCACATTACTGAATTAAAAAGCAGGTTTGTTTTGCATTGGATGTTTCCTAAAAAGATAATTTTGGAAACATTTTGTCAATCATTGTCTAAAGGAAGATTTGCTAAGTACTGGCTTATGGATTCCACAAACCCTCTGGAGTTTCAGGGCGGCACAGTTCAGCTTCCCAAACTGAGGAACGTTAAAATAGCTGCAGAAGACCAGCAGCATGTGACCTACATGGAAGCATAACTGTTAAAGGTCAAAATATCCCCACTACTGGCACCTGAGTATACCAAAGACAGTCTTTGAAAAACAAGAGTGGTCTCTACTCTGCAAGATACGCTTAAAATATTCTGAGTAATAATGCACACAATTCCAACAGACTCCACTTTTCATTCAGACTAATCACAAGTCCTTCAACCTCTCTGGTTGCAGCCATAGCAAACTTCAGGATCAAAGGACTGAATATCAGTGATTTTTGTCACAAAACCCCACTGGCTCTCCAGCTGTTTGCTTCAGTAATCTGGTCTTGGGTACGACACACTTCTGTAACGGACATCAAAAATTTCCCCTCAGACATCAAAAGACCAAGTACCAGTTTAAAAGTAGCAGTTTTAAACATTCATAATCGTAAAATAATGAACCTGCTCCCGATGCTGCAGTTTTGATCTTTATAGTAGTAAAAGCCTGAGGAACACATTTGGAAGAAAAAATAAATAAGGACATGGAAATTAAAGGAAATGGGATATAACATAACATTGGTTTATCAAAGATACAAGTTGGCAGACTAATTGCATAGTTTATTTTTATAACTGATTTTCTAGACAAAAGGAATGCAAGAGACACCATCAATTCATGGGAGGGCAGGGATATCATACAGAAGGGACTGAATGACCTTGAAGAATATTCACTCTCACACTCAATGACAAATCGTCAGGTGACATTGTAGGGACATCATTGTTTTAAAACCTACTGTGCAGTGGGACTACCCTCAGCTGGAAAACACGGTAACAAAGGAGAATGGGAATAGCAGGCCTATGACAAGACAGCCACATGATACAGGTATGAACTGCCGACTGATCTAGGACCTATCACGTAGGCTATTCCCAGTAGAGAACAAGAGAGTACTATTGATACTGTAAAAGGCCTTGCTTTTATCTCAGCAACTTTATTACGTGCAGTTTGGTCACTCATGTTCAAACACAAGCGATTTAAAGTGGAACTATTACAGAAAAAGGCCAACAGGATGACTAGAGACAGGTATGAATATAAGAATTCATGTATCAAAAGCCTACCTTAAAAGCAGATTAGAGAAGGCTGGCTTTTCTAGTTTAGCTAAATGAAGGCTGACAGTAAGATTGCTGTCTCTTAATACACTAGAAAAATAAACACTGGGGATAGAACAAGAACTAAAGGTCAATACTGGCACAAATTGGCACGAGGACAAATGCACGTAAGCTTGCTATGAATACACTTAGGCTGAAAATAAGAACTTTTATAACCATTACAGAAATCAGGCATCAGGGCAGCTTTCTAACTGGAATTGCAAAGACAAAAACCCATGACTTTTAAAGCCAGAATCTGAGAAGCTCCTGAAGAGGATTGTGTTATGTTTGCTTATAAGAAAGTGGCACTAGAGCTGACAACGGGAGGTCCCTTCCAGTCCTATGCTCTTATTTCCTTCAACATTGTCCTAATGGCTTTGCCATGGTGATATTTACAAAACAAAGCTACAGAAAATCAACCCGAAGGTTTTTATGCACTACAAATATTTGAAACCTTCAAGCTTTGAGAAGCATGCACTCCATTAGCTGGGGAATGATTCTCTCTAATGTGAGCTGATATGCTTATGGAAATGTTCTGGTTTCATACATCTTTAAAATGCAGTTCTCAAGAAATCATTGAGCAAACTTGTTTAAACAATGATTGATTAACCAATCTAAATATGCAATACTTAATGAGGATTACATATCAAAGTCAATTCCCAGGTCTTTTGCCATCAGAAAAAAAAAAAGCTTTATTAGCTTTCAAATAGTATATACTTACTATCCACTCCCTTAAATTCAAACACAGAAGGGATTTTGTTCAACCTTTCAAAAAAAAAAAAAAACAACCCAAAACCCAAACCCCAACCCACAATTGGATAAAGACCAGGCACAGTCCGAAAGCTTAATGTTTCAGCAAGTAAGGAGTACATGGAAAGAAGGCATTAATGGAAACTGTTTTGGAACTCAAAGTACAGAGGATGATACCTAGTGACTGCTATAATACTGAATCTGCACTGCCATTAAACTTAATCTTCAATATTTTTATTGCAACCTGACCCACTATGACATCTCTAAAGAAAATTACATTGTATGCTACTATTTCAAGAAGTCAAACTTAGCTAGTCATCTGGGCCATAAAATAGCAGATTACTCCATCAGGCTGGCTCAAGCAACTAGGAATAAAACTAGATTTACCAACCACATTATTTTTATTAGGAAATGTTTCAAAGCAGACATAATCCCAAAAGACCTTAGCCTCATTCCATCCAAAAATACACAACAGAGAGCAGCAAAAACATGAAATGCAGTATAAGGTACAATTTGTAAATGTGAGGGGAAAAAAACCCACAAGATGTGCTGCAATATATCATCCTATCAAAGCAAAATAAATTAACCCAACATAGAAAAGAATAAAAACTTCTACGTAACACACGTACTAACAATTTAAACCTCTGTCACATGACCTGACGTGTGTTAACAGGAATCGCTCCACTGAATCCCTGCACATCAAGATTTAGACTGTACTCCTTTTGCTTTCTTTGAAATTGCAGGCTAATATAGGTGTATTAAACCACAGCTAGAGAGTAGAAACCTCCAGAGCAGGCAAGAGGAGGAAAACACCCACAATGTCTTTAACAACAATATTCCTGAAGAACTCCGGTATGCTAGCACTACACACATTTTATTTTGGATCACAACCACAGAACAGCTAAAGCATTGCTGCTTCTGTAATCTTTCTAAATGTGGGGAACCGCTCATATTAGTGACAGAGAAGAATAAAAAAAAAAAAAAAGCAATGAATTTACTTGGCATTCTGAGCACTTCTCAGTAATTTCTTGTACCATCATGTTTTCTAACAGGTATTCATGCATACATAATATATAGGTCTTTGTAGATCTGGGAAAAAAAAAGGAGAAGTAAGAGATTTGATAGCTGGAAAGGCAAGTTTTAAATTTTAAATGCTGCCAAAGTAGGTTAGATGTATGATGTGTGTTTTAACAACTAACCAAGCATTCATGACACTCAGTTTTAACCTTTTCTTTTTTTCCTAGGCAATACAATCACCTCAGGCAGTCTGGTTTAAAGGTTTTAGCCAACGCAAAAATATATTTAAATTAGCCAGGCGTTTGTTACGACTATTTTTTTATTTAAAGACTTAAATACTGCCTGTACTTTACAAAGGTGGTTCTGTTATGCTAGCTGCATCAAACACAGAATATTAATCAGGCTGTGAAGCTCTGCTAATTACATGCCGTATTTAAGGAAGTTAAATTTTGTTAAGCGGCATGGCCACAGATCTTGTACGCATAATCTGAGTTTTGAGTCATTTCCCTTTTCTTGTCTGATTTTATTCTATACAGGAAATGACAGGGTCATTTGGAAATAACTGCAGTGAAAGATCAAAAAGGAAACCTGATTGAGAATGCTGTATAATTGCCTGTGCTAGAGAAAAAATAAAATCCACTGAGTTTACAATCCATTGCTGTAAGAATTCTCTGGAAAACACATACTGCAGTTTCTCTAAAAGGATATCCATTGCAACACCACGTCCTGCTTTGAGTTGTTGGAGCTACCTCTCTTTTAAAGAAGCAGGTCTTCTCATTAGGCTGCTGGACTTTAATTCCGTAGGTAATACATTCGGCACACACAGAGCACAAATTTACTCACTGAGCTAAAGCAAGCCATTTCAGTCGAAGCAAATTATTTCAGTTGAAGCAAGTAATTTCACTGACTTGTCTCAAAGTCTTCATTTGCAAAAGGAGATAATACTGTAATTAAGCTCTCAGCACACCATGACTCTTGTTATTTGGGCAAATTACAATTTACAGTCCCACATTCCAAGAGAACAGGCCTTTATCACTGGAGCTAGAAAAAACTTCCCAGACATTAGCAGCACTCGGCATCTAGCTATGGGCTGTAACGTGTCTACATGGGCTATTTTTTTCAGCTCAGATTTATCACCTGCTTTCAGCAGGCACATTCCCAGGCCATATTCTGCCCCCTTCAGTTCCCTGAGCAGATGCACTGAGCCCACGGCACCAGACGTTCCCCTACCATAGCCAACCATGCCAGACTGCACCTGCCCCACTTAACTTGTCAGGGTTTGAGCTGTTCATCTAAGGGACTGCAAACATGGCAGGTAATGCTCTCCTTCATGGGTAAGCATGTCTGAATCTAAAAAAGTCATAGCAAACAAGCTTCAAGTCTATGAGGATTCAAGTCTCATCACATTCTGACACATAAAGCAAGCACAAATAACTCTGTAAATGTGTATGTGTAGCTTCAATGCCTTAAATTGTTACTTATTGAAGAACAATGTATCACCCTATCAAAATGAACTCCACAGGAATACAAGTATTGATTTTCTTAGGCACTGAAGTGCGGTTGGACAAATTAAAGGCTCCTTGCCATGGAACTTGGAATACCAAACAGATGGGTTAAACTGAACTGGTGCATAGGTAAGAAGCAGCCGTAAAAGAGTTATGGCTCAAAATTGGCTTTTGTGACGGTTATAATCGGAGATTGAGCCTTTTCCTCTGATGGATCATCACCCAAGCGATTCACAGAAACCCAATTCGGCCATTCCCTGCTGGAGGTGGTGCCTTCAGCAGAGGTTGGTACTGCCCAGCCCAGACTGTGCAGAGCAACCACACTTCCATGGCTCGAATATTCACCTCAGCCTTCCAGAAACAGGTCTCAAGAAAACACAAAGACTTTTCTTTTAAGCAAGTCTACAACTTATGAGATATACTACCCAATTTTACACCAGAAATTACCTAATCAAAGCCTCATTAAAAATAATTTTATTGATCAGAAAGTGCTAACCAGCCATTGATCTGATTAGCTAATATAAAAACAAGCAACCATAGCACAGCCGTGCTGAAGTCCTGCTCTACTTAGGCAATGATGGTTTTTTCACTGATGTCATCATAGTTGGAATTTTAACCGACCTTACAAATGAAGAAAATAATTTTCAAATATTAGCACCCACATTGAGTCCTTCTTTTTTATAATATGGGTATTTAAAAGCAGCATGGGAAGAAATTATCCCACATCATTCATGGAGTCAAACCAGCAGCCTAAAGTGCAAAGAGAATTTTCCAGTGCGTTAACTTCACTACGTACTGATAAGCTCAAACACGTGCCATCAGAAACATTTCACTGCCGTGCCTCTCTGGACAACCAGTTGTCTCCTAATATAAATTATAAATGTAAATACTTTCCTCTGCATTGCAACACATCTCCTCACATAAAACGCACAGTCAGGGCTAAAGGAAGGTCTATATGATGAACTGGATCTGTCCATTTGATTAAAGGGCTGTATCAATGCCTTTTCCTATGTGTATTTTCACATACAAGTTAGAGCACAGGACGAAGTTGACAGTCAAGCCAACTCAGTGTTATTAACTGAACGCTTTCAAAACGCTGAATTTCTAGCTTGCTTCTTTACAGTCAGTATAATTAACTGTTGGCTGCAGTAGAAACAAAACCCAGCATAGGCAGGCATACACAAATTTAGGGCTGTGGTCAGGCTAGGCTTGGTACATAACCTTTTCTGCTTTTGATTGACGATTTTTAAGGAGACACATGCATTGCTAATTCAAATTAAGTGCACCAACTCATGAAGACAAACACGCCAGTATTCCTGATTTAACACGACTAACATCTTAACCAAGCAATGCATTACACTTTTTTGAAATCCAAAACTAATTCTGAATACGAGGATCAAAACATCGAGCTTGTATTCTTTAATCAGCCATTTTACGTTAGCAATGCAGTAATGTTGACATGAAGTTGCTTTGAGCAATATAAAACATATGCCATGGTGCATTCATTAAATAACTCTGCATAATGAGTTCCATCTATATAAATTACTTACCTCGTTACTTATCAAAAATTCTTCTCCAGGACTGTGGAAGAGGTATTCATATTGTTTGTAGTGTTTAAATAAGCTGTAAAACAAGAGAATACAGTACTACTGCAGCTGGAAATCTTTGGAAATTAACAATATTAAAAATTCTGTTAAGCTGAGAGTTACTCTCTAGCATGGTAACGCTCCAAATTTTTAAAAGAAATGGTTGTTTAACTTCAAGTGCAATACTCAGAGTATTTAATTTACAGGGTTTACTACAAGATGGCCCTAGAAAATACAGCACGATACTTAAAAATGCATCCACTTGGTTCCTATGAAATCGAACCCTGAGAAGACAGAGTTCTATTCTGAAAAATGTAATTCCTGACACACTTATCACCACGATACTTATGCCTTTAACATCAGCAATATTAGACAAGAAGGAAACAAAGCCAAATCAGCTTTCAGATTCTGGGATGGGCTTCCAGTCCAGGGAGCAAGTTTGATCTTGGAGCACCACAACAATAAAGAATGGAAGCATTTATCCTCTCAAGGTCACCTACAAAAAAACAAAACAAAAACACTAAAAAAAAAAATTAGACTGACACACTGGTGTTTTGTGTATTACAACAAAAGTAACTTTAAATAGACTTACTCAATGGCCTAAAATATTTATCTTCCTTAAAACATATCTGGGTTTCCTTAAAACATATCTGGGTTTCCTTTTCACATGTTTTAAATAATTTTCCTTGTTCCCCTTCCTAATGATCAACAATATGGCATTTGCTAAATCAAAGGTTTGGTTTGTCACAGCCCATCTGTTACAATTACTTGCTCTCTTAAAATCATGATACAGAACTTCTGGCTTCTGTCATGTCATTTTGATGTATGAGTTAAAACACAACTCTCTGATTTCACAGCAAGTCCAGGTTGAAGCATGATTCCAAGATTTTATCACACTCCTGTCTGATGTACACATGAAAGGTACTGCAATATTTGCAGGGAACATCTGCAACTGGTTCCTGTGCTTTCCAGCTATGGACAGGCCAGAGGTTCTTAAGAGAGCCATCAACAGGGATGGCAATGCCTCCTGGCTTGGCACTTGTCAGCCCACATCTGGAATACCGAGGCCTGCTGTAAGGAGGGCTTTGGACTAGATGGCCTCCAGAAATCCCTTCCAACTGCAATTTCAAAGCCCAATATAAAAATTAACTACTACACCCAACATAGACAATTATCCAGCTAATGCTAAAGACACTGTTATGAGCTGCAGTATGTCATACAACTGCCATGAAAACAAGTTTACAAACCCAGCACCTGGCCACATACCCAGCACAGGCTGCCCTTCGAGATGTGGCGCTGCCTGAGGCTCTCACAGATGCCACCCCAGTTGGCCGCCCCATGGTGCATAGGCTCTTCTCCCACCTAGCAGCCTCCCACCCCATCCTGGCCAGCAGAAGGGCTTGACCAGCCAGCTGTGTGCAAAGCAAAAGGCTGCTGTGGTGGGATACAGGTACCTGAGATACAATCCTGTTTCTGCGAGGTAACAGGGAAGGCAGCTGTAGGAGTCCATGCTTGGTACGTGCTACTTTAGCTGCCTGTCCTTCCCTGAATCACCACCCGTACTTGCACGCTGCCACGGCACCAGAGGTTCCACACTCTATGGCAGAGCAGGGACGATATGCTCTAATTTCAGCAGTGCAGAGGTGCCCATTAAGGTACAGCAGTGGTTCCTCCAGCCCACAACAGCAGCTCAGAAACAGGAGAAGGGAGCGGTGGCAAAGCCTGCAACCTTTACACAGCAGTACATCTTCCAGCGGGCAGTCAAATGCCTCTGTGAAACTTCCCAATACATCCTTACCCGACGGGCGCAGACGTTCTTGCACATATGTGCAGATGCATTTCTTAATTTGGTGAGAAGTATGATGGCAGCCTCATTGAGCATTTGGCTCTTTAAGTGCCATATAAAAGTTTTATTCTACAGTTAGATTTAATTCAGTCATTCAATTACCATTAGTTAAAAACCAACTGTGTTTACCAACTTGCATAGGAAATTTGGCTTCCAGGAATGACAGGCTCCCTCCCCACAAACCCAAAGCACATATAGGCAATTAAGTTGTTACAATATTTGCCATTTCATTCGCAGTACATTTTTATGCATGTATGGAAATACAGGTGTCACCTCACACACCCCCCTATTATTTGATAAAACTCTAACAGGGATTATTTGGAAAAGACAAAAAATATCTTATGACCGTCAGAGATGCACAAAGAAATAAGGTGTGTGTCTTTCAAACTGCACAGGCAGAACTTAATGTTTCAAAATTTTTGCTTTTAATTATTCCAGCACCTTGGAAAGGATCCAGATTTACAGCACCTGCAAATCAACTCTTCCTCTTTCCCTCTAAATGTAGATGATATTCTTTATAGACTCTGTTACAGGTACAAGTAATTTCTAATATTCCCAGAAATACAAGGATTACTTTGGGCATTTCTGAATTTTATTTATTTATTAAATTCCTCATCCTGGTACCTTTAATCCTCTATCAAGGAAAGAACTTCCCCATTTAATGCTCTTTAAATGAAATCATGAAAATTATAAATCAATATTTATTTTTAAACAACAGAGTAGTTTTCTTTCTTCTACCAGGCATCATATAAAATGTCTTTCTTTGTATCTGTTGTGAACAATTTAAAAATTCCATGCCAATTTTTTAGCAATTACACAAAAATAATTTTACTCATGTAAGATTTTTTTAGACCCTCTTATGATGTCATATGAGAATCTGAAGGTGATTAGCAATGACATATTTCCCTAGCTCCACTGCTTCCTGAAAGAAAATGTCAAGAGCTATGTTGATGTGTTTGCCCAAGGAGACAAGATAAAAAGATGATAACTGTCACCTTCCACCAAACCTGAAGGTGTCATTATAGTTGCTGCACAGCCTGTGCCAACGTGGTTAAGCATTTGTCCCCATTTCCATTATAAATCCCCTGGGTTTATAGCTCATCTGTAAAAATGTGATCTGAACTAAAACTTGTCATGCTATCTCAAGTAGAAAAAGCAGCTATAGGCCTATCATTTAAAATTAAACAAAAAAGTGAAGAACAAGAAAAAACGTGGAAGCAATACATTAATTTGAACTGTAATAAAACCCAGTCAACCTATTTCTGAGTTCATAAAGTTCAAAAATACACCCACACAAGAAGTGTGCTGATTCAGTTCTTATTTAAAAACAAGTAAATATTGAAATGACTGAAATGTTGGACTGTATAAACTAGACACATATGACACGTTTCAGTCTATGTGTATATACCCCTGACCTTGCAACAGCACATGCTTGTAATAAAATTGAGTAGTCTGAACATTCAGCCACACAGTATGTGGCTAAAATAGTCTTCTCCTGCAAAAGTCTTGTGGCTTGATAGTCTTCCTGCACAGTTACAACTTCAGTGGTAGTGGGATGGAGCACCTAAGCTCTTGGATGAAATTCTTGCAACTGCAAAGGAATTAATTCATGGACAAGATATCTTTCGATGGATCATTTACACAGGAGCTATAGACACTATTTGGAAAGAACATTTGTTCCAAATAAATATACAAAAGGCACAGACAGGAAGGGAGAGGTAAAAGAATTTGTGTGAGACATCTTAAATGCCAAGTTTCCTTTTAGTTTAGGGCTAGTACTTGGCAGGACATTGGTTTGCCTTGACTACAGAAATTTGAGATTTAAAGAGATGTTCTCATTTCATATGGGAAAAGATGGATTTTTAAAAAATACATTTTCCACAAAAAAGAAGCAAAAGAAAAAAAGAGAGAGCAGGAGAAAGAGACAAACATTATAGCCCAATTGTAAAAAAAATCACCTGTGATGGGTTTAAATCCCCAGTCTAAATCAGCGTTCCCTAAACCAGAAGGCTATCTGTCTCTCTAGTATTTTTACCTTCCTTCAAGAGGAAATACTTTTTTGCATCCAAGAAAATACTCTGTAAAAAACAACTCTGTGTGTTAATCTTAAGATGTGTTAAACTTTTCCTAGCAAAAAAAAGGTCAGAAAATTCCCAACAATTCTAGGTATGGATCAGTGCTGACCTTACCCACTTTTTACACCCATCTGACACAAAATTTCTCTCCCTATCTACCCTTCAGGTCAGAAAATGAACTGAAAGGTACAGGTGAGGTAGACGGTATGAGGGAACACAACAACAGAACCTTTGCCGTCTCCTTGCCCCCAACACTCGTGTGTGGTACAGGAGGAGGCTGAGAACCACTGTGTCCATCAGGTACCAGAAACAGTGATAAATGAACACAGCCACTGTCCCTAGAGTGGCATCTTGCAGGAGAAAGGTCTGTATGTGTTTACATGGTGAGGTGTGATTGCCTGCTACGCGACCCTTAATTTTTCTTCTCAGAAAATTAACTGAATTACTGCTGTTTGTCTGTCTCTCTGCTTAAAAGCCAAGAACTATCACAAAGCCTTTTCATGTAGATGCTGAACTTTTGCTAACTTTGAAACACAACATTTTTATGACTCATACAGTCGTAGCCTAAATTCTGTTAAGTACATAACTTTAAACCACTTAAGTCCACTAGAGCTGCCAGAGCCAGATGAATACTTGCAGTTATAGACAAGACCTAGGATTTTGTTCAACTGGAATCTAAAAGTAGAAAGTTTTAAAAGCAAGCTAAGAATATTCTCACACTCCCCTTTTCCTTTAATCACCTATAACAAAATCCAGGACATTTTTCAGCGTATTCTCTCATTGTGACAAACTTCCAGTCTAAAATTTCTTTCCTGGGCTTTGACATCTGAGGCCAGATCTCTACTGATACTTGCATGTTATCTCTTCTTCTTAATGTTTCAAGTATGCTGTGTGCAGTATGTTGGCAGAGTATGAACATACCAAATTAAAACCCTTCAACTTACTTTATAAATTATTCAAATAGGAAATAATGGATCTTGTAAAAATAAATACCTGATACTCAGGTAATCAATCACTGCTTTGGCTTCCTCAATGCTGAAGAAATTCAAGTCACCACTTCTTTCTGAATCACTTTCTCCAATTCCAGCCATTGCTCTTCCAAGTTCTTTTAAATTATCTCCTAAGGTCATATGTTTGTCTGCAACGTAATCCAAAGGACAAAATCCAAGTATAAACATGACACGGGGGGGCTTTTGGCCCAGTTTAATTCTAAGACTTTAAGTTGAAGAAGTTATGACCCACGTCAGATCTTACAAAGCAAGGGGAGCAAAAAATTTCTGTTTGTTGCCATTATTCCTACCAATAAAAAGTGCATTAAAATTCCATCATGAAATCACTGATACACCTTCATAATGTAAGGACTGCAGTAATGGCTGTTTACAATACTACACCTTGGCTTCCTACTTAGGCAGAGATAAACGCTGACAGAAGAGTATGGAAATCTGAAATGCGTAGGAAGTTTATTCTAAAAATAAATTTACTACTGGCATACATATTGTAAAAGATTTGTGTTCTCACCATGCCCCTTGCAACATAAACCATTAAGGAACAGGTATTAAAGAGGGTAACAGTGGATTTTAGGTGCTTACAATCATAACTGATTAATCATGAATATGCATAATATTCCATGTGCATCAACAAACTTGGGAGGGGATGTGTTTTTACACACACATACCCCCCCAAAAATAAATAATTACTTCACATTTTTATGCTGGAAATCAAAACCAAGTGCCAGAAAAACTTTCAATTTTTTTTTTCTTTTTAACTGTCTAGACAGAGAAGAAAATATATCACTGTTCACTGAACCTTTAAAAAAAAGCATGCATCTTTTCTGTACAGTGTGTGCCATCCTTAGAACTGTGGTGGTGGTTAAAAGAGTTTTGCACACAATTTCCTTGTTCTTTTTAAGTCAAAAAAAATCTAGAGTAGAAAATGGGGAAACATCCACCACCAGTGGTGAAAGAAATCTGCTTTTCCTTATTGCTTTAATTCTCTACTAATCTGCTCCTTGGTTCTTCGTATAGAAAACAAAGAACTTACAAGATTCCAAGCTTTATAGTTTTGCCCTTTAGTGATAGAGCAATCAAAACCCTGAAAATTTCACCTCAGTTTTCAGTAATGGAGGCAGCACAATATAAATAACCATAATGGAAGAAGCAAGAAAGTAATAGAGAGAAAGCAGAGGAAATAGAATAGAAGCCGGGGGAAATGTGAAACAGTAAGGGAACCAGAAATATCACAGCTAGTAGGGAAGTGAAGCCACACAACAAGTTCATGAGAAGTCAGGCCTTGTCACTAGCCTGTCCAAATTTTCTCCCTCCTTTGCACAACTGATTTTCAGCCCCAGCTACCTCTCACAGGGTGTCTGTGAGGAAGGAGCACTTTACCCTCCATGTCTAGAAGATGAACCAAATCACAGAAGTAATTCATCCTGGCTCCCGATCAGCCCAAGTCTCCACTTTCCAAGCCTCAGTTTTCCTCTCTCCTTTACCACCCTTAAATGAGTTTCCACTATTTTCCTTCTCTAAATCCATCTTCCTGCTCTGTGCTATTCTTGCTATTATGGTCAAACAGCTAATTCTCAAGGCTGCTTGGGTCTGATGTAGGGAAGGGAAAGGAAATGGTCATTAATATAGAAGATATTAGCATTTTGCTCTTAGTTGCAACGTTTGGTCTTGGAACTTGCACCAGCTGAGAACAGTAATTACAAGGAAATTCATCTCAGCCCTGGGCAACAGCATACTTTATAAGATGGATTATTTGGGAAATTTAGCTGTGAAAAAAATGTAAGTCGTCCCCTGTAAGCGTTTACAAACTGCATTTTCCTTCTCTAAGAGTCATGTATCTTAGCCAAATCCAAATGAATTTTCACAGGACAACAAAAAGCAAATTCACATCACTTGCTTGCCAAACCTATGTCTTTACTTCAAAACATAAGGGTATTAGAGCTCTTAAAAAAAAAAAAAAGGCAAAAAAAAAGGCACAAAATACTACTTTTAAAAAAAATTATTATTTCCACAGCCTCTGTTTGGAAGGCAATTGAACTGTTTGGTTGTAATTTATTTATATAAAAATTAAAGAGAGGCAGATGCTGCCATGGAAAAATTCAGCTTAAAGAGTTAAAGTTTGGCAAAGCTTTCTCCAACTAAGATCCCATTCCTGAAAAACGTCAGTCCGCTTTAATAATCAGTTGCATTCCCAGTCTGCCCAGTACACATGCATTACATACAGCCTCATAAAACTAATTTCTGACATGTTTCCATTCCTCTCCATTGTTGTGTTAATATAGTTAGCATATGTTAAGATACTTTCTCATTGGAGACAGGAAGGACAACTGGAATTCCAATGATCATAAAGCACGTACATATTCTGTCAAAATTCCAAGTCAGAAAGGCCCTTGAATTAAATTACAATGAAAGAGTATAGTAACTATTATGAGGTTTATTTTAAATATTCATCTTCTCTTTGAATAGAACCGCTGAGTCCTTTCACTCTTCCTCTGGGATGGACATTTCTCAAAATAATCACCTTCAAAGTGCATGTTAAGTAAGCATTGTGATCTCTCAAATATGGGTTTTAGAGGACGCTGCTGACCATTTTTTCAGGCTATTTTCTTGCCACTAGACCCAAGCTACATGCTTTGTTGCAAATTTCCTTATAGCCACAGGAGCTACAGTCCTCTTATTGTCAATTCTCATCTTTGGCAGCGATGCCAGTTCACTTCTCTCACCAGTCTTTAGTTAACCGATATATTTTGTGCTGGAGAGTTGACCTCCAAGGATAAAATAAATGTAATTCACCTGCTGTAATGTTACAGGATGTACTGAATACCTCAAACAGCAGAGAAATGTGCCCAAGGCTACCGTGAGTCAGTCACTGAGACAGCTGGAATTGGAATTTAGGAGCTCTTTGCTCTCACTCTACTGTAATTATTATTTATTTTACCCTAGCAAAGATGAGGTCTTTTCAGGACCTGGCCCTTTTGTACCACATACTGTACAAAAAAAGAATGAGGGATACTCTGCTAAGACTACAGCTCTCTCTAATGAAACTTTAACACCCGCCAATAAGAATTATTTTCAGGTATAAGGTATAACATGCCAACATTCAAAGGGAAAATAAATCATTTTACAATTACTTGTAATTAACTATCACTTTATTAAAATGACTGGAAAACATTCTTGCCTTCCACTTCAGATATTTATTTTACAATGTTTAATTATACTTACCACGGAGATTCTCCAACAGGAAATTTAATAGATCCATGAATCCTGAGAGCTGTATAAGACTGAAGTTCATTTCTTTAGCCCACAAAAATCCTGCAGTATAATAATCCAGCAAAATAGCTTCTTTCAATGATGACTTTAACCGTTTAAAATTCAGAAATTCTCCAAGTTGCCTAGAAAAAATGTGCAGAGTAAAATAATGAAATTTAAAAAGAACGGATTCCAAAATTTAACTTAGTCTGCTATCAGTTATACCTATAATGATAATATATGTGTGTGTGTATTTTCCTGACACTTAGCTACATCAATTTCTTAATATGAATGTTTATGAGGAGAGGACATATCAGCTGAAAAAAAGAAACAAACATTGTTCAAAAGACGCTATTTAAATGTTAAGATATGATTAATGAAATAAAAATAAGAGGATTGAAAATACCAAAGAGAAATGCACTGAAAATCCCAGGGGAGAAAAAAACCCCAAGTGTTTGTTCAGGAAGGGGTTTGTAGGACGAAATGGAACAATTAGTCTCCAGTTTGTACTACCCCTCTTTCATTCTGACTGAGACAGCTTTACAATGCTAAAAAGAGCTTGCTTCCCTTTTTCAAGATTATTTTTCATGCAGCCTCTGAGGAAAAATTACATTTGAAAATTAATGTAAATATTATAAAATCACTGAAAGTACCTAAAAATTTTACAAGTTTGAATTCCAGGTTTGTAATGGTCAAGACATTTAAGAAGAGCCTTTTGCTGGCTCACTGTGGAGGTTTTTCCACTTTAACTTGAAAAATTAATGAAAAAATGCACTCCCTTGTAGGAGACCATGCTATTGCTGACACATTTATGTCTACTCTATCCAAACATGGAATTAGTTATGTCTCTTATAATAATTGTGTGCATTTTTCCACATAAGGGGAGGGGATCAGGGCTAGGACTTCAGTTTGCAGTTCTTCCAGTATAACTTCAGCTACGCTTCAAGTAGTTAAGTTTCACCTTAAAGCAGTTCTTGGCTTCGTAACTACACCTGAAAATACAGATGCCAGTTGTGATCAGAGTTTCTAATTCCCCGTAAAAGAGCAAAGCCTGGTTTGTTTGGGGTTTTTTTAGCCCTCTGCTTCTCATTCTTTCCTAAGAAGGGCATTAACCTCAGACCTACAGATAGGCAACCATGAGTTTTTCAGAGTTTTCACAAAAGCTGGTAGAGATAAAACTCATTTTATTTGACAGTGGTCTTTTTTTTTAAATTAAAGCCTCAATAGCTAACAAACTAAAGCATATAATCCAATCAGTTTTGTTTAAAACATGTATTCCTTTGTTCTGCGACAAATTCGTACGGCTGCACACATGCAAGTTGGTTAAAAACACTTAACTGTGTACTGAAATAGAAGTGGAATGTGGCCAGCTGAACTTTCCAAGGTTTGAAACAGTCCATATCCTCTCTTTCTGAAGTTTCTGCCAACTCTGTGTTTTCATAATCAGACCTTCTCAGGGATTTAGATTTTCTCCAGTGTTGCTAACAACGCCAGTACTCATCTTTTCAACATTCTGTAAGGCATGTCACTAACAACAGGACCTATGAACAACTGGGAAATGGTGGGGCATTTGGATTTCCTAGTTACCCTAGATTGCTATTTCTTCCTTCACAGAAGGTGCTCAAGTCCTACAGAGACAGCCAGCAGTACAGAATTCCACGATAGATGGGAATGCAGGACATCAAAGTTCTCATACTGAATCAGATCTGTTCTGATTTTCTATCTTTAGCTGTGGCCTTCAAACTGAACTTGTGCATAGACATGATGCCGCTACGATAGAGTAACGACATTTCAATGCTGCTGCTAAACTGCTCAGAGTGAATAAAATCCCTTGTAACCATCCTCTTCTCAGTCAGATGCAGTATATGCCTTATGTTCCACATCTACAGTATATACAAACATAAACACAGGTGATCAGCTGAGACTAAGAAATGTATGATCTTTCAATGCTTTTCAATTTAATGAGAAATTTCACAGTAAGTTGCCTCATTAAGCATATTTCAGTGTCCATTGAGTATATGCTTTAGGCTCCCCTAAAATAAGAGGCCTATCATGCAGGAGAAAACAGTAAATGAAATATATCTCTATTATTTGATGGGAACAAATCTTCTTTCTTCTTTTCTAAAAAAACCCAAAACAAATCCAGAACAACAAAACCCAAAAACTCAAAAGAGAAAGATCGTTGTTGCCACCCATCCCCCCACCCCCTGAACAGTGACAAATAGGAAGAACAGAATATTTTTCAGGAATAATATTTTAATCTCTATTAAATACTTGACCTATTCAGAAAGATAAAGTTGAATTTTTTAATTTCCCCTCCCCCAAACTAGTCCAATGGACCCACTCCTTTCGGCTTTCAAGTCACTAAGAATTTGCTAGTGGATACAAGGCCTCCTAAATAATTTGGGCACTTAAAAACATAAGTCTAGAGTCTCAGGCTAACCTGGCTTCTTAAATGGGGCTGCTATTAAGTGCTAATAACAAGGGAGACTGTTGCTACAGGAAAGACAAGACAAGACGGGCTTACAACGGAAATCTTTGGCTGCCTCCTCTTTCCCTAGTGCACCATAACAGCTACCTATTAATACCTCCCTTAAGCTTTCCATTCTTTTCTGAATTTTTAAAACCTTTCTGATTTGTCTGTAACTCACATTATAGTATGGATTCCTAAATGTTTTAAGAAACAAAAAGCTACTAAGTGAGACTTACTAAAAAAAAAAAAGGCTCAGTATTGGCCTGTTCTTATTTATGTTAGTATTTAATTTACAGCATATTTAATAGTATTGTAATTCAGAAATCACATCCATCTGAAATATCGGGGGAGGAGGGAAGGAGTCAAAGACTAATTAGGGAAAATACAGGAAAACAAAGTGGATTTGAGATAATAGTATTCCCTCCTATCCTTCATGAATCATTAATTATCACTGATTTAACTGAACAATTAAAGATTAATGATGTAACCATCACAAATTTAGCAATATTTCATTATTATATTGGTTCTAGCACTGTTACCATTACCACTTACTTTTGAACTCCTTCTACATTTTCTTCTGACAAAGCAGCAATTTGGGAAACAGAAAGAAACGTCCGATTAATAACCTTCTTTCCACCTTTGGCATCCTGACCTTGTTCTTCTTCCTACATGCATAAGTATGTAGGAATACAATTTAAAAACGTTTATTTTATCATGTTGGCAACTTATCTAAATAACATTTTTATTTTGAGGAAGTATGCAAGGGATTAATTCAACAAATGTCAAAAATGTAACACAGCTATAATTACATGGCAGCAACACAATACCCTAACACATTTTCACTAGAGAAAAGCTAGGCAGATACAGGGAAAATAGTATTTTTATCTTAAATTCATGTGGGAACATAGTGACATATTATGTGCAGCACAAGATTAAATTAACTTGCAAGTAAAAACAATAAAAATACAAAGGTGCAAAAAAATCATCCATGAATCTAGATGTGACCAACACGATACCAGACCGCAGAGTAATTAAATTTTAAATTCAGTTTCTGCTTAAGATATTATGAGTACACATAGGCATTACTGTGCTATTTGCTCTCCACCCTGGACTTGATTGCATTTTCTAATTTACTGTTGATACCGACTTCATCCCTAACAAAAAAAAAATGTCCAAGATGTTTGCTGCAACACAACGTTACACATAGGAGGACCCAACACTACTCCTTCAGGGAAGGCAGTTCCTTGTAGGAAAGACAAGGCTGTACACACTACAGGGGTAAGCCACTGAGCAGGAGCCAACGATGCAATGGGCTAAAAAAGTAGGAATATCTGATGATATTTTGGGGTTATACCTCAGCACAGGACAGTACAAGTCAAAATATTTCACTACAAAGACAATGAAGCAGTAGAACAGGTTACCCAGAAAGTTGCAAGAATGTCCATCCTTGCAGGTTTTCAAGACTGAATTGGAGAAAGCCCAAGGCTGCATTCAGTGCTGGCCCAGCTCTGAGCAGGCAGCTGAACCAACTCATGTCGTTAGGCATGTCATCAGCAGGCCAGCCACACTGACAGGGATTCGGGGGTCCTGATCAACAGCAAGTGAAACATTAACGAGCAGTGTGCCCAGGCAGTCAGGAGGGCCAACTGCATCCTGGGGTGCATCAAGCATGGCACAGCCAGCTGGTCCAGGGAGGGTATTGTCCTGTTCTGAACTGCACTGGTGCAGCCTCACCTTGAGTACTGGGTGCAGGTTTGAGCACCACATTACAATATATATTGGAGAGTGTCCAGAGGGCAACAAGGATGGAGAAGGGCCTGGAGGGGAAGTCTTACAAGGACAGGCCAAAGTCCCTGGGTTTGTACAGCCTGGAGGGAGACCTCATGGCGGTCTGTGGCTTCCTAACAAGGGGGAGCAAAGGGGCAGGTGCCAATCTCCTCTCTCTTTGTGACCAGCAATATAACTCGAGGGAACAGCATGAAGCTGTGCCAGGGGAGATTTAGGTTGGATGTTAGGAAGAGGTTCTTTACTGAGAAGGATGTCCAGCACTGGGACAGGCTTCCCAGGGAAGGGGTCACAGCACTGAGCCTGACTGAGCTCAAGATGCATCTGGACAATGCCCTCAGTCCCATGCTCTGACTTGGCTGGGCCTGTGTGGAGCCAGGAGTTGGACTTGATGATCCTTATGGGTCCCTTCCGTATCAGGAGATTCTAGGATTCTATGTCTCCAAATTCCCTTCCAGCCTCATGGCTGTAAGTCCAATTGGTCTGACCAGCTTCTGAACCAGGCCACAAACAACTTTGAGTAAAACCTCATCAAAATTTACTCACAGCAGTTACACTTCTACGTCTGTTGGACTTGGGCTTTAAAGAAGTGCAACAAGGCAAAACTCACACAATAATCTTTCTGGATCACCTAGAGAGGGAGAAGCGGAAGATTTCCTTACAGGAATTAATTTTGGAGTCTGAACAGCATTGTTCTGGGCTAATAACCAACTCTGGAGTAGGTCAAGGAGAGCCCCAAATAAAGCTACACTGCTCCCCCTGCTGCTGCCGAACTGCAAGATAGACCTGAAACTGGGACCTGCTCAGGAGCACACTCCAGACTGATCAAACAGGGCAGGAGAACTTTTAGTGGCCAGACAAGGTTTTTCTCTCTCTATTTACATACCAAAATACTTTCACGACTGCTTTAACGTGAAAAGTTACTGCTCTCAACTGTGAAGTTAGTCTCAGATATAATGTCTCATTCACAACAATGGGAATGAAGTAAACGAAGGCCTTCAGATAGGAGCATGACAAGCGTTTGTGGGGTGTTTTTCTACAAGTAATAATCCATGCTGTATAAAAAGAAGCACTCTTACAGTCAGTAACGTTGATATAATTGAAGTTGCATGTCCTAACTCAGAAAATAGATTTAAAAAAATAAAAATAAAAGCATTAGTAACTCGATGCATTAATATTATACAGACACTGAAAGATAGGAGAGGAAAGGAAAATACAAATGCTTTCTTCATATGACTAGTGGTGTAAGAAGCCTCGTGAGCAACTGATTCTTTACAAGTCGTGAGAGCTGAGTTAAAATCGGTGATACTGATGCTTTCAAAACTCAATTAATACCAATTCATCTCTTTCTCCTGCCATGTCCAATACATAGGATACTTTAGTATGTCTTTTTGCACCATTATGTAAGTTTCATATTACCAGTCAACACCTTACTGACCATACTTCTTTATGATGCAAAATATTAATATTTTACAGCTAACACCCCAGATAGATTTCACTAGTACAGCACGAGGAATTTAGTGCTGTATCAGAAAGAAAAGCTTAAGAAACTTAAAGGCATAGCAGTTCTGCTCTCATCAAGCTATCTTCCAGCTTCCCCTCCACAGTTACAAAGCCAGGCATAAGTAAGAATGAAGCACACCCTCAGCCACAACGCTCCTCCATCATTTAGGATGACAGTGGCAGCAGCCCAAGGTACAGAGGTGCATCTAAAGTCTTTTTCCTCTCACTGCTTGGATCTCAAGGTCTGAAGAGCAGGTTAGCAGGCAAAAAGTTGACCAATTTGGAATGCAACTTTTTCACTAAACTCAAGAATCCTATCCAAACTAATTCCTCACTGCTTCTTGAAAGGTATCAGGCAACATTCATCATGTCAGAAAAAAGTTCTTATCCAAAAAGGATTTTTCTCCTGCCTCCAGTATGTACCCGGCTTACTGTGGTATAAAGCCTTCTAACCCACAGTACGAGAGGCCCAGCACACTTAACATGCTGGTGCTAAGGCTTGTCTCATTCTCTGAATTACAAACAGCAAGAAGGACCTCTGGGAAAGTTTGCTGAGGTCTTAGGATGTAGTGTTGTGTTATAGCAATATATAAGCTATATGAGATTACAAAAATTAATTTAAAAATAACTCCAGGTGCCTTGCACTGTCACCTATAATCTCTTTCAACACATTTAAATGTCCTCTAGCATTAGAAATATTTTCTTTAACCAACTAAAATTTGCAGTTTAAACTTAAAGAGATATTCAAGCTGTGGTAACTCAGTATTGCAGATAAGGCTCTGTAATCTGCACATCGAAATCTGACAGTTTACACGGCAAGGTGAACGCTTCCCATTGCACCATTTCATCACCTCACGCCTGTAATGGTGTTCCCAGCAGCAACACCCCACCTCCTGCTCATAAGGATGCATTTGTGGCACTGTCTGCTACAACCACTGCCAACATCAGATTGATTCAGAGTTCCAAATGACCGATAAGTAACTATGGGAGAGAACGGGCATAATTCAGAAAATTAATGTTTAAAATGATCAATGTTTCTGTAATTCAAAAAGTAGTGAAAATCCATGAATCATGTGAACGATCCCATAACATTTCTGTTTGGGTAGGGCATACCCAGACACCCAACTAAGCACTTACAATTATTTTGACTGAATACTATTTTGTCTCTTCAACCACCATTAAAAACTCACAGAGATTTTACATGCGTGTTCACTGATGTCAGAGAATTTACTGTTCATTTTACTGTTAACTGTAGTGACTGACTGAGGTAATCCAGGGTGAGTCAATGCTGGTAACACTACCCTCATGTGTTGGGAAAAAAAAATCCAAACCAATCCTACCCGGCAGCAGGCTTAACATTATTTAAATACAGACTGCTACTAGAGAATTATTTGTTGCCCTTTTATTTTCCTTCAAAGAACTGTTAGCCATTCTGAACATGCAATATGTTTCTGGCATCACATCTAAACACTAAATCAGTTATTCTAAAGCAAAAGAACAAGATCTCCCTTGAATCTCTCAGCCAATGGTTACGAACCACCACAATGCAGAAAATATTAGTGCAAGAGTGATGCAGGTAAATAGCAAATTGCAAAAAACCTCTATGGTTGCAGGATGGGGAAGAACCCTCTCTCAAAAACGTAAATCCCAACGGAGTCATCCATGGCTAGAAAAAACACTCTGCTATCTGCAGTTCTGGTGAGAGCCTTTCCAGAGTGGCAAATCCTGGAAATGCAACAATGGAAATTAACACTGGTGTTCCGAAAGGAAAATAAACTCCTCCGTGGAGGTGAACCCTCTGTGGTGGCTGAAGATGTCACTTTGCACTTGTTTGACGATGCACCACCATGCTTTACAAAGCCATGACTTCCAAAAATATCCTCAGAAAGGAATGGCTTAACAGCTCCCAACTTACAGCAAACTCCCAAAGTGTAAGGAACCCAAGAACCTCCTAGCCTCACTCCATCAGGGAAATTAGACTGGACTAAACTCTGCTGCCACAGCTAGCCAGTTTCCAGTACCTACGCCAGTTCATTTAAAGCTAGCTCAGCTCCCTCTGTCTGAGCAATACTGCTGACAAACATAGAGATGTACCCTGAAAGTGGAGTATATCAGTTACAGCTTTAATCAAAATGGGAATGGAAAAAAACCCACCCAACACCTCCCCACACCAGCAACACAGGCTGTTATTTGTATTATTATATGTGTTTTGTTATCAAGCTGTCAAATACTTCTGCAGCAGCAGCAGCAAATCTCGAAGCTGTCTACGTAAACAGTTAAGGCAGAAACAGAAATGCATTCCCTGTTCCTGTTTGTTTTAAAAAGGTCCCTCTTGTCCGCTCCCACAATGGGAAGTTAAAATCAATAGTTGCTATTTTTAGTTGTAATATTTATTTTGTTGTCAAACAAATCCGGAAATAAAAATAGTAACGCTAATTTCAGCTACATTTGAAAGAGAAACATGCAGCTTTCAGAGGACCATTATAAACAACAGACCCTGATAGCATCTTTTTAATAACAAAATATTTCAAAAATTTCAGTCAAGAAACGTCAAGATTTATGGATAACCAAATGTATCATGACATTAAACTTTACTTATGTTTTCACAGCTGCAGACTACTTACTGGAAAAAAATGTTAAAAATAAAGCAGTGGCAAAACTTGCTAAGATCAGGACTCTGGATTTTCTAATATGCTTTCTGCTAAAAGTAATTAAAAGTCCAAACAATTATAAAAAATATTCCGTTGAAATCAGAAGGCATTGTCTCACTATCTAAGAAACAACATAATAAAAGCAGTGGCAGAATACAGTACCTACGTATAGGTGGTGGCAGAAATCTATGCACAAAGCGTACAAAGCTAGCTTCAGCCAAAACTGGAGACTATATAATTTAATTTAAAACCCACACAATTCCACCGAGTTTACAATAAAAATAAATCATAAAGGATAGTGGGAAATAGCACAGAGGCAAGCTATCGCATGTAGAACAAACCAATATATAAGGAAGGGAAAATACATGAAAAACTGTTCACTGAATTCCCCTAAAGATTCCTTTTATAAAGCTACAAAGTAAAAATGACAAAAAATTCAGCAGTACATTTCAAGTGGATGTACAACATACTTTTGACAGCCTGTCGTTTCACATACAGTACACCTTGTATCCTTTTACTAGGATCTGACTGCATTACCCCAGTGTTGCGCTGTTCCAACTGCCAAAATATTTACAGACAACGCTAACAGAGCGTACTGTGAAAGGCACGTATTTTTTCGTAACACATTTAGAACACGTAATAATACATTTTACATAGAAGGTGGTTTATCTATTTAAGGCAACGTAAACATTTCGTACAGCTAGCAGAGCTTTGTGCCAACAGATGAAAGCAACTCTTACGCTGGCTGAAAGCAGTTAATCATGTCCACAGCAGCCACTGTAACTCCTTGGATATCTAAGACAACAAAGCAGTTCAACTGGAAGAAAATTATCTCATAGTAACTACAACTACACAGGCTTGAGGGAGAAACTCTGAGCTGACGTAACATCTCAGACATTCTTGGAAGGACAGCTTGTAATCTTATATTTCTCTTGATGTGTGGCATGACACGACTTGCCTGTCAGAAATCACAACTCTGCCGAGTCAAAAATGGCAATGCAAAGAAAAAGAAACAAAACAACAACAAAAAAGGAGGAGACCAAAGACAAGGAAAAAAAGCACTTATTATGGAGATTGATTGTGGACTTACAAAATCCTCTAGAGCACACTGGCTACCTAAAGCAACAGAAGGTGAGAACTAGAACCATCATGTTTCTGGAGCTGAGGCACAAGCTTGCTGAACTTGCTTCCACCCCTCCACGCTCTTTGAACTAAAACCACGCGCCTCTCCCTCAGCTATCAAAAATTAAGAGGCTCCTACCACCGCAAACGAGCCAAGAGAGCTCCTAACTGAAGCGCGGCAAGCGCGTGGCGGGAGGCGCAGCAAGGGTGCAAGGAGCTGAGTAGCTGAGATGTGGAGCCAGGAGTTGGACTCAGTGATCTTTACGGGTGCCTTCCTGCTCAGGATGTTCTATGATTCCCTGACGTGGGGGTGGGATGAGGCACGGGAGAGCCTCGGGCCCGGCCTGTGCCAGCTGAGGCGTCCAGCTGTTTCTGGGGAGAAACTGTTCCGCAGGGGCGGGCAGGCGTCCCTCCCTTCAGCTCTTGGGGACGAAAGTGACGCAGGCAGGCTTTCTCACGCCGCCTTTTTTACATCTCACCCTTTTTACTTTCTCGGAAGCTTAGCGAAAACGTTTGCAATTAATTATTAAAACAAAACGAGCGGGTGTGAAGGCGGCGGGGCGCGGGGCACGGGGCGCGCTGCCCCAGCCCCGGCCCTGCAGCACGCCGCCTCTGCGGCGCCAGCGCCGCGGCCCCTCACGCCACCCGCGATCCGCGGGGCGAGCTAGCGCCTGGAGAACGGTAGCCCGGGCGTTCCGCGGCTCAAACTCCACAGAAGGTAGTACCTGCCCCGCCGCCGCCATGCTGCCCGCGGCTCCGCGTCGCCGTCGTCCGGAGAGCGGGGGCGGGGCGCGGAGCTCCTCCCCGGGCCGGGGCTCTTGCCTTCACCGGGGCAGGGCGCCATCTTGACTGACGGACCTATTCACTTTATGACGGGCTTCGGAGATGCTTTCCCCGTCGCGGCATCAGGAGGGCGGCGGGCCTGGAGGATACCTTGAGAGCAGCCTGTTAATGTCCAGGGGGTTTGGCGGAGGCAGGGCCGAGGCGAGCTCCTGCCCAGGACGCAGCTTGCCAGTCCTTGGGTGCCCCGTGGAAAGAGCTAGTCTGCCTGACAGCTCCACTGGCTTCTCTGGTCTCCTTGCAACACATCCAGCTCATCGCTGAGCATCGCGGTTCACATGGCAGACGCCACGGGCTATGTTTTTGGGTAGGGTGCAGGGCTATAAGGACGCCGTGTACTTAGAAGCAGCACCATGGAGTCTGCAGGAAGCCAGTCCTGGCAAAAAAGTGGCAGAGGAGGTAATGAGGCACTCCTCAGGGCAGTGCCCGTGTCTGCCTTCGAGATCCACTGGTCGCTGTAAAGCTGTTGTGGAGAGACTTAATGAGGCAAAGGCTTAACGACCAGCACACTCAATGCAGTGATGTTTCCATGCCCCTTCTAATTCCAATCTTGCAGTTTTCCCAAGCCAAACAGGGCCAGTAACTACTGTAAGCAGTCTGAATAACAATTACAAGGAGAGCATCACACAGTTAATCCCCACAGTAACCTTAATGACATCCCAGCATTTTCAGCTTCTTCAGACACCTAAATACCCAAACCTAAGTACAGTCTAAGAACGTCAACACCAATACTATAGCTCAAGATGTCAGCCGGCATAAATCGCATGACTGTTGGGAGCAATGGAGGGATGCAGTGTTACTCTAGCTAAGGATCTGGACTTCTACATTTGCATTTTATGCACAATGTAGGAATAATTTAAAAACTATAGCAAGTGGAAGACGACTTAGAGACTGAACTGCATTTTCACTACTATATACATCAGTGTTTCTTGTTTCTCCTCTTTGTCCTATCCTTTTTTGGTTTTTTTTTTCTTATTTCATTTTAAACTTGGAAGACTAATAAACTAAGCTATGCTGAAACATTTTCTGTCAGGTTTGTGCTGCATGCAGAACTTGGAGCAGCAGCAATCATTCAGAATAATAGCACTTACCTGTGAGATCAAGTAAAATGCAAGCATTTGGCAAGCAAACAGTAACGGGAACAAAGAAGCAGCTAACTTAACTTTTCGAAGTTTATTGATATGCTGAGGGATCTAGCATGACAAAACAATTTCTTTTCAGTGCCCCTATGTAAAAAGCAAGGGCCTCCCGGGATTTCTACAGCTGCTTCAAGGCCTTGCACTGTTTCTGAGCGGTTTGCTGCTTTCTGAAGTTTGTCATCATCACTTTCTTAAAATGCACAAAGCCTTAGTACCGTGCCCGTTTCTCAGCTGGGTCATGACAAGTGAGAACCTGCCTGTTACCCACTAAGATTCTGATTTATACTTTGAGATGCAACACATACATAACTCCTCTTCCTGCTCAAACACCCTGACCCTCACTGACACATGTACACCAATCATGCTTCCTCCAAAAGGACTCAGAGATCTCTTTGAACAAGGTTGAGAGTGCTGGATCTTGCTGTGTTTTGTAGAATTATTCATCACATTTTAAAGAATTGCTTAGCTCTGCATAGAGCCCACACTGTGAATTCCCACAATTTGTGCCGTGCTCAGTAGCTGATAGCAGTACAGCTGCAGTTACTTCCCCTTTTACTGTGTATATAAATCTAACTAAATAAGAACATCTATTCAGACCTGCAAGCACCACACGCAGAAGGGTGTAAAAACTGGGGAATGAAATGTGGTATTTGGATGTAATATAGCAGAGTGTACATTTGTTCTGATGTTATCTGGTTGGTAACAGGTAGATACTGGGTTTAAACCCTGCATTCCTCTGATGCTGAAAATGGCCGCTGCCTTCCATGAATGCTTTTCAGTGTGAAAGACACAGAGGTGCAGAACCCTTAGAAGGAGCTAATTCCATTTCCCCTACTCACTTTAAAGGCCCCAGCCCGGGGCCGCATCCTTTCTGACAGAAAACTTGCACTCAGCAGGTTGATTGAAGCTCAGCCCATGTTTCCAGTAGCGAACTTCCAAACTTCCTACTTCTCTCTTCAAATTGTTCGTTAGCTGGTGTCACAAAGGTTAGATACTAATAAAAAAAAAAGGTACCAGCCAAAAAGTTTCCACAGTAGGATTAAGCCATGGAGAAGGGCAACGAGGCTGGTGAAGGGGGTGGAAAGTAAATCCTCTGAGGAGCAGCTGAGGGAGCTGGGGGTGTTCAGCCTGGAGAAGAGGAGGATGAGGGGAGACCTTATCACTGCCTACACTGACCTGACAGGAGGGAGTAGAGAGGTGGGCGATGGTCTCTTCAGCCAGGTGACAGGAGATGGGACAAGGGGCAATGGGCTCAAGCTGTGCCAGGGCAGGGTCAGATTAAACATTAGGAAAAAGTTCTTCACTGAAAGGGTTATCGGGCACTGGAACAGGCTGCTCAGGGAGGGGGCTGAGTCCCCATCCCTGGATGTGTTTAAAAGACGGGTAGATGAGGTACTCAGGGATATGGTTTAGCATAGGACAGGTATGGTTGGACTTGATGTTCTCAAAGGTCTTTTCCAACCTAGTGATTCTGGGATTCATGTGGTCTTTCATGTTTACAAACCCCATATTTTTATGCGCATGTGAACACCTAAGGCCACTTTTTTAGTTTCCTTCAAATGCAGGACAAAGCGTAACACAGAAGTAGTCATCTTAAAACTCTGCTCTAGTCCTTTCCTACTATGGGTAACAACAGCAGATCTTCTCTGGCTGCTGCTGGTCATGGACACTCCAGGCCAGCGGAGAGGAACAGCTCCTCCTATAGAGCTCTTTCTGCTCCAGGGTGTAGCCACATTAGATACAGGAGCTCCCAGAAAGTGTTGGTTCTGACATGTTGAATTTAAACAGACCACACTTGAAAACATGGCTTTGCACTGTGTCACAGAATAAATGCTCGTCTTACCTGAGAAGCAACCAGGCTTCAGGTTTCTGAGATGTATCACCCAGCATAGGAGTGTGTCTGAGGGAGCACAGTCCTCCTTTCTGCCTTTGATTAAAGCTCTTCAGCTCATGGTGACTGGCCACCACATACACTCAGCCCCGACTGGGTGAAGAGCTGGTTGCTCTCCTTGATTTTCATCAAGCCCTCAGATTTTCATTTTGCTAACTGTGCACTGAAGCACTGTGAAGATAGCAATTCCTGTCTGCTCCCTGCACAACACACTGCATGGCTGTCTTCCTAGAAAAACTTCCTTGTGATACCACATCCTTCAGGGAGGGAGCAGGCTCCTCTTCCTCACAAGGCCCCATTGGAGGTGGAAAGGAGGTCACTGCTGCCCATGAAGCATTACAGGGTGCAGGCCACCTGCAATTAGCACAAAACCAGCAGCTGCAAGAAGGCTTCAAAATATCCCACCAAGTCCTCCAAAGGTTTAATGATCAAGGTCATTCAGTCTGATTTTGTTACTCCTTTGCAGAGGTCCTTGAAATTCAGCAGTATATAAAGTTTATGACTTGAAGAAAGGGAAAGAATTTTCAGAAGGCTTCTTTTAAAATGCAAAGTTTGTAAACTCCAAGCCTGTCCTCACATCCTCCTACTGATAGGGAGCCCATGGAGACGCTCAATAGCAAACACCTATCCAGTCACCTTTAGTTAAGCATCACCAAGCACAGTACTCATGCCCTGGGGAATTCAGGACGAAAAGCAGATGGAAATTCCTAGCAGAGCCTTGCTCATTACCCTGCCATCGGATGGGGAGAGAGCTCCCCCAGCTGCCAGCCCTCACAGGTTGCTTATATTGCCCTGTGGGAGAAGGATCAGAAGAACACGAGCACGCACGGAGATCTTGCACACGGCATTTGTGTTTGACCCTCTTAGTAACAAATGGGTAATTTGTGAAAGCAGCAGTGCGTTAGTGCTGCGTGGCTCTAATAAAGACTCCTGCATTACTGTATGTAGGTGCATTAACACAGTAATTAATCATCCTTTCCTGGCTCCTTTATAACATTCATCACAGATACTCTATCCAGGGAACGGTATTCCCTCTAGGTAATGTTCTTCTGTTTTACATATCATATATCTTCAGAGAAAAATTCAGGGCATGATTATGTATTAGAAAAAGAAACACATAAATCCCAGCTTGTCAGGGAAACGGGTTTTTTGAGCTCACCATTCTCTAATGCAATCTAGCTCAGAATCTCTGTCTATTTAATTAATAGGTAGGCAAAATTTCTGCGTGATTTGATAGTGGATTTTGAGAGACTTGTGATGTTAGTACTCATCCCAGCAATAAGAAAGTACAAGTTAAATTTAGCAAATCATAAATTTTCAATTATTCAAAACAATACACAGACAGAGGAGTGAAGGAAGTAAAACATGTACTCTATCAATGATCTCATTATCCTCTCTCTGCAAAAAGAACCGGCTCAATAGAGAATAAACGCAAATATTAGATTGATTCTGTTCTTGATCTTAGCCAAAAGACTGCTGTATCTAGTGCCGAGAAATTGAATCGAGGTTCACAGAAATCCTGGAAATTAGATAGAAAGACTTAAAAGGACATGTACTTCATCTCCAGGGAACCTGTACTTTTTCTTGCCAACAAGAACTTCAAGAAGAAATATGAATTTATTTAACCCAGTAGTTCAAGACAGTCCCTTACTGTGTGTTACGTTGTAAAAGTAATGTAAATGTGCACAGAACATTGCTGTACACTATCAGCATGAACTAAGAAAGCTTAGGATTTTCTCCCCTCTGAGTACCTTTTCGTTTGAGAATCTCCATCAGGAGAAGATAAAGCAATATGGACAGCTCAGAGCACAGCTGTTTCAGACTACTTACCCCCAAGGTCACCAACTGCTCAAACCAAGCCAAACATCTCTGTAGATCTAAAGGCCACCTCACGGTCACTGTTCCAACCAGAACACCATGCTATGAATTGCCAAAGTCAGGACAAGAGTCAAAAAGAACAATGCTGGCCAGTAAGTTGCTCTGAGTCCCTCGGGACAGGAATTGACTGGTGAGAGGGAACAAACCAATAATTTAATGTTAACTTAATGCAGCTCTTTGGATTTGTTGAGAGCGCGTGGGAAAGCATCGTTTCACTGAGAGCTGTATTCTTCAGGCAGACAAGCTGTTCAGTGCAGAGCATGCCAATTAATGTAGTAAGGAAGAGGATCAAAAGGAATAACCTTAATTAAACAACAAAATATAATAGCAGACAGAGGAAAAAAAAGTTAAATGCAATTCTACATGTATCTATATTATATATATGCAAGTACTATTACTATATAATACATATGTATACTACCTTTTAAGTTCAGATTCCCTTCTCCTCTGTGCCTTTCCTGAAGATATAAACTACCATTAATCTTGACAAGTTTGCACGACCTGGAATATTAAACTCCATGCAGAAGGTGAGACATTCGTCTTTTGGGCAAACTGTCTTCAAATTTCATTTTGATAGTCAAAACTTGACTTTTCAGTTTGAACTATTGTTTCATTCTGTTGGCAGACCAAAGAAGAAAGGTAAGCACAACTGTGTAGAGTAAAAGCCTGAGACTATTATTACATCTTAATAACATAGCAGAGCCTGCAAAAAAAAAATATAAATTCACTGATTCCATTGTCCTTGTCCTTTTGCCCCCAAACGGGAACATCATTTATTTCAGAGATTTCATATTTTACTTCTTTCATGCCTTTGTTAGGAAGCTCTATTGATTTTTTGCCACCTTCTCCATATGATGTTAACCAGCTTTTAGAATAACACTTAACAATTTAGGGCAGTAAGTGAAAAAAATACATCCAGCTGAAATTACAGGGGGATTTTCAATAGAGAGACTATAATTGCCCAAGACACGAATTGGCTTGTATACTGGAGCTTAGGAAACCATCTTTTGGGGGGCAAAAAAAGAAAAGAAAAAAGTGCCTGGTGACTTTTTATACCAGCCTGGATCTGTGTGTGACTTTAAGCTTGTCATCATTTCCAGTTTAAACTGTTGTTTTGGGTTTTTTTCTTCATACATTTGTGAATAGTTTGCTTGTGGGACTACACAAACAGCTTCCAAGGTGTCTCAATATTCTTTATTTATTTAATATGGACTGGCAAGCCTGAATTACTGGGACATGACATCATGTGTAAGCCATGTCTTGGAGCAGGATGGCAACTGCAGCAGCAGTATCTGGTGAGTCTGTTGGCAGTGTCCGTGTCCCCCCTGGCCCTATACAGAGTGGGGTCTATTGAAGAGAGTGAAATTTGTCACTGTATTGTCCAGCAAAAAAAAAAATCCTAAGCGTCCCTGCCATCAAAACAAAATGATAAAGATGGGGTATTTGGCACATGTGTCTCCTCTCCTCCTTGCGTAGCTGGAATCACAGAGTATAGCTCCCAGTGAGTAGATGAGCATGCTCAGAAGGAATGTGTCCATGTAGTCTCCTTAAATACCTAAGCATAAAGATTATTCTGTGCTCACTAGGCAAGATGGTTAAAATTAGGATGGAGCTGTTTGTTATTGCCCTTCCCCTTTTCTTCCCTGACTCATTTGAGGTTATGGACTTGTCTTGGCAGAGTACATTAAAATAAAAGGGTATATAACTCAGTAATCAGTCCTGGGAGCACTTTCCTTCCTGGATTCTGAATCTGAAATATCTGCTGTGCAAGCAGATGTTTATAGAGAACTGCAAGGAGGAGTTAATGTCCATATTCACTCCAAAAAGATTATGTAGTTGCATGTAAAAAATGAATTTGCAGAGCTCTAGAGAGCTTAGGTATATTACTCCTAGTAAAAATAAAACTCACCGAGCAGAGGACCTCAGGCCAGCATATATATTTGTGCTAAGAATATCACACACCAGCTCTACCTGCGATGTCAAAGAATGTGCATGGATTTCTTCTAGAACTAGGGTCAGCTGCTTCCATAAGATCGTTATTCAAATAATTTATTGATTCAGTTGAGGCAGAATCTAAAATTAACCTATTGGAGAACAAAAGACAGTTAGTCTAACCCAGTGTTCTTGAGTGCTTCAAAGATTACAAAGATGGGAGCACAGCTCAAGTCATCCCAACTTTCCCTCAGGATGAGCACCCAGGCATACTCTGCTGACCATTGTGACTGCTGAGTTATGAAGAACAATGGCAAAGTTTGGCTCACAGGGAGGAGACTTACCCACATGCTTATCCTGGGAAACATAGAAGCCTCAGTGCCCTGTCGGACAATGTTCCTTGGAGATGAGCTTATGCTTTTCTCATTTACTTGAAATTTGAAGTAAGATGATGGAAGTTAATGGAGTTTCATTATTGTAGAGCAATGTAAATGAATCACCCTCCTCATTTTAACATCCGCGAACACGGTCTTCCACGCAAACAAAACGTATGAGATTCTGCTCAAGTTTTAACCTGGTTTGGCATCTGTGCCTATACTGCCAGGGAAATTTGGAACCATTTACATTAACAGCAAATATTCTTTTTACTCTAAAGAAGAGAACATTTCCTTATTGATATTCAGCAAGCGGTGCATTGTCGCGCCCAAGATATAATTTACTCACTTGTCTGGCTGGATTACATTACTCCGTGCGTTTTGTAGTTTCATCTGTGAAAAATCGAACTTTGGTTCTCCTGCTTGTCATTTCCCATAATTCTTTAAAAACAATCTGTGGTGAAAAGGAAAAAAAAATAGCTCCAATAGAAACTGCTTCTGGGGATTGCATTTGGAAGGACGTTATTTAGAGTTAATGAATTAGACTAAGAAGTTTGTCATATTCTTACAGGAGCTATGAGTCAGACTCTGTATACAAGTATTTCTTCCATTTGTGTACTTTGCAAAGGCCACGACTTCCTTTGTTCCCTGGGAATCCTGCCGTGAAGGCATTTGTCTTCAGAAGCTCAGGGCTTCGTTAGGCTGCATGAGTATTATTTCCAGTTGTTCTCTGCTCAAGAACCAGGCCAGGTCTCATCCCAGGCCAGGTCTCATCCCAGGCCAGGGCTCCATCAGCGCAGTGGTACAGCCACCTGAGCAGAACTGTGGCTCCTCAGTTTATGGGAAAACCCAGAGAAGTTCAGCCGACACAAGGATGGTGGGACCGAGCCACTACTTCAATATAAAATTAGCAATGAGAACTTGAATGCAGTAAAAGTGGAAAGTCATGTGTCGCCCCCCCTCCCCGCCCCCCAAAATAAAGAGGATCGAGGATGCTCTTTCAACTGTGACTTCTTCCTCTGATGTAAATTCTGAAACTCCCTTTGATGAGATCAAGCTCCAAAACCAGATTTAGCTTCAAAGATGATTATAGGCTCGCCTACACAAAACTGACTTCAAGCTTTATCTCCTGGGTCTATCAGGCGCAGCCTTAATTTTTCTTCTCCCTTCAGCTTTTAAGCCTATCACCTGGGTCGCACATTACCTTTTGGGAACCACCTTTTCCATTCTACCCAAGCCAAAGACATTACTCTTGATAAACAACTATTTAAATTTTAACTGCCTCCGCCGTGTTTTTACAGCGTAAACTGTAGCTGGATGTTTTACACACACACAATAGAAAATATTTTGTTCTCATTGCTGGAGAAAAAAAGTTATTTTGTTGAAAATACAGAGAAATTGAATGCAATCCAAATAAAGCATTTCTTAAGTCAAACTCAGCCACATAAATTTCTGATGCCAAGAGAGAATTAAAACTCAGAGCCTGCAATAGGGTATTATAATGGAAACCGTTTTCCCAGTCTTACCTACACCTTTTGTTGCTATTCATGAATGCCATTATCACACATAGAATAATAATAAAATAATCATTATTATTCCTGGATCAGTCGAAAGAAGTTTCTCTGTATGATTCAATCTGATGTTAATAATATGTAAATTATGACACCAAGTTGACAATATTTGTCCAGATACAGAAAAACCAGACTCAATCTTCTTTCTCCCCACCCTAGAAATCAGAATCCAATTTCTAGCCAAGCATTCATCAGAGCATGCATTGTTAACAGGTGTTGTGTATTTCATTTCCCATGCACGCAGCGCTGGAATGTAAAACCCGTACCCACTGCTCCTAGGAACAAGCAGCATAATTAAAATTCTTTGCAAGTTTGATTTCCTGGGTATTTTCTTCCTTTAAAATAACCACATTGTAAACAAGAGCCAATTTCTTCAATTTGATCTATGGGTTGGTGCAGCTTATACTTCAGGTTCAAAATGGGGATTTAGACAATAACGCGTAACAGCTGAATAGCTATTTATAATGGCACAGCACCTGCAGCAGATTGTCAGCGGGAAAAGCAAATCTAAATGCTTTCAAATTCTCTTGTGTATTATAATAGGAGTAGTAGTGGCCACTGTAGATACAATAGTTAGGCTTGTAATGTAACTTTTGTTTCTGATTGCTTGCCATTTTCTTAATTTTATGCCTTTAAGACAGAAAACGCTCACACTTAGTGTCAGCCTGAATGCTTTTTAAGAAGTTCAGGCATGATTTAGCTTTTTGTTAATTATGGAGGGGTGTCAATGAACTTTAATATTAAACAGAACATCAAACTCTTTTCTCATAACGTCAAGATTTCTTACATTTCCTGGACTTTTGTGTGTGCATAATTAACACAACTTTGACTTGGTTGTTTGGGGTTTTTTTTCATCTTGATTAATGCTACTGAACATTCTGGAAAGATCGGATCTGAACACTTAAAACTATTATAAAGACATTTTTCTCACCTCAGTACATAGTGGAATTGTCCTATGAGCCTTTTACCAGTCTGAAATTCTGAAATTGTCCACTTGCTGTTTCCTTCCATGTTTGCTTCCCTCCTGGATTCAAAAGAGCATCAATCATTTGTACGGCGATGCGATAATTCTGCAGTGACCTGATACACGTGTTAGGAAGAAATAGAAGGGCTTGTTGCAGCAGATCCAGGACCATACGCAAACTGTCAGCGTGCTGATGTAACTTCCTCCCACACCAGGAAGTCCGTTTAGACAGACAGTCCACCAGGCAACGTGCAGATTTCCACCAGGAGGAACAACAGGTATGTGAACACACAAGGACCGTTCCCAACACGCGAGCACTCTAAGCCCATGAGAATCTGCCAGGCAAAAGAGTTTTAACTTCTCTCACCTCTTATATGTATTTATAGAAGTACCTTCTAGAAGTATAGCTTCCAAGTGGTACGAGGCACAGGATTGGTAATGTGCTTTGAGATCTTCAGTTGAGGGGTGATAGGCCATATAAGCACAAACGCTATGCTTCTTTTGGAGCAAGCAGAGTCATACAAGCTTGCAGTAACACTGAAACCATCAGCAAAAATAGAACCTGTCTCCAGAAGAAAGGAAAACACAGTTTTCAAGCAACTAATGGCTTTAGGATAGAATCAATAGGGGAAAGAAAAGAAAAAAATAAGCGACTGCCCTTCAACAGAGATAGCTGTAATGGAGTCTAGAAGCAATCCAGTTGCTCCGGGGTGATGGGATGATGTCATTGGCAATTAGCGCGAGTACTTTGTTTTATAACATCCATCTATTCGATGTATGACCTATTTTACTGTACAGCTACAAAATCATCTTTGGAGTGCTTCCACTGGAGCCAAGGGAGTTGCTTCAGGAATTAGCTTGGCCAGCGAAGCAGCGCATATGCTGTAGAAATACTTACAGAAACCTAGCTGGAAAATGGTAAGAGAGAGATTCATTCTTGCCATAAATCTTCTTGGCGTTGGGCTGATGTTATTTATCCACTTGAGATAGGGAGGACATTATACAGCATATGTATATTGTGTAATACAGGATAGTAGCTTTACAACATAAACTGCCCATTAGTAATGCAAAGCAACTTATTTTCATCTGCTAGATCATCACTGCAAATTTTTCTCCTGGGTTTTGATGTGTTATAAATCTTGATGAAGTCAGCATTTGTTCTCCTTTCCTTTTATTTCCATTTGATCCTCTCTATTAAAAATGCACATAAACATACCGTAAAACCACCGAGCTTTACGTGATTTCAGCAAGACAACTTTTCCACGCCACAGGAAGTAGCTGATGCCACATCTCAGCCCGCCAGTCTTGCTGGGAAAGATTGGGACACTCTGAGCATCCCTCCCCCATGGTGCTCCTACTGCCGTAAGACACAAAGGCTCTAAGTGGGTTGAAGAATGGCTTGAGAAAGCCCAGAGGAGCTGTGGCACAGCAGCCCTGCAGCCACCCGCTAGCAGAGCACCAGGGAACAAGGGACCAGAACAAGGGAATGGCATCCCCCTTCACCAGCAGTGACCGTGTCCCTCCCAAGTGGTTCGCACATTTTGAACATGCAGGCAGCAGTACATGACAGCGCAGCTTTTGGCTGCTTGGAGGATAGCTGACTCAGGGTCTGAGTCACATCCCATCCAGCCTTCCATCCATCCTTCAGTTGCGTGAGCGCTTCTTGGCACTGCTGGTGCGAAGGATTGCTAGCAGTACATTGGGCCTCTTGCCAGCCAATGTGACCACTTCTACCAACTCGCAGAACTGACATCTCAAACCAGTTGCCATACAAAGAGGCTTGTGTTGGGCTTGATGATCCTTACAGGTCCCTTCCAACTCAGGATATTCTATGATAAATCCCTTGATTACAGGTTCACATGGACTTGTTTCTTATGGTTATACTGTGCCTTTCATGTACGCTCCATTTTTCCAGTAAAGAAAAGGTAGAGGGAAAGCAGCGGCAGGCTGCTACTCACGCTGGAGGAGCTTCAGGTTTGGTGGGAATACTCGAGCTTTTATTAACTCTTTGCCTGGAATGCCTACATGGTACAGATTGGGGTATGCATCTACCTCCTGCCTCGTCTGGCAGCTGCATTAAAGCTGCCTGTCCTCAGTGCTGCAGCATCTACATTGGTACACAGGCCCCCTCCCTAGAAGGGCAGTTCTACACCGGGGGAGTAGCTTTGCCTTCCAGTGCCAGGATTAATTGCACACTTTTTATTATTCTGATTACCTTACAATATGAAAAAGTTGAGAGAAATAAGTGGGCTTGTAGGGACCCTGTCCCATTCCACTTCCCCCTGAAGATGAGTGAACATAGAGGGGCCCGCCGACAACTCTCCCTTGCTATTATGCTTTCTCTGAAGGTTAATGCTTTCTTTATCTAGCTGTTGCTATAGTCTCTGTCAGCAGATGTTCAGAGCACGAGTGTGAGAGCACAAGCTTGCTGCTGGAGTTGGTACTTCAGGTTAACTTGGTTGCGTGCAATCACAGGGTCTGCTGACGTCTGCACCCGGTGTCTCATCTGCATCCACAGGCCTTATGGTGCAATTTCACTGCATATTCAGAGCTGAACCTCCTGGCGCCTCAGGATGGTTAGATGGACAGTATTTGCATAGCTGTGGAGTCATGAAGGCTGGAACAAAAATCAGTCCACTGCAGCAGCTAGTTATGGCAGAATGATCTTAAAAATAAGGACTTTCACTCCAGCTCTTAATATTGCTTCTTATTCATTTTTGTGGTTTTGATCAAGCCACTAACAATCAGAGTTTTGAAAAGTTATTTCAACATAAGAACAGACATCCAAGGCTGTCAAAAAGCTCCAAAGCATTCATGTAGTTACACAAAGTGTACAAACAAACAAACAAAAGCACCTAAGGTGCATGTATAGACCTTTCATGCAAACTTAAATTCTCTTGAAAGAGTTGTCCCCACCTCCTCTTAATTCATTATTTTGGTGTTTAAAAATTACATACAGTTTCTAGATACCTTCTGAGTTCACAAGGATCTACTAACAATTATTTCATTAATATTTATAAACCACCAGTAAGTAAAGCTTTTTTCTCCCCTATAAGAGGAATTACCCTTTCAGCATTGCATATATATTCATTTGAGGTATTTATTGGATTTAATAATCACTGCTCTGTGGGAAGCCCACAAAAATTAAGACTTAGCCGACATTCATTTATCCGGGAAATCCTGATTAGTGAAGCCTTATGTAAGAAACATAGAAAAGAAACACAGTGTTCCCTGTAGGAATAGGCACTGTGGTTCTGGATGCTCCCTTCAGGGAATTTCAACTCAGGAATTAGAAACTTTTCCTTTCTTTCATTCCCTTCCATGCCCGTAAATCATCTTTAATCATCAAAGACTGACCAATAACTGTCAAGGGCATGCCCTCTGTCTTTAATAGTACTGTGCTCACTGATTATTACAGGTTAACAAGATAAAAAAGCATTAAGCACACTGTCTGCATGCTTTTCACCCAAGACGAATCCCCAGACACCTCACACCATACACAAATACCACCCCTTGCCAGCTAACCAACCGTGGAGTCATCGGTAACCCAGCTGGCTTTCCCTCACTGCAGTTATGGAGGATGACAGACGCCGTGTATGCATCCCACGGATGCTTGTGTGCTACCGCGTGTTTTAAAATCAATGTCAAGGTTTGTTCTGCGGTCCAGTCCCATTCGTAGCTTCTGGATGGGCACAGCGTAGCTCCCTTGGGTACAGGAGTATTGGCGCCTTGATGAGCTACCTGTCCTGAGGCAAGGATGCTGCCTATGCATTGTTGCAGACACAGACACAGAGTGGGCGCTTTTTTTGTGTCTTTCTGGTTATCTGCACCACCCCTTTTTGGCAGGAACAAGAGAGGTGCTGTAGCAGAACAGCCAGCAGCCACGACCAGTTGCCAAGCCTTCCATGGAGCTAAAGAGGACATAATTTTTGGCTGCAGGCTACAGAAGATGATAAACGCGCCCCTTTGCATCTTATCCCTCACTCTGGTAGGCAGGAAACACCTTTCCTCCGACACATATATTAGGGAAGGTTTGATGAATGATGACCCCGGACTACCTTGTATTTACATCAAAGGGGCAGAAGCGTAGGACTTGTTATCCTGTACCACTGCGCCACCGCATTCCCCGCCTTACGGAACCGCTTTGAGCTCAACAAGCTGCCTGGCAGCAAGCTGACACCAGGCATTCCGAGAGCATCCTTTGCTTCATATCGATCAGAGCAATGTGAGCCCACAGGTTGTATCTGACCATCAGAGATAAATAGCTTGTTAGCAATAGCCCATCGTGTTTCAAGCCATTTGGCAAGAGGCAGAGAAAACCTTAAAAGATGCTATAATTATAAAGGCTGAGTAATTTCTTTATATTTATTTTAATAGTACGTATTTTGAAGTGCCCTCGGGGAGCGAAAAGATGTTTGTAGAGATAAAGCTGTAGGGAGTAATACATTCATGCCAACACGTGTAGCTGAACCACCAATTTTGCTTTATTAATTTAGTTGCTGGATTTGTTCCTGATATCTACAGCTGTATTATCCCTTCGTAGAGGTGGATGAGTGGGCGGAACGAGGTTGATTACAATTGATTTAGTAACCAAAGAGTAATTTTTTCCATTGTTTGTTCAGCACATTACTAAACATGTGGCTTAATTACAGTTGCCTTGCGTTCTTTTCAGTCTGGTTTTGCTTATTTTACCAAGACGCTGATTTATGCAAAATATTAATTGAAATAGAAAACAGACTTACTGTGCGAGCTGACATCCATGAAAACATTAGTTACTCATATTTTGCACTCAGCCTATTGGACTTCTCATGGGAATCGGCATTTACAGTTTCATTTGGAACAACACAGGCTCCCTCCTTCCAGAAACAGCGGTAGTGCATCCTGGAGAGGGGGCCAGGAGAACTTTAGTTTTTCCAGCAGCTGCAAAAGGAAATCCTGGGTTCTTCAGTCAGTCTCAGAAACACGCCGAGGTAGCTGCTCCATTTCAGTGTGGCTGCAATAATTGTATGTAAATGGCTCATTAAAAGTAATTCAACTTTATATAGCTATAAACAAACTACTACACTGTTGTAATGTGTTTCCAGGCCATTAAGTAGCATAATAAAGATTCATGGATTCTCTCAATAGGTTAGGTAATCAAAAAACCCACTGACGCCCTCCCCCAAAATCAAGCAACTATACGGTGAGAGATGATCTTTTGTTTTCAGGGATGTCCTTGTAAGTGACCTGTTTGGAATAAATAATTCACTAAATACAAACAGAAAAGAACGTTCAGTCGCAGAACTCAGCACGGTATATCCAGAAGGAATTTTTTTTAGTATCTCATTTCCTCTTCAGGATTTTAATTCAATCCAGTGAATTTTGCTCCCCTTGTCGTAACCCAAATCTAGTACGCAATCAGCTTCGTAACCAGATAGGCAGAATGCAGAATTAAATGGTTTTGCAGAGACACGTGTAAAATCCTTCCAAATATTTTTTTAGGAGAGAGCATGAGAATTTCATAACCTTCACTGCCCACTAATAGGATTCAGATATCCACTGTGAAATGATCCAGATATTTCCTGGGTAACAGCTTTCACAGTTATAACATCGATGCTTTAACAAAATACATGGCTAACGCACACATCTCTGTGCTGCAGAACAGAGACAGTCATAGAAACCAGGACTAGACAATGGGAGACAAGAGGCAAGTGTGAGAGACATCAAAGCTGGCAGAAATGGCAGACAGAAGGGTTGGGATACCTTCACCGAGGCCATGTCCAAGTCCCTGGCAAGAGTAAGAAACAGAGTAAATCCCACAGTGAATGTAAAGTTTGGCCTACGAGGAGGTGGGGTCCTTTGGCAAGTAAAACGTGTGTGCTAGGTGGTGTGCTGTGCTGCAGGGCCGTGGCTAGCTCCTGGGTTCCTCTCCACCAGGCCTATGCTCTGCTGAGAAGATTATCCTTTTGCTAAGGAACTGAGCAAACTGAGACAGATCAGCTGACTTCCTAATAAGAATGAAAATACAAGAAAGACTTGTGGGCCCACAGAGGAGTGTTCAGATTGGCACATGGTGCATTTCCACCATAGTGTGATCTCCCAAGATTTTTCAGGGATTCAGAAACAAGTAAGCACAGCTAGACCCAAAGGAGAAGAGGAGGAGAGGGGAAGCAGGAGGGAGGAGAAGAGTTGAAGTTTTGTTGACTTTTTTGACTCTCACAACAAAGGACAAGACAACGCCAACAGGGTTGTAGGGGTATCAGGAGAAAAGAGGGAAAGAAAGGCCGGGGAGGCATGGAAGATACAGTTATCCTCCTCACTAAAGCTAGCTAGGGTAGGAAATGGCCACTGTCAGCGCAAGGTGCTGTTAGACACATGGTTACTCAACCACGGTGCATACTGTCTGGTTTGCTTCTGCTTCCTTTCAGTCCCAGGCTGCCATGGAAACAAACCAGAGGCAATTATTTCAAATCCCAAGTGCTTGAGCGGCAAATTCTAAGGGCACAACATGCATGGTCCCTGCACTAGTATCTGTTGATGGGCACTGTGCAGGTCATCAAGTGAGGCAGGGTCCTGGAAGCAGCAAAAGCAGCTGCCACAGCCTCTATCTCCCCTATTTCCATGCTGGGTCGGCCCCAACAGATTCCCAAAATCATCCCCCTTCACATCCAGCCAACATTAAAAACACATTTTCGCTTCACTCCTAAGACACCTCAAAGCCCACATTGGAAGCGCTTGGCTTCTCTCTGAAGGCCTGAGTGCAGCCACAGCATTTGCACAGCTCAGGCTGACCCTGGGAAGGAGGGAAGACAAAGGGTACCAAGGCCCAGCGCCACTCAGGTGTAGCCAGCTCAGAAGAGATGCCAGGCATGAGGGGAACAAGCCACCATATCTCCAAGTGAGGTGCGTTCTCCCTGAGGAAGTTCTAATCCAAGGAGCTGAACCCAAACAATTCCCAATCTGGGCAGCTCCTGCAGACATTAATGGCAGCACGGACCTTTAGGGTCTGGTTCCACAGACCTCCACGTGCTGCTTTCAGAAACTCTTCAGCTCTTGGAGACTTCCCCGTGTTCATGTCTTGCATCCTCTAAAGGTTTGTAGCACTCTATTGAACATCGTCTCAGCACAACATGCCCCTAAACACCTTCCCTCCTCTTGCAGAGGAGTCAGGTGAGATGTGATGCAGCGATACAACCTCAGGAGTGACAATTTTCCAGAATGCAATTTTGGGAACAAAATAATATCTGAACCCAGAGTCTGCCTCACATAGCAGCCTGGAAGCCTGAACCAAGCGAAGAAAAGTAAAGCAATGGAGAATTCTTCATACTGGGACAAGTAAGGAAGGGAGACAGCAGAACAAGCACCTTAGACTTCAGTAGGGCTGACTTTGGACTGTTCAGAAAGCTGCTTGATAAGATTCCATGGGAGGCAGCCCTTGAGGGCAAAGGAGCCCAAGGGGGTTGGATGCTCCTCAAGAAGGAAATCTTGGTGGCACAAGAACAGGCTGTCCCAGTCTGCGGGAAGAGGAGTCGCCAAGGAAGGAAGCCAGCTTGGCTGAGTAAGGAGATCTGGGAAGGTATTCGGGAAAAGAGGGGAATATATGAGCTTTGGAAGAAGGGGCAGGTGTCTTGGGATGACTATAGGAATGTAGTGAGATCATGTAGGGAGAAAGTCAGAAGGGCTAAAGCTGAACTGGAACTCAGACTGGCCAGTTCTCTGGAAAAGATAATACAAAGTCCTTCTATAGGTATATTAACAGTAAAAGGAGGGGCAAGGAGAATCTCCAGCCCTTATTGGATGCAGGGGGAACATTAGTGACAAGGGATGAGGACAAGGCTGAGGTACTTAATTCTTTCTTTACCTCAGTCTTTAATAGTGAAGATGGAAATTCCCTGAGTGCTCATCCTCAGGAACGGGCTGACAGGGAGGGGAAGAATAACAAAGCTCCCATGGATCAGGAGGAAATGATTAGCGACCTACTTGGCCAGTTAGATACACACAAGTCAATGGGGCCAGATGGGATTCAACCAAGGGTACTGAGAGACCTGACAGATGTGCTTGCTAAGCCCCTTGCCATCATCTATCAGCAATCCTGGCAGACCGGGGAAGTTCCACTCCACTGGAGCCTGGCAGATGTTGCACCTGTATTCAGGAAGGGTTGGAAGGAGGATCCGGGGAGCTACAGGCCTGTCAGTCTGACCTCAGTTCCAGGGAAGATCATGGAGAGGGTCATCTTGGGGGCTATCATGCAGCACATGTGTGATGGCCAGGGGATCAGGCCCAGTCAGCATGGGTTTACAAAGGGTAGATCCTGTCAAACTAACCTGATCACCTTCTGTGACAAGGTGACCCACTTAATGGAGGAGGGGAAGGCTGTGGATGTGGTGTACCTGGACTTCAGTAAAGCCTTTGACATGGTTTCTCCCAGCATTCTGATTGAGAAACTGGCTGCCACTGGCCTGGACAGGGGGACCCTCAGCTGGGTTCAAAACTGGCTGGATGGCTGGGCCCAAAGGGGGTGGTGAATGGAGCCAAATCCAGCTGGAGGCCGGTCATGAGTGGCATCCCCCAGGGCTCAGTCCTGGGTCCAGTTTTGTTCAACATCTTTATCAATGACCTGGATGAGGGGATTGAATGTTCCCTCAGTGAGTTTGCAGGTGACACTAAACTGGGAGGAAGCGTTGATCTGCCTGAGGGCAGGGAGGCAGGGATCTGAACAGGCTGGACCCATGGGCTGAGACCAATGGGATGAAGTTTAACAAGGCCAAGTGCAGAGTGCTGTATGTGGGACACAACAACCCCCTGCAGCGCTACAGGCTGGGGGAAGAGTGGCTGGAGACTTGTGTTGGATGACTGCAGGCTGAATACAAGCTAGCAGTGTGCCCAGGTAGGCCAATGGCATCCTGGCTTGTAACAAAAATAGTGTGGCCAGTATGTCTCGGGAGGGGATTGTGCCCCTGGGCTGGGCACTGGTGAGGCTGCACCTCGAGTGCTGGGTCCAGTTCTGGGCTCCTCACCATCAGAAGGACATTGACATCCTTCAACGAGTCCAGAGAAGGGCAACCAGGCTGGGGAAGGGGCTGGAAAGCAAACCCTCTGAGGAGCAGCTGAGGGAGCTGGGGGTGTTCAGCCTGGAGAAGAGGAGGCTGAGGGGAGACCTTATCACTGCCTATAACTACCTGAAAGGAGGTTGTAGAGAAGTGGGCAATGGTCTCTTCAGCCAGGTGACAGGTGATAGGACAAGGCAAAATGGCCTCAAGCTGTGCCAGGGCAAGGTCAGATTAGATATTAGAAAAAAAAATTTTACTGAAAGAGTTGTGGGGCTGTGGAACAGGCTGCCCAGGGAGGCGGCTGAGTCACCTTCCCTGGATGTGTTTAAAAAAAGGGTAGATGAGGTACTTATGTTTTAGCTTAGGATGAGAATGGTTGGACTTGATGATCTTAAAAGGTTTTTTCCAACCTTGTGATTCTGTAGGAAAGAAAAAGAAATAAACAACTCCAAAATGAATAGTTAATTCAAGATCGCAACATAACCTGTATAAAATATTTAAGCTGTTTTTCTATTTATTCCTGAACCTATACTGATTAAAATGCAGCCATAATACACTATGTTGCTCTTTTTTTTTAATCACAAATGCAATTTTAAGCAAGTAGACAAACTCTAGGAAATTAAAGTGAATATTTATGTCCATATAAACTTCTTAATGGCAATGTTCTTGCTGTGAGCACAACAGCTGAAGAGGGTGTATTAAATTATTTTGGCCAGATCCTGTTACTATTGTTTTCATTGGCAAAATTCCCCACCAGCTTAATGGGAGCTGGATTAGATCCTGACTGGAATAAAGTACAATTCTCAGATGCATATATAACATAATCACCAATATTTCATGCATACACTCTAGTTCTCATGTCTCTTTCCCCCTCTGAGTTTCACTAATGCTCGGAAAGCGCTAATCGGGTAAACTACATACCAGTGATTAAAGGTATGGGCTCTTGTGTTTCCAGGATTTGGGGGAAATTGTGTTTTACTCCTATTTGGTCTCAGGCGCCACACTCTGAATGATATGCAGCCCCTTGAGAACAGAGCTTCAAACCCTGGTATGTGTGGTTCCTCCTCTTGCAGGCTTTGTGATGTGAAAGGCTAGGGAATTACAACACTCTTGGCAGTCAGCAGATGCTGACAGCATCATGTTTTCTCTCTCTGTACCATTTCCATCATTCAGGAAGATCCAGAGCATCCTGGATGAGCTAGGAAGCTGTTGGGCTTCATCCCTTCTGTCTTGAATGATGATGTCATCTTCTCTTCTGTACAAGAGCATAGAAGAGAAAGAGAAGACCAGGCTGTTCTCTGAGCCCTAAGAAATTTTAAGAGGATGCACCAATGTACAAAGGACCCTGCCTCACCACAGGCCTTACACAAGCAGCAGTAATTCCACCTCCCTAGACAGAAGGGAAGTTCTGCCTTCAGAAGATCTTCGGGCAGATACTGCTCGGCTTCTTGCTGAATGTGGGACATTCTTCTGGCACATACACCTGACTTTGCTCTTCTCAACAAGCCACTTGTAAGGATGGCTAAGCATGTTCTCTGTAACAGTTTGCACGTACCAGACACGATGCCTCACGCCTATCAACCTGCCTTCAGGCATATCTCAGAAAGGGAACAGCCCTGGGAGTAGGCTCAGTGACAGCACCAAAGTTCAGGGCATCCTTGAAGATATCCTTGTTCGTAGGAGACAAACATAAGTGGGGAGCCACAGAGGTTCCCCAGAGCACCAGCACTAATGGGAATTAGTAACTGCACACTTCACGAGCTCCAAATCAGGCCCTAGGTGTGCATACTCAGGGGAGCGTGGGTTTTCTAGGCAAGCACTCTGGCTCTGTGGAAGTTTACCTGTGATTACTAGTGGCCCATCTTTGTTTCAGTTTGGGAGAGCAATGTTACTCTAAAATGACAGCATAATTTCCTATGCAGATGCTGCTTCTCCGTATGACTCATCCATGCATTGTATTCTAAGACATAAGGATGAATCAGAGATAACACAGAAGAATGCAAATTAATCCATTACTTCTTTTTAATTATTATTCTTATGCTTTAAACAGAGCAACTTCCCCCCTCCCCCTGACTGTGAAACTTACTGGAAATAAATTGGATCCAACCCAACTGAGAAATCTTTGCATTACATTAAGCCGTGGGGGCTTTTGTTGTGGTTTCAGTGGGGCTGGGAGTTGGGGGTGGTTGTTGGGGGTGGTTGGGTGATTGGTATTTTTCCACCCCTCCCCACACTAGGCGTACAGCTGAAGCTTTATGGCAAACACCATTAGCAGCAAGAGAGTTAGCTTCTGTGGGTTTGTTTTAATGTACAGGAAGGGATGTGGCATTGCCTGCTGGTGGTTGTTACCAGGTATCAGGGTAATGGCCAGTGGGTGAGAAACCTCGCTACAGGAGTTGCAGGGTTAATACCTGCCAGCCAGTGAGTGAGTACACCTTTGAGGGGTCCACTGCAGAGCTTTGTTAGAGAGAACAGCTTGCTGCTTCCCACTAAGCCTACAGCACTTAACTACAGTAACAGTGAAGTCATTTACTGGTGGGGAACCTTTGAGAGGAGCAGGTTGGGAGCCCCAGCAAGGCTGAGCCAGGTCTCAGGCAAAAGCTGATGTCCAGCTACTGTCTGCTGAGCACTCTGATGGGAAGAGAAGCCAGGAGGACCTACAGCCCTGCAACAGGGCTCGGGACCATCTCTCCAACCCTCCAGGGATGCCTGCAAGGAATAGGATTGTCATCGCTAAAGAAGGACACAGAGCATGGCTAACAATTAAGCTAACCTGCTGACTTCTGTCCTGGACCATGCCGCCTCTTCCACAAATCCAGGAAGGCGTGTACTTCCAAAATCCTTATGTATCTACAACTGAAGTGTTCTGGTATCCAAATGTATTTAGTCTCTGCACTGTCATTTGGTCTAACAGTGGCATCAGCTACTCCACTAGGACCATGATGAACTTTAAGGAGTGCTTAAAATCTTTAACCCATGGGTCTAAGGAAAGCTGCCAGACTAACAATATTGGATGGAGGAAGAAAGAGACCTCATTATTTCCAGGGCTGGAATTTTACCATAGTATTTTCTCAGAGCTTTTTGTTTATTACAGAGAACCCAAATTAAAGCATATGTTTTGGGGCTTTTTTGATATATTATTTTCTATAAGCTGCTGCTTTTCTTATTTTAATACTGTAACACCAATTCAGAAAAGAGAAAAGGCTATTATGGCTGGCATAATGACCAAAACTCAAAATACCTTTTCCTAGAATCCCTGGGGCAACAGGCCACTTATTCCACTGATGAAATTAAACTGACAATGTCAGCTTAATATTCTCCCACACAGAGATTAGGATAGCTTGTATTTAACTGTATTTTGAGATTCCGTAAACATCCACCTGCCCAAAACCTCTCCTCTCTGCAAGGACTATTGCTAGGGCTGATTCCTTACAGGTAGAGGAACTTTACAAGGTAACTGCCCAAGTCAGAAAGCATAAAGGTGCAACACCGGCTCTAATATTTACTTCATGCTTTCTGAGGCATTGTGTCCTGAAGTGAAAAAATAAACTTCATAAATCTCAAAATCCATAATTAAGGACAACACCTGACAAGACTATTTTTTTTCCCCCCAGCTGACAAGTAAACATCATTTTTTAGAGGAACCTTCCACAGGCCGGTAAGAACAAGCAAACGGGCAAACATTGTTCTGTCTCCATCGGTAGAAGCCACAGAGGGGCTTTGATAAGTACTTACAGTGACTGTGCTGTTGACTTGGCATGTGCATCAAGAGACTGACAGCCTCGATTCGTGTTTCTGTGCGACACAAACAATGACACGGAGCCGGATCCGAGCAGCTCTCAGCAAGTACTTGCAGGTAGTGCAGACAGGCTCTGAAGAACAAGCAGCACTCAGTTCTGCTGGTAACAAAAAGGAATTGCAAGGTGCACAATGCTGCTTCGTGGCTCTCTCCAGTTATTTAATTCTAGAAAAGCCCTCTTTGCCTTGGGTCATGACTTTCAGAGGCTAACAGGTACAGACAGATTTACAGGGGTTGGAAGAGACCTCTAAAGACCATCTCCTTCAATGCCCTTGCTGGAGCAACCTTGAGCAGGTTGCATAGGAGAGGATCCAGGTGGGTCTTGAGTATCTCCAGGTAAAGAGACTCCACAACCTCTCTTGGGTAGTCTATCCCAGTGCTCTGTCACCATCAGAGTAAAGAAGGTTTTTCTCATGATCAGACAGAACTTCCTCTGTTTGTTTGTACCTGTTGCCTCTTGTCCTGTCCCTGGGCACCACTGAGAATGTCTGGCTCCATCCTCTTGATGTCCACCCTTTCAATATTTCTGAGCGTTGATATTATCCCCTCCCAGTTTTCTCTTCCCCAAACTAACCAGCCCCAGCTCGCTCTCAGCCTTGCCTCATATGAGAGATGCTCCAGTTCCTGCATCATCTTTGTAGCCCTCTGTGGGACTCTCTCCAGTCATTTCCTTTCTTGAACTGGGGAGCCCAGAACCGGACACAGATGCGGCCTTGCCAGTGCAGTTGGGAAGACAACCTCCCTTGACCATGCTCTTAGTGCGCCCCAGATTCCCACCAGCCTCCTTGGTCAGAAGGGCAAGCTGTTGGCTCATGAAGAGTCACTTAGTATTTTCTAGACAATTCTTTTTCCTTGAATTACTCAGAATCACTCCATAAATTATCTCAGTGTGTACTTGAGACTGGGCAGTGAGGGTACAGGTTTCTAGGTGCGGTACAGTTACTCTGTGAAAAGCACCAGTCTCTTGCAGCTGGTGTTTTTGCACTAACTGGTATCAGCTTCTGCACTAACTGGTATTAGTTTACACTGGTGACTTGCCTCTGGTCACCACAGAAGCAAAGGTGCCTTCACAAATGAATCCACATTGACCCTACAGGCACCAGCGTGCGCATTGATTGGATCGAGCCGCCGTGGTTCTCCACAGTCATTTCTGGGTTTGGAGAACTCTTCTGAATACCACGGTACAAGCAGCTCTGCCTTTAAATACAATACTCCTTTCACTGGTACCAAGGCGAATGAATAGGAAATTACAGACATCATGGCAAATTACACTAGGTCAGTACATAATGCTTTCATTTTCCAGATGTCTGAATTCCAGTCATTTCTGCTGAAGATGTTCATATGTATTCCAAATTAATAATGCATTTTCTTGTTCCATCTTGTGGGAAACTATGCCAGTATATCATTCATACCAAAGTCAGGGGCAATGTACATTTAAAACCAAGAAACTCAGGAGCACATATAGTGGGAGGGGGGTAGGCTTGATAGAAGGATAAAATCTAATAGGTATTTTAGTTAAAAATTCTTTGCTTTGGTCCATAAAATACAATTAGTTCTCTCTTCACCTCTAACATGCCCGATTTTGACTTGCTTACGTCAACTGTTGTCCAGGGATACTTGGGGAGGGTGGGGGAAAGGGGAGTTTTACTTGAAAGAGAAGGTATTTGTAAGGTTAAGTGCTCCAAATGGAGCACTGATTCGGAATATAACGTTCTAACTCCATGGAATCTTTAGGTTGGAACTTTAAGATCGTCAAGTCCAACCATTAACCCAGCACTGCCAAGCCCACGGCTGAACTGTGTCCCTAAGCATCATGTCTACAGGGCTTTTAAATACTCCCAGGGCTGGTGACTCCACCACTTCCCTGGGCAGCCTGTTCCAGGGCTTGACAAACCTTTCAGGGAAGGAATTGCTCCCAATACCCAATCTAAACCTCCCCTGGCACAATGTGATGCCATTTTCTCTTGTCCTATTGCTTGTTACTTGGGAGACCAATCCCCACCTGGCTCCAACCTCCTCTCTAGAGATGGAGACGGTCTCCCCTCAGCCTCCCGTCCTCCAGACTCAACAGCCCCAGCTCCCTCAGCCACCCCTTGTCAGACCTATAAGTCCAACATATCTTAAAGTGAGCATTAAAGTCATTTTTGAAGTGAGGGAAGAAAGAAATCAAAGGCTTATAAGACTGTTCTGCTTAAGCTGTCTTTTCACCATAAAGGTGTGAGTTTTTACTAAGCATACTAAGTGTCACAGAGAATTTTCCCTTGACTAGGAAATGTGGCCCAGGGCTGCATTTAAAATATGAGGTTACATAGTTGGAATCTACTAGCTTTCTTCGTCATTTAAAGCCAAGATAATTTAGTTTCAAAGTTTTTTATTGAAATGGAAGGGGTTTTTCCCCCAGGTGTTTTCCATTCCTTTAGGAATTTTTATGCTCATTCTCACTGAAAATTAGTTTAAGCAAGTCCCTGATTTGAGAGCTCCAGCATTTTAAGCTGTGAAGAACTCATTCAGATAGCCTGTCCAGAAAGAAAAGCAATAATCACATCTGGAGGAGGCAAACAAAGCATAAATCACCGTGCTGGCCACCAGCCAAGACAGTAGGGGACAAGCATAAAAATATTACTGAGACGGCAGCACAATATTCTAACCACATGCTGTTAACAAGGCAAACAAGGTTGGAAATTAATTCTGTTGTCTCAGATCATTGCATCCAAGAGGGAAAGAAGAGCAGGGACTTGAAAACTGAGGGTCCAGTTAAGGTGTGGATTAGCAGGGTATGAGTCCTTTGGGATGCCGCGGGGAAGTAGCACCTCTTCACGTCAAACCCACAGGTAGGCCAGTTGGGAAGGGTTAAGCACATTGAAGTTGGTATTTCCAATAAACACGTTAATATTACAATTCCTGGTTTCAAACTGTCCTGGTTTAGTTCCTTTCTAGCAGCGGATGGAATGCTGTGTCTGGGAGCTGGGATGAGAGCAGTGCTGATAGCACCCTGATGCTTCTAGTTGTTGCCAAGCAATCAAGGACTTTTCAGTTGTTCATGTTTCCCTACTAACAAGAAGGGAGGGGACACAGCCAGGACAGGTGACCTGAACTGGCCAAAGGGGGTATTCCATACCAATTATGTCATGCTCAGCATAAAAGGGGGGCTGGTGGGGGGAGGAGCAGGCAGCTCCAGAACACGGGGTTTTGGGAACAGTCGGGTTTGTCAGGATGGCTCTGAGCTGTACAGCCTGAGCTGTGCAGTTCAGTGAGAAACTGCATCATGTATCACCAGTATCATATATTTTGCTATAGAGTGCTCTTGTTATTTTCTCTCTCTCTCTCTCTCTCTGCTAATCCCAGTAAACTGTCCTTATCCCAACCCGCGAGGTTTTGGTTCCTTGGGTTGTCTTCTCCCTCCCTTTCCCCCTCCCTCAATTCCCCCCTCCCCTCCCCCACTCCCACTCCCTGTTAAAGAATGAGTGGCTACCTGGTGCCTGACTCTCACCTGGGGCACAGCCACAACAAAACACACCACCACAGGTTTGAAGGGAATCAGGCTGGAATGGCAGAAGGCACTTGGAATGCCACACACACCGGCGACAGGTTAATTTGTCATCAAAAAGCAAATACAGCCACATGAGGTGAATGCCAAAGCACTTCGTTATGTCAAGATTTACATGATGCAGAAAATGATTAACAACTAATGATTAAATACAAGCAAGACACTCCAGTCCAGATCGAGGATCTGGTATTTTAGACACTGCTAAGAAATCAAAGGGGTCACACCTTTGCCATGAAAAGAAAATGTTAAAAAAAAAAAAAAAAAAAGGGCTTTTAAAAGAATAATTAGATCATCATGCAGGTAAAGGCACCAGTGATAACCATGAAGTCTGCAATGTGAAATGGGAAATGACACGATACCCATCGCTACCCCTCTAAAAACCCCAAAACATTCCCATGAGTGAGTGCAGGCAGACAGAAGAGCACTGACTTTCTGAAGAGGACAAGATCTCCACATCACAGAATCATAGGGGTTGGAATGGACCTCAAGAGATCATTGGGTCCACACACACACACACCCCCCACCCAAAGCAGGTTCTCTAGGTGACACACGAGACAACTGAGAAGTGATAAACTGCCTCCAATCATGGGATGACAATGTTAGACGTCTTGCAAGACTCATCTCTCCGTTTTAAGCCCAATTAAACAAAGTTGATTTTTTGCTTTGAACCTGTTCATAGACTTCTAAATTGTTTTAGATGCAAATGCTAAACAGAGTGAGTAGAAATCAGTAATTTGATGAGCTTTCCGCTTTGGGATGGCATACTGAGAGAATTTATGACTGACACCAGCTGTAATAAACTGGAATTGCAAGTAAATACTGAATTATGCTTCAAGAGCAGCCAGCGCTTCTTTAGATTCCTCTGGAGGCCAAGCGCCCCATGAATTCAGATTCGTCAGAAACGGGTACCTTTCATACCTGCTTGAAGAGAAAAGGGGTTTTCTCTAAGTGCCAAGAGAATGACCAGGCAGCAAATAATGTCTGAAAGAATCTGGAGACTTGAAGTAAGAGTCGCTATCAAAACAGCCTGTTTCCAGCATAGAGCAAGCGTAAGGTGATGCAAAGACAGATCTATGGATGCGGGTGGTTCTGGCTGCACCCCAAGAGAGCAGGGCGCTAGCCAGTTCCAGGCTACAACCCCAGCTCGGTATCAGGGCACTGGAGAAGGAGCCTGTCTGGGTCTGCCAGGTCTGCATTGGCTTGGGCAGCAGCCCAAGTGGTGGGGAGAGGACACACCAGGCTACCTGGACCGGCCCGCAGATTGCCACTTGTGAAAGCCCACCCTGGGAAGACCCCAATTACAGGACATTTTGCTTCAGTGTGATAAACGTCACTATGAGCATCCCCCAGTTCAGAAAAGCAGGGAGGGCAGACTCACAGACAGCATTAAACAACCAACCCACACAAGTGCCAGGCCTTCTGATGTCACAGATTTAAAATCAGTTAGCATAAACGGATCCAAATGGGGAGAGGTTAGTTCTATGCCATTGCCTTCTCACTTAAACCCTCACAACTTCATGCAGAAGAACTTCTTCCTGGTGAGGGAGCCCTGGGACAGGCTGCCCAAGGGGGTGTGGAGTCTCCTTCTCTGGAGAGATTCCAGCCCCATCTGGGTGCCTCCCTGTGCAACCTGTCCTGGGGACCCTGCTTTGGCTGGAGGGTTGGACCCAATGAGCTCTGGAGGGCCCTTCCAACCCCTACAACTCTAAACTACTTGGATGATTCTAGTTTCCCAAAAAGAATCTTTCAGTAAGGGTTTGCACACGCTTTTGTTATTTCTTGCCAGGGCCAAAAATCCATTGAAATGATCCTGCCCGTGAAGCCAGAAAGCACTATGGCGGTAGGATTCAGCTTGGTGACCCCCTCGAGCTTGATACTATGCTTTGAACAACAGCACACGAGACAAAAAGCTAACAGATTCTCTTCTTCCTGTCGTGGTTTCCCCCCGGCTGTGGGCCAAGATCCACGCAGCTGCCTGCTCCTTAAAGTAAAAGAGCAGGGGAAGAGGGAAAAAGGGGGAAACAAGGGAAGGGAAAAGGAAGGGGCAAATAACTCCAAACCCAAGAAACTAAGAGGCCCGTGGGTTGGGATAAGGAGAGTTTACTGAGAGAACAGAAAGATCAAATATCCCAATGCTAACAGGACTTTAGAGCAAAAGAAGATGAAACTCTTGATCCCCAATGCAGTTTCTCCCCGACCCACACAACTCAGGTACCACCCAGAGCTGTCCCGGAACCCGACCGTCCCCCCAAGCAGCACGCGTCCCGCCACCGCCCCTCTTCTTCCTCCCCTCAGCCCCCCGTTCTCCTGGGCAGGACGTCATTGCCATGGAATACTCTCTTTGGCCCATCTGGGTCACCTGTCCTGGCTTCGCCCCTCCTTTCTCATGAAGAGAGAAATAGGAAGAAGCTGAGAAAGTCCTTGACTGTCTGACTGCAACTAAGAACATCAGGGTGTTCTCAGCACTGCTTTCATTGTAACTCCCAAACACAGCATCCCATCAGCTGCTACAAATGAAGTGAACTCTATCCTGACTGAAACCAGGACATTCCTTTGCACAGAAAGTGTACATCGGTACCTGAGGGCTAACGGTCACGGCAAAGCAGATCCCCCATGCTATAAATCCCGGAAATCTAGTTTGTGTAAGGGAAGCCACTGTCCCACACTCTCTTTGGAGGAGGGCTAAGAGATAGAAGATTCAGAAACAAATCAGAGAGCCAGAGGAAAAAAATGTCTAAGAAGTTTGATGAAACGCCGATTGATGAGGCACATTACAACTATTCCTGTCAGCTTAAAGAAATTTGCTGAAGCAGAAAGGACATATAGCTGGCAAAGGAAGCACACAGTTAGTGACCTGATGAGAAAGGGGGCCCAGCACTCCTCTTCTGTTAGCCAACAGTTAGCAGTGGTGAGGCTTATTTAATTTTATGTTCTCTCTGAGAGTAGATAAAATGGCACAGAATCGTATTCAGTGTGGGGCAGCGCTAACAGCACACCATGACTGAGTCACAGAATCACTAGGTTGGAAAAGACCTTTAAGATCATCAGGTCCAACCATACCCATCCTCTACTAAACCATATCCCTGAGCACCTCACCTACCCATCTTTTAAATACATCCAGGCTTGGTGACTCAACCCCCTCCCTGGGCAGCCTGTTCCAGGCCCTGACAATTCTTTCAGGGAAGAACTTTTCCCTCCCAGCTGATCTGACCCTGCCCTGGCACAGCTTGAGCCCATTGCCCCTTGTCCCATCTCCTGTCCCCTGGCTGAAGAGACCATCGCCCACCTCTCTACTCCCTCCTGTCAGGTCAGTGTAGGCAGTGATAAGGTCTCCCCTCAGCCTCCTCTTCTCCAGGCAGAACACCCCCAGCTCCCTCAGCCGCTCCTCAGAGGATTTGCCCTCCAGCCCCTTCCCCAGCCTGGTTGCCCTTCTCTGGACTCGTTGAAGGATGTCAATGTCCTTCTGATGGTGAGGAGCCCAGAACTGCAGAGGAGCTCTGTGGAGAAGGACCTGGGGGTCCTGGTTGATGACAGGGTGGCCATGAGCCAGCAGTGTGAGAGACAATGGAATCCTGGGATGCATCAGGAGGAGTGTGGCCAGCAGGTCAAAGGAGATGATCCTCCCCCTCTACTCTGCCCTGGTCGGGCCCCACCTGGAGTATTGTGTCCAGTGCTGGGCTCCCTGAGATAAAAAGGACAGGGATCTCCTGGAGAGAGTCCAGAGGAGGCTACAAAGATGATTAAGGGCCTGGAGCATCTCCCCTGTGAGGAAAGGCTGAGTGAGCTGGGGCTGTTCAGTCTCAAGAAGAGAAGACTAAGGGGGGACCTAATTAATGTTTATTAATATCTTAAGCAGGGGATGCAGGGGGAATCAGCCAGCCCCTTTTCAGTGTCTGTGGGGACAGGACAAGGGGCAATGGCTGCAAGTTGGAGCACAGGAAGTTCCACACCAACATGGGGAGGAACTTTTCCCCAGTGAGGGTGAGGGAGCCCTGGGACAGGCTGCCCAGGGGGTGTGGAGTCTCCTTCTCTGGAGAGATTCCAGCCCGGTCTGGACGATGACCTGTGCAATATGAGCTGAGAGCTGCTTTGGCAGGGGGTTGGACCCGATGATCTCTCGAGGTCCCTTCCACCCCCTACGATTCTGTGATTCTGTGAACTGGACCCAGCACTCTAGGTGCAGCCTCACCAGTGCCCAGTTCAGGGGCACAATCCCCTCCCCAGACCTACTGGCCACACTATTTCTGACACAAGCCAGGATGCCCTTGGCCTTCCTGGCCACCTGGGCACACTGCTGGCTCATATTCAGGCTGCAGTCACCCAACACCCCCAGGTCCTTCTCTGCCTGACACCTCTCCAGCCAGTCTCCCCCAGCCTGTAGCGCTGCATGGGGTTGTTGTGTCCCACATACAGCACTCTGCACTTGGCCTTGTTAAACTTCATCCCATTGGTCTCAGCCCATGGGTCCAGCCTGTTCAGACCCCTCTGAAGAGCCTCCCTGCCCTCAGGCAGATCAACGCTTCCTCCCAGTTTAGTGTCACCTGCAAACTCACTGAGGGAACATCCCATCCCTTCATCCAGGTCATTGATAAAGATGTTGGACAAAACTGGGCCCAGGACTGAGCCCTGGGGGATGCCACTCATGACCGGCCTCCAGCTGGATTTGGCTCCATTCACCACCCCCTCCGGGCCCGGCCATCCAGCCAGTTTTGAACCCAGCTGAGGGTCCCCCTGTCCAGGCCAGTGGCAGCCAGTTTCTCAATCAGAATGCTGGGAGAAACCATGTCAAAGGCTTTACTGAAGTCCAGGTACACCACATCCACAGCCTTCCCCTCCTCCATTAAGTGGGTCACCTTGTCACAGAAGGCAATCAGGTTAGTTTGACAGGATCTACCCTTTGTAAACCCATGCTGACTGGGCCTGATCCCCTGGCCATCACACATGTGCTGCATGATCGCTCCCAAGATGACCCTCTCCATGATCCTCCCCAGGACTGAGGTCAGACTGACAGGCCTGTAGCTCCCCGGATCCTCCTTCCAACCCTTCCTGAATACAGGTGTAACATCTTCCAGGCTCCAGTGGAGTGGAACTTCCCCGGTCTGCCAGGATTGCTGATAGATGATGGCAAGGGGCTTAGCAAGCACATCTGTCAGGTCTCTCAGTACCCTTGGTTGAATCCCATCTGGCCCCATTGACTTGTGTGTATCTAACTGGCCAAGTAGGTCGCTAATCATTTCCTCCTGATCCATGGGAGCTTTGTTATTCTTCCCCTCCCTGTCAGCCCGTTCCTGAGGATGAGCACTCAGGGAATTTCCATCTTCACTAGTAAATACTAGATTAGTGGAAACTATGGCAGAGGAGCCTTCAAGGAGATGAGGTGCACAGCAGGCTCATCTTCCTTCTGCTCCCATCTTACCCCCAAGCATCCTTAAGGATAGGAACCACCAATTTTCTCTCCCCCAGATTTGTTACAATGGGAGGAACCTGTGCCTGCTTTGTCTCTCTAGAGCAGCCCTCCGGGTGTCCAACCATGCTGCCAATACTGAGCATACTCATCAAGCATAAAAAACAAACCCAGTTTACCAACTGAGCTGCACGTGACAGTAGCACCAAAGCCCCGGGATGCCGGACAGAGGTTTGCCATATTCTATCACTCGCTTTCAACACCCGAACTTATGCCAGATTTCAACTGGTGTGACTAGTTTGCCTTCAGCAGAGCTAATGCTGATTTGTAGCAGCAGGCAATCAGAATAAGGCTCTTTTTTTCCTTGGCAATGTGTCCCTGGGGAAAGCTTGTCCATCTCCAGCAGCTGTTGCTTTGCTACATCTAACTTTGCTTTTTAGTGTCCATCTTTTCCGGGGTTTTTCATGTCAATCAGTGTGACATACCATCATTCTGTTTTCTCTCTTGCAATCAAGGTTTAGCAATCACAGCCAGATGTTGTTTTCATTACACCACCAACCCCCTTTAATAAAGTTTTGATGTTTAACTATCAAAAGCACTCTTTACTGTCAAGTGCCAGATCTCACTGCTTTTATAATCTTACTTCACCCTGACATCCTGCCTGTCCACATGAATATGCTTGATCACCTCCGAATGTTTGCCTTTGTGCTTTCTTTCCACTTTCTTTCCCCGTTCCTTCTGCAGAGCATACTTTGTCCTCAAACCAGGGCAGCCCAAAACACTACAACACATTTCTCTGGCTCGAGATATTTAGAGATCATTAGATAGCAGGAGGTGGATGGGAAGATGGGGGCTGATGACAATATCTCGATTACAGGATCTGAACTTTAAAGAACCACTTGATCCTTTTTCTTTTGAAATCCCACACATATTGAAGAGGAATGGAGTCGATGTAGTCAGCATTACACTCGGTGTCTACAGGGATAAGTTCCCTCACAACCCAACCTGCATTTGATTTTTATGACATATAAAGTCCAGACAGTTTGGCATCTGAGGACACGTTTCTATAATGGTTGGGCAGATAGAATACTCGAAACAAGATCACCACCTCTGTGCCGTGCATCACCACAGGGCTCTTATGAGGCTGCAGACTTGTGCTACCAAGAGGGTATCACCTGACTCACAGAGGAAAGCTGGAACAGAAGGTCTGATTCCCCTCTGCAGGAGGGGTTTAATGCATACTGCCAAGGTGTGAGGAACTCATGCAAGCCTAGAACCGGTGTGGTGAAGGAATAAGCAGAATAGAACTTATCTGAAAGACCCCATGGATTGTGTAATCAGGTCTGCCTTGAGCACAGGCCGGGTTTGCTCTCAGCAGTTCAGAAGCAAGGAAAGGAGGAGCCAGAGCTAAGCCTTTGCTGCGGTGAGGCTACCAACTCGCAGCAAGAGAACAATGACCACACTTCCCTGAAGGAGCTGCCTGGCTCTCAGACATGCAGGTTAGCGTAACACACGTTAGATATAAGGAAGGGGTTTCAGAGCTAATCCTGTATTCAATTTGATGGCAAGATTAATTCCCAAATGGTGCTACATGCGAGCTGATCTTCATCATGTGATATTTCCTCTCTGCAGAAGACAGGGGCTCTTATTTAGGCTCCAATCTCACAATCCAATCTGCAGCAGCAGTTCTTACATCCAAGAGGACGGGTGCCTCCTTCCAATGAATTAACGATACGGGCTATATCCTTACAGATAAGATTGAAGGGCTGGACTCATTCTGAAGGAAATCTCTATCGCTTAAAGACACACTCAAAAAGGACTGAGAATTAGACTCTAATCAGCACTGGGTTTATTCTATAGGGGCCCAAAGAGTTTGGCATAAGGAATCAATAGGAAATGAGACAGGGAAGGTCTTTGTCATCACGCACCTCGTCTTTACCTGCCTTGTGCCAACTGCCAAAGGGGATGAAGGGTGGTGCAAGAGCCACTAAACAAAGAGCGAGCGGGTGTAGAGTTACCTGGTTTATATCAAAAGATTTCTCCTCATCTTTTACTGCAGAAAGAAAACCCAACTTGCTAAATTAAAACACAGCTCATGGCTTACATCTGTGAACGTGATTGAACAGCTAAGGAAATTACTCAACTCTCCTTTTCAAAATTCTGCTTCCATTTCAACTTCTGCAGTTTCTTTGGTAAGAGCAATGACATTTAACGGGATTCTTTAGATCATTTCTGTAATGCAAAAGCCTAATTACAGTAAATGCTCTCTGTACTTTACCAGTAGCTTGATAAAACCGATTTGATTTTTCTTTTCATTAGCAAAGGAAACAAAGAGATAGAAATATGAAAGCCATGGTTACAGGCACGTTGGAAATCAGTGCTGCATTACGCTCAGGAACTGCTACGAGGAGAAAAGTTGAGGAGAAAGGAAGGATGAAAGAAAAAAATGCTTATTGTGAGTATAACAGAAACAAACCTATAACCCACCTACACTACATTTTTGGATATATATTAATATACTTTAGAGCTTTGAAGAAAAACAAGTGAGTGTTTAAATACAGCTGTTTGGTGCCAAGTACTCACATTTTTGTACGGAAGAGACAGAATATAAAACCACTGGCTGTGCAGTCGCATACTCCCAGTGTCCTGGCCCCAAGGGAAACCTCTGGCTGGTGGTTCTCCTCTCATGGTGGGCTGTTTAAACCTGTAACATGAAGGCTGCCGGCCAGATCCTTCGCTTTGGAAGATAAAGGGAACTCAGTGACAATTTCAATGGCATGCAGAATGGATCCATGCCTCTGGGGCTGTTTCATTGCTGCTGCTGCATTCTCGGGGTGCCAGCGCCTACACCAGCAGTTTGGCTGGGACCGACTGGGATGTGTGCTTCTGTGTGCTTCCACGGGGCCAGGACAAGATATGCCTTACTCATGTCCACAATGGGTTGGTAAACCACCAGGTAAGGTTTCTGATGTTGAGCCTAGCTAATTTTAATATAATGGGTAGGCTAAAAAAAATGGCAGAAGAAAAAGTAGCAAGGGAAGGAAGAGCATGAGCTGCATCTCTCTTACCTTAGCTCCTGTTCACCACTTGATTATAACACTAAACCTGGTTCAACTGGAAGGTCCCCAGTTTGAATCTGAGCCTCAAAGGCCAGATATTTTACAAGTATCTTTTGCCAATACCGGCACATGGCTGGGCATTCCTTTTTTTAAAGGAATGGCGATGAGCCGGTGGCTTTGTGTTCCCCATCCCTGATGTCCTGCCTTAGCTTCCCCCACCATGCAGAGAGGAGGAAATCCTCCTGGCATTTCTGAAAAAAAAAACCAAAATGAAAGGCTGGTTTCTCCACAGCAGGTACAGTAAGCAAGGCACTCCATTTCCTCACCGACTCATTGTGGTTGAAAACTCTCAGCTCAAGGTGCTGCTATCATGAGAACAGAGTGTGTTGATGCTTACGAAGCGTTCAGTCGCTGCAGCAGCAATGGCCATATGTTAGGTAAGTGCTTCCTGTGAGAAAGCAGACTTCAAATTGTGGAGCCCAAGCAACTATTGAGCTAACAAAGAAACAGGATAAGATTATTTCTCCGCTATCACATTTTTGAGTGTAACAGTAAGGAGAAAAATGAAGTCACTCAACTCTAACATATCTGACAAATATGTATGACCCAATTATCTCATCCTATTTATTAATCATTTTCTATTTTACTATTTGCTTTTCCTTTTAAGGTCTGAAGTTGCAAACTTCCCTCAAGCACAGCTTGTTCTGTAGGATAACTGTGTTTCATTGGGGAAAAGGTTTTAGGTCCTGGGTACTGTGGTCACACAAATGAGCAATATATGAATTATACATGAATGTAACATGCAATATATGAATTAGCTCAAGATAAGAAATAGGGTGAGTCTTATATTCAGTTCCAGCTCATAATTTATTACTCACTTCAGCAGGACAAGATCAAGGCAGGTATTGAAAGATAACATTCCTCAACACAGAGAGATGATCCTAAGGTGGAAATGAAGAAAATAAGTTATGGAAGTTGGGGGTTTTCCTCCTATTTCTGCATTATTGTAGTTTTTAGATTGATTAGTGAGAACTAACTTCATTCACATATCCAAAATGTCAGAATTCTCACAACTGATGTCTATGTCCTGAGTGATGTCTGGAGCATCTTCCCTACGAGGAAAGGCTGAGTGAGCTGGGGCTGTTCAGCCTGGAGAAAAGAGACTGAGAGGGGATCTGGTCAATGGTTATAAATATCTGAAGTGTGGGACACAGGGGAAATGGCCAGCCTCTTCTCAGTGTCTGTGGGGACAGGACAAAGGGCAAGTTGGAGCACAGGAAATTCAGCACCAATCTGAAGAATTTCTTCCCAGTGAGGGTGAGGGAGCCCTGGGACAGGCTGCCCAGAGGGGTGTGGAGTCTCCTTCTCTGGAGAGATTCCAGACCCATCTGGATGCCGACTTGTCCAAGGGAACCTGCTCTGGAAGGGGGTTGGACTTGATCTCTGGAGGGCCCTTCCAACCCCTACAATTCTGGGATTCTGTGAATTACATATTATTTCTGACTACATTGAAACTGCAACCAGAAAAGTCCTATGGGCCAAACATTTGAAGAGAGCCAGTAGGGTCAGTTATCCTAGCTAAGTGCAGAAATAGTTGATTAAGCCAGGTTTTTTTGTTGTATTTTGTTGTTGTTGGAGTGTAGCAAACAAGCTGGCTGCTGAAAGCTCTGACACAATAACAACAAAGATCTCTGCATTGGGGCAAGCCACACTGGAGATGCAGGGCACAGAACCTGACCAAGGCAATGTCAGTGCTGCTGGGGCAGCAAATCTCTGTAAGAACAGCAATGCCTGGCATGGCGCAAGTCACCGAAATACTGCCTGTGCTCATCTGTGGTAGCAGAGCTCCCTTCCCAGCCCATGCTCCTCAAAAGCCAGCGTCTGGACTGCAGCACTGGGATCTAGGGTAAGCCACTGCTGCCAAAAACAAGGAGAGGTCTAAGCTCTTGCTCCTTGCTTATCAAGAACCCTCTTGCTTCCCTCACTTTTTCCTCCCAAAGACACTGCAGCCTGTAAGCCTGTAAGCAGAAGGGGCATCTCAAAGGGCTTTTGCCCTCACCATCCTATATGGAAGTGTACATGTGAGGGATTCAGGGATACTGCTTTTTATGGTCAAAACCTTTGGAGATGGCTGATGTAACTTTCTCTGGCTCTGTTTCTCTCGCTATAGAGATGAGATAAGATACACACGAGCTTGTTTCCTACTGATGCACACAGAATGTAAAATAAACATCGCCACGCATGCAGGAGGATTCCATTCCCTGTAACAGCACCCAAACACCCGTACCGATGGTCACCTTGCCATACCAACTCAATTTTGTTCTCGAGTAACAGAGTCAGGTCATCAGTTTTACAAGCTATTCTCTCCATGACCTGTCAGATGCAAGCCAGGATATCTCAGGTGGTGTTACAGAGCTATTTTCTGGCCTGCCCAAGCTGCGGCGCTTGAAACACCAGCTCAGGGCAGCTAGTTCAGCATGGTGCTCCCTACCCCAATACAGTTTGCACTGAACCGAAAGCAGTGGGGTATTTGAGTCATTACTGCATTTCTGTGAGCTGGTTTATCTGCTACTGATGATCTTGAGACCAAGATCATTATCATAACTTTGCCCTATGTTCTGACACTGCACGCCCACAGCTCCAGTTTTATCGTGAGGATGATGGGGGTATCTCTCTGCTTGTTGCCTTGTCCAGAGGGCTCAGCCTGGCCTCTCACAGCAGTCCCCATCCCTCCTCATCTCCCCTCCGAAGGTATAGGAGGGAAACGGCCTCGCAGGCTTGGGAGGGAACAAGATCTGATGCTGCTCGCGCCATTAAAGGCTGCAAGAGAAACCCGCTGCTTTGTGTCCTCACCCCTAGCTCTGCTCCCTAGTTCCTGCTACAAGATCAAAGGTGAGGGAGCACAAAGCTTTTGCTGGATCTCGAGATGAAATGGGAGCCCACGAACCTGAACCACGGCTGCCCTTACCTTCTGTAATCATTCAGCTCCTGAGCACCTGCCCTGCCTCTCTGGAAAGCAAGAAACATGAGGGAGCGTGTTTGGCCCTAAGCTATTGCCTTGCTTTAATTCCTTTCTCCAAGAAAATTCACTTCAACAGTTTAATATATGATTTTTTTCCCCTCTTCTTTAAGGATAGATGATATGAGCTGCCTCCTACAGATAAGGCTTCTGAATTTTAAAGCTCCCTGTTTTCATTCTGATACTCTGATTAAAGGTTTCAAGAGTTTAATTTTGGTCACTTTAGCTTCTTTTCTCTGGAAAGCAGTAAAGACTACAGTAGGGGGAAGGAAAAAAACAGCAGCAGAGAGCTGAAACAGATCTTCCATTCCACTTTTCTGTGTTAGATACGTGGAAATTTCAGGCTCCAGAAGAAGTTGGGATGGTAGGACACTAGGCAACCCACATTCATCCTGTTTGAGTCTGGAGACACAGCCTGAGCATGGGAAGGTACAGATTAGACGTGATGGACCTATGTGGAAGCTTCTATCAGGCTTCAACTGTTGGTAGGACAATAACAACAAAACTCAAACCAATGCAATAGAAAAAAACCAAACCCCAAAGCCCAAGCCCAAAACAGGAAAAAACAGGAGCTATCACTCTGTGCAGGGATAAATTCAGTAGCTTGTGAGGGCAATGGAGTGGAAAAAGCAGGTGAGGTGCTAGGGTGGGCAAAGACAGCTCACTGTGTTACCTTTTGTTCCTGTGTAGGTATCTCAAAGCATGCCAAAAAAGGGACAGTCTTGCCCGAAACCTACAGAGTCTGACAGAGCATTTTGCATGTGTGTTCCTTGGATTCTGTTGCCAGGCTTAAGCGTCAGGTGGCTTCTCCCAGTTTCATCCTACACAGCTGCCCTGATTTCTATAGCACTTGACTTATTCCTGATAATCAGTGAGATTCTGTACGTGCACGAGGACACGCACGAAAGCTCATCCTCTGCAATGCTTTTTCTTAGCAAAGTCTGCCTTCCCACCCCAACACAAAAACTTATCTTAGCACAAATTGCTAGTGAGAGGGGGGGCAAAACCAAGCAGCACAAAGGAATTAAGTTCTTTAAAGTGTCTCTTGGAAATATTTTGCTTAAAGTAACATAAATTTATTTATAAGTGTTTTTTCACAGCTTGCCAATAGCAACAAATATAACATGCTCCTCCGCTGGTGCTGCATCAAGACATAATAGTTGGAATATTTTTGTTTGCTTTTGTTGGCTTTCAGGGGTCAGTAACAGCAGCTACTGCTTGGTTCTAATGCAAATTGGTTTGCCTTCCCTTGATCACAGTGGTTGCTCCTTGCAATGAAGAAAAATAGAGTGACAGAATGGTTTGGGTTGGAAGGGACCTTAAAGATCATCAAGTTCCAACCCCCTGCCATGGGCAAGGACACCTCTCACCAGACCAGGCTGCTCAAGGCCCCATCCAACCTGGCCTTGAACATCTCCAGGGAGGGGGCAGCCACCACCTCCCTGGGCAACCTGTGCCAGGGTCTCAACACCCTCATAGTGAAGAATTTCCTCCTAATATCCAATCTAAATCTACCCCTTCCAATTTAAAACTTTTCCCCCTCATCCTATCACTCCATGCCCTTCTAAAAGGTCCCTCCCCAGCTTCCTTGTAGGCCCCTTCAGGGACTGGAAGGCTACTATAAGGTCTCCCCTGAGCCTTCTCTTCTCCAGGCTGAGCATGCCCAACTCTCCCAGCCTGTCCCCATAGGGGAGGCACTCCAGCCCTCCAGTCACCCCCGTGGCCCTCACCAACAAAATCCAGAGATTTCACAGCAGCAGCGCCAACCCAGCAGAAGGCAATGGCCAAAGCTCTTTGGGCATGCAGTGGTGCAGCATGGCTCCTCTTTGGCCTTTGCTGCCCAGCCCTCAGCAGAGCCGCTGTCCCTCTGTCTGGGACGTGGCTGCGAGGGCCTCGCTGCTGCAGGAAGGCACCGCTTACCTTCCAGCACTGATTTCACTGAGCCTGCCTCTCGCCAGGCCAGGGGCTGAGGCAGGTGAGTCAGTACAGGTAAAACAAAGGCCAAACACATCCACACGATTTCCTTACAAACCAGCTGTGTCCCTTTCTGCTGAAGGTGAAGTTGCTCTTCCCTATGGCTCATCTCTGACCACCCAGCACCTCGCACAAGCGCTCATCACTTCATTTCAAAACCAAGTAAATGTATAAGTAGCCTGTCCCCCCAAATGGAAATCCACTGTGAAATGTGGAAATAGATGCATTTTTAAAGTTCCACCCCAAACGCCTTTCATTTTGAAGAAATGGCTTTTTGAGAAATCCAAATGCCACAGCTAAAACAAAAACATCTCCTGGGTGCCTATCATATATAATGTCTTCTATAACTTCCATATGTACTTTTTCCCTTAACTTTTATTTACCTCATGACATGCATTTGACAACTTCAGAGAGTTCAACAGACACTGTTCCCTTCCACAGCAAGCAAGTTTTCTATCTAATGGGCAGCAAGATGCCCACTACAAGCTCATATCCACCATAGCATACAGGAAACCAGGGTGCTTCCCTTTAACCTGGAAAACTCCTCTTTTTTAATCACTGCCATTCCTGACATAGCCCCTTCATCTGGGAAGCGAGAAACACACATATATTAAATTCCTGGCTTGGCTGCTGAGATACGCCATCCCCACACAACCACCACAGCTCCTTTGGCCCAGAGTACCTCCAGGTATTAAACCAAGTTGCCACCTGAAGCTTGAAGAATTACACTTCTCCATCAGTGACATGGTTAACTTTCTTTTGTCAGGGCCACAGCGTATTTAATGTTCAGCTGAGGCTTTAAATGGGCTTAGTGATAAAATACTCCTTGTTTACATAGAATTGTCTTGGTTGGAAGGGACCACTCAGATAATCAAGTCCAACAATCAACCTAACCTGCCAAAACCACCACTAAACCACGTCTCTAAGCACTGCATCTACCTTGACTTTTAAATCCCTCCAGGCACCGCAGCTCCATCTGCTCCCTGGGCAGCCCCATCCGATGCCTAACAACCTTCTCCTGAAAGGAAATTTTTCCTAACAATTTTTATGATGCAAAAGCTATGTGATCATCAGAAGGTTCTGATTTTTATCTTGGCAACTTCAAAAGAGATTTTTTTGGGTTTCCTTTAACTGCTTACTCTTCACTGTACATGCTAAAATTCTCCTAGATATTTCGGTTTTAAGCCTTAATATCTATTGATTTGATTGCTTCCTCTTATGTTGAACACTGTTTCTAAGCTATATTCAACAGTTCCAAGGCCTGCACATTTCAGCTTTAGGGCACAGATTTGAATCCTTCTTCAGTTTGATCTGTGGTTTGTTTCTGGTGCTGCATTGTTTGGGGTTTTGTTTGACTGTTGTGGGGGTGGTGATTGGTTTTGTTTTTTTTTTTAAACTACCTTAAGACAATTTTCTTCCTGATGGTTTGTCAGTGTGGTGTTTTACATCCCAGAAGTCTACAAGACTAGACTCTAGGTACTTGGCACAGAGCTTTGAGAAACAGATTATTCTCTTTTGAACCTTGCATTACAACAAATAATAAAAGAAAAATACCTATGAGCCCCTGAACTCACTTGAACACCTCAATTCTTACTTGCAGGCAAGGGACCATGGGACTTTGGTTATCTTCTTTGTTCTTATTTTCAAAGAGGTCTGCTTCGTTTCCTGCCCCCCACCCCACCACCCTTCGCTTATTTTTCCCCAGCTGCCTCTGGAAGCAGGGGGCTGCCTGTGGTGTGGCTGGGCTGCCCACCACGGCCAGGGGAGCAGGGCTTTGCAAGGAGAACATATCTCTGTGTCCTCCAGCCGCTGCCTAACGCTGGGGCTCAAACTGCTGCTCTTGGTGAAGAATCACAGAGTTGTAGGGGTTGGAAGGGCTCTCCAGAGATCATTGAGTCCAACCCCCTGCCAAAGCAGGGTCCCTAGGACAGAGCACACAGGTTGGCATGCAGATGGGGCTGGAATCCCTCTAGAGATGGAGACTCCACACCCCCTGGGCAGCCTGTCCCAGGGCTCCCTCACCCTCACCGGGAAGAAGTTCTTCCCCATATTGGTGTGGAACTTCCTGTGCTCCAACTTGAGGCCACTGCCCCTTGTCCTGTCCCCACAGACACTGAGAAGAGGCTGGCCATGTCCCCCTGTGTCCCACAGTTCAGATATTTATAACCATTGATGAGGTCCCCCCTTAGTCTTCTTTTCTCCAGGCTGAACAGCCCCAGCTCACTCAGCCTTTCCTCAGAGGAGAGATGCTCCAGGCCCTTCATCATCTTCATAGCCCTCCTTTGGACTCTTTCCAGGAGATCCCTGTCTTTTTTATACCAGGGAGAAAGACCTCAGAAACCATTCCCTGGTAAAGCGGTTGCTGAGATCCGCGCACACACGCCCTCTCCACACTGCTCTTTTTTATCCCCTGGTTCTCGACAAGGCTCCTGCTCTTCTCTTCAAAAGACAGCGTAGCTTTTTTCTCAGATTGGAGCCTGGTCAGAAGTCTGCTCAAGGGTATTCATCCACTGATGTTCTCAGAGAAAACCGACTGACAACAGTTTTACTCCTATCAGAACTGGTCACTTAGTTGATTATGCTACATGATGAGCGATAGACCACACCACATGCTATAACTCGCATTCCTCGGTGACTTCACATCAAGTCTCTCAGTCTCTCCTCAAAGCTTATAGAAAGAAAACGGCCCTAAAAGCTCCACTCCATCAAGGGTTCCTTCTGGCCAAGATGAAAAGCAGATTCACATTCATCAATCTTTGAACAAGCGAACTATCAATCACTAAAAATACTTAATGTGAAACAGTGACAAATGTTTGCTAAAGCCGAACAGCACAGAGCACAGAGTTACTCAGGAACCCAGGGGAAGACAAACACTGATTGCCTCCACAGATACAGATAGCCAACACGTGGCACAGAGACACACTGCCCCTTACCTAACAAGCCAAGGCCTGGAAGTCATGCTGACCATCACCACAGTTTAATATTCTCACCTGAGAAACTGCGGTGTTCCTGCTGTTTACCACTCACCAGGGGTACTGTGGAGCAGAGCTTGTCCTTGGACAACTCTGCAGTTTGCAGGGTATTTTCAGAGGTCTGCTAAAGCCAGCAAGCCTTACTGCGTTGCTGTGAGCAGAGGAGTGATGACATTGTTGCACGGTACACAGTGTAATCATTACCGCAGGAACGGAGTGCTTACAGTTTTTGCCTTGCCAGCCAGCAAAGACAGGTCGAAGACCACCTGTTTACATGTGGTAAGATGCTTCTCTGCAAGAGTTTTGCTGTATTAACTCTCTTACTAGCTGGTTTTAATGAGACCAATTTGATTAATGCTATAAGGCAATTACTTAGCACTGTGTGTGCACAAGTACAACGTTTTTCAGGAAGGGGAGAGAGTCAGTCATCTCTAACAAGGCCCATGCACAAAACCTAATCTTGTTTGTTCTGTGGGGTTCCTAAGACGTCTCTTCCAATGGCACCAAATTTTGGGTTTCAGTTTTTTCCTACGTTCAAAGAAACCAGCCTTTTATCAACCATGCTGATCTCTTGGAACAGGAAGTGCAATATATTGCTGAAAGCAAGGTCCACGAACAATTATCACAAGCACCCTTTAGTGGGTAAGGCACATACCTCAGGCTCTGCACTGCCAAAACAGGCTAACAGTTACTTGGCACAGAACAGTAGAAACCAGACACATTTGTGTAAGTCCAAGCCTGATCCAAACACCACTGAGATTTTTGAAAGAGTTTCAACGCTTAGAATCACAAAACATTAACATATACATGAACAGTGACGTACACATGATTGTTCGCACGCTATCAGGAACATTCTCAATCATCCATCGAAGTACAAGTTTTCCTTCACACTCTCTGACCAGGCAGCAGTGTTTGCTTTCATCCCTTGTTGGCTTGGACCAACCCATCCCAGCAGACCGGCTTGGAGCAATCTAGCATACAGATGGGGCTGTTCTAACGCATGCCAGCTAGCTCTCATCAGAACATGCAGACCATAACTACCTCTGCTTCTGATTGCATTCCTGTCGCGACTTGAAAAAGAGGTGCTGGTGTAGCATCAAGAGAGGTAAGTCCTTTGTCTCCTGGGAAAAGACTTATCGCCTGTCACTGCAAGATCACTAGAAAGAGAACTGACCAAAAAAGCCTTGGCCCAGAATGTTGGGTTTTGGGTCTGTGCCCACCAATGCTTATGTTGATTTTTTTTCCCCCTGCATATGAACCGCACGCACACACAAAGCGGAACGCAGCTCTCATTCTAGTGCTGCATTTTGGGGCCAGCTCTCTGCTGCAGTTTATCCATTCCAAACGAGCTACACGCGTAACTTGGATGTGGCCACATGGCAGCAGAGTTTTAAGAGAGAAGCCTGTAGCGGTCAGAATGTGAGGAATTAGCTTTGCAAAGAGAGTTGCAGTTGCATTCTCTTCTCTAAAAGCTAAACCAAAGCAAATGTGGGTTACAGTTACAGGGAAAATATGTCAAGATACCTATCCGCTTTCTCTCTGGCTTTGGCAAGGTTTCTAGCGGCTGTATTACAATAGCTTGTTGTAGCAGAACTTTCAACCAAGTCCAAATGGGGAAATGCTGATGCTCTCATGAGAAATATCTACTCATGACACTTCCTGCCTTATGTTTAGAAGAGAAGGGACTGAGCAGGCATCTAGAATGACTAAAACTAAATATTTGATGATTTGGGTAAACACAGAGAAGCAGAGAGAGGGAAGTGCCACACAGCGGTCACTTGAATTGCTTTATTTTCCCTCATTATTCACTCCCAACTAGGCCAGCAAAACTGCCAAAGGGAACACCTAGCAGAAGCGTTTGAAATATCAGCTCCCTGGCAACCTATATAACCTTACGTGGTTATATACTCAACTCACGTGAGTCACCACAGCTTCTTTAGAATGAGTGCTGTCACATTCAGCATCCACCCCCAGGATTTCAGGTTATTGTCATTATTCCTTTTGAGCAGAGCCAGCAGCAGCCATTTCTTCCATTACGGTGCCGTAGTGGCTTCACTTAGATAAGAGTTACAGTAGCAGTCACCCTCCGTAACCAAAGCTAGTTATTACTCGCAGGATTGTGCAAAGGCTGGTGTGATCCAGGGTACATCAGGGTAGCTAAGGAGGTTCTTCTTGGGCTTCAGCACTGTGTCATGTATAAACCGACTTCATTTGCTAAAGCGGTGTGGTGAAAGAGTGAGGTTGATACAGGGAGAGGGAGGCAGGAGGAAGAGCTCACAGGTCCCGAGGCTGCTATGAAGGAGAGAACGGACACACACTCACCTCAGACAAATGGCTCATTTAAAAATACAAAGTCAGGTTGTCTTGTGTTTGACAAGGTGTAGAAAGAGAAAAATTTCATCTCTGACAGAAGTACCTGGCCTTAAGTGGGGAGATAAGGAAACATCACCACTAGAGAGACAGCAAAAGTCTTCATGCCTTTGAGCATGATTGTTGTTAGGTGTTCTGTAATTTTCATTGCCGTTTGCTGAAGCTAAAGGTCCGAGCAGTTTATCAGTCATAGAAGAAATAATCAAAGGCAATCTCCAATGGGGACTGCATTTCATGATGCCAACCCCGTGTTCTCATCACATTTCCTGCGTGTGTTGCTAGCAAGCCCCTCGCTGCACTTATGCACTACATGGCAACCTCTGCTCTGATGACTGCTGGGCTTCTGCCACAGGGCACCAGCGCACACCTCCACAGCTCACATGCCTCGAGCCCAAGCTCTCAGTAAGACAGAGTCATAGAATGCATTAGGTTAGAAGGTATCTTTAAAAATCACTTAAATCCAACCTCCCTGCAGTGACCAGGGACATCTTCACTAGATCAGGTCGCTCAGAGCCCCATCAAGCCTGACCTTGAACGTCTCCAGGAATGGGGCCTCCACCACCTCTCTGGGCAACCTGTGCCAGTGACCCACCAGCCTCCTACTGAAGAGCTTTTTCCTAATATCCAACCTAAATCTCCCCTTTTCGAGTTTAAAACCATTACCCCTTGTCCTACTTCTCCGTGCCCTCAGGAGCAGTTCTTCCCCAGCTTTCCTACAGGCACCTTTCAGGGACTGGAAGGCCGCTATAAGATCTCCCCAGAGCCTTCTTTTCTCCAAGCTGAACAAGCCCAACTCTCTCAGCCTGTCTTCATAGGAGAGGTGCTTCAGTCCTTTGATCATTTTTGTGGCCCTCATTTGGATGCGCTCCAACAGGTGCATGTCCTTCTTGTGTTGAGGGCTCAAATATTTGAACATAGATTAATTTCTATAGCTGTATTATGAAATAATTGAAACTTGTGCATATATATTATCGAAACATGATAAGCACCTCACATAAGCATTATATATTTGCCTTCAAACAGTCACTGCATGCAATGGAGGAATTAATCACAAAGGAGAGCTCATTACAGCAGACCTGCTCTGCCAGGCACTCTTGTACAATCGATCCTGAAGATAGACAGGTGTTTGGACAGGACAACATTAGAGAATAGGAAGCAGCTGTGTCACCTAAATCCATGCTCAAGCTGACTTCAGTTGTTGCCTTGGCAGTAACTGCACAGAAAGGCTTCATTGCTCTTAATTTCATCTTCAGGTCTAAAACCAGAGACAAGCGGTTCGGAAGCTACTGCTTTTACTCCCGCACAAGGCCCAGGAGAAGTAGTTTCTCTTGCCCGCCTTTCTTCCATCCTTTTCTGTAGCAGCAGTCTCCAGCTGGGTTTCAGCTTAAAAGCCCAGCCCTCCAAATAAGGGGATGCTCCAGAGAAGCACTATATTTGTCTCTCCAAGAGATATGAGTAGGAATTTCCACAGCATCATGTCAAGGCTCTTGATCGCAAGACTTAGGACAAGGCTGGTTTTTATTATATCCAGGAAGCTTTGAGAAAATTTCAGGTGCCAGGTTAGTAGCTGCCCGTTTTCTGCTGCTCCTCTATTGTCTCCATTTCGCTATGAGGGACTAAGTAATCTAGGCAACATGCACAATCACTACCTGCTCATCAGCAATATAATAAACACCGCAGCCTTAACTTATATTTTTCTCTAGGAAGCTGACAGGTTATTAGGAAGTGGTGGTTCTTTCCATCTCTGATGAGCTAAGAACTGAGAAAGTCTTTCACCCATACCTTCTCTATTTACATCTCAGGCATGTGAAAAAAACCCATCAAGCTCCCCCACCACCAGCTGATTTGTAGCTTTATTTATAGATTATTATTTTTTTTTCAACTTTGAAATTGCACTTTCTGGCAGTTTTCACCAGCTGCACTTTGGAGGTGTTCCATCTGCACAGTGACTTCATCTCAGAACAGCCAAGACAAACAATTCTAGCCATTTCATAGCATTTCATGTATCTCTTGATAATTTCCAGATTTTCCTATATTTCTTATGAATCTGGCAATATAGTGCCATGCATTTCAGCAATCTGCTGCTGTTTCACTCAACAGCTGTAATGACGTGTTCTCCAGCTCAGGGTTTTCCAATTTCTGTTAAAGCTGCAATGCCTCTGACTACACAGGATTGAAAACACCCCTGAACTGGCAAAAGTTAAGATCTACTCCAACCCCTGGTTAGTATAATGAAAAAGGCTTCGAATAAGATAATTTACTGAAGGAGTAATTAGCATTTTTCTTCACTGACCTTTCCAGAATGTTTAAGACCCACAGAAACAGAGGCTTCTTGAAAACCAAAAGGCCAAGCCAGCCATGTTAGTTATACACCAGACACATTTTACTCCCCTTGTATATTAGTGCGTGGATTGAAAAATAAGCAGGACAATTCTGTTCCATAAAGCTGGGATGAACAGAAAAGTTTAGGCAACGATATTAACAGCACCAAGCAGTTTTTTTCAAGTGTCAGGGGTCTCTCTTCAGCCGATGGGAATTACCCTAGACCCAATACTCAAGATAATTAAAAGCCATTGATTTAGTCTCCTAGCAAAAGAAAAAAATAAAAGAGTCAAGGTAAGAATAACTTTCTGCTACATAGTTCCAGCTCCAAAAGTCTCTGCGACTCCTCCGAGTTTGAGAGCAGATGCTCCCAGCTAAGTAGGACAAAAACAACCCCAAATGACACTGAGTACATTAGCGTAATTTATGCATTCATAACACTGACAGACACATTTCTGGAAATCTTTAAAGGAGAAGTAATAATGGAGCTAGTCAGCAATTTACCACTAGCAATTAATCATTCTCACAATGTTCACAACATCCAGTTTCATTCTTGTTATTTGAGGAAGTAATGATTAATTGATAAGAGTTTAGCAAGTGCACTATTAGCAGGTGCTCCTAGTTGCAAACTCTCAGGGATAATTTGGTCTGAGCTACTTTATGCTAATTTGCCCAGCATTAGTCATAACAGTCTGTAATTTTACTTTCAGAATAACTTTTTTTCCTGTAGTCACTATAATCTAATTAAGAGTTCCAACTAGTTATTTGTATGGAGAACACTGCCAGATTATAAATGTGAGAACCTGATTACCATAAAAGATTAGAGAAGAGGTCCCTAAAAGTATGCCTCCAACAATTAAAAGCCTTTGTTAATTGGTTTCAGAGATAGCTCTGTTTTGAGGTACTTTTAATGATAACATTTACCTAAATCTAACGTAGCTTGAAGCCCAGCCCCATGTTACCCCCTGTCTTTTCTGAACTGAAATTTCCCTCTAATAGCAAGTACTTCTCTTAGAGGCCAAACAGAATCCATGGGAAGAGCGACATCCAGCTGCCTCTCACCCCTTTCTGCAGTTGCTTTGCCCTCCCCAAAAAGGCTCAGTGAGCTGAACAAACTCAGGCTACTGGGCAAACAACTGGTAGCAACATCTAGGCAAACAAGGTCTTGCTTACAACAGCCCAAGTCTTGGAACAGAGGTTTTTATTCAGTTGGTCTTTGGCCAAATCCGTTATATCAGGTCTAGTTCTTTACAAAAGCCTTTGCTCCCACATTTTACACAAACCACTTCATGCTCTGTTTGTGAAGCCACTTGTGGCACACACTGGTCAGCACTATGTTTTCATAAGTACCTTTGGAGTGATATCAGAAACTGAGCACCAGTAGCACTGGGGTTTGTACCCACCTACAGCGAACGTGATGGGAATTCATCCCAGCTCCTTCCTCTCTCTTGTTCTACATCACTTTCCGCTCCCTAGCCATCTCCCCGCCTTGGATTCCTCCTTGTTCCTGCTGGCAAGCAGGCAAACATCTGCTTAGTTACACAGTACTTGGAGGAAGGAGCTAGGTTACACCAAATGTAATTTGCATGCACGAAAATAAACCAGCAGCTCCAGCAAACTGCAGAAGGATCAGCGTAACTGGGGACAGCATCAGCCAGCACAGCAAAAACTTCACACAGCCATGAGTCACAAGCTGTGCAGGTAGACCTCAGTGCTGCATGGGAGTGGAGCAAAGAGGAACCAAGGCGCTCCACAGTCCTACAGCTGTGCCACAGGATGGAGCGGAGCCCGGTGAGATTGGCTTCCACACCCTGCCTGCTCCTGCCCCCAGGGCCAGCCGTAACAGGTAGTGGTGGGAGATGCTCTTGCTTGGAGTACTTACATGCTGTTGACCTGGGAAATCCCCTGATGGCACAGCAAGGCCTTGTAACAAGGCAAAACTCTAAATCCTCCCAGCAACAAGTCCTTTTTGAGGCACCATTCTACAGAGACAGCACTCCTTATGAAGAACAAACCAGACCAGCAGCGAATACCCTATCATTCTCTATGGAGCAGGCAGGTTTTCCACAGGGCGTTTAAAGACCTGCTTCAGTGTTCACTGGACTCGAGAAGTGTTCCGGTCTCTTCCATGGTACTGGGTGATGGTGTCTTACCTCCTCAAAACATGAAAATGGTCAGTTCAAACGCACTTGAAATACTTTTTGCAGGTAGTTGGTTTCCTTACAGCATTTCACATTGTGGATTATCTGACGGCTGGAAAGCCAGGCTTGGCGAGTGCTCGCTGCGTTACGGGTTGTCCCATCGGCGTGTAAGCTGATCACACAACAGAACTGGAAGTAAGCCACAGCTAACTCCTCTCATCTGCAGTTCTTAGTAACAGCGGGGAGGTAGGATGCAGTATTTAATTTGAAACTAGAAGCAGCTGCCAAACAGATGTTCTTGCTGAGGCATGCAAAACTCTGCACTATATGTCTTCAAGCAAAATGACAGCCTAAATCTGCAAGCTAGCAGCTAAGCCATCTTAGCTTTGGGAAAGAGAGATGAACTATGGACTGCGCTCTACGCAAGAACTGCTGAACCTTCTGGCTGGGATGGGAACTTCCCTTTGGGATGCTAAGAGTTTAGTATCTGTTTGCATTTGCCCAGTCTACAATAAGTAAAACTAAGACCTAGGGATTGTCAGATGACTCAGAAGAGGTGAAAATTACAGGCCCTAAACTCCTCTCTGACGAGGGTCATGCCATATGTGCAATATCTAGACTTTAATATCCAAAGCCAGCGTTTAAGCTAGGAACACAGACTTGTTTTTGTAGAACAGCTCAATACATACGCTGAAGTAGCAGCACTTCAACTTAATGCTTTCCCCCCCCCCCCCCGCATTATGGTTATCAAAATAGATACATGCACAATAAAGGTCCATTAGCATCTTTATCAAGGCTGTAAGTGGGCCAGGGAAGAACAACAGAGACTCGCTTCCCTCAATATCTCTTTCGGTTCTCTCTCCCCCTTCACACACAGGTACTTCTTCTACTGCACCACTAAGGACTGGATTTCAAACGGCCTCAAACACAAGTAGCCTATTACTAACGTGCTGATCTTGGGAAGAAAAATAACTTATCTTCCTGCCTGAGATCTGCCCTTCTCACGGCTTGAAAGTAATTGTCAACTCGGTGGCTACAAACTGAAAGCCAGTGATTAGCTTCAGATACCAACATCAGCTGCAGTTGCATTATTCTAAAACTTCTTATGCCATAAACATCTCTGTAGCACCCAAGTGCCTTCCAGTAGTGTATGAAGCAGCCATGACTAACATCTGTCATGTGTCATTAGTACTCTCGTCCCTCAAGGGGAAAAGCATTTTCAGTGAAGTGTTTTGTTTTGGTAGGAAATCAACAACAAAAAACCAACCCTGCACACAGCTACGTGTTTATCTTAGAGGAACCAAGATCAAAGAGATGTATTTTGCACTTGGAGCAGGATAGGATATCTGTGAGGGTCCCTAGCTCTGGGGGATGCTTATAACATGGTCTCACACTGCCCTCTTTGGAAAAATCTGCTTTCTGGCACAGCCCTGTGGCTCATCGTAAAATCGTTCCATTAGGTTTGAAGGGAAAGATGTCAACCACAGAGCTGTCAGTGGCCTTTTAGCAGATCTGAGCCTAAGCACTGAAGAGGGGCTCTGAATAGAAGGACCGAGGAGCTGAGATTGATTCAGTGCTAAACAGTAAGTCAGCACGGTTGAGAAAATATGTCCTTCAGGAGCTCAGGGTAGTGAAGAGACTCCCGTGCTCTTCGGGGCTTCCAAGAGCCACAAGGCATTTTGGTGAGGTACCACTGAGCTCCCCTGCAAAGGCACCTCATCAGAAAGGCATCTACTAATGCCCTTGTGATCTACAAATGCTCTTTTGTAAGCTAACTGGAACCACTACCACCTCACTCAAGTGTAGCTTCTCCCATGTATTCACCAACCATAAGCTAACCATGACACATTGCGGTAGCATGGCATTGGGACAGCATGTTTGGTCATATGGAGAAGACAAACAGGATGCACACCACCTTCATAGTATAGCCCAGTCCAGTCTTTTGCTGGCAGCAACTGGACAGGGATTGGAATGGAAAGAGTTTGCTCCAGTTAGAGGTGCAGCCTGTCAACAGTATGTGGTTAGGCTTGGAGAGTACTTGTCAAATCCCCAGTAGGATCATCTCCACAGTTTTACTAAAGTACACTTGGTTTTACCTCTGGCCCCAGTCCAGATTCTTCTAGAACTGCAATGTGAAGCTTCTGTTCTCTCAAATGTGGCCAGTGGTATTTTATTTACAGGGAAGTGTTTGAAAACTGGTCTCTGGTTTAGCAATACAGGTTCAATCTCTAGTTTCACAGTCGCTGATCACTTGGTTACATATAATGGGGGCTTACAGGACTGTCCTTGAAAATATGGAGTGATACAGCATTGTCCATGACAAACAGTAAAGCCACAATCAGATGCTTTTACCCCCTGCCTCTCCATTTGGCCCTAGGCAGTTGAGGGGATTTCCTGGTCTACATCTCCTCAAGAGCCAGAAGAGGCCTTTGATTCATCAGCCTATTTTTAGACTGATGTTTAGCTTCCTTCCTTAGTGGCCTCAGACCAGCACACCGCCCAGTAGGCACTTTTATGACATCACCAAGGTTTGTATGCCAAAGCTTTACAGCACATCTACCTTTCCTATCCTGGTGTCATGCAGACATTATGACAAGGACAGGTCCCTGAGGAGCACCCATCAGCCAGCTCTGCCTGCCCTGCTGCAAGAACTCAAAGCCGCTCAGGTGCAAACACAAGAGATCCCAAAACTCCATTAAAAGCTTGACCTCAGGGCCAGTGCAAGAAATGGAACAAACCAACTCAGAGCCACCAGCTTAAGTCCCTGCAAGTTTGTCACAGACATAGACACTGTATTATAAAGGATGGTATTTTTTATACAGTAGATGCTTGGCAAAATAAATACACATGCTTTCCTGTGTTATCATTAGATATTTCATATTTAGCTCTTTGCTCAGGTGCAAGCACTTACAGCTGTACCCATGGCTGGCATGCAGTTACTGCAGTGATGGAGGTATTAAAATACCTTCGGATGCCTCCATGGAGACATCTTTTTTAACCTCTTTGGTGCAGCTGTATTTATGCAATAGCAGCAAGTTTTTCAAAGCTAATTATTTTGATTTATGATGATATTTTTAATATTCCACGAAGGGTCCCTTACTTAATATGCTTTACCATGACAGGTCTCCTCTTTCCAGTTCTATTATCATACAATACACAAGTAACAGCAACTAAATATCTTGTTCTTAAAGAAAATCATCCTTTTGGAATGCAATATTTATGCAAAGTAAGACGTAAATGGCATCAAAGGTAAGCGTGGGCATTATGTCCTCCTCCCTCCCTAACTTCTGGTAGTGACAGATTCAGGCAGTCAGGTTTAATACTGGAAGAAATGTTTAAAAGCTATTTGTATTACTGAAGAAGGAAGGTGGAAAAGGATGAGAGCATGGGTCTGCCTGAACTTGCAGTACAGCTGGTAGCGAACAAACCCCTCTCCTTCCCAAAAAAACCCCAACCCCAATCAAACCCGCCACCACCCTGCACCAGCTGAGTTTGTAAAACATCCCTGCTACCACTGAATCAGCAATCCTGTGACTTCTCTATTCCCTTTGGGTAACTGCCTCAAAATACAACAAACCAGACACTCCAGATTATGAGAAACCAGCTCTGCCTACTCTATTTTTCTTTATTCTACTCCACTGTTTGATTGCAAACATATTTATCTCCAGCACATATGCAGCTTGGGTTTCCATTCCCAAATGCCTCATTCTTTAAGTGCTCAGTTTTGTAACCTCAGTACGTAGGACTTGAAAACTGCAGAGCTTGCCAGGAATGGGTGGAGAGTTCATCCACATCCTCCAGAGTATGTGGTATGTCCCTTGAGGATACTGCACGATGCACTGCATTTATTGCTAAGTATATATAAACTCATGCTTCACTACTGACATCATCCTGAACAATGCTGCCTGCCTTCACACCCCCTCCCCGCTACATTTGTAAATCTGCCCTTCAACACCTCCAATACAGTTTCAATTCTACCTTATCTGAGATCTTGGTCACAGCTTGCCTTTCTGGTTCCCCATCCTGCTTGCAAATTGACTGTCACAAGTCCAGGAATGCCTATCCAGCCACATCACTAGAAGATTCTTGAACGTGTAGCAACAGTCAGCATGAGTCCTTTCAGGGTCTGGCTGTCATTGTTCAGGCTTACTCCTTCCTTCACAGACACCTCTTTCAGCCCACCTCCAGTTGTGCCTGCTTTACAGCTCCTAATTCAGCTCTCAGTGACCTCTTGTTACGCACCCACACCACCTGATTGCTCCATCTGGTACAGCTTTCTCCTCATACTTCTCAGAGTCTGTAGCAACAGCTGGCAAGTTTATTCAACTTTACATCTTATTTCAAATCACAGTCCCACTGCCCTTTAATCCTTTGAAGGGGTGATGTGCAGTAGGCCAGTTTGGGATGGTTTCATTAAACACATTGTGCCGAATAAAACAGTGTCACAAGAAAGCTATTAACGTGCAATGACAAAACAGAGGAGTCATAGATGAGAAATACCTGTACAGCCCAGCTTATATTGTCCATCAACAAAATAAACCAGTTGATAAATAAAGGCAGCAATGAGTAATACGAGCAAATTGTCTCTTCTTTTCTTTTTGGTGGAATCTTCCCCATCCTTGAAAAGTTTTGTACTTGGAAACCAGCCATTTCATCTGTGCCTGAGAGTTTACAGACCTGTCACTAATTGCTGCCATCAAACAGGCATAAGACAGACAGGAAAAAAAAAACAAAACCCATGCACCTGTCAAGCCATAAAGATGAGTTAATCACTTAAATTCTCTCTATGTAAAGTTTATGCCGAAACGGGAGCAGCGCAGAACTACTGTACTGTCCACATCTATGGCAACACCAGCCCCGCAGGACGGGGACACCCCTCACACCCATGGCATTTCCTCAAGCATGCCAGGTTACAGTGTGCAACTCATGCGCCGGGTGCCATTCACTCCATCGCACTGGCTGTGCTGGGTTTGGCTGGGATTGAGCCCATTTTCTTCACACAGTAGCTAGCACAGTGCCAGGCTTGGGATTTGTAACTAAACCAGTGGTGATGATCCAGGGGATGTTTCGGTTCCTGCCGAGCAGTGCTCACACAGCGCCGAGGCCTTGGCCGCTCCTCATGCCTCCCCCCACCAGCCAGTAGTCTGGGGTACACTAGGATTTGGGAGGGGACACAGCTAGGGCAGCTGACCCCAGGTGACCAAGGGCTATGCCATACTGTGTGGCCAAAATCATGCTCAGCATATAACTGGGGAAATGAGCTGGGAGGCAGGATCACTGCTTGGAAACATCAGAGTGTTCCACCCCACCACAGTCCCCGTAGCTGGTGAGGAACTGCATTTGTGTGTTGCTTGTTTTTCACATATAATATTTTTATCTTCCTTTGATATACTAATTAAACTGGTTTTATCTCCTCTCATAAGGTCTTTTGTCCATTCTCCTCCCCATCCCACAGGGAGGGGAGGGGAGCTAGAGCGCGCGAGCGACTGCGTGGTGCTTAGTTACCGGCTGGGGTTAAACCATGACACTAGTGCTTCAAGTTTTGGCACACAGATCCCGATTTCCAGTTCCATAGCACCCGTGGTTTGCTTTGTTTGCTCTCCCTGTACACCTGCCACAGCTGAGTACTCATTACCTCTCCGTTTCTTCCACAGTCATGGTAGTTCAGGGTCAGAGAGTGCAACGCTTCTTGCTCCAAAAGCCAGGAGCCACATCCTGCCCACACAGCTCGTGAATGTAAAGAATAAAGATTTTTTTTGACTCTCCAAGTTGCAGAGTTCCCTCCTGCTAGAGTCAGCCCTCCTTTAAGAAAAGCCCAAGATTTCACAACACTCTCAAGAGCAGTGTGACGTATTCCCTGGCTCACCACGGGAATGAAAGAATTGGCAAAGCTCATTCAGCTCACAGAGTACAGTAAATCAGGATCCTGAGCTCCTGGGCATGTCGGGCCGTGTTTCAAGCTAACATACCTTGCCATATGATTTATACTACCTCTGTGCAATAAAAGCAGTTCTGGACAGCCTGACTGGACTTCCATCGTCCTCACTCACCTCTTTCTCTCATTCCACCCCTCCAAAGGAAGACACCCCAAAAAACCACCTCCCACCTACCCGACACACACACACACAACTCAGAAGGCACAGACTAGCTCTAACTAGTAAGACAAGGCTTTGCTGACGTAACCACAATAGCGGCTTCTTTTCGTAGAGTTTCTTCCCTTGGGTTGATGCTCTGAGCTCTACATTTTAACAGGCTTATTCTAAAAGATCTTGGGGTTACTTGGCACAGTCAAAATAATGAAAGCCCTTTCTGTGATCACGTTACTTCTCAAATCCTCCAACAAGCACATCAAAACTGTGTCGTCTGTCTTTGAGACACTGGAAGTGACTTTCAAGTAGAGTACTGACAGAATCTTCTGCCTCCTGCTCTAGAAAAGCCCCTGCTTTCTGATTCCATTACCCATAAAAAGCATCAAATCAGAAGGACTGCTAAAAACATACTACGTTTGGATAACTTTATAGAACTCAAAGTTTATGTTAATACACTAAACCAGTAAAATTAAATTCCAGAGCAGGCATTCCACAGCTCCCAGTAAATAGAGGCACTGGACAAGCCAAGATGTTTCAGAGAGCAGTATCTGTGTTACCCCACTGAAGCCATTAAGCTGGCATTGCTGAAATACTACAGTAAAACTTTTGATGGAATAGTTAGTTTTTGCTCTTTAAAGAGAGAAAAATCAAGCCTGATGAGACATCGTTGGTTTTGTCTTCTGACTTATTTAGCACGTAAGCACTCTGATGTACTCCTAAACTTGAGGGTAAAGCTGCCCTAAACCCACGCCAGACTCATCACAACAGATTCTTCCTTTAGCCCTCTCATCTGAATTCTGTAGTGACTTGATTTGAATTGAGCAGGTCATTACAAACCTCAGTCTAGCACTTTTCCTTATTATTTCTTGTCGGATGCTGAAGATCCTGCTGTCAAGTAGGATTTTACTGTTTCTAACACAGGTTTATCAGACTCAGCAAATTCACGAGGACTCGTTGGGTCGTTAGTTGGGGTTTGGTTTTTTTTTTGTCATTTCTTTTGTTGGTGTTTTGTTTTCTTTCTTTTTCCCAAACTAGCTTTTCCACGTGTGACTTTTCCCATCAGCAGTAGTGAGAATTGACATTTGACTTCAAGGCAGTTTAGAGACCATTAGGAACATACTGCGACACCGCTGAGTCTGAACTCCAGAAGATATTTGTACGTGCCTGTTACAGCACATAAGCTCTTTTTATTCAACTCTCTCGAGTCGTTATACATACCAGGACCAGCATAGACAGATGTCTCAAATAAAGGACAAGGCAAGTATAGTCAATGGGATAAAGGACTCGAGAGAGGCAACAGATGACATTATTTATAAACAAGCTGGCATTGTAAGGCATACAGTGGGGGTGATTTGAAACAATACTCACTTTCTTTATATATATACTGTCAGATAACTCAACAATTTTGGTTTACTCAGTAAAAGAAAAAAGTTGAAAGTCTTGATGGATGTCAGATAGGTATTAATAACTTATGGGGAAACATCATTGGAAAAAACATAAAAGCCCAAAAAACCTCTGGCACTCAGCCAGGAAAGAAAATGATTGAGCAGATGGTTTGTTCAGAAACTGCAGCCTTTGGGAAGAAGCTTGTTTGTAAAATTGAACATATTTTGCAACCAACAAAGATGTGGAAATTCTTTTTCCTTAGGAACTTCTCCCTGATAACAAGAGGACAGGAAAGTCAGTGCAGTATTCCAGTTCAAAGAGAGTATTGCTAATCATACCTTTTTTTTTAACCTAGCAGGTCTGTGGTGGTCAAACACAACAGCAGAACATAATTAAGCATCTTGACAGCTTTATGGAAGCCTTGCTCTGAGACACAGACCCATGTCCTTACATTTCTACTGTGGTGATGATGAGTAAGATTAGCAGATTGTGACTGAAGGTTTGGGGTTGATTTTTTTTGTGGAGGGAAGAGTTGTTTCCTTCCCATGCTCCCCCTCCCCTTGTCTGCATTTCTGCCACAATTTTCCAATCTGCCAACCTGTACTTTGTGGGACAGGCTGGTCTTCCAGTCCTTTCTTACCCAGAGACCGAAGAGCTGTTCAACAGTTAGCTTGTAGAAGTAGTAAGGAATTCTGTATGCAGCTTCAGTATTATTTTGCTCTATTAAACCCCGAGCACACATCAGGGAACAGGAAAAAAAAAGATACTAATATACATACACATAAACACAGATCATCACTGGACATGGATATTCCCAGGGAGAAGAGCAGCCTATTAGGATCATAGCCAACCAGCATGGTTTAACTGTTCTGAGAGATGGCCAAGGCCTACATGCAACCTTCATAGCACAGAAAAGTATATCAAAGAATCAGCAAAGACGCTGTCTATCAGGCACATATGTGCAGAGAAGAGAGAGTCCTTCCACAACTCCCCTGCAAGATACAGCCTGACTTTTTCAGAGAACCCATTTCTCATGTACCCAGCACTAACATTACAATTGTTTTGGGGTTTTTGTAATATATATTCAACATTTTGCCAACGGATCAAACCCCCTTCCTTATGCTTTGAGTTTGAGGCTCATACAATTGTAATTACCGAGACATCATGGCCAAAGGAACCAAGACAATGGCTGCATTAGCCTTACTTCAGACCCATTAGCTCAGGTTTTGGGCCATAACAATTACTTTCATGGAAATTCTAGCACACTCAGATCATGGAGAGAGAAAATTGTAAGATAATTTACACAAACAGCATAAACATAAGCAACGCCATTAGCTTTTAGCTTACAGATTTGTCTTGACAACCATCTTATAAAGCCTGAATATCACACCTTCATGCCCAGCATCCCATCTGTGAAGAGAGCTGACCTTTTCACTAGCAGCAGCTGCGCCAGGAATGTACGGCCAGCCACTGTTTCATTGTGCCCCAAACAACAGTGTTCCTGTGGGGTCACCACATGATGCTTCCACTAGAAAACAGGACAGAATGTCTTAGAAGACCACTGAAGGACTTCTAGCCAAGGATGGAGAGTTTGTCTCTCTGCTGAGGATGAATGCTGTGTTTTCAGCGTTTTTCAACCAACCACAGTTGAAACTGTACCTGCAGGACAAGGTTGCCTGTATTCTTTCTTCTTTGAAATACACAGTGCTGCAGAACTCCCACACATCCTCAGAACTATAGCCCAGACCAGAGGAGGAATTACAAATCCTAATAAAATACTGGAAACTCTGGGGTTTTCCCACATCTCCCATAGATCTTTAAGAAAAACCCAGTCCTTCCAGCAGGCTTTTTTTTTCCTTAACTGTAAAACCATGAGAAAAGATGTATAACTGTAGAGAGCTATCAACTGCCCAATAATGCTTTCCCCGACTTTAAACAGAGGGGAAAACATACCTCTCTGTGCTGTATTTTGGGGCTGCAGAGGCTTTGGTGTCAGCAGAGCTCTGCCAGTTCACACCAGAACCAGGGCCAGGAGCCTAGTGCCGGTTTGCAGACCCGTGCCCACTAGCAAGGTTTCTGCCTGCCTTCAGAAACACGCTTTATCACAATGCATTAAAATACAAACCCAAGTTCACGCCAAGCTCGTTGTCCCGAACCAGGATCGCATCTTGGAAAGCGGTGCCCTGCAATAGGCCACAGCCATCCAAACCAGCCACCCACTGGGTGAGCCCAGTCCTCAAAGAAAGGGGTGCAAAGGAGGAGACAAATGACTCCAAGAACAAAGAGGGAAGTATGAAAATTATGTCCTGGTGTCGTGGTTTCCCCCCAGCTGTGGGCCGAGATCCACGCAGCTGCCTGCTCCTTAAAGTAAAAGAGCAGGGGAAGAGGGAAAAGGGGGGAAACAAGGGAAGGGAAAAGGAAGGGCAAATAACTCCAAACCCAAGAAACTAAGAGGCCCGTGGGTTGGGATAAGGAGAGTTTACTAAGAGAACAGAAAGATCAAATATCCCAATGCTAACAGGACTTTAGAGCAAAAGAAGATGAAACTCTTGATCCCCAATGCAGTTTCTCCCCGACCCACACAACTCAGGTACCACCCAGAGCTGTCCCGGAACCCGACCGTCCCCCCAAGCAGCACGCGTCCCGCCACCGCCCCTCTTCTTCCTCCCCTCAGCCCCCCGTTCTCCTGGGCAGGACGTCATTGGCATGGAATACTCTCTTTGGCCCATCTGGGTCACCTGTCCTGGCTTCGCCCCTCCTTTCTCATGGATAGAGAAATAGGAAGAAGCTGAGAAAGTCCTTGACTGTCTGACTGCAACTAAGAACATCAGGGTGTTCTCAGCACTGCTTTCATTGTAACTCCCAAACACAGCATCCCATCAGCTGCTACAAATGAAGTGAACTCTATCCTGACTGAAACCAGGACACCTGGTGATAGAGGAGAAAGAGAAAACAAGAACAAGATCCAGAAGCCTGCTGTGCTCTCCCTTTGCACAGCGCAGTTTTGCATGTTGGATAAGTTTCTAGAAGCACTTTTTGAGACCAGGCTCTGCAGCTTGTGCTGTGGGTGCAGGGTGGGACTTAGACCACGTCTTGTGGCCCGCATAAAACCTTTTGGCAAATAGAAAGATGCCTGAAAATGCTGGGGGCTGGATTTTCAGATGGGGGATGTTCTTTTGCTTCTTCACAGAGGTGGGTTTGCTGAGGTGGAGACTGAGGAAAAAATGAGGAGTTTGTTAAGATTTTTTTGGTGGAGTTGTTTTTTTATTAAAAAAAGCAAAAGTGGAGAGGGGCAGAAGCAAGCTTATAAGACAGAAGAGACAGGATTTGTAATATTCATGAAGCCAAAAACCTGGGAAATTAGACGAAAGAAGACTATCCAGAGGTATATTCTTGTGACTACTGAAACCAAGACTGCAGAGTTCTTTTTAAGTGAATTATGATTTACTGGATAACAGATACAGAAAGATTTCCCTACCACCACCTGTAAAACTGCATTGGCTTTTATCAAACAGCTCCTGTTGAGCCCATCTAGTTGATGAACATTCTTATCAACTAGCAAATATAAATGACTTATGGGGATAATATTTCAATCTAGAAGGACATTGCTATATCTCGGATTCTTTTAAGATCTGGGTTATTAAATATTAAATATCAAAGCTGTAAATTATTGTAGCAGCTTTATACAACTAAATTAAATTCAAACAAAAACTAATTTCCTTAATCATTGACTGTAATCCTCCAGGAACATATGCTATTAACTCAGCTACAAACGGCACAGAAATTGTATGACTTAAGTTATTTTATATCAAATTCTAATCCAGGGCAGAGTCCTCAGTAAATCTCCTGCAGGGATTTTAATGCTTCCACAGTCATATTGGCTCTTTACTGGAGAGCTAATCTTTTTATACTCTGTTTTTTCACTCCTTTATCCATTTCCTTCACACCCATACTGAGCTATAGCTAGTGCCTTCTATCACATAGCATGTTTTGAAAGATTTGGCTTTCCCTCTCACATTCGATCAGCAAGAGTCAGGCTTTCACTGATGCCAGAGTTAGATTGATTCCTCTTTTCTTTTTGTTTGTTCCACATGTAAAACTGAATCATTCCCATTCATTTCAACATGTATGTTAATTGCCACTTGTTGTGATCTCTCTATAAGGCTGTCATAATTATTCACAGTTTGCAGTCAAGCATTCAGAAAACAGAACAATTTCCTTCCCTCAGAACCCGACTGGAAGTAAAATTAAGCAGATTTAATTTAAGCAAGAAACTTCCTCAGAGACTCAAGGCAACAATCGGATAATAAAGAAATAAACCTTAGAGCCCTAGGAGGTGAGGCTTGGAGAAACCTCCTGAGATCTTCTAGTGATCCCTCTGCCCCACAGTGTTATCAACTAAACTGCTGTCATTCCTGACAGATGTTTCCCTAATCCTGTGCTTAAAAGCCTGTGACAATAGAGATTCGACATCTCTCTGTGCAATCTATTGCAGCGCTTCGCTGTCTTTCCTAGCAAGAGATGTCTCCAGACATCTAATTGCAATCTTTCTTGCTGTTTAAGTCTTTCACTTCCTTCCCTATAATTTGGGATTGGGAAACGGGCCCTTCCTGGCCTCCCTGCAGACACTTCCTGAACATTTGGCCACTTCCATCTCTCCTCAGTTTTCTCTAGAGTGAATCACAAGATTCCCTTTTTTCTTTCCTCAGCAATCTTGTTCTACCATATCCAGCCAACACTACCAACCTAAACATGCACACAAATTCTCCTGCTCTTGCTCCAGGTGAAGTCCTTTAGAGATGAGAAAGTCTCATCCCCACTAGCATAGCTATTTGAGGTCAGAGCAAAAACCTGCCTGTCCCACTGTCCCCTTCCATGGGCCTAACTCCATGCTCAGGACAAGGACAGAAGAACAAGGTAACCACAAAGTTTTTCCCCCCAAGTACCTCCTAGCCCACGATCAGTGAGCCTTCCTAAGTTTCACTTTAGTAGAAATCGTGAAAAGAACAGAAATAGTGGAACACTAGTATGAATAGTGTCATAACCACCCCACCCAAGTCTATATGCTTTTCTGGAGGAGTCAGTGCTGTCCCATGATACAGTGTACATCTGCACTTGTGCTGAGACTCTGCTGAGTTCATCACAGCTCCTCCTCCACAGACTTGTAGCTCCCAGGGGTTTTTGTGCCACCTGACCCAGCAATTCCCTGGCAGACCTCCAGCTCAGGGAGGGTTTGAGCAGATCTCGGACATTTTCCTTGTTATGCTTTTTGCCAGCTTGCCCTCGCACTCCCTCAGCCAGCCCTATCACACCTGTACCTTTAACTTGTACCTTTATCATCTTTTTGGTTTTCTCCATACGGACACTGGTTCAGCCTTTTCTAGGATGCCTTCATGCTCCTGCAGCCTCACTTGCCCTGCCAGCACAGGCTTCTTCCCACCCTTCCCCACGTTCTTTTCTAGATAACACAGTTGTTTTCTCTACATGCTTTCCCCACATGATTTACAGAAGTAATATCCATACAAAGAGTTAGGTCTTCCATCTGCCTTACTTCCAACAAGGTCCTTGATCTGTGTCTAGCTTTGCTTTTTGAAGCTGAGCGAGACCGTAGATCCTCTGATCTCTACTGATCAGTAGAGAGCTGCTGCTTGTCTTCATCCTGCCAGGATGCCGAGTCTAAGCACAGAAGATCCCCACTTCAGGGGAGCTCTTCAGCTGTTACTCTCCACATCATTTCTGTAAGCCACTCAGGATTCGAGTCAAGCATTGCCCTAATGGGTTCCTGAACCAGCTGCTTCACAAAATAGCCATTGAGGCTATATAAAACCCTACTCTGTCAAGTCTGGATGCAACTTTTTGCCTCTTCTAGGCTGAATAACTGAAGTCATACATACCAATTACTTCCTCCCTCTATGCAGCCTGCTGTGTTGCCATCCACTAGCCAGCAAGGTCAGTATTAGCCAATATTCTATATTCTTCCTGCTCTAAGTTCAGGACTTCCACTAATAAGAAGTCTGAACAATGAGGTGACCTCGTTAAGCAGCACAGCTCCAAAGTGCCTCTAATATGCAGAGCTACAAGCTATCAGCAAAGCTCAAGGCATCCTTCCTGACTACACGGTATCTCGGGAGCGTCCCAGTGACCATCATCTTTCCGTGTTTATGACATCTGCACTGTGAGACTCTCCACGAACAATCAGACATACCAGCTCGCCCACGTCATATCTGAAACATCAGAAACTCCCACAGAGGAGTATCTTGTTTAAGCAATCTCTCCACTCTGTCTGCTCCCCGTTTCCTCTTCCACTAGGTCTGACCTTAGCACCAGTTGAAGGGCTGTGAACCAACAGCACTCGAGGCACGATACGGCAGGGCGGCTGCTGGCACGGGATTATCAGTAGTAGGCTCTTGTCTCCAATTAATTTTCCTCTGAGCGTGAGGAGCCTCACTTTGGTCCTTCAAAAAAGCCATGCTGCACAATCCGTGTATTTACTCAGGCATTTCCTGAGCGAGCGATCTGTACTGTAGAAAGGCCTTTTGTTTGTCTTTGTTTCTGGGTATTTTTAAGTCTTCTCTCCCAACTCCCCACACCCTCATCCCACCCCCAAGGACATCAGCTGGCCAGGCACTGGTTCCAGTGGTCCACAGGGAAAGAGGTTTGCTTTTGCAGTGAGGAAAACTTGGATCTTAGCAACTGAGGAGAAATACCTGCCTACAAAGGTCACAACTCTTAGAAGAGCACCTCTTGTGTATAAAGTAGAACAGGGTATATAAAATTAAACCAGCTAGGAAATCAGGACCTTCAGGGCACTGCAGTAGGCTACATGGACTTGATTATCCATTTGCATTTTACAGCGGTGCAACTCAATTTAATTCAGTGCTTTGGCCATAAACAAACCCCAAACTGGAGCAAAACAGTGAAAAATTTGTCATACGAAACTTCTCATGGGTGACACAAACATGCAGTCAAATACAATTTATAATCATTATGAGAAGCATCAAAGCAACAGTTAAACATACTCTACATCGTAAACTCTTTCTAGAGGTCAGTCTAGAGGTAAGTGACTTAAGGCTCAAGCTTCTCTCTGGTTTTTGTCTTGGTCTCTATTGGCCTATTTGGTAACATCAGAATCACAGGATTGTAGGAGTTGGAAGGGCTCTCCAGAGATCATAGAGTCCAACCCCACTGCCAAAGCAGCTCCCTAGGACAGGGCACACAGGTCAGCGTCCAGATGGGGCTGGAATCTCTCCAGAGAAGAAGACTCCACACCCCCCTGGGCAGCCTGTCCCAGGGCTTCCTCACCAGGAAGTTCTTCAGCATATTGGTGTCGATCTCCCTGTGCTCCAACTTGAGGCCATTGCCCCTTGTCCTGTCCCCACAGACATTAAGAAGAGGCTGGCCATTTCCCCTGTCTCCCACACTTCAGCTATTGATAAACACTGATCAGATCCCCTCTCAGTCTCTTTTCTCCAGGCTGAACAGCCCCAGCTCACTCAGCCTTTCCTCACAGGGGAGATGCTGCAGGCCCTTCATCATCTTCGTAGTCTCCGCTGGGCTCTCCCCCAGAGATCCCTGTCTTGTCTATACCAGGGAGCCCAGCGTCCAGCCTCATTTCTGGAGTTCCTTGCTGGGGCTGCCACTTAGTGGGTCACAGGTTATTGAATAGCTTGACTGAATTTCAGTGCTGGGTAGGCTTTTCTAACTCAGTTCCACACAGGGACTGTGACACCAAACCACACACACTGTTTCTGCTTTCTGTATTGCAATGTTAGAAGTGCAGTTTTAAGAGCTCCCAAATATGAATTTTATCTTTCAAGGGAAAGGGAGAGGGAAGAGGGTTTTGCAGTCTCAGTAACGTGGCAGAGCTTTAAGCAAGGAAGATTCAAAGGAATAATGTGTTGTCTCTATAGTAAGAATCTACAAGCAGAGAGCAGCCGGCAGGGCTGGCAGGGAGATGGGAACTGGGGGAGATGGAAACCTCCTTACTGGTTATTCCTTGAGCGGATGACAGCAAGGGGACAGAAGGAAACCCTCCACACTCCCAACTTGGCTGCTGAGAGCTGTACTGAGCACTGCAAACCACTGTAGACTGGAAGCATAAGCCTTTTTTTTTTTTTTTCTTCCCTCTAAAAAAGTTTTCAGGAAGTCTGGGGGAGGGGCAATGCTGTTTCTTTTTGTTATAATGGGCCCCTTTGTGGAGATGGAAGAGGAGAAGAGATCTGCGCGCCTGTGGTGTGCATGCTTCCCAGAGATTCCCAGGGAAACTTCCCAGGGCTCCTAAAAAGCGCAGGGGCCCCTGTGGTGTGGGGAAAAGGGGAAGGGGGGCTGGTCCAGGATGGAGCTGATGGTGCTGCTCAATGCTCTGGTTACTCGCCTGCTCTTTGTGTTGCACTCTCTCATCGGGGTCTGGAGAGTCACTGCGGTGAAGAAAGAACCCAAGTACTGGCTGCTGGCACTGCTCAATCTTCTCCTGTGCCTGGAGACAGGGCTCACCCTCAAGTTTAAGCAAGGCAGAGGCTACAAATGGTGAGCATATCCCTCCGGCTCCGGCGGAGCCCCTCTTGCTTCTTTGCATGTCCCTTTGCTGCAGATGCAAGCCTGCCTTCTGTGGCCGCTGCCCAGAGAGCGGTATTTCCCTGGCTGCTGCTGCCAACCTTTCAGGGATGGCACTTTCTCCCCTGCTGCACCTGGGGCTGGAGGGGGCTGGGGAGGGGTGGGGTGAGTGGGTGTGTGTGGAAAGCTGTTAGAACCCTGGCTAGTGCCTTGCCAAATCCAGAGGGCTTTCAGGATGGGTGTCTGGCAGCAGACCACTCAGGAGCCACTCTGCACATGTCTCTGTGTGCATCCAGGAGCATGGGAGATGTAGCTAGAGGCAAGAGGTCCGTGCACCAGAGCTGGGGAAGCAGGAGGCACACGCTCCTTTGCCCTCACTGTCACAGCAGTGTGCCAGGGACTACACGTGAGGTCCAGCGGGGCCACGCAGGCCAGTCTGCAGACACCCCCATCTCATTCCCCATCCTGCCATGCCCCGGTTTGCATCTCCTTTCCCAGTATCGTGGTCCCCGTCCCTGCTGCTTGTGCCCTGGTAGTGCACAAGCCAAGACTCAGTAACAAATACAAGATGAACAGCTGCTACTATTACAGTACAGCAAGTGTGGCTCAATATTTGGATTTGAGAGGCTATTCCAGAGAGAAGCTTTGGTGCGTGGAAGGCTGCTGGGGGAATAAACAAAAATAGTTGATAGTAGAGGAGTTTGCCCAAGGACAAGGGTTTTTACATGCATCTACTGCATTCATCTACAGCTCATTGGTGCTCAGTCAGCCAAAACAAATGCTTGTAAAGAGGAAGTGGTCACATAACTAATTGTCAAGATTTCACTAGGACCTTTTATTCTTAAAAACTCAGAACTGCAGACTGGCCCCGAGACAAATCCAGTACAAAACCACCCCAAGAATAATTCAGTGCTCTTAAATTCCTGTCCACTGCAGCCTGTGAAAGTCATTAGGGCAGAAGCAGCGTTGCGTGACAATTCACACGAGTGTTCCATGCTCCAAATCTGACTGTAGGGAAAGGAGCAATAAAAAGCCTGGGACACAGAGAAGTTTAACAGCAGCGGGGCTCTAAATGCAGAGTTATGAGATGGAGACAGAGCGAGCAGACCTGATTCACTGGAGAGAGGAAGGCAGCAGCAGAGACTTCATGAAAGAACACTTGCTTCTGGCAGCTTTTGGAAAATCCAAAGGAAAAAAAAAGATACAGAAAGCAGATCCATTTTTGATGAATACATGTGCTAGAAGACCAGGGTAAATTTAGCTGGAAAGCAAATAGATGTGGTCCAGTACTCTAAGCAGCATATTTCTAGGTAAGACCTGTAGACAAACAGCCAGCATCTATTTGTGTCAGGACAACTTTCTGTTCTGGTGGGTAACACATTTGGAACAGGCCGATTCAAGTGCGTTAATAGAAACAACTACATGGATAGCCACTGAGCCAGGCAACAGGAATCTCCACCTCCAACAGCCTCCTCGTATTGTTTCCATTCCTTACTGACAGAAGGCTTACCCCAGCACACACACACACTAGCAGTGTCACATATGGAGAATATGTATTATGGTGGGCCTGGCCATGGAATGTTTCCTCTCAATTGCTCCTTCTGAAAGAAGGGCAGGGTTAAAGCCCTTGGAGTCTCCTGGCCTGATCTGGTATCATTAGCTCAGTACTGCTAACCTGCCAGCTGGATGGATTTTCCTGTGCTCCAAGTTCTGCAGGAAATACTGTAAAATATGTTAGCTCTCCTGTTCCAATGAGAGGTGTGTTCTCCCAAAATAGCCAGGCTAAAACCCCATGGAATCACTAACTTTTTTTTGAGGTTTTTTTGTTTGTTTTTTTAAAGAAAACAACAAGAAACCCCAAAGCCAACACCCATCACCTCCTGAACCCCACAAAACAAAAAAGGCTCACAAGCCAGGAGAATCTTCTTTAGAGGAGACTGACTGAAACACTCCAGAGCCAGTCATTCTTCTGAGCAGCAGGGTTTCCTCTGTGCCTGGTACTTAATCCTCTCTGGAAACATCATGGTTACAAAAAAAACCCCAACCCAACAAAGGTACATTCAGGATAGGAACAAGCAGCAAACACAACAAGAATCTGCCAAAACACCTGCTGCAGTTACCTACTTCTGAGTGATTTAAATTCGTCACAAGACGTGCCAGTGACAGGACAGAAGGTACCAAGCAACTCTCAGGAGCTTGATTCTGTTGCCCTGTCCCAGGCCAGTCACACAGACGTGATGCAAAGGCTGCTGTACATCTCAGCAGCAGTTCAGACCTCATCAGACCTCATCCCTACCCCAAAGGTATAGAAATTGCCAAAAAACCCCACCCCAAACAACACCGTCCTGTGTTTATTAAGAAAATGCCAGCAGCCCTCACACAGGAATCACTGCTTGTGGAAGGAGTAAATAAGCCTCTCTAATACTTCAGATAAGCTCAGCTCAAGAAGCTGATGATAATAAAGCTTCACCATCATAGCTATAAAGAAGAATGACATAGAGAGAAGAACCAGAGACAGAAGTCCTGAAGAATTCTCCATTTGGGCTGGCAATTATATAAACAAGGCCAAGAGCCATTTTTCTAAGCCATTTTTGTCTGTGCTGAAAGACCTCCCCTCTGAAGAAACACTCATTTTAGGCAAACTAATGCTATTTCTGCTTTTACAGAATTTACAGAACTGTAGGGGTTGGAAGGGCCCTCGAGAGATCATCAAGTCCAACCCCCTGCCAGAGCAGGGTCCCTAGGACAGGGCGCACAGGTCTGTGTCCAGACGGGGCTGGAATGTCTCCAGAGAAGGAGACTCCACACCCCCCTGGGCAGCCTGTCCCAGGGCTCCCTCACCCTCACTGGGAAGAAGTTCTTCCACAGATTGGTGTGGAACTCCCTGTGCTCCAACTTGAGGCCACTGCCCCTTGTCTTGTCTTTCCTTGGCCAATGCATGGGATTCTGATCGAAGCCTTTATCCCAGCATCATTCAGTGTCACAACTGGATGGATGAACTCGCCCTTCACAAAATCAGGAACAACATGTTAGCTTGAGGCTTTTTTTTTTTCCAAAAGCACAGAAAACTCTGCAATGGAAACACAAACAGCAGAGTGCCTTTGGTTAGCTCTTAAAAAGATATTTAAAATAAGCTTCCATACACAACCTTAGATGGACGTACAAATAAACCTGTGAATCATAATGCTGACAGTGTGAGGAATCCAGCAAGAATAGCAACTCTTAGCTGCCATCACCCTATTTCTTAGTATCCCATATGGTAGGAAGCAGGAGATACCTTTCGATGCCGGTAACGATGGGCTATGTGGTATTTACGATGTGATATAACACCAAGCTATCTTTTCCTTCACAGGTTTTCACCAGCAATATTTTTGTATCTGATTTGCACAGTACCATCGCTATGGCTACTAGAAATTCATCACGGGACTCAGGTATTTATTACAAGACAGGATGGGCTGGTTGGAAATGGATGCATTACTTGATGGGGTGGATTTGGGCACACACACAGAAGCCTGCCAGGTCCTCTTCCCACTTTGTGTTTTATCCTGGGAGGTCTCCCAGAGTCCAGCTACTGTGATGTCCGTGCATTTCCTAAATATCCAATAGTGAACCCTGCTCCCAGCTGAGAATGAGGCTGTGTATTGGCTGGGGAACTGAGGAGTAGAAGTTTGAAGTTTCACCCCTGGTTACTCAAGTCTGATTCTTGTTCAGGACAGTAAGAGAATGCCATTGCTTTAAGGGCCTTTTTATAATAAAGTATGAGTTTCATGGCACTTACGGGCAGATCTCACAATTCCAAACAAGCCCGAGTCGGGTCAGGTATCACAGAAGGGGCCTTACACTCAAATCAGCTCATGTTTGCCCCAAAGCGAGAGGGATGCTCACCGATCACTACCACAGAGAAGAGACACGGTTATCTGGCTGTCAGTGGTTACAGCCTTTCTTTGCTTGTGCTGCACAGTAAGCTGGGAGGGGGGCATCTGCATTACAATTTGGGACTAGAACGTGCAGTAAAAAATTTCCAAGGCAATTGTTCTTCTGGCAGATGGAATCAGTTATGGCCAGGATGGAGCCACTCAGCCCAACAGCCCCAGTGAATCACACCCCACACGGGCTGTTTTCCAGTCCCCATGGTGAGAAGGGGATGCTTTTTTCTGCCTCAGCCTTTGTGCGTGTGCAGCGCCTTACATCTGCAGCAGCCCCAATAGGAACACGAGCAAAAAAGCTACAGAGGAAAATACATAAATTAGACTAAGAAGACATAGTGCCTCATTTTCTCCTTTGAAACATTGTTAGAGCCTGCAGAAGTATAATCAAATATTCAAAATTGTGTTTACACTGAAAATGCCTGAGGCCTCTTCTAAACACAGCAGCAGGAATTTATTGTCTTCTTGTTTTGCCAAATCTCCTTAAGCAGTCACAGACAGGTAATGCAGATATTGAGAACATTTGTCACAGTTAAATCTGGTCCAAGGAACAGGCCAATTCCGTAGTCAAAGGCAGCAGTTTATTTCCCAAAATGATGTTAGAACATGGCATACTTTGTTCTTATTGATATACTGCTACTGTGAATTAAAGAGGGAGTATATCAAGTTAACAGCTTAGTTTATACCTGGAGAGGTAGGAGGGAGAGTTCTGGAAACACACAGGCTAACAGATTCAAAGCCCGTACTTCCAGAAGGGGAGCAGCCCCCCTAACTTTCCGCCATGCAGCACCTAGACTATTCCTCCACCTCCTCCATTGTTAAAACACTAACAGAATGGGTAATTAACACAGCTGCTAGATCCACACATTTAATCTATACACCACAAAGACAGCCTGTGGTCTTTGAGGCAGCGGAACTCTGATCTGTAAGAGGGAGCATCAGCTGCTCACGTCAGTGCCATTATTTTCAGGCACATGCTAACATGCAGCCTCTCCTCCCAAAGACAGAGGCAGAACTGCCTCCAAGTGCTGCAGAACCGGACATAAGCAACACCATCCATATATCAACAGCGAAATACTGGCTGCATAGGAAGAGCCCCTTTGCAGTGAAGTATTTAGGGATGAAATACGTGTTTGGGAGAAGCTGTAAAGTAAATTGAGCTGTACCAAGTGAAAAAAAAATAAATCACTGTCTGCAAAATAGAGCAGTAAGAAAATTAAAACCATTAAAAAAAAGCAGCCAAGCACACATTCTTTCTTAGTGATGTATAGGGTCGCAGATAAACACATATTCCTGTCACCTTCCAAATGCCTGAGGTGTCACTGCCACAGGAGTGACAACTGACCACCTCCCACAACGGCTACCTGACTACTGGTGCTGCAGCCAGCACAGGCTTCCCAGTCAGTTAGAAGACAGATGCTTGGTAAGGTTTGTAATTATTTTTTAGGCACCTTGACTCGCGCGTTTTAAGGAAATCAGAGATATTACTGCCTGTTCCCTCAGCCTCCCTCTGACCAGTTACAATTCTGCTGCACCACGCTCCTAGAAGCGACCTCACATCTTCCACTGTTTCTTCCTGCCCATACCCATCATCTTCCTCAATTAGGAAGACAGCTCAAGCAATCCTTCCCCCTTGTTTTACATTTCAGCTTTCCTGTATGAGCAAAATAAAGCAGCCATGGGTCCTTTGAATTTCTGACATCACATGTGTTGCCATAGCAATGGCAACGTTTCCAGCAAGAAAGGCAGCCAAGCAAAGCAGGGTACCTGTTGCCAAAGCAGGGTACCTGTTGCTTGACAGAGACTTCCCCGCTCTGGGGAAGGACTGACATCTTCCACAAAACACACAGGCTGCCAGCCTCCACACACACCAAGGGCACTCCACCCTCACACTCAAGCATCCCACTTAGCATCTCGCTGCTCGACCCACTGCAGAAAGTTTTAGCTCATCTCATTTTTATTTGGGAATAGCAGATTGTCAGTAGCATGCAAACAGACATTCAGTGGGTCAGCTCAGCGTTTTGGGGGTTCCCCAGGCATCCACAGCAAGCTCTCTGGAGGCCATGCACTAGGACAACCCCATGTTTCTATTTTGATTAGAAGTTTTAATAAATCAGGGGAATGAAGCCTCATCCCAGGAAAATACCCAAAGGAATCAAGCTAGAACCTGTGCAAAACAGGTACACTTCTTCCTACTTTACTTTTCCACAGAAAAAAAAAAAAAAAAAAAAAGCAAGCTTTTTGGTTAACTACTCACAGACCTGATACCCAGGAGTAGCTCTAGCAGTGAAGAGGGAAGCTGTGTATCTGAAGGGCCTGCAAAACTCTGCATTCATCTTTTCCTTGTCACGCTCCTGCTAAGTCACTGCACACACATAATTGGCAAGGCAAACACGTCTGGCACCAGCAGTCCTGGTTACACGCCTATACAGGATGAAATTCAAGGCTCTTCTCCAAGCCCTCGAGTGGGTCGCCAGTGCAATCACTACTCAAAATATGCTCAGAGAAACAATCCTCCCTCCAGCCGTCCCCGTGCCGCACGAGCGACCTGCTCCTCCCCGCTGGCACAGGGAGAGCCACAGCATCTGCTCAGCAGCACCCACAGACACCTTGCTACCCACGCAGCATCACTGCTACAGGCTTCCATTTCTCTTCTGTCCTTCAGCCACCTGATTGTCTTGCTGGGAGTTCTCACTGTGCTTTAGAAGGGATTTCCCATGTCCTTGCACATGTGATGTTGCAGCAAGCTGCCTGGCACGGGTACTGCCTTAAAGTTGGCAAATTCCTCCTCAAGCAACTGACTTTAAAGGGCAGACAAAAGTTTCTCAAACTCTGATGTGAGGTTTAATACGGGTTTATGGCTCCCCTCCTCTCACCTCTGCCCAAGCAGCCAAGGGGCCAGAGGAGTGAGCTCAAATACAGATTTAGCAATGAACCAATGGCTGTCAAGGTGAATCAGCCTTCCTCCCCAGCACAAGGTTGCAACCCCTTTGCCCTACACCGACTACTTGTAGCAAGGTAGATACTCACCTCTTAATACTCTGCTGTGGGGCTACCCCAGTTGTGCAGTATTTTTGGGTCAGGTCACTTGTGCAACCTGTCCTAGGGAACCTGCTTTGGCAGGGGGGTTGGACTCGATCTCTGGAGGGCCCTTCCAACCCCTACAGCTCTGTGAATCTGTCTCCTCAGCCTACCACATTGTGTCGCCCGCAGGGAGTTCCGCAGTAAGGCTGACTTTGACCTCGAGGGCTGGTCTCCATAGGCTTTAGACTTTTTCTGCAGGCAACAGATAAAAAGCTTCTCCAGAGCCCCACTTCAACTTAGTTTCTGAGACATCCTCTGAGCAAGCTGTTCTGTCTCTCTCCTTTGGTTGAGGGCCTAACTCGGGGACACCAGCCCCTCTGTCTCACTGTTTCCATGCCCAGGACTTCAGACTTCCCTCCTCCAAATGGATATATCATCTTCCCCACATGCATGGGTCTGGGGAAGCTTCCAAAGCTCTCGCACCCACTGTATAAAGGAAAGGCCAGCATCCAGCTTAAGAGCCTTTACCACCAATTAGAAATGTGACAAGCGCTGATCTCCCACCCCCAGATTCTCAGAGCATGGGCAGTTGCTCCATTCATCTATGGCAAGGTCAGGCAAGAGGCAGTGTTAGGCTAGGTACTGAGCAGTATTATTGGAGGCCAAGTAAAGTATCCAAGCAGAATCTGAAATTTGCTGGAAAATGTTGCCTTTCCATTGGCAGGCGTTACACCGAGCACAGCTACTCGGTATGCACTGGAACACATTCCAGTTGTTGCAGAAGAATCACTCCCCGTGCAGTAAAGTGGTGGGGGGCCCAGTGGAGAAATGCAAATCATCTGGTGTTCTCTGGCACAAACAGGACAGGAGAAGAAGTCTTGGATCACAGCACACTTTGGGTTTCTAATTATCTCCATTTTATTATAACAAAGGGAGATGCTAAGGGATTGTTACGAAGGCAGATTTTAGACCCAAACCCCAGTTGCTCCAGCGGCAGCCATGGGGCTGAGGGCAGAAGGGCAGAGCAGCCCTCCAGACTCTCAGCACAGCTCCACTGCAGGTTCACCACAGTTGAACTAAGAGTATGTTTTAGCCAACATTTGATTTGTTGGAGCACCAGCTACTTAGAGAAAGTAAAACTACCCATTTTTCTACTCCACGGGGGTAGGCAATGCAGGCCCACCCTTCTCACTTATTTCTGAATCTTGCCTTCCATGTTATTCACAGAATACAACAATGGTGGGTTTGGAGACCTTTTATCCTCAGTAGCAGAGATAAGAAACAAGTATTTTGAGAAAAAGTTTGGATATAGGGACTGACCACAAGCAACTGTCACCCTATTTTACTGGTTTTAGTCCAATAGGGAGAGAGACCATGTAGGAAACCCATCCTCCTGTTCAGGAGAGCAGCAGGCAGATCACGTTCAGCGTGTGATCTTAATGGCACGGAGGTGTCACTGACTCTGGCCACCTTTGAATTTACATCCTCTTCCACTGTACAGTCCTCTACACTCTCTCAGGGACCCACCAACACATCACTCCCATCCTCCAGAATGGAATTCCTCCCTTCTGAGAGGCAAGGGAGGAAGTTACACTCAGTGCGAGTTTTGTAAAAGTAGCTTTCATAAACAAAGCCTCCCCAGGTCAGCCGAATGGGACTCTTCCAGTGCAGAGCATGTCTGCTCCCCGTGCAGGATGCTTACACAGGTGTGATGCTTTTGTTCACAACAGTACTGTGGTAACGAGCCCGGAGCAGTTCAGGTGAATGTCAGCAACCAAGACTTCAATCAATCCAGAGACAGCAATCATGCAAGTGAGGGAACAGATCACCACATCATTCAGACGGTGAGATGCCTCTTCCTACTCCTGGTAGACATCTTATGCTATTAGAGGACTGTTGTATATGTTTGGGCACACTCCTTACATAATCAGTAAAACTGAAAAAAGAAATAATTTCAGAAAGCCACACCGTGAATGTTGCCTACAGCATGCATTCTCTCTACAGCTACCTGCAAGGGGGTGCAGAGGCAGGGGTCAATCTCTTCTCTCGGGTGACAAGCGATAGGACATGAAGAAATGGTTTCAAACTGCATCAGGGGAGATTTAGGCTGGATATCAGGAAGAATTTCTGTACTGAAAGGTTTGTCAGGCATTAGAACTGGTTGCTCAGAGAGGTGGCAGAGTCACCATCCGTGGAGGGATTCAAAAGGATGTAGCGCTTAAGGACAGGATCTAGAGGTGGACTAGTCAGGGTTGGGCTGTGGTCAAACTCAGTATCTTAAGAGTCTTTTCCAACCCAGTTGATTCTATGAGTCTATGCTGCAAACCCAATACCATTGCTATGAAAAGCCTGTGTGAAGAGACTTATACCCTCCCCTTCCACAGCTCAGTAGCTGACTTTAGAAAGTGTCTGGGTGATGGCCAGCACTCAGGAGGAAAAGAAGTTGCACACAGAGAAAGACTAGCTATTCATTATCCAAAGCTTGTGTTAACATGCCTTTTTCAAGTGACACCTGCCACAGAGAAATGATTTGCTCTAAAGCAATGTGAGGATGACAAGTAGGCTTAAGGATGAATACCATGTCTGAAGGTACCTATAACACATCAGTCTCCTGAAGTTACAGTATGCTACTGTTGTTGTCTTTTAAACAGGCTAAAGTCTTTGTGAAACAGCTCTCCACAATCTGTGAGACCGTATGGACACTAGCCCTAGACTTTTCTACTGCTACTAGTAGTTGGGAGATGGCTCCTCCCCATCGGGGTTGAAATCACCCGGGATCAATTGTCTCAGCTGCTGCTCATGTTTGTGGGAACAGCAGCAGATATACTGGAATTCGCCAGTGAAACCCTGGACATCGAAGATGTTCGGTAAGGACCACGTGCTGACATGAAAGATAGTGTCTTTGTGTGAGGGTTTGTGTGTGCCATCTGCAGCGCTCAGACTAGCGGGACCATATTCCCCACGGGTAACAGCTACATTCAAGGACTCTTCCCTAGTCTGACTTTTCCCTCCACAAGGGACCTAGTGGCCCTATGAGCTTTGTTACAGGTTACTCCTCTGCTGCCAGTGGAGAAACATGTCCCATCCATGGCAATAAAGGGATACGAGTAGCATCACCACCCACCAGGTCACTGCCAGGTGGTGATGCCACACTTGATGCGCAGTAAGGCTCTTTCAGGTTAACCAGTTGTTTTAAATTGGGCAACGAAGCAACTAGAGTTTGCTTCGGTGATTCGTTAACCAAGTTGCTTCTGTGGTTCTCAAACACACTTCATGACAGTGACAAAACGTTCAAAGAGAAGAAGAAAGGGAATGGCATAGTCCAATGTCAGTTTTCAGCATTGTGATCTCCCCCTCACAGCACTCAGATGAGCTGTCAACTTCCATCAAAGAAAAAGAATCACCAATGAAGTTCATCTTCTTACAGACATACTATTTTATTTTTTAATATTAAAAAAAAAGCCTTCACAGCAGGAAAAGTGGCCCACTCGCGCTTGACAGAGAAGCTTCAGGCTTGCAAGGAATGTGTAATCACTGCAAGGGTAGAGATATCTCCTCTTTGAGCCCCAGAGTCTGTTTCCATATGCTTTGCATTAGAACATCAGCATCACATATATAATGTAACGACACAGCTGGGACATGTAACCTGAACAGCAAAAAAAAAATCTGTGCAGAGTGGTGCTGTTCTTTTCCCTCAGTCCTACACCTCAAGAGCATGCAGTAATCACTGCCTCTGTCACCCACCCTTTAAATAACATTCCAGATACTACAGGAAACATTTTGGTTACCACATATGGAAATCGCATCTTCACTGTTGCCACTTTTCTCCCCCCTCTCCCCTTCCCATAGGAAGAATTACGCTCTCATAAATGCGATTCTTGCTGTATGGACCTGGAGTATGTTACAGTTTCCACTTGATCTTGCAGGTTAGTGCTTAGATATAGCAAAGAGAACAAATGCTTTAAGTTTTTGCTGAGGTGCCTTGTGGCTGTGCACATGCTGCAGGCTGTATGTGCCAAGGATTTCTGGGGGAGAGCAATTCATACGACAATGATGTTTTCTGAAGAAAGCCTGTCGTGGTTTCTTTTGAGGAAGCACGTGTTTCTGGCTAACCTCCAATCTCCCTACTTCCAGGAAAAAATGGAATGGCAATGCTGTATTGAAGCATCTGCTCTAGTTGCCTGGTTCTGCCTTCAAACTTCACTGTGTGAGCTCTTGAGTGAGATCTAATCTTAGACTGTGTTACTGCTGGGATCTGGGCAGGTTATACACCCTACAGAGACAGGCTATCATTAGCCACAGGGAACAAATGGCACAGCCAAGAGTACAGAGGAGGTTATCTTGGAGACATTACCTAATCACAAGGAACCTCAAGGACCATATAATGCTGGGACTGTGCACCCTCAAATAGAATCACAGATCCACAGACTGGTCTGGTTTGGAAGGGATCCCCAAGGATCATACGGTTCCAACCCCCTGTCACAGGCAGGATCACCACTCTCCAGTCCTGGATCTACACATGGTTGCCCAGGGCCCCATCCAACCTGGCCATCTCAAACTAGGAGGCCCAACATTCAGCCAGTTCAGTCTTGTAGCTACAAGTCCATAACTTGACTATACCAACCAGTCCAAAGATGAGCTATCCTCACCCAAATCTCACACAACAATCAATGACTAGGTTGACACACTAAAATAATTAAGAAAATTAAAAATTCCCAGAATAATTTCTCTTGAGCCTCTTCTTTATGGACAGCTCTAGGCTTTGTTTGGAGGACTGAAGTTTGGGAAACATTTCAGCTCAGCACCCCCTGAAAAAAAGCCTGATGCAACCGCATTCAGATTTATCAGAGCTAACATGTCTGCTACTGATAACCACTTTTGTTTGTGATTTTGGTTGGGTTTTTGTTGTGGGATTTTTTTTTAAAAGCCATCAGCCTCCCCCCATACATATCACCACCTCTCAAATACATTCGGATGGGCTTAAAAAAAAATCATAGCATTAATTTAACTTGTGGTACCTCACATTTTTTCCTTTGGCTTAAGCTTTTCTGCTTATGTAATTACATCTTTCAGTTTAAAAAAAACACATAACAAAACCAGGTTGCTGAACACAGGTAGCCCTGAAACTTACTATGCAGTTGCACAGAGAGTACTTTTTATTCAAGCATCAGAATGTTTACTTGCACAAACATGATGTAAAATAGACATTTTTAGGCACTCATTAATGGACTACAGCAATGCAGTTCAGAATATCAAACGGCAACGGCACAAAAGCATATAAAAAAAATTAGCTGCTGCTGAAGCTTTGCCTAATGGATTCAGTGAATTTCTACATTCTGGAATCCATTTTCCACTCAAGTATCTTTTGATAAGCTGAAATGTTTGGCAGTTGTTACTGCACTACAAGTAGCTATATTTTTTTTTAACCTAATGAAATCCCACTGCCCAGAATACACGTTAAACTACATAGATTTTTTCATACGAGGCAGCCGCGCTTGCCACACACAAACCTTTACAATGATCCTTCTCTAGGCACTGTGCCACAAAGACCCTTCTAGCCCACCTCCACATGATCGCCATTACAGATTCACAGCACTGTTGGGGTTGGAAGGGACCTCAAGAGAGTGAGTCCAACCCTGTAATGTGTAAGGGATGCACATCCACGCGCCTTCCAATGGGCACGTGCAATTGCATTCCCAGGTTTTTTGCTATCCATAATCCTCTATATTGTCCAACACTGACACAACTTATTCTTAATACAGCACACAAAAAAGGCAACAGTGATCTGGTGAGTCTTTTAGCAGGAAGGTCTTAGCCTAGAACAGGTACAAGTGCTACAGCTCAGGCTGCTCCCATTCAGCATGGCAGGGTGGTGTGGGGGTTCCTCCCCCCACCTTAAAGATACATATTAGCCTAGCACATTGAATTAACAGACAAGCACCTGGGAAGTGATTGCAGAAAGATTAACTGATCTGCTGCTTGTTTTAAAGGTGTCAAAACATTGACAGCTTTATGGGATGGAGAAGCAGCGGTTCGCAGTACAGACCGCACAAGTTCCTGCTCCACACCAGCTTAGTGCGTTTTGCTGGAGCAGATGCCAGAAATGGGATCTGTCGGGCATTGAATCGTTCAGTTGCATGCATCTATGTGTCTGAATGTAACTATGGTTTATTTTCAGTACAGCATATCGGCTGCAAACCGAGCGCATCGACCAGGCGGATCCCCAGCCTACTGCTCTGCAGGTATAGTGCGGAACTCTGGAACATCGGGGTCAGCCTTTTCATACAGGATGGGCCCTTCTTCATTGTGCGCTCAATCCTCATGGGCCACTTCCGAATATTCAATCAGATGCTGGTGTTTTTCACAGCCAAAAATATCTTAGTCATGACTCTACAGCTGTACCGCTTGGCAGTGATCACCTTAGACTTTCGTGCTACCATTCTGCAGAAGAGCAGGAAAGAAGTCAGCTGTTGCCCATGCGAGCACAATGAAGCTAGTACTCACGCTAATGCTGACCAAGCTACCGAGATGAAAGAGCTCGTTGCTGCTCCTCCAAAAGAGGAATCCCAAGCTGCCTCAGAAGATCAGCGAGCACAGGTGCTGACTTGAAAGAGGTTGCATTTCCCCACAGTTTCTTCAGAGGGGCTTAGCCTATTTCTATGTTCAAACACACACTGAGTGCCTAAGTCACCTCTTCCACGCAGAGATCAAGTATTTCTTCTAAATAGTAAGAGAGATTTCAGAAGCAAAGTCATAGAAATGGGACATTTTTGTATCCATTTGTATGTTGGGTTTTGACTAGTTCCCTTTATTATCCACAGGGGTTTTGTAGCCATAGTTTTTAGTAGCAAGAAAGGTTTGGCACAGTAGCAAGTTGGTTATTACCTTTGGTGGCACCGTGCTAAGATACGTACTCACATGTATTCAAACAGAAGGACAAGCCTATCCATTCTGGGAAATGGAGAAGCATTTAGCTGTGCTTGAATGGTCAGGCTGTAACCAGAGCACAATGAGTGGTATGCTCGCCGTGTGCGGGAGCAACTTCAGCAGCAACAACCATGCAGACATGCAAGTGAGGGCAGATGACATTTCTACTGTTACTGTGACACCTGAACATTGTTCATTCAAGTCTTGTTCAAATGTTACCTCATTCTTGGCTGGATTCAGGTAAAAAAACCCAAACAACTATGCAACACTATGAAACAGCACAAATAATGCTGTTGCAGGGGACCTACGCAGTCTCATTAATTTCAATATTACAAATAAAGAACTTAAATGAAAAGCAGACCTACAGATCATTAGAAGACAACCACATGTCACAGGCATTTTCTACAGAGCTGCTCACCACCTCGAAATATTTGCCAAGACTCCTCCCCCTCCCCATTGTCACTGTGCTAGCAAGCTGAGACAAGTTTTTTAAAATGCCTCAATTATATATGATTTTTAGAAGTGGCCTGACTCAGGCATACAAGCTAACTAGAAAGCAAATATCACCGCTGAAGTTTGACAAGACAATCTAGACAGAAAGATTCAGGCTTGTGCTTCACATTTTGTAAAATACCACAAGGTCCCATAACATAACATCAGTAATTGTCTGGTCTGTCGAGTGTCAAGATCCACTTTTATGAAAAGAATAAAAATTATTCATTTACTACTTGGACATTTGGAGGGAACAACAGGACCTGATTGATTTCTCCCAAGAACACACTTTATATGCGTGTAAGTATTGATTTTGCTGGACTTGGATTATAAAAGCTGGATGTGTAACTTGTTTTTTAAATTTGCCTAAAAATTATATTCTCAGAGACAACGACAGGTGATTTTACACCTTTCTGCATCCACTCTAAAAGAGAGAAGGAGACCTTATAAAAAAAACCCTGATAAATATGAAGTGACCCAATTAGAGTAACTTCCGTTATTAAAAAAAAATCCCAAGTAAACCTTGTTTCCTAAAGTCTCCACTCTTTAAAAGACAGAAACTGGCCTGGGGAATGCATAGAAGTGCTTTTACCACAACTGCAGTGGTCACACACTTATCTAGCCATAGCTTGGTAAGCAATGACATGTTTATTCTTTGAAGGACCAGCCTGTTGAAAAATCCCAACCCCCAAACACATGAAGTTGTGTTTGCACTTGTGAGCCATTGCTGTTCTGTGCTGGTCTTTACAGAGAGAGTGATGAGGGGCTGGAACAGGCTGCCCAGAGAGGGGGTGGGTGCCCTGTCCCTGGGGGTGTTCAAGGCCAGGTTGGATGGGGCCCTGGGCAGCCTTGTGTAGCTCCAGGCCTGGAGGTTGGTGTCCCTGCCTGTGGCAGGGGTTGGAACTCTATGATCCTTGGGGTCCCTTCTGACCCAGGCCACTCTATGGTTATGAAAGAAGAAATTACATGGCCATAAAGAAAAAAGGAAACCTCATATAGTTCATAGTAATTTCTAACATTCATTCTGCAGTAATGACACACAACACCCCCTGCTTTTCTTATTTTGAGCCTTTTTCCAGCAGAAATTTAAAAAAAAAAAGCCCATCACATTCACCATGGCATTGTGAGGTAGACATATGGAGAGCGGAAGGCAACTTCATTTGGGATTTTAATTCAAGTCTAGAAGTAAAGAAGCAAGAGCCGTGCAGCTGGTCAGCAGCAGCAGCATCTAAACCCTTTCACACCAGGGTGAAATCAGTCAGAGCAGCAGCACACCTCTTCCTTCTTGATGGAGGACTACTGACATTCATTTTGAGCTTACCACCTGCTGATACAGTAATTATCTTGTTAAGAGGATCCTTGCTAATTAATTTGGAGTGTACCAAGCTTGCTAGAACATCATTCTAAATTCATCAGCACAAAAATTGCAGGACATACTTTTTTTAACTCGCTGTCTATTTAAAGGGCTTAGTTCAGCAACAACCTGCCTACAAGGCTCAGCCTGCAGCAAATGCAGGATCCCCTGGGGTCAGCAGTGCAGATACTAGTTAGACCAAAAATATTTTACAGAGAACTATATTTCCTGGTCTCCAGGCTGTTCTATTTTAAAGCTTCTGATCTGATTTACTGCGAGAAGAACTCAATACCAACACCATCCCTGTTCGCTCAGACAGAATAGGCTAGATCCTCCCTCACATTTGAGAGACACTAGATTGGGACTCCCTTCTCCTCCTCACTATAAGATAACAGATTGCCTAAAAGCAAAAGAAAAACCCAAACAGAAACAAAGCAGGTGGCATATCACCTCCCCACCTGCATGGGCAGGGGAATCACACGTGTCAAGGAGCCACAGGCATGACCTGTGGTCCCTTCTTCTTCAAGATGCCTGGAAATGTGGGTTAAGAAGTCCAGCAGTTTGGACATTTGGTCACAGCAGCAAACTCAGTTGCAAGTGCTCCTCACCTTCCTCTGGCTAGTTCCCCTGAGACAAAGGACCCCACCACTGTTGATCCAACATGCTGTTTGGGTCAGCTGAATCCACAGCTGGGTGACGGGAGCCAAGGTGCCATCCTGCAGCCTTCCAGAGCTTTGCACCAGTCAAGTAGCAGAATATGTTTTCTTGAAGCCCTGCCAGCACGTGTGACTTACCTAAAGAGTAACTGATGTCACACTTGCTATTCGGGAAAAGAGGCGATAAACTTCCACATGTGGAAAGTCCAAGCCTTCAGAAATGGAAGGGTTTCAGAACATTTCTCTTAACCATTATTTACTCAAGAGACAGAATTACATTACTAAATCTGTTCTGCAAATAGATTTATAGCCATTTACTGTTATGTTTTCTGGTTTTTTTCCCCCTGCCTTTTCCTTTTAGATTATTTCATATTAAGCCTCACTAAAACATTTTCCCGAGCTAAACTGTATTCCCCCTTTCCTTTGGACTTTGGCTCAGATAAGATCATAGATAGCCCTGAGCTTGAAAAAGAACAACCAACCCAAACACCAACCCCAAACAAACAACCACCATGGTTTTCTTGCCTTCCTGTTGGTATTTGCACTGTACTATGTTCTCTGGGACCACGCAGAAATGGAAGAAAATGTGCATTTACTCCTAAAAAAATTCCAGCTCTATTTTGCAAATAAAAGGCAGTTACCTCAGGCATAGCTGCCAATTTATTATGTGAGAGCTGACTGTTATATGTTCCCATTAATTACATATTCCACATGCTGCTTTTCCTTCCCATCCTTACTAAGTTAATTACTTAGGCCAGATTCTGACTGCAGCCACGGCTTTGAAAGCCCACAGCAACCGCAGTAAATTCTACTCTGTTATGGACAGGTTCTTAATTCAGAACTGTTTCCTCCAAGTACACAAGTCAGACCATAATCCCAGGGAGGATGCATTTAATGCCTGCACACTGGGTGCACTTTACAGATGCACTCAGATCCATACTTGCATTTAGACACCCATACGCACCTGGCAATGCCTAATACATACAGGGTTTATTTCTGTTATGATGTGTTAGATTGATGATGGAAACACTCTACAGATGGCTGTAAAACACTTACAGAAGTACCTGAGCATTAAAAATATCTTAAAGCTTAGGGCTCTGCATTCTAAATATATTATATTCTCAGAACAATATACTGATTTGTAGAAACAAAACAAAAATAAAGTGTTTTAAGTTCCCTGGGGTATATTCCTTCCATGCAGGTTTCATAGAATCATAGAATTGTAGGGGTTGGAAGGGACCTCAAGAGATCATTGAGTCCAACCCCCTGCCAAAGCAGCTCCCTAGGACATTTCACTCAGATAGGCGTCCAGACGGGGCTGGAATCTCTCCAGAGAAGGAGACTCCACACCCCCTGGGCAGCCTGGCCCAGGGCTCCCTCACCCTCACTGGGGAAAAGTTCTTCCCCATGTTGGTGCGGAACTTCCTGTGCTCCAACTTGCAGCCATTGCCCCTTGTCCTGTCCCCACAGACACTGAAAAGGGGCTGGCTGATTCCCCCTGCATCCCATGCTTAAGATATTTATAAACATTAATTAGGTCCCCCCTTAGTCTTCTCTTCTCAAGGCTGAACAGTCCCAATCTTCTCAGCCTTTCCTCATAGGGGAGATGCTCCAGGCCCCTAATCATCTTCATAGCCCTTCTTTGGACTCTGTCCAGGAGATCCCTGTCTGTTTGATCCCAGGGAGCCCAGCACTGGACACAATACTCCAGGTGGGGCCTGACCAGGGCAGAGGAGAGGGGGAGGATCACCTCCTGTGACCTGCTGCCCACACTCCTCCGGATGCACCCCAGGATCCCATTGGCTCTCTTAGCCACCGAGGCACACTGCTGGCTCATGGCCACCCTGTCATCCACCAGGACCCCCAGGTCCTTCTCCACTGAGCTCTTCTCCAGCAGCTCATCCCCCAGCCTGTACTGATAGAAACAGTTGTTCCTTCCCAGGTGCAAGACTTTACACTTGCTTTTGTTGAACCTCAGTTGAATGAAACCTACCCATTCAGTATTTCCCTCTCAATGATACAAGTTTTTGGAAAAACCATTAGAACAGATCACCAGCATCTAAAAGTGCTCCAGTCCATTTTCTCTGGTTCTGTGTCAAGAGCAAACAGGCAAGCCTTGAAATCACCAGGATGGAGAGTCCTTAGCCCTCTGGTCTTTGGGTTCAATTCTCACACTGTTGCACAAGGAAGGAAAGACAGTGTGGAAAAAGATGGAGAATTCTCATGAGGAAGATAGTCTTTTATTCCTCATGAGAAAACAGAAAACAGATTAGGAATAATCTGTAATAGGCGATAAAAAGAGTCATGATGGCAGAAGCAGCAGAGATGTTTGCCCAGGATTGGTCATCACACCACCAGGGAAATACAGCAGTACAGACCCCTGACAGGATAGATACCAAGGGATGGGTAAAACCACACACAAACTGTGTTCTGAAAACCTTCTCTGCCCCTTCAGAGCCAGCATGGGAAGAGTTCTCATCAACCAGCTCCACTCCAATGGCCTTCAGCAAGCTGCTAACACAGGAATCCCAGCGGTCCTAAATCTGTTTTGCAGGTGACCCTAAAAAGATATGTGAAAAACATCTCCTAATTAGGACTCATTTGGGTCTGATCTTTTCCCTTTGAACTGAGTTAAAGGGGCAGGAGGAAAAGCAATGTAAAAATATAAGAAAATGAATTTGTCAACCTAAACCCTTACCTCATCTGTGTTCTTTCCTCATCTACATGCCTGGCTACTTTCTGGGCCCACCTACCAGATCTCAGACTGAAGACACTAAACGCTGAATTTCCCGCTGCTGCCTGTAAGTCTTCACAAAACCAGATAAGAATTCAGGCCAAAGTTTAAGAGCAGCCAAGTCTATTCCTTCCTGTTAAACTCAGGAGATATCTATTCCCACCAAAGAGTTTCCTCCCTTTGTTGTAGCCTACTACAGAGACAAGAAAGTTTTCCTGATCGGTCTGTCCACTTAGGACTAGCTTATTGAAACAGCAACATCATTTCCTACAGCTCTATGGATTAATATTGCCTTCAAACAGCTCTGAGGTCACAGAGCTTGAAGTGAGGCTGCTGGACTGTAGGCAATAAGGGAGCTGAAGGGCAGTACAATGTAAGAGCGATGCTCTAGAACAGCATTTTTAGTCTGGGGAGGTGGGAAAGACCTCCAAGCCAAGTAAAGCAGGCCTGTGTGGGTATCATCTGTAATAGCAGTTTAGAAGATCAGAACTGAAGACAGCTCTAACATCTTCCTAACATCTAAAATCTCCTAACACACGTGAGCTAAAAGCATCCTGGAACGAGCATACAAAAAGGATATCACAGCTAACACTTAGGCCTCACAAAAGAGTCCAAAATAGCTTTAGAACAGCTCTGCAGTGTAAAAACCAGTTGAGCATTGCTTTCCTTCATTTTATACTACTCTGAATAAAGTGATGTTTCATTTGGGAAGCATGTTGGACTTAGTTTTATCCAGCACCCCATTCAAGTGCTTCCCAATTTCAGTCCCTTGCTAGAATTCACAAAAGGCGTCCCTTTCACAACAAACTTGTAGGAAGCCTTGTCAGAACATCTTTCAGGACTGCAGGAGACAACAGTGTGTTCAGCAGCCGCAGTAGGTGAAGCAAGACAGCTGTCAGACACCATAACTCACTGCAGGCCTAATCCTGCTTTCTGTAAGCGTGCGCGACGCCACTGCCAGCGATCATTGCTATGTCTGCAGCACTACTGGAGAAGCATAAGAACAGAACTCACTTTCCCATGCAACCAAGTCTAATATTTAAAGAAGCACCTTCCAAAGAGATTTATCATGCCTGCTAAACTCAAATACACTTTTTCACCCCTTTGAAGTCCATTCTATGAAGTGATTAGCTTTCCCCCTGAGTGAGGGGAAAGGGGAAAACTCTTGCTTCTCCCTTCCCCTTTCTCCTTCCAGATTTCATGTTGAGGTGAAATCTAGTTGTCCCGATGCAAAAACAAACTGATGTGAATTAATATTCCGCATTGTGAGCTGCATATCAAGTTCAACTTTAAATTTGAGCTCCATTGTTGCAGGAAAAAAAAAGACCATTATGTGGTCTAATCCAAGGAATACTAATTCATTAAAAAAACCCTCTTATATGCAGAAAAAGGAGCGAATGCATAAGTAAGAGCTGCCACAGGGGTAGCCTGAAGCCATATGCCAGCAAGTTACTCTGCTTGTATATTATGAGAATTTTTATCCATCTAATCAATAAGAAATGAGTAGTTACTATGGCAATTTCTACACTACAAGGTATTTGTGCTGCTGTAGAGTATGTTCCAGAAGGACAAATACACTTCCCACTCTGTTATGTAAATTTTTGCACCTTTTACAGTGTTGCAGTACAGCACGTAGGCTTGAGAAAGGTGAGAAAAATAGACTGAGTCAACGAGATGGCCGTGGCTATAAAGGACTGCTTGGGAATTCATGACTAACAGATGTTAGGTTGGAGCGATTCACAAACATATTGAACAGTAGTTTTGTGGACCTTTAGCAGGAAACCAGATATAATGAAACTATGATTTCACTACTCTAAACTTTGAGGAAGATAATCAAAGGAAATAAACTTATGGGACCAGAGACTAGTCTCTCTTCTAGCACCATCAATTCATACTAATATTGATTTCAAAGGGCAGCAACGCACTCTGCAGTACCTGAGGTTGATGACAACGGATATATTCCCTCACAGTACAATACTCCACAGCCCTGTAGGGACTGCTGATGTGCACAGAGAGAGAGAGAGATGGAACTTCACTCTTAAGATGCAGAATACTACAGGAGTACAAGGTATTTGGAAAGGTCCGAAAACACATCATCATAATTTCTGAAATACAGAGAGAAAGAACACAACTCCCCCAGAGCCTTTGTTCCAACTGCGTTGTGTTATACTTTGCAGTACTTATCCTTCTCTCGCCTCACCTCTTCTCAAAACATTATCATTTGTCAGGTGTTAGGACTAATAGGAAAGGACAGGGGCTGAGGAGAAACCTAAACATTGAGGAGAAACCAGAGGTAGGCGGTTCCCTTGGAGGTGTGTCTGACAAGGCAGAGACACCATGGCTGTGTGCACAGACAAATTAAGACTCACCACGACTGCTGAAGAGGTACCAAGCACTGAAGCACATATCTGCCAAGATGATGGTCAGGAAAGCAGCTGAGGTAAATTAGCAACTGGGCAACTTCGAATGAGAGGAGCAAGCACACACAAATGTAGGGGCCTAAGGAAACTTTAAAACCTCCATTAGCATCTCCTAGAATCCATACACAGGAACAACGGGCAAAGTTACAGCCATGGCCACTTCTGACAGATCCAAACACCTGAGGTTTGGTGCCTTTGTTGAAGCGATCAGTGCTGAGAACTGAAAGCTAATACAACTAAAGATACCAGGTTCCTTTCCACAGGATTCAGACATAATTGTATTTTTAGTCATAAAATACTGACTCTAAAGTCACAACGTAAGGAAACATTACTTCTTACACAGGAAGGCTCTGGACCTCATCACAGGAGCAAAGACATAACCCCCAAAACCTCAGAGGTAGGGGAAAAAACCTAAAAGAAGCAATACATATAACCCACAATAAGTATGCAAGTTCAAAAGAGTTCTTTGAAGTGGGATGATCTCTTTGAAATTTGAGAAGAATGAAAGAAAGAGAGACCTGATATCAAAAGACTGTACGCTTAAGCAAAGCTTTTCAGGGCTGGAAAGTTAAATGATCGTTGCCTATCACAGTCCAACCAAAGGCTGAGGAAACACGTAAACACGCAAACAGAAGTCTAAGGCTCTAATATTGCACAAAGGAAACACCCTTAAAGTCAGAAGGCTGCCTAGCAAGCTTACCATCCGTGCAGCGTTACAGAGGAGCTGTAAACTCTGCCCACAGCCTAGGCACAGTACCCAACCTTTAAGAAAGAGTCTGTCTGGACACAATTTTCTAGGACACTCCAAAAGACTTGCACAGGAAGAAACTGTAAATAGGGTCTTCACTTTCTCCCAAGTGCGTTACCTCAACAGTACTCCCATCAAATGATTTCAACTCCATTTCCTCATTAAAAGGGACCAGCTACATCAGTTTTTCCACTGCAGAAAGGAGGAACAAAACACAAGTAGCAGACAGGCCCAGTAGTCATCAACATCATAAAACCAGACTTGAAAAAGGCTTTATTCTCACCTCTTGGAGGTTTACCAGGGTCTTTAATGCCACAGAGCAGTGCCGCGGAAAATACCATGTAACACAGTTACCAATAACATCTTTTCCTCCACTCATCAGCCAGGTATAATATGCTTTTAAAATTAATGAGAACAGAGAAGGGAAAATGTTTACAGTGTTGTTCCCCTAACAGAACTATTTCTTCCAGAAAACCTCTAAGGCAATACATTTGTGTTTTAAAGCTCTGTTTCTGTAGGTGGGATAGCTAACATCAGAACTCTCGGTTTGAATCAAGGGAGCTGAGCAAGTCTGGTACATCCCTTAATAAGTCTTCAGCTGGTCACATTTTAGATTGTGCCAAATGCTTTTGTGTCTACCTCCATACAGCTCATCCTGAGCAGAGTTTCCTCGCAGCAAGCTGTCCTTTTACCCAGCCCTGCATCCGAGGTTCTCTTTAAAGCACTGAAAATTGGAAGAAAACGTGGCTGTAAGGAAGCACAACAGGAACTGACTATGCATCTAAGCTTCTTCTCAGAGACACTTTTGTAAGGAAATGTTTCCAATAATGAAAAAAAGTCTCTATTTTGCAATGTAAATGCACCGTGATCTCAACAGACGTACGACAGCACCAAGTATTCACACTGCACCAAACCCAAAGGCTTTTAGAAGGCCAACACACTCTCCTCTGCTGCAGGGGTAGGCAGAAAACCAGTGCCTACTAAGAACTAAGTACCACCCTGCAAGTTGAGAAAAAAATTAGAAACAGATTACTGTTTATCCCATAGAATGGTTCAGTCTTGAATGGTCTGAAGCACGTCAGTCACTCTTAGATCTCCCAGACAGCATGTCCATGACAGAGCACAAAACACATCCCATAAGTTACAGACTACCATGAGCTCTCCACTTCCACTATTTCACACACTGTAGCCTCCCATTACCTAATTTCAGTCATGCAGTGTCCTATTTATAGGCTTTTTGCTGGCATTTTGTTGTCATCAATTACCAATTTCTTGTTGTTTGTGCTTCCTCCTTACCTCAGGTTTTACACTGCTGTTGTGCTCCCAAGAAAAAACCCCACCAAAACCAAGCAAAAGACAAAACCAAACACAACAAACAAAACTACCCAACCCCACAACATGTAGCCCACACTTTCATAGCATGGTGGAGGATTTTGCAAAGTAGCTGCTATAAGCACCTTGCAGAATTGTAGGTCTAAGCAGCAGCAAAGACAACATTAAATATTACACTCACATTAGAGCATGAAAGAATTTATTGTAGAAGGAGTCACTGCTAAACAGGTTAATGGAAGGTAGGATCTTACCCTCTACAAGTGCTTAAGAAAGAAGATGGGAGGGAAGAAGAAAATAAAGCACAACCACCACCACCACAAGCCTTTACTGAGTCACAGTAGCAGCAAGGGAAGTTGATCCCCTTAATTCTACGTTACTTCCACATCCTGAGAGTTTATTCTCATCACCTTACTCCTCCACAACAACATTAGCACCATTTTGCACAACCAGAGGTTAACACACACCTCTTCAAACCACACACCTTCAACACAGCAAAAGACAGGTAGCATTCACCAACTTCAACTACTTCCTTGTTTTCTCTTTAACCTCACTATGGAACCACACACATTATAATCAACACCTCCATCCTGGCTGTTTCTGAGCCCACCCTGACCAAAACCACAGAAAACTACAAGGTAAGTGGCTTCTAAAGCCATAACTTCATCATCAACAGAGAAGAACAAAAAAAAACCCCACATTCTTACCATATCTGGAAATCCATATCATATCTCAGAAACCAAGAACAGAGATGCACAATCACCTAATTCCTCACTCGCAACAAGAAGATTCTTCAGCCTCCCACCTACCTATTCACTAAGCCCCTCCCTTCCCTTCTGGCTGCTCCTGGGACTCACCTGGTGCAGTTAGCAGCCCTTTCATTCAATTTACTCATTCAGCTGAAAACTAAGAAGCAGAGGCAGGGAAAAAAGGGTGGCGTTGTGTTAACTCGGCTGTGTTGCTTAACCACCCGATGCATGACAAGCCACATAACCTAACTGGAAAGAGCAAGATCAGGAAACCATTTCTATACTTAACTGTTGAACAATTAGGCTTGCATTTAGGGGATCCTTACTGACTCAAAGCTCTCTTTTCTCTACTGTTGACTCCCACAATATTATAGGAGGATTATCCAAACGTATCTCTGGCCTGTGCACAGCACAGAACAAGATATCAGGAAGCTCTTCAGGTTTGCCTGCACTTGGAAAGTTTCCCCAGAAGGACAGACTGCAGCCGCTGGATGTCTTTCTTCTTCAAGTGGAACTAGTCTGCCTATCCAGAGCAGCTCCTTGCAACTGGAACAAGACACTATGAGACACTGAAGAGAAACCAGAGTAGAGGACTGACCTAAAGCGTTGGGGAAGGCAGTAGGTCTGCCAGCAGCCTGGCTCTCCTCACAGCAGACACAGGCCCTGACAATGTCATCGTGTTCCCGTGAGACAGGAAAGTTACTCATGCTGAAAGGTTTTTGTAATCACATTCACAAAACACGGCAGCCATGAAGACAGGGCTACAGACTGCCCTAAACCAAGCAGGAGTTGTGGGAAGGTATTGGGAGGAAGTGAACATGTCATGAACCAGCCAGAATAAATGGTCGGCACAGCAGGTGTGCAGATAGTTTCAGACTAAACTAACAATGCTATAAGATATGCTTATCAGAAACTGTTATAATTACTAACCAATCAGCTTGGTGTGAACAGTGTGTGTAACCAATTAGGTTTCTAGTAACAAATGTACATAATCTGTGTGATTTCTCTCAATAAATGGCTTCACCTTAATTCATATTGAATTGCATGTTGCCCATCACCCATCCCCACACCAAAGGAGACAGACCCTTTCCCCAAGTAGAAGGCAGGAAGGGGCAGCTCTGCAGCTGTTAAGTTCAGCCAGTCTCTTCTAGAATCACCCCAGTCTGTCAGGCCTTGAGTCCAGCGTAGTCTGTGGCAGCCAGTTTCATATTTGCTGCCTTACAGCTACAATAGCATATTGAGCAGCCCCTTATATTGAGGAAAACATGAGTCCCTCTAAAGACTGGAGATCTTTTCTGGCAGTAATTAATCATACAAAGGAGAGGCTATTGTGCATCTCAGCCTCCAACTTCCCTGGTTTTGACAGTTTGACCTTACAATTATCTTTCTATATAGCATTGCTCGTGGTGCTTCACGCTGGACCTTCCTGCCTCCTAACAGCAAACCCAGGGGTCCTTGAGACCCACATGGCTGGCTGCCAGGCTCTCCCCCGTCTTGGTCCCTCTTTTTTTCCTTTTTTTTTTTTTTTCTTCTTTTTTTCTTTTTGTAGTTTACTTGACACTAGGAGACTAGCCTTAGACTGGGGCTTCTATGATAATAGCACCACCTGTCCCACCGTAGACAGGGGGTGTGAGACCAAGTGCTAAACCTTGATTCGGTATATTGCAAAACAAAGAGATTTTATTAGATTAAGTTCAGTAAGTGACAGATCCATTTCTTGAAAGTCACGTGCACGAAGAAACAGAGCAAAGAATCTGCAGCCTCCAAACACCGAGCGGCCTGTTGGCTAAGATGAAACACTTTCAGAAGTTTCTGGAGTTCTGGTACTGGAGGATGACAGACCTGTTGCAGCTCTCACACAGTCATACTGACTACACCTTCCTTAAATTCTTTACAGCAAGAAAATGGCAATCCCTCAGGTTAGCCACCAACCATGGGGACCTCCATCTATCATTCTACGTATCATTCCTTATTTGCTGAAGCTGACTGTCAAAGATTCATGCAAATCTAAGATTATTTATTGTTTTCCAAAGGTTTCCAACACTGTTAGTTTGTCTGAGAAAAAGAACTGAAGGAACAATCTTCACCTAAGTGAAAAAAAGCTGTGTAGTTATTAGTAAAAGAGAAAAGTGTCATGGTAAGACACTTAGATCACTTAGAACATGAGATTACATCAACAGCCATACCCATGCAACATAATGCTGCTCAGTTCAGAACACATATAAATCTAAATGTAGCTAATAATATTAGTCTGTCTACACAAGATGAGATGATCTGTGACCAATATTAATACAGATGAAACTGAGGAAGATTATTTGTAGTGGAATATGAGCATCTACTTGGGCTGCACTCAGTTCTAGCTGGTTAGGAAGTAAGGGCTACTAGGAAACCAGGACTCTTCCTTATGCTCAGCTAGGCTGAAAACTCAGCAACCTTTGCCAAAAGACTAAGAAATTATTTTGCCAAAAGACAAAGAAATCAGTATTTTGCAAATACCATTTTTCCCCCTGAAGGACAGTTAGGTGGTTTGATATATTTCCACAGTCTCTAGGGAACTACATAGAAACAAAGGTGCAGATAAAGACAGGCAGAAGAACGATGAAGTCAGATGTCCTGGGGTACTGATAATGTGCCTTCATGTCACAAAGTAACCACATCTGATGGCACTTGACTTAGTAGATCTATATACAGTTCAGCAGTAGCAGATCAGAGATGTCTGTGCAAAGGCCAAAAAGTCTTGAATAGTTTATACTGTCTGAAGATGTGTCTCAATATACAACCATACCCTCATTACAAACTTCAGGTAAAGGCTTTTCCAAGGGCTTGGTAGTTCTGGTAGAGGAAAAGACAGCAAGGATTATAAAGACTTAACATATATGGTTATAAAGACTTTACGTATCAGCATCAATGTTGTGGGACATGTGGGACGATGTTGGGGATATTACTGACTACCTTAGGCTCTGCGATTAAACAGTTACTTACGCTTGTTCTACTGGTAGGGATTAAGCAAGAAAGAAGGTTCCTGGTCTCCTCATCAGAACACACAAAACGTATTGTTCAATGCCACTTATATTAATCACATAAGGTGCCTTAGGAAGCAACCACAGATCCCATGACAAATCCTTGTTATGCCAGAGCCAAAGGCTAGTTCAGCAGGCTTTTCCTTGTCTGAGCTGTGGTGGACAAATGGACCTTGCCAAAGTGTCTGGAGAGTAGTGACCTCACGCCTCTTCAAGCTGCACATTCATGCATGCTGAGTAAGAGTTTTGCATCAACATCAAAATTGGTTCAAGCAGGATCTAGCAATAAGGACAGGTAACTGCAGCTATGCAAAACATCTTCTTTCTAAGGCTGGGAGCAAAAAGAAATGTCCTTGAGCATCCGAGCTGGGCAAGCCATTTTCCAGCATTATTCTGAATAAATCAGGGTGAAATGGACTGGCTCTCTAGGGAAACTGAGCACGGAGATTGAATACCAGCCAATCACACATGTTTATAAGCAATAGCCTGATTCAGCCAAAGAATTCTTTTTGGATATTTTTGTTGTTTAAATGAGGAAGAGAGAAGCTACTGGCAGCCTGCCACTGTAATGTAATATCTTGGCAGGAAAATGCTTTGTGTTATATCACAGCCATATGGTGGTAGAAAAGATTTTTTTTTTCTATTAAGTTCCGTTAATAGTCCATTCCTGCCTTTAACACAGCCTTTCTGCATAAGAAGAATATGTTTGCTTCTCAGCTCTATCACAAGAGTTGGTAGCATATGACTACACTTTTATATCTAGTGATGGCAAACATTAAAAACGTTATAGTTTCAGGGATACTATCACATCTTCTATTGTGGAGGGGTAAATGAGTGCACTGATGGGATGGATGTAGCTTCCCTGCAGAGTTAACCATGGTTTTGCATAGGAAGGCATTCCTTCTTTTTTCCCCAAATGATAAGAATACTGTCCAAATCAGCTTTGTGAACATCTATGCAATTAGTGAGGATCATTCCTGGTATTTTCTGACCCAGGCAAAAGAGTATTTCTTCACACAAGGTGCGTGTTAAAGTCATGGCGTTCCAGGAGCTGGCCCCAGCCACCAGCACTTACACACATGGAGGCCCAGATAGCTTCCAAGCATAATCACATGCTGGTTTCTGCCAGCAAACCTCAAAGCCTTGATCCTTTTGTAATTTCTGACAGGTTTGATTGGGTAGGAAATACGTAAGCCACGTAATTCCCATTGATTTCAGCTATGGACTGATGTCAACAACTAGTTGTGCTCCATGAGTGCAAAGGAATGGAATCTGGCCTACATATGAATTTGCCCCAAGTCCTTCCTGATACTGCTATGGTCTGGGTACCTGCAAAAACCATACAACAACAGAAATACTGCACCCTGGAATGAAAACCAATAGGGACGAGTATGTGAGAAAATGATAGAAAATTCAACTGCTGTGACTCGTGTGATGGCATCATTGAAGCTTCTGCGCTCGCTCCCTGAGCAGAAACATTACCAGGGCAGGTACAAATATGAGACTATTTCAACAAATGGTCCATAACTTGTCTACATGTTAGAATTCAATATTCTCTACTTTCATATACCTATATTGCACTTCTTGGAATATAACAACCTACAAGGTTTCTCTTTATGGCACAGAGCATATGAATGTCATAAAAGAGTATTTACAGCGAAATATCCTCAAGGATTATTTACATTACTGTCAGCTCTTTTGAAACACTTAAACTAACCCTGTCTTTAGGAATTTCCCCCTTTTAAAAATGCCCATGTCCGTTAATAAAGCCCTTCACACTTTAGCCAGAGAAAGCCCATTTTGCTCACATGATGTATTGCTGACTGACAGCATAGTTTGCAGCCTTTAAAAATATTCGTAGGCAGCAGTCAAAACATCGCATGCTTGCAGCCCCTTGGAATCTTAATTCCAAGTCTGTCTAACTTCCTGTCAAAACTTAGAGAGTAAGCGGTAATCAGAAAGATCTACTGTGAAAAAGAGTGAGATTTGCTGGATCAAATGAGACAAAGGTTTCATCTTCTGCTTTTCCAGAGCAGAATTGTGAAACAAACAACGCAGCCTCTGAATTGGTCACAGTATGGCTCACACCAAAAAGAAAATGAGAGATGAAAGAGAGACTTGACTGTCATTTACATTGGTTAATATGGAAATTATGAAAATAAGTAAATGCCTATAGAAAGACATTAATAGAATTAGCCCAGATTTACAGTTGGAATTTTATTCTGTCGTTCTTTCTTATATATAATCCAATGGAGCCCAAGCTGTCTGTTCTTACAGTAATACAGAAGTCTGCTATGCCTAGTCATGAATCTTAAGTCTGCCAGTGAATTGTGTACCAACAGTAAAGGGGCCAACAACACAGACTTCCTCTGCCTTAACTAATAACCACACCTTCAAGCAAGTATCCCTGGAGTAAAGCTTTGTGTTCTGCAGGCACCATTGCCAGCCCTTTCCAAACCTTTGCTTGCAAGTCAGCTATAAATGACGTTGTGAACTTGAATTGTTCCCCTTGAGATCAGTGGTCACATTTGCTTAACCTCTGGGAGTGTGGCGCTACGTGGGAGCACTAGAACTAGGCTGCTAGAGCAGCACAGCAGCCTATGACTCTCACTACGTACCTCTAGAGAAGTAAAATGAAGCCTCTGGTGAGATCCCAGCTATAAAGCAAAATGCAAACCCACCTCATTCCAGGGATCACCAAATCAAGACACGGTCACTTGAAATGCTCACGTGCACATGGAGAGGTGAGCAGGCCCGGAGACAGCAAAGCCTCAAGTCAGCATGCCTGTCGTTGCAAGATTTGTGCAAAACCAACTTGTACCATGCCTAAGAGCAACTAATTCTTTCCTTGTGTTCATTACATTCCCTCTCCTCTTTATGTGAAAATGATCATTTTGACCTGCAGAAAAATGTTTAATTATTACTCGGTTTCATGGTCATGGCATTACGTTTTTTCAAAGGCATCTTACAAATGGAGAACAAAAAAAAAAAAGAGAGAAAAAAAGTAAAAGCCCTGTTACCTAAGACCCTATTGAAATTCTTGAAGGCTCTGGGCATGTATTATGTATTCACCAAGTTTGCTGCTGGTGATGTAAGTTAGAAATTCTCCTGCTGGTTTTGATTACAGCTGCAGAGTCACAGATTTGAACAGCAGTAGACAATCATTTTTCTGAGCCTGCACATAAATATAAAACGTTTCCTTCTTCCTTATCACATAAACCTTCCACTATGATTACTTCAAAATGAATTCCTGTTTTCTTCAGATTTTCTCCACTTATCGTTTTACAATTAACAAAATGTATTCCACCCAACAAAGCTCTGTTATTTGCATATTCAAAGGTCACCACACAGGTTAAAGTTATTTAACTATGAAAGAGATGATAATTTCACAATCTTTTTACATGCAGATAAAATACAAAATTACCTCCAGGTTTTTAATTTGCACATTTACAGACACATGATAAAGAGTTTTACGATAATGGTATAAGCAGCATAACGAACTTTCAATTAGGCTGTGACAGCTCTTCCCGCTAGTCTTTGCATTGTCATTTTATTATTTAAAACCCTGTCATCTCTTTAGGGGAGCAACAAAGAATTTTAGTCCCTACATCCATACTTGGGAAGCAAAATGGTGGCTCCTCCCAAGGGTGCTGCTGCGGCACGTCAGCTCGCACTCATCAACTGTCTGGCGAGCGATGCTCCGTGCCAAGCAGGGTGGGAAAGAGGCAGAACCCGATAGAAGTAGATCAAGGGACCATCAGGCTTGGTGAGTGTCCAGATCATCAGATTAGAGCAGTGATAAATGCCCAAGTCCTATATATTGCTTTAGCACCCTTGTGTCGTGGGTGGTTTTTCTTGTACTTTTTGTCATATTGCCTTTGTACAGACACAAGAGAAATCCTGCTGGATGTGGAGCCTCAATTATTGCTGGAAAAAGCAATGCTCCCTGAATTTCCTGTGAAACTGTAAGAAAGTGAAATTCTGCTCCCCCTCATCTAAGAAGTTCTTGGCATACCTTACCAAAACTGGATTCCTCAACATGACACTTCACTCACCTCACGTAAAGCAATGCAGCTGAGGTACTTATCAGTCCAATTTGTTCCAAAGTCACCCTTTTCTCAGTTAACACCACGGGCACAAACCCACCCAACTTCTTTGGAAGAATATTTCTTAATATTGTGAATTACTCTGAAGTTGGTTGCTGTGACTGCCTTCTGTTTGTGTTGAAATCAAACCATGTCAAAGCTGGTTCTTGTCCCCAACTGTCTGCACTTTTAAACCAGAGAATCATTGATTGTAACAAAGTAGTTTCTGTATTTTAGATGCTAATCACAACCTGCTACAACAACTTGAAAAGGCCTAGAGACACAAGCAGTAAAAAAATATAGAAATTAGGTGAACTTCGTGAAAAATCAGATCCTACAAACCTCCAGAAATTGACATTACTTACTGAAAATCACAGGTAATTTCAGGTCTCAGCTAACTGCAGTAGAATGCAGCCATTTCTGGTCATATCTGATGTAACAATGTTACACACTGATAGTAAATCTTTCACAAATGGCACAATTTTGAAGGGTATAATCAGTGGGTCACACAAAACAACAGACAATTTCCTTCTCTCTCGAGCACTCTGAACAGAAAAGAAAGGTCAGAGACTCATGTAGGCAAAGGAATGCTTCTGTGAAAGTCACACCAACATATGACTACAGCGGTTCTAGAAGAGCTGTTAAGCTGTTCTACTGCCAGAGGTTTTACTGTCCTTGGCACATGCCTTCCTCATCTTCATCCTCATGAATCCCATCTGGCCTGGAACCTGGACAGTTCAGAAGATTACACAGTGAGAGCAACCTCCCTTTATCCCACTGGGAGACACCTTAGGAGATATCTGCATCTTCTCAGATTCTTCCCATTTTATTTTTATCTCAGCTCTAGATTGGTTTATATGGGGTGGAGATAAGGAGGTGATTATGTCTCAGTGAATAGTAGCCTAATTGTATGAATTCATTATATGCCATTCCTCCTGTTGTAACTGCCCCCTCCAAAAAAAAAAAAAAAAAGAAAAAATTGATACTGCAAACCCCACTATGGTAAAATTAGAATGCAATTTTCCAAGAGCACAGGAAATACCACCACATTCCTTCATGGCTGAACATGAGAACCCCAGTATTAGAATAACAGAACCAAATGCCATGCATTTAAAAGTCTAGTTAGAAACACATGAAGCATTTACAAGCCTGGTATACCCAAGGCTGCGTAAGAGGTGACTTAGGGTTGGCTGAAGTGGAAGACTTTACATGAACTGAAACTACCTAGAAGTTGATAAAAATGAGAAACCTGCTAAAGTACATGTCTCTCTCTGAATTCATCCAGAGTGGATGTGTGAGAAGCACTACAACAGGCTTCCATTTTTATGTCACGTCATAGAAGGGTACGGATCTTGTCGTGGAGACCTGGAAGCCACGGGGCAAGATGAAATTACCACTGTAGTCCAAAAGAGGGCCATGTATATTTTACAGGTAAGAGGCTCACTTGGACCCTTTACAGACCTTGATATAACACTGAAGCTCAAACACACAACGTCTGAACTAAAAAAAAAGTACTCCTTTTATCCATGGTTAGTATTACATAGTACATACAGGACAGAATTCAGAGCCTCTTAAACTAAACTCTTGTGCATGCAAGATCCAGAAACTCTGGAATTCAGCAAGCTGTCCTATAATCCTGTGCTTTACTGGGGAAAACACCTCAAAGCCAACATCTACCCATTACACAGAGGAAGACAAGAGTGGTGAAGTGTGGTTTGCTACCAACACACTTTTTGAAACATGAGATTTCAACCTAGATTAAGGAGTTTCAAGTGTTAAAATTATTCAGCCCTCTTAAACTCTCCACCCATGGTATCAGTCTGGGTGGCCTTCCTTGACAACGAATTAACCAGCCTCACCTGGCACTGAATAAAAGTAGTATCTCCTTTTATTGGCTCCACAGCTATTCTAGTCAATATCAAGTTCACATATTGTATGAAAATAAAGGAGGATGTTGTTTTCACTATAGATCAGTGCCCTGGGTTCTGACTAGGGTAGAGTTAATTTTCACAAGAAGCTGGGAGGGGATCCAGCCAGGACAGGTGACCCAAAATAGCCAAAGGGGCACTCTATACTGCATTACATCATGCTCAGCGTATAAAAGGTGCTGGCCAGGGATGAGAGGCCACTGTCTGGGAATGGGCTGGGCACCCAGGAGAGAAGCGAGTGACCACGTGGCACCCAGCTGCCAGATGGGTCTAAACCATGACAATTTGTGATTTTGATGTAGATTTTATTTTCTTTTTTAATTCAACTAATTATTTACCTTATTTTCTGCCCAACTATATGCATCTTCAGATTAAATAAAATAATAATAGTAATTTTTTTTTACATTGCAGGAGACACAGAAGTTGGCACTTAATTTTCTCTTAGGATATTTGTCATCTTGGTACCCTTGCCTCCATTCAGACTTATTCCTTCACAGGTCTTGCACCTGGAGTGCTGCAGCCAGTTCTGGGTTCCCCAGTACAGAAAAGACAGGGATCTCCTGGAGAGAGTTCAGAGGAGGCCACGAAGATGACGAAGGGCCTGGAGCTTCTCTCCTCCGAGGAAAGGCTGAGTGAGCTGGGGCTGTTCAGCCTGGAGAAAAGAACACTAAGGGGGGACCTCATCAATGGTTATAAATATCTGAACTGTGTGAAGCAGAGAGAAATGGCCAGCCTCTTCTCAGTGTCTGTGGGGACAGGACAAAGGGTGATGGCCTCAAGTTGGAGCACAGGGAGTTCTGCACCAACATTCCCAGTGAGGGTGAGGGAGCCCTGGGACAGGCTGCCCAGGGGTGTGGAGTCTCCTTCTCTGGAGGGATTCCAGCCCCATCTGGATGCCAACCTGTGCGACCTGTCCTAGGGACCCTGCTTTGGCAGAGGGTTGGACTCAATGATCTCTGGAGAGCCCTTCCAACCCCTACAACTCTGTGATTCTTCACCAAGAGCAGCGGTTTGAGCCCCAGCGTTAGGCAGCGGCTGGAGGACACCCTGAGAGATGTTCTCCTTGCAAAGCCCTGCTCCCCTGGCTGTGGTGGCCAGTCCAGCCACACCACAGGCAGCCCCCTGCTTCCAGAGGCAGTTGGGGGAAAATAAGCAAAGGGTGGTGTGGCAGGAAACGAAGCAGACCTCTTTGAAAATAAGATCAAGGAAGATAACCAAGGTCCCATGGTCCCTTGCCTGCAAGTAAGAATCGAGGTGTTCAAGTGAGTTCAGGGGCTCACAGGTATTTTTTTTATTTGTTTGTGATGCAAGGTTCAAAAGAGAATAATCTGTTTCTCAAAGCTCTGTGCCAAGTACACAGAGGGGTTGAACTTGATGAGCCCTGGAGGTCCCTTCCAACCCCTACAGTTCTGTGATTCTGTGATTGTGTGATTTTGAGATATGAAAGGCCCTTCAAATTACACCAGAACATGAGCTGTATGCCGGGGTGGTGGAATAAAGAAGACCCACTCCTCATTGAACTGTTTACCAGCCTATGCAGAGGAGTAACTAAGGCTACTGGGTGGAACTGGAAGAAAATATTTTAATAGTCGATTTGACAAATAAATTGAAGTTTCAGGCCAGCTCTCCAGAAATTGATGCCAAATTCAGAAACATGTTTGCTTTAGAGAAAGAAAAAAGAACACACAAGAAAAGCAAGGACTTGTGTGATCATCCTACGCAAACGCTTCTGTGCCTGTCACCATCTTCTCCAGCTAACAACTTGGACACCCAGTAGCTGACGTTAATTAAACAGCAACAGGAACTGAACAGAAAAATTCCTCCAAGCTTCATGAAAACAAACAGCAGCTAAAGGAGGGAGATCCTATTAGCACACACAAGGAGGAGAAACCTCTGACATGAGCTGTGTAATAGGTACCAAGAGTTCCACATTAGCAAGAGCATTTGCAAATGATTCTATTACAATTCACAGCATATAGGACACCTGAGCACCAAAACCCAGAGCCATGATTCCTACCAGGTCTGCTACTTTCAGGATGGAAGTCAACAGACAGAAAAAGAAAGCCACTTCTTCCAGCAGTTCCACCACCCAACGGCTAGCCTCCATGGGGGATAGGATGGAGAGTCCCTCACTGAAGTAGCTAGGCAGCCTGTGCATCTAGGAGATGAGGATGGAAAGGCATTTTAGCAGTTGCTCTTATCCCACCCCCATTCAGGATCAGCCAGAAAAGCGACTCAGAGGTATCTTATTGTCACAGAAATGCCATGGAGCCTCAGCTCACGCTGCTCAGGTCCCTGCTTCAATTCACTGCATCATCCATCAGCTGGTCCAGCTCAAGTACTATCTGAACACCAAACCACAGCCCTTTTTCCAGCAAAGAAAAGGACATTTTATTCTTTCAATGCACAGAAGTACTTTTCTCTCTGTATCTTGTAAGTAGCTCTGAATTTCAGCTCTTTTCACATGTATTTTTATCCTCTGCCTTCAGGTCATTTGATGAATTTTAGGGAGATTTTGGAACAGCTTTACAAACTTATTTTTTTCTCTTTTAATAAAGCCACTCTTCTTTTTTATTGTACCTTCACTTGAACAGTTTTATGAATACAATAAAATGACAAAAGAACCCCATATTTAAATGCTCCACTTGTGTTGCAGAACTATACTCTCACCTTCCTTAACCTGACTGCATATCAGTGCTACAGAGCTGGATGCAGGAAGGCACAAGGCATTAACTTAGCGCCGGCTCAATTACACCCTGAGGTCCGAGGGCATGGCTGCATGCAGGGACTCACTCCTCAGCAAAGAACCAAATGGTGAACACTGCTGCTGTTTTCCCAGAACAACATCATCCAGAATCGGAAAGAAGGTACAAAGATCCTGGCTGAAGGTGGAGTTCTTTCACTTGAACAGGGAGAATGTGGTTGCAGCTTCCTCCCATCTCTTTCCACTTAGAGCAGCCAGAGGATTTCCCTGTGCACAGGACTTAAATGATGGTAATATGGAGGCACTAAAAGACACCAGAATTTAGCTATGGAAGAAGAAGGAAGAGAGCACAAGGCAGAGCATTTTGTTTACAACTTTTACCAGCATTATCCCTTAGAGAGAGGGAGGAGTCTTTCATTTTAGAGTGAGGGTGGAAGAGTAAGTGGAAGGCATTGTGAGTCAGATAAGATCAAGACAGTGCCAAGTTTCCAGTGAGCTTTCTGAAGCCATGGCATTGCAAACGACATTCCTCTTGGTCCTCAGATTCCCAGCTGTAAAAAGACAACTTGTTTCATGGAAGCTGAAAGATGGTTGTTATTTAGTGTGAGTCCTTATAAATAAGCATCCAGGAGTGGGAGGTTCCAGACAAGACAACAGTCTGTGAAAAGCAGAGATTATCATGTCTCAGTACTGAGAATGTGTTATTTCTCAAGAACCATACCCATTAGTGCTTCAAACTGCCCCAAGTCTTAATTCCAGCTGAGTATGAAAGTTTGACATTTCCAAGATTTCTGTGGACACAAACTGTTCTTAAAAGTAACTTTTTCATGTGGCAAAACATTCACTCTGAATTTATTTTGTTGATGTGAGGGAATCATGATGTGTTTGTCCATATCCAGGGGTTCCCTATGCTGCTCTATACTTGGAGCAACTCAGGGCATTTAGGCGTAAGGAACAGTTTAGCTCCTTTCCCATGCTGTGGTAAGAATAGCCTAGAAGTCCTCAGAGCCCTCACTAAGCGGAGGCTCTCAGAGTACTCAGTATGAAGACAAGATAATGATTCCTGGTTTTGAGACTCCTCGGAGCAAGGATATCAGACCACCAGAAGGTTTCCAGTAATGCAGCAAGCCAGCTGGTACGCAGCACCTTGTCCACAAGCCTGGCATTTTGGTCCAAGTTTCCTGAATCCCAAATAGTTCCCAAGAAACATTCATTTGGAATGAAGTTTATACTGTTTCATTAAATCCATTTAACTGAGAAACAAGTGGCTATCGATTCCCATTTGCCCCTCTGCAGACAAGGGAATGGACCATAAAAATATCAGTGCTAACTTCACACCAGAAGACTCATGTGAAAAGAGTGGGGATGTGGAGGCGGGGGCACTGAGGAAGCAGTCTTTACTCTGGGGTTAGGAGAAGCTCCACACTCTCCAGGTGGAAATATTTCTAAGTGTAATTTACATAAATCAATCTGTTTTGTCTGTCCTGCACCTCATGTGTATCTGCAGAAGAAGAAAAGCTGGTCAAAGGAGCCAAATTCCATGTAGGACAATCAACAGTGTTACCACAGGCTTTGAAGGGAAACTGTTCCATGAAAGCTATCATAAACTTAGCTCCCTACCCAGCTCGAGAGCCATCAAAATATGGTTCTCAGCAAAGAGCCTGTCGTGGTTTCCCCCGGCTGTGGGCCGAGATCCACGCAGCTGCCTGCTCCTTAAAGTAACAGAGCAGGGGAAGAGGGAAAAAGGGGGGAAACAAGGGAAGGGAAAAGGAAGGGGCAAATAACTCCAAACCCAAGAAACTAAGAGGCCCGTGGGTTGGGATAAGGAGAGTTTACTGAGAGAACAGAAAGATCAAATATCCCAATGCTAACAGGACTTTAGAGCAAAAGAAGATGAAACTCTTGATCCCCAATGCAGTTTCTCCCCGACCCACACAACTCAGGTACCACCCAGAGCTGTCCCGGAACCCGACCGTCCCCCCAAGCAGCACGCGTCCCGCCACCGCCCCTCTTCTTCCTCCCCTCAGCCCCCCGTTCTCCTGGGCAGGACGTCATTGCCATGGAATACTCTCTTTGGCCCATCTGGGTCACCTGTCCTGGCTTCGCCCCTCCTTTCTCCTGAAGAGAGAAATAGGAAGAAGCTGAGAAAGTCCTTGACTGTCTGACTGCAACTAAGAACATCAGGGTGTTCTCAGCACTGCTTTCATTGTAACTCCCAAACACAGCATCCCATCAGCTGCTACAAATGAAGTTAACTCTATCCTGACTGAAATCAGGACAGAGCCTAAAGCAAATGGAAGAAACAGGCAGAATTTCGAATGGAAAGGAGTTTGTTTTCTAATTATGCACAAAACATTGACATTCCAAAACCCAAGCACACAACAATGTCAGATCTGAATAAATCCTGAAGACTTCATTGCCTAAGCACAGTTATGGGCCCTATGATGTGTATTGAGTTTCAGGCTTTGGCAGTATTTCCCAAGGCTCTGGGGAAACACACTTACCATGTTCTAATCCCCACCCCGCTGATCGTTACTGCTGTTATATACAGTGCAGATTAAATAGACTGACAACGGATCAAACTTAACAGGAAAGGCTGATTGTGCAACGGCAACAAGTCATCTTCTAAATGGGAAATCATGATGCCTAACATTAATCCACTAGCACCCTTCGCATATTAAACAAGAGCAGTAGAAGCTGTTCTGATTTATATTATCTTTTATCTTTCCCTTCTTTCTTTTCTAACCATGGCACAGATTTCAGAAGACACAAAACTGTAGAAGTGTTTTAAACACAAAAGGGTTTTCATTTTTTTGTCTGTGGGGACAGGACAAAGGGTGATGGCCTCAAGTTGGAGCACAGGAAGTTCCGCACCAACACGGGGAAGAACTTCTTCCTGGTGAGGATGAGGGATCCCTGGGACAGGCTGCCCAGGGGGTGTGGAGTCTCCTTCTCAGGAGAGATTCCAGCCCTGTCTGGATGCCTCCCTGTGCAACCTGTCCTAGGGACCCTGCTTTGGCAGAGGTGTTGGGCCCGATGAACTCTGGAGGTCCCTTCCAACCCTTACAATGCTGAGTCTGTGAATCTGTAATTTGGCAGTATCTCATCACTTAGTGCCTGCGTTAACATCACCAGCTGATAGAATCTTCCTCTCAACTTCTGTACAATTAATCTATTATGTTATGAAAAAAAAAATGTAATAAACTAACCTTCACTTACAATCCCTGAAAAAGCATTCAATCTCCGTGCCGCTTTCAGGGATGACACAGATAGGAAATCCCTACCTTTTTTTTGAGTCCTTGTTTATTTTCAACCATGTCATAGGTCACACTGGGGTGTATCACTTGAATTCTCCTTTAAGCAAAAGCATCTTTTTCAAGGCGTACCACATGACCAAACTGTCAGAAAAGCATACTGATGACTAGCAATCATTGTGTGCTATCATTTTCCCCACAAAAATAAGTAGGAGCAAAGGTTGCTTCTTGTATTTGAAGCTGATAATATCTAATGAATATCCTTAGCGACAGGCACCGATAACCACAATCTTTGCTACCGAATAAAAATTCTACATCAAGAGAGCCCAGGGAAAGCACATCATTTCTTTCCTCATGAATCGGTAGGTGCTAGATAAAAATAATAAAAAAAGGCATTTTAAAACTTTGCTTTCAGCTGCTGCATTCTGCCTTGTCATTTGAGCTTTCTTGAAGGGAATGAATATGCCCAAAATTAGCCTACTGAAAGTATTACTTGAAACCTATTTATGTCTTTGGGGTTCAGATTGGGGTGATTCTTCCTCTCTACTCCACTCTGGTGAGACCTCACCTGGAGTACTGCATCCAGCTCTGTGACCCCCAGTACAAGACCCACATGGTACTGTGGGAGCGAGTCCAGAGGAGGTCACAAAGATGATCAGAGGGCTGGAGGACCTCTCCTATGAAGACAGAATCACAAAATTTCAGGGGTTGGAAGGGACCTCCAGAGATCATCAAGTTCAACCCCGGTGCCAAAGCAGTCAGGTTAAGAGAGTTGAGCTTGTTCAGCTTCTGGGACACCTTACAGCAGCCCGCCAGTACCTGAAGGAGCTACAGAAATAGCAGTGCTCACAGAGTCAATACCTTTTCTCCTTCTTATGCCACCCCACCAGTGAGTAGGCTGGGGGGCTGCACAAGGAATTGGGAGGGAACACAACCAGGACAGCTGACCCCAACTGACCAAAGGTATATTTGGTACCATATGATGTCATGTTCAGCAATAAGAAGCAGTCTCTCCACAGGTGGAGAGTAAGCAAGTGGTTGTGTGGGGCTTAGCTGCCAGTTGGGGTTAACCCACAACACTTTCTCTAGTGCCCTGGACTGGTGTTCAAAAGCACTTAACTCAGTGATCTTCTTTGGCAGCATCTTACTACTCCTGTCCTGTTGCCCTAGAGCACCCCAGGAGTCTAGTCAGAGGAACTTTTGGGTTTATTTGTATTTAGGAAATGAACCTCCTTTGGGGTTTGTTTTGATTTCTTTTAGGAGTTTTGATTGTGATATTTTGTTGGTTTTTATATCATTGTTATAGAAGCCATAAATAAGAGGCTCATTCTGCACTCAATACTTTACCATGGAAGAACAAGCTCAAAGGAGCGAGGAAGGAAAGGAGTGGGGTGTTTTTATTCCCATTAAACCAGATCTTTGAGAGACATGAATAAATATCTGTAGTGAATTGTTTTGTAGAATAAAGATGAGACTCATCTGTCTAGTATTGTTAAATCAGCAACAGGTTTATTCGTCAGGAAAGATTGCAGTTCACAGACTAAGGCTAGGAATACCCCATTCTGAGCTGAAATGGCTTCACTGCCCAACAACAAATTGATTCTCTTTCCTTTGTGCAAATCAAAGTTTTAAATGAAACACTAAAAATTAAAATCTAGACTAAACTCCATTGGCTCTATGTCCTGATCTGTAGCAATGTCATTATAAACCCAAGAGCTGGCTCTGGCAGTGCAAAACGCAAAGAAACTTCAAGCCAGTAGAAACAAATATAATAATTTGTCTTAAAATGTATTCCCAGGGATATTTTAACAAGATACTACAATGACCACCTCCCACAGCTTAACAAAGCTTTAGAACAGCCAAAAGGAAAAAAAAATCTCTTCAAATAAAACATTGCAAAAGGGGAAACAGAAGCAAAGAAAATATTAATCCTGGTTGGAACAGATTGCTACATGTTCAGTTAGGCACAGCTAGTAAAAACCACCGAGTGAAGTGACCCAACCTGTATAGAACCAGGCCAGCTCTGGCTCCTGCCAGCAGCGTGATATGTACCACAGCTTACTTTGTGTACAAATCATCATCAAGTAGAAGAAAATGGCATCTCCACCATGCAAAAACTCAGGACAACTAGAGCCTACTCTGCCTCTTTGATACCCAACAGAAGTGCCGTCCTGTTTCTCTTAGGAGAGCATCTGCCTTCAGCTAACCAACCGTCCTGGTTTTGCCACACAAAACTACACCACCACCACCACATCTGATCTCTCTTTTCTTTCTCCTGGGCCTTTGTGATTTGGCAGCTGTGAAGCTGGCTCCAAACTGACTGTCAGGGTTAGCAGTTTCTGTTACCAAAGGACCCAGTTATTTTCTAGGTAGTTCATACATCCTCTTCTATACCTTAGCCTGTCCTAGAATAATGATTTACTACTTATCTGTTGGTGGAAAATCACATGCAATTCATCTGTGTGCAGTAACGTACCAATCACTTGGCTCACGCTTTTCTCTCAGCATTGGCAGGGATAAGTGCTGTCCATCTTCTCATGAGAACAATCTGGTCAGCTAGAAGCAACCAAAATGGGGACACGGACTAAGGACATTTTCCTGGACAGTGCCAGAGTTCATCATCCAGCAAAAGTCAAGGGTTTCTGGAGAAAATAAACTCCTCTGTTCTTATTAGACCTGCAGGAATGCATCACTGAATCTATCTTTTTTTCTCCAGGAGAAGCAGTTCTGTGCCATCTTGGCCGTGAAACAGTGAGGGGACACTTAGAAAAGGCTTAAATCTCATTGGGAGTACGACCTGGGAGTCACCGTAATTCTGGCAGGAGGATTTTATGTAGGCAAAGTTCAGGACATTAATGTAGGATAGGACTTCTGACTTGGTCATATGAGATGACTCCAGTCTCATCTACAGACAGATTTCATTGTGTCCTACAGCTTGGAAAACTATAGCAATTCACAGCAGAGTAATTATCCCATATTGCTTATAGCAGATGTGGCTCCGTTGATATACAGTTTCAGTGTTTGTTTTCTTAACGTTTTGATAACATTTTGCCAATATTTTATTTTTAAAGTACAAATATTACTTAAATGGGTCCCACAGTTTTCACTGCTTGTTGCTCTAAGAAGAGACTTATCAGATGGTTTGCGTTAAAGGATTTCCACAGCCCTTTCTTGGCCTAGAACAAAAATGCACTTCAGGAAATCAGAGCAGAGATTTATTCCTGCTGGAGCTAGAACTGATGAGGTCTCTATGTCTAACATGTTTGAGAAAAGCCTGGGTGCACGAGCAGTGCAGCGTGATTAAGGCTGGTCAGGTGCTACCGCAAGAATAAAGGCTGCGGCACATCTAGCAGTGACTGAGGGCGGTTTATGTTTTGATTCAATAAGTTATTAATATGACTCATCCGTATGTTACCAAATATCACACCCAGCAAGTGAAACTCGAGACATATGCCTGTGAGATATAAAAGGGAGCTTTTAAGAGAGGCCTTGGCAGAATGGGTGGGAGGGAAGGGTAAGAGCAGGAGGAGAAGAACTGAGCTTTTCTCAACATTTGCTTCATCGGGTTAAATGATGGCATTGCAATTTTCAGGTAAAGAAAAACAGGCCTTTTCTGCCTTTATTTTTGCTTTCTATCCCCTAACAGAGAATGAGACGAGGATGGGAGGACAGTGTGTGGACACACCATAGCACTGTGCAGAAAATAAGCGTCCACTGAGGCACTGATGCCTCTGATTCCCGGTTCCTTCGGCCTTTCCCTAACCCGAGCGCTACCTCTGGGCCGGTGCAGAGGAACATGCATGGGTAGAGAAGGGGAGGCTGGCCCTTCCCTTAGACCAGTACCTATTACAGCTCTGTAAACATTCCACATAGGAGGGGTTTACCAAGCTAGTGGCAAGTTATGAAGGCAAATTAAATTCCTGGCTCTTTGTTCAGCTATTTTCGGGAAGAACACCACTAGATGGCACTGGGAACTGTAACCATCCTGTGCAGAGCACCTCGGCTGCAGCCGCAGAGCTGTGAGGACAGGCAGCAGGATCCACTTGCACAGCAGCGAGGCAGGGTGAAGAGCACAACGCATTACTCCTCCCCATAGCCTCATGGTAGTAGTAGATCTTCACATGGGAATAAACCTGAATGCTCTTTAAACCACGCTCAAAATTGTATCAGCTATCCAGCATAATGGCTCCGTGAGCTATTAAAGTAATGATAAAATTATCAGGGGCTGATGTTACCGTTCACATTATCAGCAGCATCCTTGTCAGCTCTCTCAGATTCTGGGTGTGGGGAGGAACACCGAGTTAGTAATGCATTCTTTATCCTAGCCTCAATTACAGGCCTGACAAAAAATACAGAGCAATTATATTTTGCATAAGGTTATAGTTCCCAGAGGACAAAGAAACCTGTGAAAATGCATGGAAACAGGTTTGATCAAGGAACTCCCATAATTATATGTACACTCTGCATATATGTAATTCATATAATTGAGAGATCATGGGCAAACAGACCACGTTTGTGATCCCAGACGTCAGTATACAGTATTTTTACATCAAATCATGTAATATTGGAGATACCATACACCACGTGTCTAAAATCAAATCCTGCCAACATACACAAAGGAATGCATTCATCATCCTAAATCCAATATATGAAACATATGCTACTTGTGAGAGCTTTCACATATGTTAGATATCTTCTCTCTCCCCTTCCCTCTACGTGAGAAGCTGGCACAATCGCTGTCTCTAAGCAGATCTCCATGTGAACATGCAGTCCTGAATCAGTTCCCCATTGGTGAACCCATTAATTAATGAATGAATCCTGTTAATTTCAGTGGGGTTCATTCAGAATCAAGACATTGCTTCTGAGTGAGGATTCTGTAATGGTGCTCAGTACCTTGAGTTAGTCAGGCTGGGACTCAAAAGGAACTCCCTCTGCCCAACCTCTCGGGCCACTCCAGCTTGAGTGTACCTGGAGCTCTGAGCAGAACCTAGAAGCAAGGAAAACCAAGCAGTGGGTTTGCCAGAGATAAGCAGAAACATCCAAGCTCACTAGGAGCATAAATATGTAATCCTTATGGCTTTGTTTCCCCCTTAAAGAGCCAGTCTCTGTGTGAAAGGAATGCTTATTGACATGTTAAAAGGAGCTCTAGGTGCTTCTCCGATCTCAGTGTTTGATGCCTGGTCAACATTCAGTTGACTGCCTAGATGCCTGTGGGCCAAAGACCTTCAGAACCTAACATGTATTTCTACTCCTCATTCATACACCTGCCTTCTAGAGAGATCTTTTTACTAAGAATTTGTGATATACTAGTTATCTCTTCTCAGATGGACTTGGGTGGAAGACCCAAACCTTTGTCAGTCAAAGATTTACCTGCCTCGGACAGAGGCCAGGACCTTCCATCCCACACCTGCCCAGCAGAGTTGTCTGATGATCTGCCCGTTAAAGTCACTGCCGTAGGGATGCACGTGGAGTGCACATGGAGCCTTAGGGATGCATCCTTGTATTCACACACCGTGTAAAAGGTCTGGCAGAGCTGAGTGACGCTCCGTGTCCTGAGCGGCTGCAGGGAAATCGGGCTCAGTGCGAGTAGCCAGCTGGTACTTCTCTGACCCTGCTCTTCAATACCTTGTCTGGTAAAACTTATAGGTGACCCAGACACCCATCATCCCAGGGACAATTGCTCTTCTCTGTTCCCATGAAGATTACTTTAAGACCAACTGTGCTTCATCAACAAAAGATGCTCGCGAGCTCCCTTCAGCCCAGCTTCAATTCCATTAATACACACTGCACTCTGTTTCCTTCCTCCAATGGTTTCCTGATGAAAGATGAAGGACTAGAAATTTATATAGTGTCACCTCCCCATCTCAAAGCAGATCAGCAGGGTGGTCACTGAAGACCTGGACATCTAGATTGCAAACAGTGAAGGAGATTCTAAGTTTTCTGGGGACTAGAGGAAATCTGATGTGGAAGTTGTCCTCTCTGTAAAAGGTAATTTTCTGACTTGAAATGTTTCTTGGGTGTGAGGCCCAATTATTCAATTCAGTCTGATCACACAGACTGGCAATCCCAGGAGGTAATTTTTTAATCATTCCATGATACTCAGAAGCAAAGTCAGACACCCAAAAATTAAGCAACCAGATGTATTTTAAGAGACTGTGAAAAGTTCTTTTGTAATTTAATCACAGACTCGGGGTAATGAAAAGAAGTCATTTCCCATATGCTGCTATTCAGAATTCACTCAAGCACCAGCCAAGACGTTACACCCATGTTACAGGTCTAATCATTTACAACAGCAAGCAATTTCTGAGCAGGGAACAATGCAGTTGGGAAATGCAGGCAATGTGTCAGAGAAGAGACTGATTCAAGCCTAAGTTCATTGTTCTGAAGGTTACCAGAGATCTGCAAAGCCATACATGAGAAGCCATTCCACGGAGGCATAAAAGTGAGGTCCCATCCTGGTAGGCTGCTGGACAGAGATCCTTGATAAACCACAAAGAGAAATGAAAAGCTTTTAGAAATCTGAAGAAGTTATTTTTTTCCTGACTGCTCATTTCAACATTGAACTTTTTGGCAACTTAAGTTTTCTACAGAGGAGGCAAAGAATAATCCAGCTCCACATCTCCACTGCAATGCCCTTACTCTACCATGGCAGTACTCAGAATGATTGACCAACTTGGATCACCCTTGAAGCCTAACTCCTTCTAATACCAGCATGAATCAATTTTTCATTGAAATATTCATATTCTGTTTTAATTATTAAGAATATTAAAACTGAAATTTTAAAAGATGCATTAGCCCCTTTCTGAATGCAGTTGGTACAGACATAAATCCACCAGCGGTTTGTAATGTACTAGCTCTTTGCCACTCCAAAGATCCATCACAAAACAAAGCAAAATTAACACACTGTCCAGCTGGTGTCTGTAAATCTGGCCAGTGGAAGTATTTGGACAGCTCTTCCGTAGGTCCTGGTTGACTTCCCATAAATGCCCCAAGTAATTCAGAATTCCCCAAACCCAGAAAACAGCAAACCAGAAACCAGATAATGTCTGTCTCCAGAGGTGTTTGGCTACCTTTCTATAGATGCCAAATGGGCAATAAGATCCATGCCCACCAACTGTGGATCCAAGCTACCTTAAGAGAATGGCTAACTTCATAAATTGGGCTTTGCAGGACTTTGTATAAATTAGGACCCCCTTCAGCCTACTGCCTGATTGACAGTTCCATCAGATTATGAACAGTTTTATATAGGTCCCTATTTAAAAGTAGACTTTCCTATGCCTTGCCATTAGCTGCAATGTCACAGAATCATAGAATCACAAGGTTGGAAAAGACCTTTAAAGATCATCAAGTCCAACCATTCCCATCCTAAAATAAACCCTATCCCTAAGAACCTCATCTACACTTTGCTAAAACACATCTCAGGGATATTAGTAGCACTGGGGTAGAAAAGTGTACACAGCCAATTCTTTGTTTTATGCAGACAGTTAGTTCACAAGGAATAGCAGATGAATGATTGTCTGCTTTCTCAGCAGTTCTGAGATTTATGATCATCATTTGCAAGGACTACAACAATTGGAAAAATAACTTTCTTTTATCTTTGGTTCCTTGCACAAAGACACCCTGTCCTGGTTTCAGTCAGGATAGAGTTAACTTCATTTGTAGCAGCTGCTGGGATGCTGTGTTTGGGAGTTACAATGAAAGCAGTGCTGAGAACACCCTGATGTTCTTAGTTGCAGTCAGACAGTCAAGGACTTTCTCAGCTTCTTCCTATTTCTCTATTCATGAGAAAGGAGGGGCGAAGCCAGGACAGGTGACCCAGATGGGCCAAAGAGAGTATTCCATGCCAATGACGTCCTGCCCAGGAGAACGGGGGGCTGAGGGGAGGAAGAAGAGGGGCGGTGGCGGGACGCGTGCTGCTTGGGGGGACGGTCGGGTTCCGGGACAGCTCTGGGTGGTCCCTGAGTTGTGTGGGTCGGGGAGAAACTGCATTGGGGATCAAGAGTTTCATCTTCTTTTGCTCTAAAGTCCTGTTAGCATTGGGATATTTGATCTTCCTGTTCTCTTAGTAAACTCTCCTTATCCCAACCCACGGGCCTCTTAGTTTCTTGGGTTTGGAGTTATTTCCCCTTCCTTTTCCCTTCCCTTGTTTCCCCCCTTTTCCCTCTTCCCCTGCTCTTTTACTTTAAGGAGCAGGCAGCTGCGTGGATCTCGGCCCACAGCCGGGGGGAAACCACGACACACCAAAAACAATGCTGAAAAGGCATAAGTTTTTTGACTTTTTGCTTTGTCAGATGGTAGCATCCATTCCCATTCCCATTCCCACGAAAGCAGCACATTCTCAGGATCGCATTCCAACGTAACTCCAAAGTTCCTTAGCACTGAAGGAAATGCAAAGTGCATCTATATCCAGACTGCTACACACTATGAATTCTTTTGAGCAGGAAGAGAGAATTCTTGTACAACAGCTACATTATTGGAAGATTGGGTGTATGAAGAAACGAGGACCTCGTCTACACAGACCAGTTTCAAGACAGACCAATAATTATCAAGTTGCTGAAAATAAACACAACTGATTTCAGCCCCAAAGGTTTCCCCATATGTTATTGGATTTCTACTCTCTTCCTTCTGTACATTAAAAACTGATTTCCCTGAAAGACATGTGCACGCTAGAAATTGATTCCTCTCTTTTAATCCTTTGTTGAGAGCAGGAGATTTCATAAAAGAGACTTTCCCTTTTCAGAGAAGAAGGGTTTTTGACATTTTTAACATGTTTATGTGACAGAAGTTGGGAAGCCTCTGGTTTCCTGCGACCAGTAAGAACAGCTAGAACGAACTATGAGACTGAGAGCCCAATTTTGGTACGCAGCCAATCCACTTCCTTTCATTTAACATTAGAACAACCCATGGATACCTAGAAGGCAGCAAAAATTTTGTGGCTCTCTTAAGAGATGGAAAACACTGCAAAAATAGTGTTTTCCCTTGTCCTCCTAACACCTTAGATCATTAAATATTAACACTACCAATAGATTAATGATCTAAACTTTCACATCAAGCAGCAGCTTGAATAATTAATTTGAGGGAATAGAAGATAACCATCTAATGTGCTAATTGCTTGAATGAGTAGAGCAGATGGTAGGAATCAGCATGATTGCATGGAAGCCTTTGGGAAGCATTACTGGATCCAGAATCATCCCCACAGTCAAGAATGAGCTCTGCTTGCTCCTTGCTCCCCTTTCCAGTTGGGTTCTCCAGCTCAGATTTCCATTCATTGTAGGGGGACGAGGCAATATGTCTGAGGCCAGGAGAGCTACCACGACGGGGAGGAAGAAAGGACTAGAGTCCCAGTAAATCCTTTGGTTTAAGAGAAGGCCAGGCAACTAAGGATCAGGGAACGTAACTACATGAAGAACTTCCAGCAGACACTTAGTAAAACTACACCAACTTCTTCTGATGGGTTAGAAACCACTGTGAAACCACCTCTTGATAAACCTTTGATTACATAAGCAGGTTTACACTTTGTTGTTAGGCAGAGAGTGCAGGGAACCTTAAGCATTTTTGAAGCCTGTGGCCCAGATATTACCCCAGTGCTATTTTCCTATACTTTAGGTACAGGTGTTTTTAATATGTGACCATTAACACTCTGGCTTTCTAATTATGCAGGCCTAGACTCTTACATCATGTTTAAGAGGTCATAAATTTAGTGTAAATAATCTGAATGAAAACATTGAACACAAAGTGTGTTCAGCACTTAGAAATTGCTTTTAAATTTCACATTTGCAGGCCTCATATATTTCCACAGGATTTTGAGAACACCAATTTTTTTTTTTTCTATGAAAAAGCCACATTCTGGGTCTTTCACACCTGGAGAATACTCTCAAGAAGGTTTCAGCATTCAAGGATGAATGTTCAAAACTGTTTTAGAAAATAATGCGAGATGAATTAACATCTCTCTTCCTCTGCCTGTATCCAAGCTGATGGAGAAACCTCAGTTGTAAGTCTTGAACTGTAGTTTACCAGTGATCTCTGCAATGTAAAACAAGTAAACATCCACATTTCCTCATGCTTTTGCCTTTCTTGGCCTGGAGCTGCAATCTAACTAAAACAGAGAAGAGCATCAGCTGCCTCAGTGTTTCCAAAACAGGAGATGAACTCAGGTTTTCAATCCTAAGGTGTGCACATAACTTAGGGAGGCCATTTTTTAGTGGAAAACTGAAGCAGGACATGAGCTTGAAGTGTTCCAAAGTCTGGAGTGTGAAAAGACTTGTTGATCATGCCTCAGATGCCAACACATATCCAACCTGATTCAAAGATGCTTCATTATCATAAATCACCTTTCTTTTATGAGGTTTAAGAGACCCCTGAACAATCTTTAAGGCTGGCTGACTCTCTGTATCTTTCTTGCTTTATTTGGACCAAGGAACAAAATGGATTGGAGTCTTCAAGTGATTAATTACTCAAGTGCAGATGATTTATTTTTTTGTCCCTCCCTCATAACAATACCCCATATTGCATTTGTACAGACATATTGTATCCTTTTATTTGATGTGTGACAGGAATTATTCCTCATGAAAATAACACCTTGACAATCCCTAAGATACCAGCAGTGCATCTTCTGAACCTACCACTAGATTGATGGATGAAAGAATATTATTTAGTGATTCATTCTTCTGCATTTACAGGATGGTTTATAGGTGCTTCTACAGTGGTATTGGAAATTTATACTGACACTGACTGAGTAGCAAACACAAAGACAGGGGACAAGTCAGTCTCTGAATGAATTAAACCCATGAGCTTGCAGAAACAAGCACAGGTTTTGTAGCATAAGCTGAAATCAAGTGGTTGGTGTGCTGGATATTTACTACACCTTGTCCATGAGCTGGCTTTGTGACATGTTTGGAGTCTGCTCCAGGAAAATCTAGGCTGGATATTCCCTTACAAGCACTGAAGGAACACTCCTGCATTAGCAAGGATAGATGGATGGATAGATAGATAGATAGATAGATAGATAGATAGATAGATAGATAGATAGATACATACATACATATATACATACATAGATGGATGGATGGATGAAATTATTTTCTTCAATTCCAGTTGAACACATGTATATAGGAGAAGCCAAGGGAGACAGCTTGTCACTCACTGAGGCTTGCAGGAGCACTCCAGGGTGGTGTGAAAATGTTCAGTTAAGGAGAACACCTCTCCCAGTCACCTGCCTCTTCGCCATCCAGACAAGAGTATCTCAAGCCAGGACTGAAGGCAAGAAGAAAACAATGCAGGGGATTTCATCACCACACAGTGTGTGTCACAGCAAAGTTTTGTAGACAAGTTCCAGTCTGATTCTATGGCCTAAGGGCTGCTAGCAGTCTTGTCACCATTATCTTATCCCTGCTTCCTCCCTGCAGAATGAAACTTGCTGCTTCCTTCCACACCCTCTTTGGTTTTGGTGCCCTGAGTTTGACTTCATAATTACTTCATGAGACTAAACTTATTCCATGGCAACGAGATAGAGTTTTCTGTAGAGTTTTCCAAAGGAAAACTTGAGGGTGTGTTTGCCTACAGTTAATATAAATAGCCTGACCTATTTGAAATACCATTTTTCAGTTCTTCCAGGCACAAGTGCTCACACCTTCACTTGGAAAGTTTCATCACCAGATCCTCTCTGTGCTCTCAGGATTTGTTTTTCCAAAAGCCAACAAACAGGACTTTATTTTCCATGCTGCCAATGGCAAAACCCAACAAAATGTCACTGGTTTGGGATGCAACAGGCTGTTCTGGTGAAGTTAACCTATTCTTCTTGTTCTGTCTTCTGAAGGAAACTGATTTGTAGGCAGTCTTCTGAGATTAAGTCAAAATGGAGTCTGGAAACAGTAATTTTTATGCTGGAGCCTGCTCAGGCACACAGGAACACAGATGCATAAGGTTTTACACACCTTTTAGCAAAATCAGAGCTGCAAATGTAGATTCTACACCTTAAGAATATCACTTGTGCTTGTGGCATTCCCCCAAAATTTCTGACTCTGAAATCAATTAAGAAGTGAGACAGGAATGTCATTTCTGGATATGCATTTTCCTTGATGCTAAATAAAGACAAATTTAAGGTCTGCCCAAAGTAATTAATTCTCCTCAAGATTTGGTTAGAAACTCACCAGCAATAATTCTTTATTATTTTTCCCAGTAACAGTAACAATACCCAACTCACTGTTCCCTACATGATAGTAATAAGCTGCTTGAAAAATGAATATTCTTTAAGAGTATTTGAGTGATGGCTGCATCTATTTCATAGCTCATGTGTATATGTCTCTTGGACACCTCAGAATCCTCTTGTCTGGTAAGGTTTACTTCAATAGCACAAACAGAGAAAACCAGAAGGTTTGACTAGGGTCAGATCACAGTTCTTGTCTCCTCTTTTAGATGCCTGAACTAAATAATTACTCTTAAGACTGTAATTATTGCATCAGCTTTTCAAGCATAATTGTTTTTACATGCAGATGAATGTTAACATTGTTTAAAGGAAGGCATAACCCATAAACCAAGAACAGGCTCTGCTTCCAAGTAAAAACTACTTCAACATAAGCACCGACTACACTCAGAGGAATAGAAGGAAGGAGGAAAGTATTCTAACTTTATGATGGATGGAGCATCGCATTTTGGGCTAATTCTGCAAGGGAAGTTCAGCTGCAAACAGTTAAGTCAGAGCCACTAAACATGGAACCCCCTGTCTGCAGAGCTCCTGGAACTGGCCTGATAAATCCTACTCAGGAACAATGGTCCAGGTAAACACCCAGGCTCAGCTTAAACAGTCCTTAGGGTAGCACCATATTCCAACTAGGCTAATTTACTCTGTAGAGAAGGATGAATAAATCTACGCAGCGGTTTGGTGCTGTTTTGACTAGATTGTTTCTGACATCTAAATGAGACTGAGAATGCTCAATGTAGGTTGACGGTACAGTGAGCTGAAATATGACCAGCTCCTAACTGCCCTGATACATCATCTAGAGAGCTGACGTGCTTCACATGAGCCCGTGATTTATTCCCATAAGTAAACAAGGCGCATTAGAGCAGGACATGGCAACAATGAGCGTGTGAAAACACAAGGCCTTTGGATCTAGCCCAAAGGCTGGGAATCATTTCCATTTAGCAATGCTCTCCGGCAGGAAAGTCAAGAATACACACCAGGACTAATTACAAAAGTCTTGCCTGTTGGGGGAAGAAATCCTTTGTTTTTGGAGTGGTATCCCTAGCCATACAGAAGGTTTTTGAAAGGATTGCTAACAGCGCCCTCCGACTGCGAGAAAGCACCAAGGCTGCGATGAGGCGGCAGAACACCACGCCTTTGGTTACTGATCAGACAGGAGCTGTGCAAAACACAAGTCTTTGCAGTAATATTTCCTCATTCCCAGTCTTTTTCAGCCTGTTAAATCTCTTTCCCCTGCTAACACGGGTCTGAGATGTTCCTTCCCCTGGGAAACGATCATTTGGTTTCCAGAGGAGACAGAGGGAATATAAAGCGTTTCTCTGAACAGCAGCAAGTGACAATTTCTTGTGGTCACTCAGAACAAACGTTTGTTCACTTGCTTGCTTTTAAAATATCAAGGGGGAAAAAAAAAAGGCTAAAAATCCATAGGTTTTTTCCTGAAATCGGAGTCAGGGAGGAGGGAGTGGATTTCAAGGTGAAACATTTATGCCATGTTCTTTATTTATTAGTATGTGCATACCTGCCATTCCTCTGTATTGGTCCCAAAAGGCATAGCACTTCATGTAGGCTCCTACACATGCCCCCAAAATTAATAACATTATTGGAATCCTAGCTCTGCTGCGTGTACGACCCTGAGTGCAGGACTGTTGTATGCAGGCAGCTGGGACTACCCCAGCTGGGGAGCATTTCATAGGCTTTTCCAAACAGTCAGGTTTTTCCCCTTTTTGCATTCAAAGCACTGTCTTTTCTACAAACACATTTATTCCACAGAAATAGGGAAGCTTCTTCACCAGTAGGTACAGGAGTTTTTAGGAAGAATACTCATTACCTTGGCCAATAACTTCCTTCCAATTACATTAGATGATTAACTACAGCTATTGGCCAAGGACATTCAGTGTTTTTTCATTATTTTAGACATGTGGTTACCACCGTATTCCAATCTGTTCCACAATAGCATCGGAGCAGAAAGGATTCCTAGAACTTGATGTTTAAAGCTGAAGTTCACACTGAGATTAAATCATTATTATTCCTCCTCCAATAAGGACAGGAAGAAAAGAGCTTCTTTTAACCTGGGGGGTGGGAGGCAAATTAAAGTTTCACTGACCAAAGTCTGAATACTTCTCCAGCCAGGCATCCTATTTAGGGATGTTTGCTCATTACCTCAGACACACATGCTGCATTCCCTGGTGTCATGTGCCCAATTCCAAAGCCCATTAGAAAGTCACGAGGTAAAAGGCGCGTGAGTATGACTGCATAAACCACCCTCTGGCTAGTAGGACACATTCACATCTCTGCAACCCCGTCTTCATTATGTCTTTGGTGCAGTCTCTTCTGCTCCTGTTCATACAGGAGGGATGATGGGTGTCTGGGTCACTCACCTGTAAGTTTTACCAGACAAAGCATTGAAGAGCAGGGTCAGAGAAGTACCAGCTGGCTACTCGCACTGAGCCCAATTTCCCTGCAGCCGCTCAGGACACGGAGCGTCGCTCAGCTCTGCCAGACCTTTCACATGGTGTGTGAATACAAGGATGCATCCCTAAGGCTCCACGTGCACTCCACGTGCATCCCTAAGGCAGTGACTTTAACGGGCAGATCATCAGACAACTCTGCTGGGCAGGTGTGGGATTGAAGGCCCTGGCCTCTGTTTGAGGCAGGTAAATCCAAACACTTTGGCCAACTAAAGTTTGGGTCTTCCACCCTTCTGGCAGAAGAGACAAGGTAACAGTGTTGTATGACCCCCCTAATCCTCTCCAGCATATTTCCTCAGTACCCTTTTGGCACTCATTTCGCTACAGGTAATAAAGCACAGAGAGCCCCAGTAAAAAGCAAGAAGGAAAGTGTTATCTATGGTGGATAACTCAAGAGGTTTTTATGGCATAACACTGCATCCTTTCTTCTTACCTCCATACCTTCTCAGAAAAAGTGATTGTGAGGATTTTGATCTGGCCAAGTATATCTCTTACCAGTTCAGCTTGCATTTCAGGATCAGGAAGTACTCTATCAAGTGAAATTTTGTAACTAAATAGTACACAGAAGGTTCTGTAAATCAATCTTGGCGTTCAAGCAGGGAATGTTCCTGCTTTTCAGATAAATAAGCGTAAAGATTTTGTTCTCTTAGCTGTTTAGATCAGCTGTAACTACTTAAATCCCAGGCCAGTACTCTCAGCAACCATAATGAAAAGAAAAAACCCCAAACAACCCCTCCCCAGCAAAACAACCAATCAAACACCCCCTACTCCCCCCCCCCCAGGAAAATAAAAGACTAATCCACTGAGGTTTTATCATTAATCACCATGATCTGTACTGTAAACGTTTCTGAAACCTTCAAGCCCTAGAACAAAGTAACCAAATACATCATGAGACTTCCTATCATGGATTTCTTGGTTTATTGTTATTAATGTGACCCAGGAGGTCAGTATTTTGTTTATCTGAGGAATACTGCAGCTGTTTACATTTCTGCTGTACATGCCACAAGGAATCTCCAGAAATGAGCCTGATTTTCTTCCACATGTCTAACAAGCAGGGGACAGAAATGGAGAGGAGATGCCCAGTGTTTCCATGAGAAGCTGAAAGTTTTGTGATTAATAAAAGCTCTAAGAAAGTCCTCCCAACCTGAGACAGGGTTACATTAAAAAAGACTACTTGTTTGACCCTCTTTGAATTACTGCTCTTAGAATAAGGCCACCTGGGGATAATGAACAGCTGATTTAATTTTTAATCAGCATTTAAAAGCCTTTTAAAGTGGAGCTCATTTTCATTAGTTTAAATAACGAACACCTCGAAAAGTGAAAGGTCATTAAACCTCTGGAAGTACGTTCATGCCAAGACTTCAGCTCAACACAGGTCCTTTTAACAGGGTGTCGAGGGATTTATTAAACATAATGTGAACAATTGCTCATTTCTGTAGTCAAATAGAGCCTCATAAAGGGACCTATTGTCTCATTGATGCCTCACACAGGAAATTGCTGTGAGAACTGTATTCTGAACCTGCCCGCGCAGCCTGAAAGCATCTTTGTAATGACCCCACTGCACAAGGCCTTCAGAGCTCAGTTTCAGTGCGATTTAGGAAGATGGTGCTCCTCACAGGGTTAGGTGTGATGAGTGGCCTGGTTGTCATAAGGACCCCACTACTAGGAAAGATGGAGCATTTTGTATCTCAGTATTCTGACACGAGACTTTATCTAACGGTTTCTAACCTGCAACCAGGTTTGGCACTTGCAAAACAGTTGGACCAAATGTGTCCAACTGTTTAACCCAGGCTACAAGGCTGGCTTTCTAAAATACACCTATTTTCCTTGCCTTGATTTACATTATGAGACTAGTATGTGTACCCTTCAAGTTTTTAAGAAAACATTGTCAACCATAAAGAAAGATGGGTATGATCAAGGATTGGAAAGCCCATTCAGTAAACAGGGGGCTACCCTGAAAAGCCTGAAGCTCAATTCCATCATTTCATTCTCAGTTTTCTTCCATTCTCTGAGCAGTCTGAGGTTTGATGTTTGTTTGTTTGTTTGTTTTAATGAGCCTGTGAACATATAGTAAAACATGACTTATAACTTCAAGCTGGGAGTTTCAGGTCCTGCGATGCTCATTTTTCACAAGCAATCAGCAAAATGAATGAGATTCAAGACATGTTAAGCATTGTCCAGGATATTTAACATCACAGCCAGAAAAAGCTACCAGAGTCACACTAGCTGCAGAATGCTGCTTCTTTTTGGGGAATTCATACTGAGCATAAGAGGATACAGACAATAAGAAGACACACTACCCCATCTCTTACCAGCCGTAAGATTTAGGTGAGGAAAACCAAAGGATAGACATAGTCCTTGGAAAATATTTTAAATAAATAAAATAAAAATGCAAAGAGAGAAAGATAGAGAGGGGCTGAGCTCTACTGAGACTTTCCAATGTCCTCAAAACTTTGGAACAGGTCAGAACCAACATAAATGTTCCTAGTCTTAGGAAGATAAATGCTTCCACTTCAGGAAATACTTTGAATGCACCTTCCCCTCCAGAAGAGTCAAGCTGGGATTCATCTGAATGTGCTGGGTTTTACTGTCCCTGGCAACTGGCAGCTGAAGTGTTGGTTCTTATCACGACAATCCTCTCTGCTGATGTTGTAACATGGACTAGCAATCCAACTGGGAGATGACGAGTGTCCTAGGGTAAGGTCCCTTCCAAACTAAGCCCCTCAACATTACACTCCACCCATCTGATACCCATGCATGTTGAGTTCAGCAGTTCTCATGGACTGTATCGAAAAGCCAAATCTGACTCATCCATTCATAAATTCTACCCGCATCACTCAGAACTTCAGGTCTGAGGCAGTGCTTTGTACACTGCAAGTATGTGTGAAATAAACTTAAGAATCTGACTAAGTTTCTACCTGACATGAATGGGACAATCTCTGTGCCCTCATTTTCTTGCCAAAAACATTAACATTCCGACTGCAGCCTGTTAGATGGCTTAACTGTCACTTTATGCAGAAGACAGGTCTAATGGAAATTAATTCCCCCTAATCACTAAGGATTTGAGATTGTAGATTTTCAGAATGAAATCACACGTTATTACTCAGGTTTTTCCTTTAAAGCAGCTTTACAGTATCCTTTCCTTAAGAACAGATAAGCCTAGCGAGACCGACACGCTTTTCAGTACAGGGGAAAGTCACTGCTATACGTGCGCCTATGTGTGTGCCTCGAGAATGCTGGCAGACTGATGCTTTGTTACCTGTTAGAAAGATTGCTAATTATCCTGGAAGGATTGAAGCACCTTTAATTATTATTAGTGATAGAAAAGTAATTTTTACATAATGCAGAACTAGTAAAAACTCCATGTTTCCATTATCCGAGGCAGTGGTGTCTTTCCAATCCTATCAGCATCAAGGCTGAAAGGTATTTGTTGGGGTTTTATCTATTTTTGGAAGAATGTACTGTGCACTTCCACCCAGCAAATCACAATAAAATGAGTAAGTATATCATACCAAGCAATTAATACAGGACTTTGATCTTTTCCAGGACAGACTCAGGAACTGACGTGGCAGAAAGACAATACACATTTGACTACTTCAAAATAGGGGAGAGGGGAGGAACCCTCCCAGAAATAAAGAACTTCTGTTTTAAATTAAAACAAGGACTATGTTCCCAAGGGCATGTGATCATTAATTTATAAAGGCCATGGCTTGCTTATCAGGTGACATTAATGGAATCACTGACCTGTATCAAAAGTTGTGGAAAAACAAATGTGTGTTCTTTGAAACAAATAGATTGGTGCAATGTCTTGGCCACAGAGACTACTCTAGCTTGTTTCAACCTGGTAAGTGTCCATATGCAGCATGATGACACAAAATCTTTGGTGATATTCCCAGGAAACTCTGACTGCAGTGATGTTTCAGTTACTGCAACTCTGGGTTAAAGGTGCCCACAAAAAACCAACCCTTTAGAAAACCTGATAGGAATAACAGAAACCGCCCATTCCTGAGTAGTTACATTACACATAAGCTTTTCCTAGCTCTGAAAAAGATGATCTCTTGCAACTCAGGAATCACCCACACTCCTACTACCAGCCCCTGTTTTTGATTAGAAGCTGAGACTGCATTTCTCCAGAGAATAAACCTGGGATCTAGCCATGCCTGATGAGTTCTCCCGCATCACAGCTAAAGAAGATGCGTTAAGGCATCTACAAAGAGTGATAAATACAATGTTCCCTCAGGAAAAGCAGCAAGTATTTTGTCTAGGACAAATAAGAGGGATACTCTGTGGATAGAAGGTTCAGAATTACAGGTCTTACTTTTAAGAGATGTTGTCCTTCTGACTGGTCCCCAGTGCTGTGGCCACTATGAAGTATTACAAATGCAGCCATGTGCTTTTACATCACATTATCGGAAAGTGTCTGAAAAACTCCCCCTGTCCCTAGGAGAAAATACACCCTGTAAGATCTAAGATGAGTCCTGTCCAGGCACTGCCAGCTAGACCACACTTAGACTGGTTATATGACATCAGCATGGAACAAATAGAATCATTTTTACAGGAGAGATTGTCTTATCAACAGTTAGATTAATTTTAAACTAATTGTAACTAGAAGGGCAGAGAAATCTCCTATTAAAATACGTCAACTCAGAGTTTATGTTGTGAAAAACAATCCATCCAACACTGTTGGCTCTTTCTTAAATTATTCCCTTTTAAATAACACCTTTGTTTCTGTTTACTCTTGAATGGACAGACTAGTCAACTGGAAAACCAAGTAAATGCTCTTTGAGAGTTTGCAGGCCTTGTTTGTTAAAACTGACTGAACTGACTCCTGGTATGCTTATAATTTGCCTTTCTACATGTTGAAAAGAGTTTGAGAAACTGGAACCATGAGACTCATTCTAATTTATAAATTCTACATAATTCCCAGTGCATTCACTGGAGGATATGCAAGCTTTCAAAAGCCATCCTTCACCTATAAACTTCTGGATAGAGAGTCCAGGCAAATGCCTGTTCTTGAATTTGTGCATCCTTGTAAAGAGTCAAATAGAAAATATTAGAGGAAAGATCAGTTACTTGCCTAGTAAAATCAATGAGATATACCTGTTTAATGCCCTTTAGGTACATTTCTTTCACCAGTCTTCAATCAAAACCAAACTCTTACTTGTAAATTATTTCTCTACCTTTTTGGCTACGAGATAGTGGTGAGATACAGAAGCATCAGCTGAAAATAATTTCAAGCTAGGTATATTTATATATGTCTATTATTTATAAATATTAGTTAGATACTTCAAATAGCTTCAGTGCATTCTTTTCTATTGGTTGACACTATATTTACACCAAAATATTATCTGAGTTACAGAGTCGTTAAAGATTAACATTGAAAATGTCTTGGAAAACAAGTCTGACATCATAGATGTCATGTAAGGATAGCTAATCCTGTAACATCTCTGTTAATTCAGACCTTTTGAACTAAAGCCTAAAAGTTAATTGTTCCTATAACTCCACAAACAGGAACCAGGTGCATTTTCATATATTAAGTTGAAGTCATTTATTTATTTCTGTTTCTGTTCAGGGTCTCATACTCTCTTGTCAGCTGTAAGAACTGACAAAAACTTTTCCCTCTTTAAAGCATAAATAACATATATGCTTATACACAGCTTTACAAAAAGCCTCAGCATAAACAGAAAATATCTTTACTCAAATAAACAGGTATGGTCTTCTTTGTGGCATGTGAGTTTAAAGGGAGAAAGTCCTTATTTCTCAGACCAGAAGCAAAATTTCATAACCCTTGATCTTCATCAGCTTTGTGAAAAGGTAGTGGAGGAACCTCCTCTGAGGTTAGTAGTGCAAGCTTGCCTTACAGGGAACTTCCAACATGTCTAAACCAGAAACGAGGGTGTGTGTTCATCCATGGAAAGGAGGAAGGAGGCAGATGAGAGAGAAAGCCAAATAAGAGTGGAAGTGATGTGAAAATAAACATGCTGTGGTTTTGCTGGTTCTATTGAATACCATGTCAATGTGCTGAAATGGAAACACTTTGCCTTCTGTGAAATAGACTTGGAGGCTAATTCTTAAATGCATAGACCTGCTGGAGCGGGTCCAGAGGAGACCACAAAGATGATCAGAGGACTGGAGCACCTCTCCTGTGAAGACAGGATGAGAGAGTTGGGCTTGTTCAGCCTAGAGAAGAGAAGGCTCTGGGGAGACCTTGCAGCAGCCTGCCAGTACCTGGCTGGGCCACAGGAAAGCTGGAGAGAGGCTGGTTACAAGGGCACACAGTGACAGGGCAAGGGGCTTTTAGCTGAAAGAGGGGACATTTAAATTAGATATAAGGGTGGTGAGGCCCTGGCACAGGCTGCCCAAAGAAGCTGTGGCTGCCCCTGGATCCTCAGCAGGGTTCAAGGCCAGGTTGGATGGGGCTTTGGGCACCTTGGGCTGGTGGGGGGTGTCCCTGCCCATGGCAGGGGGTGAAACCAGATAGGCTTTAAGGTCCTTTCCAACTCAAACCAGTCTGGGATGCTCTCATTCTCTGATTCTATAAAATCTTCTGGAGGAAAAAAAAAAAGAGGAATCTTCAGCATTGAACCAATTTTGCAGTTCACTTTCCATTTCTAAGAAAGAAGAGTCATCATGGAAATGCAGATAGAGAGTTAATGATTACGGATTTCCCTTGGACAATTTCACTGGAGCAGATAAGTGTTGCACAAAACCAGGATATGGAAATTAGATTAGAAACTGGCTAAAATGTAAAAAAAACATTTTCAGAAGGAATACAAAACTGGTTGCTGCAAGGAGTTCTCATGAATGATTAGCTATTGTTTCAAAAACCAGCACTGTAATAAAGGTCAAGCAGTTTCCAGCTGATAAATTGAATTTTTTATAAAAGGGGGGAAAAAAAAGCAAAATAAAAGCTCCTCTTGTGGTCCTGCAGAATCTTGCTGGCTTGAACCGAAAATAGAAAATTCTACTTTCCTTCTCTGCTGTCAATGCCTAACTGCAAATGCCCCATGGCTGAAGGGATACATAACGTTTTTAAAGGTCCAAGTCTATATATCTGGCAGTCAGACTGTAAAAAGCAATGAATTCAAGTTATTCAGAAAATTATTTAGCTTGCCAGAACTCTCTGTCTCTGATTCACATCTGTACAGTGCTGTAAAATACATCCTCAGTTTGTGCTATAAAAAAAAACCCCAAAGGTTTACACCAGCTGCCTTTAAATAAGGGGAATAGAACTGGGAAATGTCCCTGAAAAGATCCCATTAATTATTTTAGAGAACTAACGTTAAGGAGTTAAAGCATGAGGTGGTGCAGAACTGGTGTAAATGGAAATGCTGTGCAAACACAACAAAATCAGGACAGAAAGCAATCCACACACAGTCAGCATAGCATGAGGCGCCTGTGACTGGGAATAGAAAAGGAGAGGGGCTGTCATTTCTCAGTCCTGCTTTAAGAATTTGCTGGGTTTATCAGAAACTTGAACAAGATAGATTCATCAAAGGGGTATTAACGGGGCAAAGACATAGTATTTCTCTATAAACATCCGTGGTTTGCAGATTTCCAACAGATTAAATTCAGAGTTCCTACAAATCCTCCCTAGGACTGCCACAGTCTGCTAAGGATGCAAAAGCTTTCTGGTGTGTGCTCCAGGACAGCCACATAGGTCAGGCTTCCAAGTTCCTCATCACAAGGCTGGCAGTTGTGTAGGCTGAGCCTGTGACCTTTAAGCAGACTATCCAGAGTTGGAGGGGTCAAGATTCCAAAATTTTCCAAAATTCAGAACCATGTCTGTGTCCCAGCTGCAGAATACTGAGAGCAATAACCACCTAAGGATGTTCATGGCACTTCCCAACATACATGTTTCTCGCATATTTTAGTTCCAAGACATTGTACCCTGACCTGTCAAAACCTGAGAGGAGCAAGATCTGCAGTGAAAAAACTGGAAACAACTATCTAGAGTCTTAACAGACCTGGCTTAAACAGGAAAGAAATGCTTTCCTATTATTTTCCTGTTCACATGCTCATCCAGCAGCAGTAAAAGCTTGAAAAGTCAAACCTTTCTTCCCTACTCAGTCCCAGCAGCATATGATACCCAGCTTTAGTCCTTTTACCATATTAAATGAAACTATGAATTAAAAAATACTCAAAGTCATCTACAGTGAAAGGAAGAAACTTGTTACCCCTCTAAGAACTCTGGCCATTGCTTTATTCCTTTTGATTTATTTTTTGTTTAAATGTATATGTTTACACTTGAAAGTGTGCAGCAAGCAGATTATGTGTTTGTGGAACATACTAGCAACTGCTTGAAAGTGTTAATTAGCTTATTAATTTTCCTTATGGTTAATTAGCTGGGCTTGTTCAGCCTGGAGAAGAGAAGGCTGTGGGGGCACCTCACTGCAGCCTTCCAGTTCCTGAAGGGAGCAGAGAAACAGGAGGGGTATCAGCTTGTTCAAAGGGCAGAGACTTGCAGGACAAGGGGGATGGAGTGAAGCTGAAGGAGGGAAGGGTTAGATGAGATCTTAGGGGGAAGTTTTTTACAGAGAGAGTGGTGAGGGGCTGGAACAGGCTGCCCAGAGAGGGGGTGGGTGCCCCCTGTCTGGGGCTGTTCAAGGCCAGGTTGGATGGGGCCCTGGGCAGCCTTGTGTAGCTCCAGGCCTGGAGGTTGGTGGCCCTGCCTGTGGCAGGGGGGTTGGAGCTCTGTGGTCCTTGGGGTCCCTCCCAACCCAGCCCAGTCTGGGATTCTATGATTAATAAACTCCAGAGTGTGTGTAACCCAGAGTATAAGAGCACATATTATTCAATGCACCGAGGAGGAGATACACCAGTCCTTTCCTTTACCAAGAGCCAGGCACAGATGATGAAGCTGTAACTGCAGTCGGGCTGTCACCATGGTTCAGCTGAAGGGCCTTGGTGTTCCTACAGGTTCAGCAGTTATTTTTGCCAGAACAGGTGATGTGAAAATGAGTGACATCATTGGTTTTTTTCTGCATTTTCCTGCAGGGATAACACACCTGTCACTACAAATCCAGACAACCAGAAATAGAAAACAGTTTCTAACTATATCAGTTCAGCAGCTCTGTATTAGGAATGATCTACTGTGGCAGGGCCAACTTTTTGTAAGCAGTAGGCAAAGGAGAATATAATTTTAAGGGAAAGAATAAGTTTCTCACATATAATGCAGTCCCCTTGCTTAACTCCTAGTTGTTTCTTTTCGAGGAAATCTATGGGGTACGTTACCAGTGATGGAATTCAGTGCACAGATTGTATCTACCAGCTGTGAGTCTGCAGAGATATCCTGACACAACATGCCAGTGAAAGGTACTTCAGTAGATGAACTGAGTCCTAGTTACAGTCAGGATAGAGTTCACTTCATTTGTAGCAGCTGATGGGATGCTGTGTTTGGGAGTTACAATGAAAGCAGTGCTGAGAACACCCTGATGTTCTTAGTTGCAGTCAGACAGTCAAGGACTTTCTCAGCTTCTTCCTATTTCTCTCTTCAGGAGAAAGGAGGGGCGAAGCCAGGACAGGTGACCCAGATGGGCCAAAGAGAGTATTCCATGGCAATGACGTCCTGCCCAGGAGAACGGGGGGCTGAGGGGAGGAAGAAGAGGGGCGGTGGCGGGACGCGTGCTGCTTGGGGGGACGGTCGGGTTCCGGGACAGCTCTGGGTGGTACCTGAGTTGTGTGGGTCGGGGAGAAACTGCATTGGGGATCAAGAGTTTCATCTTCTTTTGCTCTAAAGTCCTGTTAGCATTGGGATATTTGATCTTTCTGTTCTCTTAGTAAACTCTCCTTATCCCAACCCACGGGCCTCTTAGTTTCTTGGTTTTGGAGTTATTTCCCTTCCTTTTCCCTTCCCTTGTTTCCCCCTTTTTCCCTCTTCCCCTGCTCTTTTACTTTAAGGAGCAGGCAGCTGCGTGGATCTCGGCCCACAGCCGGGGGGAAACCACGACAACTGACACCTGTCAAACTGTATTTTTGGTGTGCATGCTCGTGTGTACAAGTGTGCACACAGGTGTGTATCAGTATGCCTGCAATAAGGTTTGTCAGTATGAAATACGTTCATCTGTAAGATGAATTTGTTCTGAACAACCTCACATACAAGGAAATTGATATAGACAAAGTGCTCCCAAGGAAGTATTTAAAATAAGACATTCACAAGGTAACTCAATGCTTCTGAATCGTTCCAGCATACTTTAAGGGGTAGGCTTGCTGATAATGATAAACAATTCTCACTGTAAACTTACCTCACTATTATTCCCTTATCGCCACCATCAGATTACATCCCTTCTCTCAGAGAATGTCTTAAGGGCAGTCCAATTTTTTTATCAAAGAAGTTAAAATAGCAACGTTACTCTCATATTGCCTTAAAATAATTCTAGTTAAGTATTTGAAATACAGCAAAGCCTTTGCAAATCCTCTCTGTCTGTTTTGAAAACCTTGTAAATATTACTACAGCAGTGCACTAGGTGTTGGGCAACCAAATGTACCTCAAAGTTGGGTGGTTTACCTTCCATGCATTCCCTTCACGTAATGTAAGTGAACGGCCAGGTTTTAAATTGCCAGGCTTCTCACATGGATAGCACTAAAAATCTACTCTGTCCACAGTGCCACTTTATGCTTCAAACACCCTTCAGTGAAGTCCTGATGCAACCAACACCTTGTCTGATTTTAAAACCCAATGTGGATATGAGCCCCTGGAAACACACTGCAAGAGGTGCTGGGAAGGTTGCCTGGGTCACCTCAGCTCTCTGAGCACACCTCAGTGAAAGTTACAGTATCAGGATGGTCACACATGCTTCATGTTCAACAAAGGGCTCTAAAATGTCAGCACCAGCACCTAGGCCAGTCTGTTCTCCAGCTGCTTCTGATGCAATGTTGCCCCTTCAATCCAGAGGGCAATACTGAAACAGAGAGATACACAAAACCACTTAGGAGAAGCAGAAACTGTTACCTGGTCAGAAAGGCAGGCAGGAAGGATGGCATTACATACTGGTCTGGAACCCAGGGCATATCCTGGCTTCAAGATAGCATTCCTGTCAGTTGGTCTTGGTTCTTTTTTCATCCCTGGACCTGACCCTCTGCTAATCCCCACTGCCTACCTCCTTGTTCACTTACTTCTGGGCTGCCCTCCAGAGAAAAGTGACTAGCTCTTCCCAAGAGGAAACTGCAGCATGGAACAGTTCACTGCTGGGTTTACTCCAGAGATGAAGTAGGAAGTTAGAACATGGACCACAACTGGTTTGCCTCCCGTCTACCAGCATCGGTCTTCCAACAGCACCCAGAAGGCAGTGCTGTGCCCCTGCAAGACCCTACATAAGCCAACCCAGGAGTGTGCAGCCCGTGTGCCCCGTGTCATGCTGTGAAACAGCATTCTCTGGCCTGCTGCAGCAGAGGCCTTTGAGTATTTGAGCCCCTGACAGGAGTGCACTAAGGAAGGGCAGTGATGCAAAGGGCCGGATGAATGTTGTATCATTTCTCCTGGAAAGAGTCCAGCAGAGGGGTACAAAGATGATCAAGGGTCTGGATCATCTCCCCTGTGAGGAAAGGCTGAGTGAGCTGGGGCTGTTCAGCCTTGAGAAAAGAAGACTGAGAGGGATCTGATGCATGTTTATAAATATCTGAAGTGTGGGACACAGGAGAAATGGGCAGCCTCTTCTCAGTGTCTGTGGGGACAGGACAAGGGGCAATGGCCTCAAGTTGGAGCACAGGGAGTTCCACACCAATCTGTGGAAGAACTTCTTCCCAGTGAGGGTGAGGGAGCCCTGGGACAGGCTGTCCAGGGGGTGTGGAGTCTCCTTTTCTGGAGATATTCCAGCCCCATCTGGATGCCTCCCTGTGTGACCTGTCCTAGGGACCCTGCTCTGGCAGGGGGTTGGACTCGATGATCTCTGGAGATCCCTTCCAACCCCTAATGTTCTGTGATTCTGTGATTCAGTCTGGGTGAGGATCCCAGCTGAGAGTGGTACAGCTTAGCCTTCTAGCTTCATCTGCCAGAACCTAGGTAGTGTGAGCATGAGCTGACCCATGTGAACTGGCCTCAGACCACAGCTTGCTTCTCTGGAGACAGCGATACAGCATGTGCACGTCCCTCAACCTCTGAGCTTTCATTCCTCATTTGTAAAAGGTATACAATCATCTGGCTTTGAATAGCCATAATGCCACCGGTAGCTCATGTCTAAGACAATACTGTATGTGAACCACTGCCTGTTTCTGTCTCCAACTTCATCTTTAAAATAGGGCCCTGAGCAAAGCTGGATTCAAGTCTCAGGGTGGGTTTTTGAGACAGATGCAGTACCATGCCCTATTATTAAACCCTCTACAAGTGCAGAGTTGGTACAGGAAGGAGCAGTGGGTGGGAATGGGTGGAAGTTTATTTTCAGCCCTCTTCTTACTCCACTTTCTTTGATTCTATTTGTATCCACCATCTGCACAGCATGGATGACAGGTGGAAGAAGTAAACTTTCCTGCCCCCAGAACAAGTGTCAGTGCCCTGACACATGTCATTCAGCATATCTTCCAGAGCTGATTCAAGAAGGCACCAGTTCCAAGCTCATGACCACCACTGTTCCCAGTGTAGAGGCAACAGAAGGGACTATGTGTCTGAATTTCCACCTTCCATGACCATGACATTTGTTTTACGCTAGGGAGGTAAGGAACAACGAATGATCTCCATCCAGCATTTCCTGCTACAAGTTCAGTAACCTCCATTAGAATCACAGAATCATAGAATTGTAGGGGTTGGAAGGGACCTCGAGAGATCATCGGGTCCAACCCCCTGCCAAAGCAGCTCCCTAGGACATTTCACTGAGATAGGCGTCCAGACGGAGCTGGAATCTCTCCAGAGAAGGAGACTCCACACCCCCTTTTCCACATGTTGGTGTGGAACTTCCTGTGCTCCAACTTGCAGCCATTGCCCCTTGTCCTGTCCCCACAGACACTGAAAAGGGGCTGGCTGATTCCCCCTGCATCCCCTGCTTAAGATAATTATAAACATTAATTAGGTCCCCCCTTAGTCTTCTCTTCTCAAGGCTGAACAGTCCCAAAACAGAAGGGTAGGTAGAGAATCAAAAAGTGTCTTAAAGTATCCCAGGAAACCAGTGTGGGCCAAACTGGGTCCAAAACATGCCATGCTACAAACTGTACAAACCATGCTGCCCATGCTCTCCCTCTGACCCTACTTCTGAACACAGAAAGGTGCCTGTATGTAGTATTCATGAGTGTAAAATTTAAATACACCAAGCTAGGTAATTCATCTTAGCAAATGTTTCTTGTGTTACAAACTCATCACTCTCAGGGTTCACGGTGCCATCACAAGGGACGTACAGACTCCGTTTCCTACCCAGTTAAAAATGGTGCTACCCTGTCCTGTAAATATTCTGAAAACACACAAGGAAAAGGCAGTTGTGATGCATCTCCATTTTCAGGCTTGGAATACAAATTCCCTTTTGTCTTTTACCATTGTTCTTTGAGCCGAATTCTAACATCCATTGCAGCTGGTCTCTTGTCAAATTACTGCAACAAAGTCGTGGTTTGGCACCTCAGGCTCTGAGTAACTGAGAAAGAAAATCTGCATTCAATTAGAAGAGGAAGTGGTAAGTAGATATGGTCACTGACTAAGACTGGACTTCAACAGCAAAACTCCAGCCCCACATCTTCCATCTAGCTAAGTAGGTGGCAGCTGGTTATTCCTGAAGTGCAATTTCAACAGTACAAATAAACCCACAGTTGGAGCAGCTTTTGATACTGAATAATTCCCAAGAAAACACCTCAGGAGAATGAGAACTGATGTAAGAAGCTGGCTGGTCAGAAAGTCTGTGTGAAAGAGGAAAGAAGAGTGGTAAACCATTTAGAAGAAGGGTAGATATCCATATAAACCCGAAGAGGTGAAGTTATTTATACTGAGTATTGTCTTCACAAACAATGTTATTTACAAAACAAAATGTCTTTCTTTGCAGCCCCATCCTTAGATCTGGACTAGAGTCTTTACCAGAAACATGAAATCTGGGGCAGAAGCAGAAACCAGCTAGCTGTGAGGACTGATTCTTAAGATAAAATAAACAGCAAGCTAACAGAAATCCTAAGGACAAAATAAATTTGATAATGCCCCCCTCTGAGATCAGTCTGTTCTGTTGCTTTGTTCAGATCAAACCTGTTCGGGAACAGCCAGTCCTGTATCAACTGTGTAACATCAATCCAACGTTCAGGGCTAGTCTTGAATGGCCACAGCATAGTACATTACATTACATCTACATTATTCAGCCCAAGCATCTGAGGAAACCCTCAAATTTTAAGTCTTTATATATATCAAGAGTTGTACTGGATGTCATCCACACTTGCTAATTCAGGCCATGGGTACCGTTTTGAGGTCCTTGCTTTGAAAATAAGAAGCATTTGATGGTCTCCACTCTATTTTGATATATTTAGAGTTTCTGTTCTAAAATGAAAACCTGACCCGAGAACATCCCTGAGAGGAAGGACCACATTAACTACAGCCTGCTCAGCAAGCATCAAAAGCATCTGACCTGCAGAATAGGAAGGCCTGAGCAGTAGGGTCCTGTCGTGGTTTCCCCCCGGCTGTGGGCCGAGATCCACGCAGCTGCCTGCTCCTTAAAGGAAAAGAGCAGGGGAAGAGGGAAAAAGGGGGAAACAAGGGAAGGGAAAAGGAAGGGGCAAATAACTCCAAACCCAAGAAACTAAGAGGCCCGTGGGTTGGGATAAGGAGAGTTTACTAAGAGAACAGAAAGATCAAATATCCCAATGCTAACAGGACTTTAGAGCAAAAGAAGATGAAACTCTTGATCCCCAATGCAGTTTCTCCCCGACCCACACAACTCAGGTACCACCCAGAGCTGTCCCAGAACCCGACCGTCCCCCCAAGCAGCACGCGTCCCGCCACCGCCCCTCTTCTTCCTCCCCTCAGCCCCCCGTTCTCCTGGGCAGGACGTCATTGCCATGGAATACTCTCTTTGGCCCATCTGGGTCACCTGTCCTGGCTTCGCCCCTCCTTTCTCCTGAAGAGAGAAATAGGAAGAAGCTGAGAAAGTCCTTGACTGTCTGACTGCAACTAAGAACATCAGGGTGTTCTCAGCACTGCTTTCATTGTAACTCCCAAACACATCATCCCATCAGCTGCTACAAATGGAGTTAACTCTATCCTGACTGAAACCAGGACAGGTCCAGAAGTGCAATTTTCATTCTTGGCCTGTTATTTCCTCTAAGAATGAACGTTTCTAAGTTTGCAATTACTCAAGATAATCTCTAAATTAAGTACATTTACTTGCAGCTGTGACACTAATCCTATTTATATCTTTTTCGAGCATTTATTTTTAGTGAATAAAATTGTGATTGATTGAAGTATTTCAAGACAATAAAAACCTGCTATTAATAATGAATTGTGCTAAAAACCTACCCATTGGTGTTATCAGTTGAACATATCACTTAATATGAGAATATCAAAGAGACAGGCGACCCTCCAAGTCATCTACCGAGTCCCATCCAAATGAGAAAAAGACTAGACCATTGTGTCATGAATTTTCCATTGTCTCCGTTTTTATTCACTACTTTCTTTTCATCTCTAACTACTTGTCCAACTATGTTCATTCAATTACTGAAATCCAGCTGGTTGAAACGTATCCAGTTGGGCTTTATCATCTTTTGAACTTCTTTTTCCAAGAGGTCTTTAACAACTTTAACTGTTGTTCTTGTAAGTCTCTCTCACTCACACTAGGTAATGCAAGGTTATCTTTATAAACCTCTCTACAAAGTTGACTCAAGTTCAATTGTATGCAAACTTCCAGGAGGAAAAAATGCCTTGCTTACACAGTGAGAACACTCAGCATTCATTTGCTACCTTCTAATAGTGTTTTGTATAGAATGCTTTAAAAACTGTCTTAAACAGAACCAGATGTTTACCAGAATTCTCTCTGATTGCCGTCCAAGTGAAACTATCTTCCTCCCTTTCTCCAAACTCCCTTTATCATTAAATAATGCATTGAAATGGTAATATAAAGAGCATGCAATGATTGCCAAAATTAAACAAGGGGCAGATGGGAAGAAAACTGAGTTATTCAGGGTTTTATGGGGGGGTTGGGGTTTTTTTGTTTGTTTTCCATCCAGTCTCTCTTAAAGAGATCTTATAGCAAGTATTTTGATCCTGAAAGTACAGGCTTACTCATCACCATTTCTTTACGGATCATTTAAACACAGACTCAGACTCTTCTCTTTCATTTATACTCTGCAGTTTTCCCATTTTGATCGTGGAACTGGTTATGGACGGGCCCAGAAGAGGAGGAGAAATGACTCCTACACATTCCCATGATGTTCATTTCTGTGAAAACCAAAGGGTCTATTAGGACAAGTCTTCTGATTCCAGAAAACCAGTGCTGCTGCGGGGATGTGCATTGTGGCAGATGATCCTGGGGGAAAATGAGTTCAGGTGTCTAAAATGCACACAGTAATGGAGCACACAGTGGTTTCTTTCTCCAAATAACAAAATATATTGTTTTAATCATTGCTGAAATTACTAAAAGCATGGTAAATTGCAGAGATCCAGCTCATGTCTCACAAACACATGTTTTACTATGGCCGGCAACTGGATCAGAGGGAGTGTTGCATTGCCTCTTTAACTGTGTAGTCAAATAAAGTTCCTTGTGCCATCAGAGGTGATTAGAGTTAGCTATGACATCAGTAAAGCTCTCCAAATATGCACCACTTTGAATTAAAAAACAAAAAAAAAGGGGAAAAAAAGGAGTTCATTTTGTTGGGATGCATTTCCAACTTCTCATTTTCTTCTCCCTTCTGAGTGAAATCTCAATTGGATCCAATTGAAACCCTGCAAAGAAGGCTAACCCCTGACTTCCTGTTGAAATGGTGTGATTTGCTTATGAAAATGTCAATGACCTGTCATTTTCTAACTTTCAATTAGGAATATTCTGTAGGAAAGCCTTAATTATAGACTGGATTCAGCTCAATAAATTTTACCAATGTTTGCCTGGAGTGTTCAGTTGTTGTGGCTGCCCAGCAAGTGCTGGGAGAGAGTGTATGGGGGAAGTCAGCATGCCATCTCATCCAAAGCTTAATGGGACTTATTTCAAAGCCTAAGGGCAATGTAGTGCTTGAAACAAGACATCTATTCCATGTGCTCTATCACCTATATACATACATTTATATATATGTGTGTGTGTGTGTGTGCATGTAATAAATATCTACATTCTCCATTCAGCTGGTGCAATTACGGTATTTTGAGTGCAGACTATAACCTACAGGTCTTCACAAGTCTCTGACACTCACCTTACACAGAATCCCAGAATCCTACAATCACTGGGATGAAAAAGACCTTTAAGATCATCGAGTCCAGCCATTCCTGTCCTGTGCTAAACCATATCCCTGAGCACCTCATCTACCCATCTGTTAAACACACCTAGGGATGGTGACTCAGCCCCCTCCCTGGGCAGCCTGTGCCACAGCCCCACGACTCTGCCAGGGAAGAACTTTTCCCTCCCATCTGCTCTGACCCTGCCCTGGCACAGCTTGAGCCCATTGCCCCTTGTCCCATCTCCTGTCCCCTGGCTGAAGAGACCAGCACCCACCTCTCTGCACCCTGTGTAGGCAGTGATAAGGTCTCCCCTCAGCCTCCTCTTCTCCAGGCTGAACACCCCCAGCTCCCTCAGCCACTCCTCAGAGGATTTGCCCTCCAGCCCCTTCCCCAGCCTGGTTGCCCTTTTCTGGTTCTTTTCTTCACTGTGTAAGCCAGACCGATAGGAAAGCACTCTGATCACCTACTATTAGTCTGCATACAGTGCTATAACGTAGTGCATGGGCTAGGAATTAACCTGCATAGCCACGCCATTGCTTTCATCACAATAGCAGTTATGTGGCCCAGTGGTAATTAACATTAGCAGCAACAGGCTGATAGAACTGGGAAAAACTGGGAAAAACTGGGAGAAACTGGGAGAAACTGAAACCCATGGCTTTCTGCTTCCCAGTTACTCTGAGTAGACCCATGACTAATTTTAGCTACTGTTTTTCTTCATAGTACCCATGATTAGCAGCCTCAGGACTCAGTTCAAACTAATGGCCTGGTGCAGCTTGGAGACAGATTACAGGAGAGTGACAAAAGCAGAAATACTGGCATAGTTTTTGTTCCAAACCCTCTTCCCTTTCTTTCAGCAGGTTCCTGTTTCAGCTTTGGCTAGGAAGGAACAGTATCAGTTTCCCAGTGGAGGGATCACTGAAGTCTGTTAGTGGGCCAGTGCCCTGTCTGGTCAAGACTGTTGAGTGTTCCAGGTACACACTCAGCAGCACTGATAGGTATTTACTTAGTACAGGTACAAATAGAGAGAAATGCTGCTGGACCAGTGCTCTTAGTGCCTCAGATTCCAGGTTAAAGCAGCACTTTGTGTCACTACCTCTTCCCTGCCTTGCCTCCACCAAACAAAAAGGAAACTCAACATTTAATCTCATTTTATGCAAGATCAGTGGCTCCATATAAGTGTGTTATCCAAAAAAGTCTCTACCTGCAGCCCCGTTAATGTCAGTGGAGACCATTCAGAGGATACTGGCAATATAGGGCCTGTTACCAATCATCAAGGTGATAAAGCAGGTGAAGGGTCTGGAGCACAAGTCCTGTGAGGAGCGGCTGAGGGAGCTGGGGCTTGTTATCCTCGAGAAAAGGAGGCTGAGGGGAGACATCATCACTCTCTACAGCTACCTGCAAGGCAGTTGCAGAGATCACAGAATCACAGAACTGTAGGTGTTGGAAGGGACCTCAAGAGATCATTGAGTCCAACCCCCTGCCAAAGCAGGTTCCCAAGATGTTGGAGTCAGTCTTTTCTCTTTGGTGACAAGTGATAGGACGAGAGGGAACAGCTTGAAATTGCCCCAGGGGAGATTTAGGTCAGATATCAGGAAGAATTTCTGTACTGAAAGGGCTGTCAGGCATTGGAACAGGCTGCCCAGGGAGGTGATGGAGTCACCATTCCTGGAGGGATTGAAAAGGCATGTGGATGAAGTGCTGAAGGACACGATCCAGAGGTGGCTGGGCAGGGTTGGGCTGTGGTTGGACTTGATGATCTAAAGGGTCTCTTCCAACCCAGGTGATTCTATGATTCTCTAACCAGTGTGGGCCAATGAGGAGCAATTGCCCTCATTAAGACTGCAGCTCACAAAAAGAAAGGAACATCCTAAACTTCAAGAACCTGAGGTATCACAGTGGTGAGTGCAGGATAAGGGCAGAGAGAAGAACTCTCTTTGAACAGAGCCCTGCTGCAGCAATTACCCATCTGACAGGAATGTTACTTCATTAAGCAGGAAATACATCAAGGCTATTATCCTCCGAATTCTACATCATAATTGAAATAGCTGCAGAGGTATTTCTTTTGCTATCTGATATATCTGCTTTTATATCTGCTGACAGGAATCCAGATGGAATTAATAGCTGTAAATGAAGACTGGATAAAAGAAGCGTCGCTCCACACAGTGCGCTAATTTCCTTCATTACTCCTTGAGCACCTTAAGGATAAATGACATTGAACCTCAGATTCTGAAACGTGTTAAACATCCCCGTAACTCTCACAGGCATCACCGACTCCACTAATAACAACTTATGCTAATTGCCCTGTGTGCAATGAGGGCCAGATGTCTCAGTGCTGAAGGTTACACACATGAGATGGTACCGAGGCATCTCACTGACTTTGGTCATACAGATTCTCAAAATCTGGGTTTAGCCAGATTTTGAAAAGGTCCCTTTTCATGCAAAAAAACCCATTTTGGGCATGAACCTGAGCCCTCTCAAAAGCTGGCAGTGTACTTGTCGTGGTTCCCCCGGCTGTGGGCCGAGATCCACGCAGCTGCCTGCTCCTTAAAGTAAAAGAGCAGGGGAAGAGGGAAAAGGGGGAAACAAGGGAAGGGAAAAGGAAGGGCAAATAACTCCAAACCCAAGAAACTAAGAGGCCCGTGGGTTGGGATAAGGAGAGTTTACTAAGAGAACAGGAAGATCAAATATCCCAATGCTAACAGGACTTTAGAGCAAAAGAAGATGAAACTCTTGATCCCCAATGCAGTTTCTCCCCGACCCACACAACTCAGGTACCACCCAGAGCTGTCCCAGAACCCGACCGTCCCCCCAAGCAGCACGCGTCCCGCCACCGCCCCTCTTCTTCCTCCCCTCAGCCCCCGTTCTCCTGGGCAGGACGTCATTGCCATGGAATACTCTCTTTGGCCCATCTGGGTCACCTGTCCTGGCTTCGCCCCTCCTTTCTCATGGACAGAGAAATAGGAAGAAGCTGAGAAAGTCCTTGACTGTCTGACTGCAACTAAGAACATCAGGGTGTTCTCAGCACTGCTTTCATTGTAACTCCCAAACACAGCATCCCATCAGCTGCTACAAACGAAGTTAACTCTATCCTAACTGAAACCAGGACACCCCTGGAACCCACCACTCCTGGATGCCAGAGCCAAATGTTATGAAGGCTGGGCTTCCTTTTGCTTTTATTAAAGCCATGTATATTCTCAGAAAAGATTTGTCATATATAGCCAAAAAACCCGGCTGCCTTTGCAGACAGATTATTCCAAATTTCTTTTCTGGATACACTGGTTGCTCACATGATAAATCTCTCATTTGCTTTCCTTCTTCCTCCCCTTCCTTCCTCCCTCCCTCTCTCCTTCACCCCTTTCCTTCCTCTCCCCTTCATTCCTTTTCCCTCCCCTTCATTTCTTTTCCCTCCCTCCGTCCTATCCCTCCTAAAAATCATCCTTTTGTTGAACTTAATCATTTTTCTCTGTTGTTGTACATCCCTACCACACACACTTCTTAAATTCCTATTGTTTGTTCCAATCCACCAAAAGCTTAACTACTATCTCAAGCTCATCAAAAAACACTGGAAAAGAATAATGGAAAATTGTGGTTAAAAAAATGAAAGGCATCCAGACTGTGTAAACAAGCAGCTAAAATATAATTCATGAAATATATTATCTGAACTATCAAAGAATTGACTCTAAATACTTGGAAGTACAGATATTTACTAGGAATGTAGCTGACTCTGAGAATGTAAGAACATAGTAACCTCAAATTTTTCAGCATAAGAAAAGGCTTCTGTGCAGCTTTTCTTCCCAATACAAAGCATGGCATTTCAAACTGTCCTCTACCAAAGCCTTGTTTTCTGTAAAAGGGACGATTTGTGCTCACTGCCCGCGAAACCTGCTACTCTCATCAGACCTGCAACCAGGGTAAGGGAAGTATATGGAAAAATGAGTAGTTTTGGTGAAGGGGGAGTTGTTGGTTTTTCACTATGGCTTTGGTATAATCAAGGGTCTGCCTGGAAAGACTGTTAGAGACCTCACCAGACTGGACCCATGGGCTGAGACCAACGGGATGAAGGTTAGTAATATTGAGTGCAGAGTCCTACACCTGGGACACAACAACCCGAGCAGCGCTACAGGCTGGGGGAAGGGTGGCTGGGCAGCTGCCAGGCAGAGAAGGACCTGGGGGTGTTGGGTGGCTGCAGGCTGACCATGAGCCAGCAGTGTGCCCAGGTGGCCAGGAAGGCCAAGGGCATCCTGGCTTGTGTCAGAAATAGTGTGGCCAGGAGGTCTGGGGAGGGGATTGTGCCCCTGGACTGGGCACTGGGGAGGCTGCACCTCGAGTGCTGGGTCCAGTTCTGGGCTCCTCAGCATCAGAAGGACATTGAGGTCCTGGAGCGAGTCCAGAGAAGGGCAACCAGGCTGGGGAAGGGGCTGGAGGGCAAATCCTCTGAGGAGCGGCTGAGGGAGCTGGGGGTGTTCAGCCTGGAGAAGAGGAAGCTGAGGGGAGACCTGATCACCACCTACAACCCCTGCCCTGACAGGAGGATGCAGAGAGGTGGGCGCTGGTCTCTTCAGCAAGGGGACAGGAGATGGGACAAGGGGCAATGGCCTCAAGCTGTGCCAGGGCAGGGTCAGAGCAGATGTTAGGGAAAAGTTCTTCCCTGAGAGAGTTGTCAGAGCCTGGAACAGGCTGCCCAGGGAGGGGGCTGAGTCACCATCCCTGGATGTGTTTAACAGATGGGGAGATGAGGTGCTCAGGGATATGGGTTAGCATAGGACAGGAACAGTTGGACTTGATCTCAAAGGTCTTTTCCAACTGTGTGATTCTGGGATTCTGTGAGAAGCAGAGTCACTAAAGGACCTCCTTGAAAACAGCTCTTCTTGATTCATAATCAAGGAGAATATTTATGCTCAAATGTGGGAATCCTGTGTTTTATTTAAGAATATGCTTATGTCAAACTTGGCTTCTCAGATCATCCCTAACAGATGATAAATGCTGATCAAGGGAAATGTGCTTGTAAGCACTCTGAGAAACAATACCATGATGCAGAGCAGGACCTGAATGCCTTGGCTTCTCACCTGTACAGTCGTCTGGGCTGAATTTTAATGTCTTTACACAACACTTTAACCACTGACACCTTCCAGTGATTTTAAAGACTGTCTCCCTCTGCGATGCACAGAACATTCTGATTCCTGAAGCACCTGTTCAGCTTCATCCTTACAAAGCCTGATTTGGTCAGTACACAGCAATACAAAAGGACAGGTGAACACCTTTTTAAAGAACTTTTTTTTTTTTTTTAACCCTCTCCATTGAGAAAAGACCAGGTCTTTCAGCCCAAATTCCAGTGACAACAATGAGACATTTATTGTTCAACTTCCTTCTGGATAGGTGCCTATTAAAATGGGACTTTTTCCTTTCATTTCTCCTCTTTACTCCATTCCAGGAGCTGCAAGTGCTGTGCAACCTGCATCTAAGAATCCTGCAATTGTCTGTCAGCCCCCAGTGAGTTTTTAAAGACTTACTTTGTCCTATTCCTCTTAAAAAGATTCATATTCTTAATGAGCAGAACATCTGGAACGATTTGCCTAAAATAGTGATGTAATCTCTACTGGCAACAACTCTCCTCCTGTATGGTCTGATAAAGATCCCTGTAATACTCTCACTGAGCTTGATTCTGCTCTTGTGTAATATTGCAAAAAGCTGCAGTGAAGAGGTATGGTGACACCAGCCCACAAAAGGCGGTGTGGCTTGGGATTTTTTCTTCCTCAGGATGGTTTATAAATACTGTCAAAATGATGCAAATGCAAATGTTTCCCAGATAAGTGGAGCAGGTGGAACAGCTGCCACTGAGCCTTAGCGGGCAGCTGAGAAGACTCAGCTAATCCCTACAATACCCCATAAATTTGGGGGTGGGTTTGGGGATTGTTTTTTTGCAAAACCGTTCCTGAAGTTTAGTTTGTTCTTCTCCTTCCTCTTTCACCTCCACCTTGGAACAGCTGTATGCAACAAATTAGTTCCTTGAAAGACAGTAACACTGGAAATATGATGGAAAATAATTTCCCCTGGGACTGTAAAGTATTTGTGTTAAATGAAATGAGAAATCAACTTAAACATTCATATGAACGCCCAAGGAGAAATATTTAGCCACTATGATAGTTTTTACCTTTTCCCTCCCCACCAAGGGATAGAATAAGAGATTTCCATTAAAATAATGTTATGTATGAATTACACATTGCCCGTGGGGAATAGGGGAAAATTACAGCTTTTATACTCTGTAATTTACAGGGACTTGACACTTGTTTCAGGATGCACTAGGCTTACTCCAACATTGCTGAGTACTAAGTGTTTCCAGGGTATAAAATATGCCATTAGAGAAGGAGACCTGCACCAATGCACTGGCACAGTTCCAGCCACTTCAAGGATTCTGATCCTCAGCAATACACAGAAAATGCTTAGGTGTCTGTTCAAAGTGCAAACACGAGTTCACAGAAGGACCAGGGCCATTCCCATACCCAAAGACCTTCCTGAGCATTTGATGATACCTTGGCTTCTGGCAAGTCTGTCTAACGGTTGTTATCCAACGCTCAAGAGATCCAGGTAAAACCAATTCACACACATGTCACCAAAATACTGACCATGAATCATGGAGTGGGTGAGGAAATAAAGCCTTCACTTCTTGTACTCCATCATAAGGTGCAGTCCTCAACTCTCAATGCAGTAGCAGCCTTGCATGGGCATGGTTTGTGTTGCATTTAAGTAGTCCAAGATATGGTCCCAAGTTGCCTGTATCAAGCCATGTTTCTCAGGCTGTTCAGCATTGGAGACATGTCTGGATGCTTCATGGTTTCACAAAGAGAGTTGCAACAAGCCCTGGAGCAAACTGCTTTGAGTGTAGTACCAAAAGGAAAATTCACATTTCAGCAGATTTAATTTGCTGACAATTGCACCTACTCAAAGTTACTACAAAAGCCAGGGTTGTGGTGGCACTGAGGCATCTCAAGCAGAGAGAAAACAGGTGAGGTATCAGATCTGTTCCACAGAGGTACTCTTAAATGCACTGCATTGTATTTTGCCTGAAAATTAGAACTGTTTTCCAGCACAGAACTGCCCAGAGCTACATTAACGTTTAAAAAGATGAGATTTGAGGTTTGACCAACATTTAAAGTAATAAAACAACCTACAGACTAACCAAACAATTACAGATGAGGTATTCCAGAGGTATTTTTGACAAAGGATTCTTACACTTTATTTCACTTAGTAAAAGAGTTTAGGAGTTGCTGTTTGAGGTGAATCTCTTTTGTTACTTACACAAGGTCCCTTTTCATGCAAAAAAACCCATTTTGGGCATGAACCTGAGCCCTCTCAAAAGCTGGCAGTGTACTTGTCGTGGTTTCCCCCCGGCTGTGGGCCGAGATCCACGCAGCTGCCTGCTCCTTAAAGTAAAAGAGCAGGGGAAGAGGGAAAAGGGGGGAAACAAGGGAAGGGAAAAGGAAGGGGAAATAACTCCAAACCCAAGAAACTAAGAGGCCCGTGGGTTGGGATAAGGAGAGTTTACTAAGAGAACAGAAAGATCAAATATCCCAATGCTAACAGGACTTTAGAGCAAAAGAAGATGAAACTCTTGATCCCCAATGCAGTTTCTCCCCGACCCACACAACTCAGGTACCACCCAGAGCTGTCCCGGAACCCGACCGTCCCCCCAAGCAGCACGCGTCCCGCCACCGCCCCTCTTCTTCCTCCCCTCAGCCCCCCGTTCTCCTGGGCAGGACGTCATTGCCATGGAATACTCTCTTTGGCCCATCTGGGGCACCTGTCCTGGCTTCGCCCCTCCTTTCTCCTGAAGAGAGAAATAGGAAGAAGCTGAGAAAGTCCTTGACTGTCTGACTGCAACTAAGAACATCAGGGTGTTCTCAGCACTGCTTTCATTGGAACTCCCAAACACAGCATCCCATCAGCTGCTACAAATGAAGTGAACTCTATCCTGACTGAAACCAGGACAGTACTGAATGCAAACTTTCCTCTCCAAGTGAGACATCACATGGGAGCCTTTGGATAATATGCCCATGAAGCACTGCCTGACGTTTTACACATAAGACCCATCTTTGCAGTCCTGCCTACCCCTGGAAGGTCAGGCAGCCTTTAGTGAAGGCTGCTGAAGAAGCTGATAAAAGCTTTAAAATGCCCTTAAACCAAATCATTGTGCGTAATACATTCAAAACGCGTTCCTGAGTTCGCCCAGTGTTTGCACAGACACAGACAGAGCTCTGTTCATCTCCATAGCTCTCAGGCAGTAAAAAGAATAAACAGCAATTATCATGCTTGGTATTCTTTAATGATGCCTCTGTGATTTTCCTTACAACTTGGTATGAAAGCATTGCAAAATGCCACCTCAGTTTCCACCCTCCCAAGCAGTAATGACCTCACTCGTTACGTGCTCTGAAGGCTGCTTCTGGAAAGAGTTATTGAAGGGTTATCTCATGACATTTATCATGAAATGATGTTCAGTTTTTGTTATCCCATGTTTTGAACACGGCTTCTGTCTCCTTGCATAGCACAAAATGAGGTGCCCTGGCCATGAATCAGGGTTGTGTAGTGCAGAGGGTGTCTGGAGAGAGGCAGGCTAGAGAGGAAAGACAGCTCCTCAATCCAGAAATTCATGTCTTGTTAGACGGTTGGAGACTGGGAAAACTGCAGATTCCCTCTGTCACAGGCCTCCTGATAGGAAGGGCTACTTCAGAGACTAAAGCTGCCTTGAAATTTCATCTTGGCTGGAATTCACAGGGATGAAGAGAGGCAATAGAAATTTTTCCTGTATTTTCTCTGTGTTGGCTGGGTTTTGTCTGCCTCCTATCTAGGCTTTCTTTTGCATCTTGACAGTGCTTGTGGCCCACTTTTTAGCCTTCCCAGGGCAAGTGAGGTCTGTCCAGGTACTTTTCCATTAGTAAACAGAAACATTTGCTGTCTCCTAGGTGCTTAGCTCTGACAGCAAGTGGGAAGGGTAGAGCAGATGTGTACTTCTTCAATGCTATTAATAGCAATGTAGCCTGATTGTCATTCAATGGGGAAATCACCTTTAGCAAAGGACTGCTGGGGTGATGCAAATAGATATACAGATAAGCAAAATGTCTTTTATATGTCTCCAGCATGTCCAGTGTTAAATGAATTGCAGGTCGTTGGTGTTCAAGGTCAGAAGCTGTATCACGTGCAGGTTGGGTTGGGTGAATCCCATTTTCAGAGCTGTCCTCTGAACACAGCTTTCCTTCTCTTGGTCACAGTCCTCTGAACACAGTTTAGCCAGTGATGCAGAGAAACACGCATCTTCTATTGGACATGTGCCTTTTATAGTCCTGAGTACTTGAGAGGACTCTGCCAGTGCTGCCTCCCTGAGAGTCACACAAGGTCAGGTTTTACAACCACCCATGGGGACCTTCAGGGCCAAAACTGGGTGTCAAGACCTCTGTTACTGAATTGGTGGGAACACGTAGCCAGACCACTGTGAGCTTGAAGTGGGCTGCAGTGTTCTTGCAGCACTGAGCCACTGTGACTCCTTTTAGGCATCTTCCTCTCCATGGATACAACTTGGTACCAAAGGCCCTGTCTGGGCCTGCTGCCTCAGTGCAGCTGCTGACCTAAAGTGCCCTTACTCACATGAGAGCTCTCCAGGATTAATGACTCTCTGTCTCTCTGTCCTTACTGGTCTGGGAGCCATGGCTGGGAATACCTCACTCCCTACGCTTCTGTTTTCTCACACCCCCTCCTTGGGCTCATTCACTCTCCCCAAGGCTGGCAACTCTGCTCCAGGTGCTGGACTGTACTCTGTGAGCCATTTCACCTCTAACACAGGCATGAGTCACTATTTAGGGAATATGAAAACTAAATAATCATACAGGTTTACTTTATCAGCTGAGGATTAATTGGTGTTTAGTCTTTTGTTGTGTTCAGGCTATTTTTACATGGGGGGTTTGTTGGGTTTTGCAACCCTGAACCCACTAAAGAGACTTTGATTATGCTCCGGAGCCATTTCTTACTTCTTATTACTTACTTTCTACTTAATTTTGCCAGATGACTTGGTGTTATTGAAATGAAAAGCACATAAATGCTTCCTAAGAAATGCTCCTGATTTGTTTACCCCCCTTTAAAATTCTAATCCAAAAAGTTAACACTGATGTTATGCAAAATGCCACATTTACATTTAATAACAGCATCCTGAATAAATATTTAGAAAAACTGCAGTTTTTTAATTAAACCTGTTGTGAATGAAAGAGCAGATAAATAATGCATACAATAATAAACTTTCCTCAGTCAATCCGCCCTTTTGGCAGCGTATTTAGTATGTGATTTCATAAATATTTTTAAATAGGTAACATCTGAGCACGATCCTTCCTATTTTTCTGATTATTTGATGGCTGCATATATGTACACACGGAGTTCATCAGATCAGCTGATTCCCCCATCTGTTCATTTCTGCCCAGAAAGGGAGACTTAATATTTTATTAATCATGAGCAAACCGTAACATAAACAGCATGAACCCAGATTCAGAGAGACCTAGCCTAGCAACAGAGCAGCATTCTCATTTCAGAGGGCCTAACAAAAGCACTCCGACATTCTGACTCAGTGATCAAAATTTAATACACCAGATGGGTGACATTTTTGATTTGACAACCTAAAAAAACCCCAAAACAAAACAAAAAAATACTTAAAATCTTCTTTGTAGCAGCTCTGGTATGAACAGTTCTTCTGTCTCACCGGCCAAATGAGCTAAAACATTTCTGTTCCTTTTCCCACAGAAGGTGTAGCTCAGCCTGCTATTGGAGGCCCATTTTTTACTTCAGGTGCTGACTGGAAGGCAATGCTCTCCCATCATCTGCCCAGAGTTGGCTAGCTATAAGGGGTGTTCCTGCCCACCAAGCTTCTGCTGAAGCTCCTTGTTCTATCCAGAAATAAGACCACCCGTCCTGGGGCTATGGTGTGGAACTAGGACAGGAGACAACAGTTTCCCTCTTGAGCTGCAGAAGCAATCTGATTTTCAGACTTGCACCTTGTGGGTCAGAGAGCTGTATTATTGAGATCTGTCTGTGACTTTATGAGCCTCTGTGGCCCTGGCCTGCCATTCAGAACAAGAACAATGTTCAGCATCAGCTGTGTCCTGCCTGAATAAACAAACTGATAGGAGAAGACCAGGAGCCAGTAGGCAAGGAGAAAAAGGTGCTCAAATACGCCAGGATCACGCTGGCCTGTGCTGCCATTGGCACCTACAGCTGTAGGGAAGACAGGGCTGCAGGAGTAGCAGCTCTGGGACCTCGAAACTAGAAGACACTCTGACTATTGCAGTGACTCCCCAGCTCCAGGAACAACAATTGAACCCAAAACAGAACAAAGCTCACTCTGGAACCAGGGATATAAATGAGCTGTACTCCCATCGTGGTCACAACCCAGCCCAAAGCCAACTTCTCTGGCCCCCTTTTCAACTGGGGTAAAAATGACGCTGGTCTGTGGCAATTATGGTGAATAAGTAAATTTCCAGCAGAACTAGAGGTCACAGTTTATAGACAGACACACACACAGAGACAACTCCTTCCACCCAGGAACAGGCACAAAGAAGATCCCACTGAATAGATTACCATTCATGAAATGAAGCAAGGGAAGAGTCAGACCCTCTCACTCTTGGTTGCATGAGGAATACATTGTACTTGGCATTACTTTATTGCACGATGAAAAATGCTGTGGCACATAAGGGAATTATTTAAATTCTAAAGAATCCTAGTACATAAAATTTGTGTGCTGTTACCATTAAGCACCCTTAAGAAACAAAATTTCAGGACATTCTATTTCTTGACAATTAATTCTTCTCCAGTCATTTTTTGAACCTGCTTTGTCAAATCTCCACAAGAAAGTAGGCATTTTGTGGTAGAAGATGATCACTGGCTTTTTTCCCAGCACCTAAACCTGCCTTTGGCATGTTTAAATTATAAACATACTGGGAAAAGTGGTCCTTCTAGGTGAGTAGCCCTTGTTCTGCTTGCTGTGTGTGACCATACACAGAACCATGGCTGTGCCAGCTCTACACCTGTACTCATCAGGCCTATGATTTTAGATCAACCTCTGTGCACTGCAGTTTTTTTGAGAATGTGTTTTTCCACAGGTTATATTGCTGTGGAAACATCAGTTCTTCTATCTAGCAATTTTGGTATATTTGTATAAATTCTGGATCATGATCTAAATTTCTTTTCACTATTTTCTTCCCTTCCTCATTCTTTTTTTCTGCTTCCTTCACTGCTTTTCACACTGAAGGAAGAGAAAGTTGTAGGGCAGAGGAGATAAGTGTAAACTGCAGAAAAGAGAAGTGAAGAAGAAAATCAAATTAAAACTTAAAATCTCTTGTATTTGTGATTCCCCCTCCACCTTGTTTTTGGGGTTTTGTGGGGGTTTTTGGGGTGAAATAAGACTCCAACAGCTTTAGCCAGGATTTCAGTTCCTGTCACTGCCTTCAGTCTGATGCCAGTTCATGGAGTGTTATACTGACTTCTCATCTTCTCCTAATTCTTTGGAGCTGGCACTATGAGAGCTTTGGCCTAATGCAGTGATGGCTTGGTCCTGAGGGGACCTCCTAGATGCTACGATTAAAACAAGTAACAAATTATAACCCCTGAGAATGTGTCTCAACGTGAAGAACCTTGCTAAGAGCCATTTCACTGTCTTTTTGGTTTGTTTTTATTGACACACCTAAGGAATTGAGGTATGGTATTAATACATTGAAAAAAGAATTCTCCAGGCTGCAAGAGCATTCCTCTAAAAATAAAGTCTTTAATGACAGATTTTCAGTGATGGAGGCACAACTGTGAAGAACTCCTCCCAAAGCTTCCTTCTGACACATTTACAGCTAAAATCAGCTGCAAAACTTCCATTTACACACGGGACTAAAAGTTCCCTTTGAACATCTCATCAGTTTTCTTTATACTGTCATTTTTTCCTGTCCCTATTATGGATACTACAATTGAATACAGCAATTTATCTGCACAGCCTTCTCCATAGCTTTGCAGCTCCAAGAGCATTTCCTGATTCAATTTAGCTCATCAACAACGGTATTTTATTTTGTTCTTCAAATGTTCTTCAAACGTATTTCAAAGCCAGCACAGTTTTAACAAATGGACCCCATCTCAGTGAGATTTGTACTGTCTAACATTAGTAAAAGCACACAGATTTTCCTTGGGACTTTTGTTTCCACAGTTGATTATAGCTAGCATTTTTCTGCATATCATTACAGAGATTGAAGGAGCATCATTGATACAGCTCAGAAATGAATTCAGATTCTGAACCTACTCCTTTTTCTCCTAAAAATACTAATGATCTTCTAGAAGTGTGGAGCTTTTTCACTCCCACTTCATGTTGAAATTCACTCATTAATTCTGCCAAGTATAAAAAAGTATTAATAATAAATAATAGTGGAATTATGTGGCAAATCTCAGCTGCTCTGTTTATTATATGCTACAATGGGTTTAGCACATAGTATTTACTCATTATGCTGCAGAATGCTATGTGTAATCTCATCTAAAGAACTGAACTTGCCTTTTGGGGTAACATGTTTTGCAATATCTACAATGACAGCACACCATGGACTTATCTGCTCATCAAGTCACTGGAGGGAGCTAAGTAAACACTTACATCAATTATGGTGAAACAGAATTAACAGCAAGAGCACACAATAACAGATCCCAAACTGTTTGTTCCAAACAACAGCCTAGAAAGACTATGAAGCCTTGAAATGTTTGCTGAGTATGAAATAGCACATAGCCAGTTTAAATATTTAGAAAGAAGAACACAGACAGTGCTGCTGACTGGTGGGACATTCCGTAGGTGGATCAACAGCCTGGAACAAGTTCAACACGGTAGATGTTCAAATGAAGAAAATCTACTCGTATTCATGCAATGACATAGTGAAAACCCATTGGTTTCTCTGATACATACATGTAACTGGTGTCTGCAACATCACCCCTGAAATTGCTGCCTGTCCATGTGACATATATATGTACTCTGTATCTACAACACTTGAAATTTTCCTTTATTTTAAAGCCAACAAAATAAGAGGAAAATCCAACCTGAACATTGCTTCTACAGCATGCAAGAGGTCACTCCCAGGGGAGAGCTTTACCATGGAAGAGAGGAAGCTATTGATGCCCCCTGCAGCAAGGGTTTTGCTATTGACAGAGTCAGATTATCCCTCTGCCCAACACAGATTAACATAATACAGTAAAGTGACAGAATGCTGGGCCATGAGGTGCTGAGTAAAGATGAAGAAATCCAAACTAGAAAAGACATTCCTAGGAGGAAAATCTTTAACAGTTTGAAAGAACATAGCTGGGTATGAACACACTTCATACCCTGGAGACATAGCATGACATGGTGCTTTATATCCTGAGCTCATCCCGAATGGTTTTATTGCATGTGAGAAGACAGCATTAATTACAACCATCCACATTTTTCTCCCATAAACAACACCTAGATTAGCTTGTATGGAAAAAGTCTCACAGTTTTGGTTTGATGGGTCCGTGTCATGGTATTAGAGATATATACCAATGAGATGAGCTGCTGGAATAAGAGAGTGTAATATCACTCTGATTTACACTAATGACAAGTCTCACCCACTGCTACACTGGAAAAAAACCACTACTGTTGAAAACCCAGAAGGTAAAATATACTAGCAGAAAAGGCAATGTGCTGTACAAATTCAGAGCATCCAGGCCTGGTATGAAGCTAAACCAACCATCAGATGGCAAAAGCATCCTGTCACTGCTGGTTTGACCTAAGTGAAAGGCTCTCCTAATCATTACTAATTTCCTGAGTCAGCGAGTTCCCTTAATGCCTGTCACTAATCACACAGATTTACAACTCAGTACAATATTTGTGAACCAAGGGAAAACCCTCTGAGATACACAGTCTGTTAAAGATTATTATCATCCCAAAACTGAAAAAAAAAAAGACAGACAACCCCACCAAACCAACCCAATAAAGGCAGTGTTAAGCAATGGCAGGATTTTGACTTATGACATTATCACAAGATAAGAAGAATCTAATCTACGGAAGGAAAACAATTACTTAGGGCGAGCTACGTGTATGGCAACATGTCCATTGCCACTCTGCTAAATATCAAAGCTCCTGCAGTCCTTCCTCGCTGTCCCCGTAAGTTGGAAATCAGCTTTGCCATTTATAACACATGGCATTTCACTGAGGCACCCAATTGGGAGATATTTTTAGACTACAGAGGAGAGATTTGTTGGTTAATAACCTTGTAGCATTCTTGCATTATGTTGCTGGAAGAATCACTGACAGAGTAACAGTCTGAACACTGGTTTTCTGTCATACCCTTGTTCTTTGTTGAATTCATCACCTTCAACCAGCAGCTTCTAAACAGCAAAAAGTTCAGAAGTCTGTAGAAGCAAAATGCCTGTGTATAAAGCCTTGGATAAAATTCAGTCATAGATCACAAGGTTAGGAACTGATGAAGCAAAAATTTCTACTCTGGGAACAGACCATACCTAATTAGACCTACAGATTTGACCTGTTATGTGTGGTGTACGTACTTAAAATCATTCTGTTGTCTGCTGGGGCCTGCTTTTATCTTGCCTCATTGGCATTTTTGTAGGAATAGGTTACTTACTGTAATCAATGGACATACATTTTGCTTTAATAACATATACAAGGCATTGGCACACATTACACTGTGATACAAGAACTACTCACATAACTGAAGTCATAGGTTGGCAGGAGAGGGCCCACAGCCTCTGGAACATAAATTCACTTTGTTTTGTTCATTAATGTCTCCATGCTGCTGACCTAGAGAACAGAAGAGATAATTATTAGGTGTTTTCAACACCATTTCCCACTGAGATGAGCCTGCCACATTAGAAGCAGAAAACAAGCACTGTGAAACAGGTACAGTCCCATACCTTCCCACCCAAGCAGAGTGAGTACTACAGAGTCAGCACATCTCTAATACTGGTTATATTGTTCATGCAATTTAGCTTTCACTTTGTGTAGATATCTCATGCCTCTTTCATTAGCTGAGGCAATTAAAGTACAGTCAGACATAAGATTTATATTTTCATATTCCCTCTTTGTGCGATTCATTTTGAGATAATTAAAATAATTTTTCAGTGAAGCTGTCACAGCATAATGAAAAATGTTATGGGAATATAAACAAGACTTGTAAACATTTTATGAGGGGGTTGTTTTGTTTTTTTTTTTTTAAAGGGGGAAGGATCCACAAGAGCTTTAAAAGATCAAAAAGGATTCCCAAGGTGAAGAACTGTACCAGGATTTTTAAAAGTCAGTTTACAATTTCTCAAAAAGAATGACTTTCCCTGAAAACAGGTATATGAGAAAAACATCAATTGATGAAAATAACTCAGCATTTTCCCCTCTTATTTGCTCTGTAGGGTTATTACTGTACCTGTCTAGATAAAAACAGAACAGACAATGTGAAACAGTACACATCATTTCCTGTGTTAGCTGCTTTAATCTGCTGTGATTGAGAACGTATTTCTGGACACAGTCCAGACAGGCTTCTGGCAATCAGAACAGTGAAGAGACCTGATGTACCTTGTTAATTCTCTTAAGACTAAATCCCACAGTCCTTGCCTAGGCAAAACTCTCATTGAGAGTTTTATTTAGGTTAGATTTTGACCTATTAACCTTAACAGCTTGAATTCATGATTCTTCCATCCATACTTTCCCTCTTTAAATAAAGTATCAGGTTTACTTAATACACTGATACCAAAAGATATTCCTTAGTACATCAAATGTCATGTGTCGTCATGCCCCTGGGGAGCAGCACTGGAGGAAAGCTTCCTGTGAGTTATGGTGGAGTTCAACTGATGTGAACATACTGAAATAGAAGATGGGCATTAGATCATTTGCCATCCCATTTTGCAAGCTGAGATGTACAGGAAAACCAGTGAATCCACATACAGCCCCAGTTACATGACTAATTCCAGGGCCGAAGGAGTTCACTCCAGCACAAACTTTTCAAGTTTCGTTCCATTTCATTTCCTTGCCTGTTCCTCTGGAAGCTGATCTCCAGTTTAGTAGCTTTCCTTAAGTCACCCTGGTGTTCTTCAGCAGTTTGCAGTGTTTTAACTGTGTGAGTGCTCACAAGCCAATGCAAGTGCTTTGGGGTGACGTTCATTTAAAGAATATGCTTCAACAAAGACTCCTTTTGTTAGAGATCTTGTGTGCCAGTCTGCTTCCTCAACATCCCTAACGCTTTATTCACCTTTTTAATTAAAAACAGTAGAAAAACCTCCTACCCAAGCCAATTCTACAGCAAAAGTTAAGTGTTTCTGCTCCTCTGGTGTCATTAACATCAAACCCATCATGCAAAACCATTCAAGCCTTCTCTTCCCTTCAGTACATTCTGTCCCTTGGCATTAGTAAAGTTCCTCCCTGTATCTGTCTGCAAGTACTTACATGACCTGGATCACTACAATCTCCACATTCCTTATCTGTTACAGCTAGCATTAACCACCTCTGTTTGCTGGACTGTTTGCCACAGCCCCAGCATCAGTCTTCACTATGTACTTTGCTAAGCTGTAGGCCTTAAAAACATTCTATGGGATAACGCAACAGATATCTAAATACCACCAATCTGCTGCAACAGGCACTGGATTTATTCCAGGGTTCACCATGTACCTTCTCTATGGTCTTTGCTTTTAGAGCTGTACTTGTTTACGTGCCTTTACTTCTATCACTGCAGAGGGATACACTTTGTGCTGGGAAATGCCCATCATCACAGACACAAGGGAGATAAAGGTATCTGCAGTAGCTTTGATGGTCCAACAAACAACAGTATTAGCAACCCAACAGCAGAAACTTCTACACATGGACAGCAAATCCATCGTACCCTACAGACACATCCTCAACAGTCACTTTTCATCACAGACGTTCTGGGACTCCCACACTGTCCTTCCTTACAGATCACACACTACTTCTACAGAGATCACTAGTAAGCTGGTTCACTTCAGGGCAGAAAGTTCTCTAAAATCAGTTATTCTTGATTGTATGACATTTCTGTCACTTTCTTAATCATCTGTAACCCATACAAATTCCTCTGTTGAATAGTGCTTACTTGGAACTAGCTACCTGTCCTGGTTTCAGTCAGGATAGAGTTCACTTCATTTGTAGCAGCTGATGGGATGCTGTGTTTGGGAGTTACAATGAAAGCAGTGCTGAGAACACCCTGATGTTCTTAGTTGCAGTCAGACAGTCAAGGACTTTCTCAGCTTCTTCCTATTTCTCTCTTCAGGAGAAAGGAGGGGCGAAGCCAGGACAGGTGCCCCAGATGGGCCAAAGAGAGTATTCCATGGCAATGACGTCCTGCCCAGGAGAACGGGGGCTGAGGGGAGGAAGAAGAGGGGCGGTGGCGGGACGCGTGCTGCTTGGGGGGACGGTCGGGTTCCGGGACAGCTCTGGGTGGTACCTGAGTTGTGTGGGTCGGGGAGAAACTGCATTGGGGATCAAGAGTTTCATCTTCTTTTGCTCTAAAGTCCTGTTAGCATTGGGATATTTGATCTTTCTGTTCTCTTAGTAAACTCTCCTTATCCCAACCCACGGGCCTCTTAGTTTCTTGGGTTTGGAGTTATTTCCCCTTCCTTTTCCCTTCCCTTGTTTCCCCCCTTTTTCCCTCTTCCCCTGCTCTTTTCCTTTAAGGAGCAGGCAGCTGCGTGGATCTCGGCCCACAGCCGGGGGAAACCATGACACTACCAAAACCACTTTGATAACTATGCTAACACAGAGTTTGATGCCATGAAAATTTCTCTTTAAAAAAACCACTTTAAGTCATCTACTGCTTTTCTTTTTTAATACTAATACCAGAGCTAGCTGGGAAAGCAAGGGTGTAAAGTTAAAATTTGAAGGGAAAATACCCACACTTTCTATGTCTAACAGTTTTGCAGTAGGCAAGCACTTAAAAGGAACCAGACCACCCAGTTCACAGCGCTGTTCTATTTGAAGTCCTTCTGATGTTGAAACTAATTAAGCATCTAGCTAGGCGGGCTAGTTCCAGAGCTGGAGAAACAGCTCGGGAAAAAAATCAACAATTTAGGGTTTAAAGGATTAGATTCACACCCTAATGAGAAGCCACAAATAATCATGAACTCTCACTTCATTTTATGAGCTTTCATTGCTGTTTCGTTGGGCAAGATAGAGGTTATTTTTAGATAATTGTTCATAAAGAAAATGTCCTGTGCAGTCTATAACACAAAATGTTTCATTTTCCTAAGAAGTTAAGTAAAATTCCAAATTACAGCGGTTGGGACTGCTGTATGCAGTAACCAAAGGCCTGATTCTCCAACCCAACAAAAGATTTTAAAGGAAGAAACTATGCTCAGGGTGGAAGTGCTCAGAAGGTAAGTTAGTAGAGACACACCTTCCCCTGGAAAGAGTGTTTTGGCCAGCATACTTTCCCTTTGTTCCCTAAACAGAGTGAAAAACTGTGTCACTAAAAGGAGGTGTGGGCTTACACAATCATGAACTGTTCAGAGCTGGTGTTTGCCATCAGGAAAAACGCATTTTGAAAAATAAAGGCCATTAAGAGGATAAGAAGCTCTGTTCCCTCTCAGAAAAAGATATGAGAGAAAAGGACAGAACAGAATAGAGAAAAGAAAACATGACAAACAACTTTATCTCCTGTAAAAACACATCTCCCAGCAAGAGCACTCTCACCTTATCTGTGGGTTCTCATTCATACAAGCTTCACTTTGAACCTCTCCCTTTCACACAAACATCCTTGTTGCTCATACAGTTACAGTCCTTGCTTTCAAATGCAAGACAAGGCTGTGCAGCTCCAAGTGCCGACAGGGAAGTACTGCTGACCACAGTCCCTTGGGGACTCAGTCACCCTGTTGTTTGAAAGGCGTGCGTTATGAGTTGGGGTGCCACCCAGCCTATCCCATACCCGCCCTTTAATCATCCACCACTGCACAGACAAGTATGTCCTAACAATTTAATTTCTGTCCTTTCCCCCTTCTCACTCAGAGCCCCCACAAAAACTACCTTCTGCCAGACATCTGCAAGGGCAGGCTAACTACGGGCAAGCCCTCAGCAGACCCACAGCAGAACTGGGGAACTCACAGAGTGTTAGCAGGGATGCTGGTTTACACCCATGGCACAGGAATATACCAGTATGATTAGAACTGCAGAAGCCACACAGATATTAAATACAATTAAGAAACCAAAGTTCTTTGGCAAGATAACTCCTATTTGCAGCATATTTTTTTTCTGTGAAAGGAAGCTGAAGCTGTCCTTGGAAACTTCCTTAGATGTGGGGAAAAAGTCAGGTATGGATAAACTGATTTTTTTAAAATGCCCTCCTTATTTCTCCTAAAAATGCCTTCTTCCATTTTAGGACCAAACAGCACTTAGCAGTAAAAGACACTTGAAATTTCTATTCCTATCAGCTTTCTCTTAACTGTCTGCTGTCCCAAACAATACTTCAGATACATTACTTCACCTGGGAAAGCAAATGATTTCCAAGCAAATGATTTCCAAGCAAATGAACTATTCAATTTAAAATAATCCAGCTCCAGTTCCTATTTTCCTTTTTCTGCCCACAGTTTAGACATGTGGGTACTTATCATAGTTCTTTTTCTCCTGAGTCTCATCTGACATTTTCTTCCAACACACACAATTTAAGTCCTAAAGAAGGCCAGAAGCAAAATTTCTGGCTGGTAGAACTCCACTGAAGTCAAGGGGAATTTATCCCACGTGTATAAAGATCTGGGGGCAGAGCAGCTGTAGTTTAAAGAGAAAGCAGAAAAGTTGAAGCACTCTAGACACAAAAAAATGAGAAGTTTGCTAATATGGGTAACTTAATGAGCTTCAGTAAGTAATCCTGATTTACTTCTCTGGAGCTGTCACCCGCCATACAGAATATCCTTTACAGCTTTGCTCCCTTTATAGTTACAAAGAAGCTAACCCTACAGTAGCAGGAATTTAGCAAAAGAGAAGCGAATCTACAACCCCCAAATATATTTATTTGAAAAATAAAACCCATAGTGTATTCCTAGATAAAAGTGTAAGCCTCCCACACAAAAGATTTAGGAGAACTTGGCTGCTGAGACATCTCCTTCATTTAAAATTAGTTGTTGCATGACTAGCATAACTAATGAAATGGTTTTCTTACAGATTTGTCCCCTACTGTCGTGACCCAGTTCCTGCAGCAATATTTCCAGCTGCATCCTGCAAGAGACAGCTAGAAAGCAGAGACAGAGCTAATCTGACAGCGCACGAATGCTAATTGGATGGCCAGGTACATTTTGACTGATCTGCTCCAATCAAATGTTACGTATAACATGGGAGTACTCTCAAGGGGATCTTCATTTATAGTTCTCTTCTAGTCACATGCCAGTTCTGCCACAGTTTGTACCCATTTAGACACTCCACGGGTCCTACCTGTTCCTCTTTCAGATTTCCCTGCAATTAACCCCTGGGCTCCAAAGTAAATGGATGTGGGGGCAGACCCAGCAGAGGCAGCCACTATGCTATGCAAGAGTTCTCCTTGGGCACCAGATTTACAAATAAAACAAACAAAAAAACCCCAAGTGGAAATACCTCAGGATCCTTGTCCCTCTAACAAAGCGCTTCATTTACACAGGACAGGATTTCTTTCCTTAATCACACCTGTTCATAATGAGAGGCAGCAAGTGTGCAACTTCAAAGACAATGCTGGTGCTGTTATTGGCACCGTGTGTCCTCTGCCTGAGGACAAGCTGAGATCATGAGCTAGCCTGGTCACCTCCGAAGTCAACCAGTTGTAGAATTTGAAGGTCTTCATAGATTAAGCAGTGGGGTCTGTACTGGGTTCAACTACCTTTCAGAGTAGAGTTGGTGGGGAATATGGTGAATTTTTTTAAATTTTATGTTTTAAAAGAAAAGCCTTAAAGAGATGAAGGATTTGAGAGCAAATAGCAACAGGGGGAACGATGAAGCAGATGAGTCTCAGAGCATTCTGTAACTCTGATGGTCAAAGCCAGGTATTCTTCATCTGCAAGGCAACCATGTGGAGAAAAATTTTGTCAGGGGTTCTAGTGGCCATTCCTCTGAGCAGGCAGGATTTGGAGGTCTACATTTCTTCTTTACCACTGGCAAGGATTGAATAAAGTACTATGGATGGATCCATGTTAAGTGCAGGACAGTTTTCTTACTACCTCCACCCTTGGAAGCACTAAGGTCTCAGAATTACTTTTTTTAAAAATACAGGTCATGAAGTAGTTCCCATGAAGGGAGGTTGATGCTTCTTATTATTTTCTTTGTGAAACCAAAGTGCTTTGCTTGTGGAAAGCTTCCATTGCTCCTAAGTCCTGAGCTACATGTTTTCCTAACAACCTAGGTTTTCTTCAAAGTCAGGTAACTATAGTTTGGAAGATCAGGGAAGGGGGAGAGGGGAGGAGTAGTTTTTGTCTTGGATTGTCCCTATTTCATCTGGCTGAGCAATGTGATCGGGACTCGAGGCTGCCGCTGTCAGTACAAAATAACACGGCAAAACAATTTAACATATTCAAATATTGAGTGATATCTTTGGAAAAGGCAATGTAGGAGTTGTGCCACCCAGTGGAACAACTAAGAAGAAAATACCATATACAGAAAGTTCTACAGTGCTCGAGCTGCACAGTACTTCCCATGTCATCATTCAGACCATGGCTGTTAATTCAGCTCTATTATTTATTGTTCTTCTGTAAACTCGGCAGGAGCTGCCAATACTTCTTTGCCAAAGTAGAGAAAATAAGATTTTAAGCAGCATACAGAAGGCTAGTTGATGGGAGATGTGCTTCTTTACCTCATTTTGTATCTATCATGAGTGCATATAGATTAGATTTCAGAAAGATTCCCTCTCAATAAATTAAAATGTTCTGCCTCAGCCATGTAACTTCTCTCTTGCTATTTGGCAGCATATTCATTTCTACAGAGTATTTCTACAAGAGATTAATTGGGGCTGCCACTGAGAAGCCAGTGAGTAAAGACTACAGCTCTGGTCTCAGCAAATAACTTTATATTTATTATGCTAAGTGCAAGCAATCTCAGTCCCTATATCCAACAATCAAACTGGCACAGAGAGACTCTCTGAGCAGGAAACACTCATTAAAGATGTCTAGCAAGATCAAGCTAAGGAGGTGCATTTGTAACAAAAGTCTCTAACTTTGGGACAAGAATTTAAGTGAGTAAGATGCACTCAACCCATGATTTTGGCAACATCTTTTCCCATCCCACTACCTAGGCAGACACACGCTACCCTCCCCCCACACCCTCATTTGGGAAAATTGTTGGGAAAAACAAAAAAAAACCCCAAACCTGAGAAAGGCATTATAAATATCTCACAGGAGTTTTCAGGGAAAAGCTAAGTGTGACTCACTTGAAGCCTCTTTGCTGTAAACTGAAGGGCTGGCAGAATCTAAGCAAAGCTGCAGCATGGGAAAATGCCTTCTGTCTTGCACAGGCTATCAAACTGGGAGCCCATCAGTGCCTCAGCAAGTGCCAAAGGTAACATTCAGAATCATTCTGCTGGGGAGATCATAAATATCTAGAACTCCTCTCTCCAACAGCTATCAAAGCCTAACCTCCAGTATCTGCTGATGCCAGAACTGTAGTGTATTTTTCAGTGTACACATTTGGTAGGAGGTAAAGCCTTCTACACAAACATTAAATGCTTGTTCTAGCTAATTTCAATTTCTGATGTAACCTTCTACATCATCTTAGTGGTGAACATCAGGATGGAACACTTTTGCTTAAATGCCAGGTCTTTGTGAGGTTTACAATGCTGTAACACCAGGCCTAGAGGAACACTAGGACTTTTTTCCAAGTCCCTGTGAAGCATTTTAAATTATCTTATTCTTGGTACATTATATGAGTTGCCATGCTGCCACATGGACTTTCAGTGGCAAATCTCTTTTCAAAACTGCTTTTGCTTGCAGTGGTTATTCAGCATGTGCACAGAATGCAGGCATTTGTCTTGATCCCCTTATCATTTGATAGTCATCACTAAACATAGGATAAAAAGGACCACATCTATTCAAATGACAGGCAATGTGAATGTGTTCCTTTTTGGTATATATCTAAATATTCACTGTCAAATATGAGACTACCATCTAGCTTTAAAAGCTGCAAGCATTGCATTTTTGGGGGCTTTCCCTAAGTGTGTTTAAGCTTTGCATGCATCACACATGGCAACACACCTGGCAAAAATACACCAAGAAAAACCATCCAAACACATGAAAATATTTTTTGAATGAAAGCATCAGCCTGATTTAATGAGCATGTTTGTACCAGCAGCAGCATCCCCTCTTTCTGTGTATACAAGGATTCTGTCACGACAAGGGGCCCAGGTACAGAGAAACCACCAGCTTCTCTTCTCAGCCTTCTCATTGCCTGTGCACGGCAAGTAAGAAGCAGCAAAAGGATCCATGATATTAAATACAGTGTCAGTGGCCACTGCTTCGCTCCTAAACCTGTGTGATGGTTTCAAGGCTGCTGAGACCTCATGCAACTTGCAAACAGGCAGGTGGCTGTGATCACATAAGAGATAGGGAAGTTTCTGATCGCGTCTGTGATGGAAAGAATCTGAAGCTGGTTACATTTTACAAGTATAGAGCATTTCCTACTTATTTTTACTTCACAAAGAGAGAATTTGGTTTTGAACAAACCACGTGTAACTTACAGGGTTTGCATTTATGGACAGGTGAGGTTTGTGTACTTGCTAACAGGTAGCAACACCTCCTGCTTCCGAAAAAGGTCAAGCAGTTGTCAAAACCAATTTGTTACTAATCCACCCTTCAGACACATCACCTTCATTCCAGCGTCCCCCCTGTAGGTTCCCATTTAAACCATGCATCTTTCATCCTCATGTGCAGTATCTTACGTGTTTTGCAAGGTTTTTTTGGTTCAAAAAACTACCAGTCTTTCAAAGCTGCACGTTCCCAGCACATTCAAGTGTCCCCTAATGGACCTTGCCAATATTGCTGTCAATGGAAACGGGTTTTTCTCTTTACCCAGTGTCAGCCAAGGGAAGTTGTCAAGCTCAGAAGTTTTGTATTATTACCTTGTAAGAGAGCAATGAATTTCAATTAAAGGAACTGGTATTCTAGAAAGCTGCTAGCATAGTTTCCAGGCTAAGGTCACACACATGTAGATCATCTCCTTGGAGGAAGAGACAATGAGAAACAGTCAGGCAGCAGTAACCACTTTCATCCATGCTGGAGATAGTTGGACTGAACTTTCTCTGGGAACATCCTAAGTTTTTCATTAGGAGTTACTTGGAGGGATACAACCAAATTTTGCTTTAATGTTTCATACTTGTGAGAGGGATATTGGGGTGACTACTCTAGAATATTCCATTTCTATTTATCTAACTTGATATATCCTTGGTCTTACCGAATTGTTAAGGCAGGACTAAGTGGTTCTGACTAAGAGACTTGGAACTCAGCAGTCAGTCTGACTTTCTGTGATCTCCTAGTCCCTTCCTCCAGTGTCTGCCACTCAAGGTCCTCTTCATCTCAGCCCTTAAGGAGCGAAGAGACGGTTGGCTGAATTTAGCGTCTTCCAAGTGTGTCTAGTCACTGGAGCATGCTTATGTGAATCTGACATGGTGAGCTGGTGGAAGAGTGCAGCTGGTTTAGCAATCACAACAAAATCATCTTTAAGACAATCATGCTGTTCCTCTAGGCTCCTATTTCCAAAGGATCCCAGCTAGATGGTTGGCAACAAAGCGAAAGAAAATATACACTACCAGGAAGAAAAGCAGAACGTGTGGATGTGGGTCAGTTCATCCACCACCTCATGAGAGCTGGGGCTCCCACTGTGTGAAGACACGTACCCTTTTGTCTGCCAAACAGATGCTTTGATTAGGTAATCTACCTGGTGCCATGATCTTGACTATTCTAGTGCCTCCAGACACATTTTCACATTTTCCTTGGAGCTTATGGGAGAAGGAAAAGTTAGAAGAACCAATGTTAAAAGCAAACATTATGAAAAATTATTTATTTTTCAGATCTGCCAGGTAAGACAAAGAGCAGACTGTCACTCCTGTTAAAACTGTATGGCATCCCATCACCAACTGTCAGCATGGATAATTAAGGCAGTGCTTCTCTAACCACGTAAATTGGGATGAAATCATGTCCTGAGCACATTTAACTACGTTTCTTCTTTTGGTCTGTTCAGGGCTTGGGATAAAATTCTGATCTCAGATTTTTGTTTCTCTCCTTTTAACAGTGGATGCACTAGAGGGAACACAGGCTCCCAGGTTGGAAATTCACCTGGCAATACTGGCAGCTCAAGACTAAAGATGATTCCACTTGAAAGCTGATTTGCTTTTACACTTCTTTACTCACATGTGTGTAAGGGAGGAAAAGACAGTGCCACAAGGCTTCTTACAACACTAAAAATAAAAAATGAGCAAAGCATCTACCCATTGTCAGAGGAGAAATAACTCCTTTATTCCAGCCAATGACTTAAATGATAATCATGTATTCTTTTTTTTTTTCATATTATATAGGTTTGTTTTCTGTAAGATTATACAGAGGCTTAACTTACTCTGTAGTTTCAAGTTCTTTGAGGACTCTCTTGAAAAGACAGCTGGTGTTTATTGGAAATAAAGGGGTGGAGGACAAGGTGATTATAACTTCAAAGTAGCTTTCACTTTACTGTGGAAAGACATGGTGCCTCAACTGCAAGACATCCTCAACTGGACATCTCTTTCTGTTTCAGTCCAGGTATACTTCTTACCTATGTATGTTCCCCTGTGGTCTCAGCCTTATGAGTGTTGCTTTAAGCTGGAGAATACCTTCCAACCAGCATGTGTATGATTCCATCTCTCATTTCTGTCACATTCTTCCTTGCCCTCTCCACCCCACCCCCAACCTTCTATGGCAGATATTTGATTTTTAAATTGCCCTAGAACAATTTCCTCTTCCTGCTTGCAGCTGTTGTCAGCTGGCTGACATGTCCAGCTGTGCCAATATGCCATCAGCTGGCTGCTCAGCAAGAATCACAGAATCAGAGAATATACTTAGCTCTAAGGGACCCATAAGGATCATCAAGTCAGGAGCAGCAATCCACGGCAAGGTTTTGCTCAAGAGAGAAGACCAGGAGGCACACACATGCAAAAAAGCCATAAATTAAGATCTCTGCCACAAGCCCAAAAAGAGAGGTCTGCTCTAGTTCATGAGGGGCCTGATGCAGTCCACCTGCCCATCCTTGCAAAACCCTAAGGAATGATATTACAACAGCCAGCCAACATTAAGACATCATGAAGTAACTGAAGTCAAGAGGCATCTATGGTCACATCTGTTATCATGATAAACTGTCTAAATGGAATAATCTCACTTAGATAAGTGTGTCTGTGTCATGAAAACTGATCTGACAGCAATCCCAGTTACTGTCAAGAACCTCACCATTAGCCTGTGCAATAAAAAATGTAGCTTACCAGTCACTGTCCTCCCTGCTCCAGAGGTGACCAGTGTAAATCAAGAGCTTGCTGTATCACAGATGAGCTGAGTGACTTTAATGAGAAATCTCATCCTTATGGATTACTGTTCCCTTGCCACATCTTGTCAGCAATTCTTCAGAAAATTATTCTACCATTCCCAATTGCAAGGAAACAGATGGCACACGGAGGGAGCCTCTCTGATGTGTAGTCTCTTGGTAAAAGAAGAATAAATAAACTAAAGACCAAAGGCCAGCACTAATATTGTCTTCTACCAAAATGCTGCTTAACTAGGCTACATTTATTTTCTATTTAGCACTTACATTGGACAGTCATTGTTTGATCTGCATTTCATTGATTCCTGCAATAGCTGCCTAAGCAATATAGACTTTTTTCACAATGTGGAACACCAACAATAACACAATCTCCTGTAAGATATAAAAACAGATTAAGAATATCACTAGAAATACCTTATTTTCCTTGGATTTCCAAGTATCTGAACAAATATCAGGGCATCTATACTTCAGGCATAATTTATACATAGCCATATGTATCTATGCATATGAAATCCATACAAGGTAATAAATACACAGTAGAACACATTCATAATAACTCTTTTGAGTGCAATGAATCCCAACTCTTGGGGATTGATTATTAATATCTGAGTAGTTGTGAATGGATACAAAATGTATTCTTCATTTGTTTCCATGGCTCTCACCTACACAACAGGAAAAGAGGGGGAAAAGTCTCCTAGAGGCAAGAGTTATACACAAACTGGCAAATCACTTCTTTAGCCACTTACAGCTGGAGAAAACAAAGAAATATTTTTTTTTTTCTGATTGATGTATTGTGGGAAGGTTTGGTTTAATTCCTTTGTATAAATACAGAGATGACACTGTTAGAGAAAGCAATTCATGCAAATGTACCTGGCATAGTGTTCAACCATCTCCACCTCTGCAAGCTGCAGCCAAGTAAAGCCATTGAGTAGAGCAAGAACGTAGTAACGTGACTCATGAACATACTACTAAAGCCATTAAACTTTGCCACTTCTAGCAAGCACTTCTAGTAAGAACTCTTTATATTCTAGTATTCTATTTCATTGGCCAAAATCATAGTGCTTGGAAGGAGACTGGGTACTGTTTATAGTACAAGGAATACATCAGAGGATGCTATAAGAACCTGCAGTATTGACCATTATGTGGGTGGTCCTTGGCTGTTCTGAAAAACTCTATACTCATGTAGAAAATGAAAGCAAATCAAGCGTTGGTTCAGTGGTGCAGACTTTCATGCCCTCTCCAAAGACTGAAGAGCGTGAAGTTAGGATAAACATCTGGTTTTCCTGCTAGAGGAAATTCTCTTTAAAGTACTGTGGAGACTTTCACATGATGCTGAGTTCCCAGCCCCACCATGCAAGCCTCTCAGGCAGGTGCAGCCAACAACCTCCAGCCAACACTGGAAAAGTTCAGGTTCCCCCACCAGCAGCATGAGAAACACAATGGAGAACTTAGAATACAATTTCAGAAACAAAAGCCAAAAATGGGATACAACAAACTATCTGAGGTCTGCCTGAACAGCATTTCTCTCATTAACAATGCCATAAAGGCCAACTGCCACTAAACCACCCATGCCACCATGGAAAAGAACCTCTCTGGAAGAACTGCTGGATCTGCACCAATCATACACAAGGGAACAAGACATGGCTTTTGCTAGAACCAGCCCTGTAGCCTACCAGTTGGCATTAAGCACATGAAAGTTTTGATGAGGGCAGACTGAGAACATGTTCACTCTTTACAGAGAACGAACAGCTTTGATGCTACCTTTCATATTTCATAAGTTTTAAATAAAGTAATTGCATCCAGTCTTGCCTTCCACGTCACAGTCTATGACTTTTCCCCAAAATACAGCTCTGCTGACACCTTCACCACATCAGAAAACCCCCCACATTATTCTTGTGGCAAATTGTGACCAATTTGTACCTTTTATCTTTTGCTGGCCACACGGTAGCTGCTGTGATGCAAACAACCACTTATCTTGCGGAGCTAAATGGAGATGATATGACTCACATGCTCTGATATGGGTTGTTTATTAGTCATGACCACAAGACCATGGGTTTGTGCTATCATAAGCTCTGACTCCTGCTATTCCTATTATGCCCCTGAGTTTTTGATGATGATACATGGGAACATCCTGTTGTGAATGAGAACAAGGTGCCCTGTACTGCGATATTATCTCCTATACCACTGTGTGTTTTAACAGATGCTGATGGATTTCCAGGAGCAACTGAGTGAACAAATACAGCACTGTGATCAAATTTGCTGCTGCATATGCAGCTGCCCCAATTTTAAGCCATGTAGAATTGTCTGTGTGTAGATTTTAATACACTTTGTAAGGCAAAAAGAGGATATTTGGATGTCTTACAACTTTTTCATCCTACTTTCAGCCACAGTTCTCAAAGCTGTTGTTGCTAGAGCTGATAACATTTTTAAGCAAGGAGATGGACCTTATGAGTTAGTAATGTCACTATACAACCCATCTTTTATTTTCTTCAGACTGCAAAAGAAGCTAGAGACAGGAGGAAACTATGCAGCATCCATGAACCTGGCATGGGTCCACGGCCCATAACACTACAATGAGTGCTTAAAGACATTCCAGGTTCTCCAGAACTTACAGAATTTTCAGATGCCTAAGGCAGATCTACAGTGTATTTGGGGCAGGATCTCCAACTCATATCCATCCTTAAGCTTAAAATCTTCTCCTACCCATATTAACTTTCATGAGCTCCGAGGCACGCTGGGTCCCATTCTACCCTAGAGGTGAGCCCAGATGGACCCTTCATGCTGTGTGAATGACCAGGCGTGCTGTGCCCTGCCCCCTTTCTCCTATCTAGCCTTGCTGCTGTGTGATACAGTCACTGTCGGGCACCTGGCTCTGCCCCAGATCTCTTCACTCAAGAGCTGGTGGAGTTTTGAAGGCTTTCAGCACTTTCCATTTTATGGCCTTGAATCACTAAGTCACAAGCCTTTTACATGTAGCAATATGGACAAAAGAAGCCAGACTAATAACAGTCTTGTTATCTGACCTGATGTATGTGATGTTCAAGACTGCAGACATCAGAAATCATTTCATATGGTCTCAGAAATACACATCCTGCAGTGCCCCATCCTACATCTGTGTGGTGCTGACAACACTGGTGTCTGTCAAAACACTTTTCAAAAGGCACCCAGAATTGATTAAATATATCAAGAGAATCCATCATTTTACTGACCATTTTACCACCATTGACTCACTTTCATTTTTACAGTTTGTTTCCAGCTCACCAAGTCATTGATTCCTACACCTTCCCTCATCAGACTTGCATGAAGACGGTGGGTAACAAGAGCTTCGGTGTCCCTGTTGAGTTATCTTCTCCTGTCAGTAGATCAGAGGGTTGTTTTTGTTCTCATCTTCCAAGTACAGAACTTCTTGGAAGACGCCTAGGTTTTAATAGATACATTTGCTACCAAGAAATTGCAACAAGAGATAAAGATCTTATTTGTGCCAGCAGATATTTATGACATAAAAAGTATTATTAGCCACTATATTTATATCAGTCATCAGGCATTTCAAGCATTCTAACATGTAATATAACACAACATGTGTGTGTGGATATATTAAGAATGTGAATATGTATATGAAAATATATATTATATATAAAAAAACCACATTAGTTGCACGAAATGGCCTGATTCTACAGAAACTCAAACTTTCTGATCAACTTCAACAGGTCCCTTTGTAAGCAGGACTGTGGATTAGAAGGAAAGTGCATTAGGTCAAGTTCTTTAGGGGCTATGAGCAGATACAGTAGGATCATTTGCCCATCGGTCTCATTTATTAACTGCTCCCAAAGACATAACTTAAACAATATACAACCCATGTCAATATTTCTGCAGATGTCACTGTGTTGTCTCATTGAGGTCACCAAGAACATGTAAAACACAAAAACCTACCAAGAGGTTTTTCTATATATGCAATGCTAATCTATCTACTCTGGTTGGTTTTAACTAGGTTCAGATAGCAGTGACAGATTTGCCAAGGGTGTGCTAGCTTTATACACTGTCAGATAATGCAACTAGCTGTTTGAGGTTTAGCTGTTTGAGGTTTAACAGCTCCAAGTGCAGGGTGCTGCACCTGGGACATAACAACCCCATGCAGCGCTACAGGCTGGGGGAAGAGTGGCTGGGCAGCTGCCAGGCAGAGAAGGACCTGGGGGTGTGGGGTGACTGCAGGCTGAACATGAGCCAGCAGTGTGCCCAGGTGGCCAGGAAGGCCAAGGGCATCCTGGCTTGTGTCAGAAATAGTGTGGCCAGGAGGTCTGGGGAGGGGATTGTGCCCCTGGACTGGGCACTGGAGAGGCTGCACCTCGAGTGCTGGGTCCAGTTCTGGGCTCCTCACCACCAGAAGGACATTGAGGTCCTGGAGCGAGTCCAGAGAAGGGCAACCAGGCTGGGGAAGGGGCTGGAGGGCAAATCCTCTGAGGAGCAGCTGAGGGAGCTGGGGGTGTTCAGCCTGGAGAAGAGGAGGCTGAGGGGAGACCTTATCACTGCCTACACTGCCCTGACAGGAGGGTGCAGAGAGGTGGGGATGGTCTCTTCAGCCAGGGGACAGGAGATGGGACAAGGGGCAATGGCCTCAAGCTGTGCCAGGGCAGGGTCAGAGCAGATGTGAGGGAAAAGTTCTTCCCTGACAGAGTTGTCAGGGCCTGGAACAGGCTGCCCAGAGAGGGGCTGAGTCACCAACCCTGGGCGTTTAATAGAAAGGTAGGTGAGGTGCTCAAGGATATGGTTTAGCTTAGGACAGGAATGGTTGGAGCTGATGATCTTTAAGGTCTTTTCCAACCTTGTGATTCTATGATAGCACCCTGTGATCAAAACTTACTGAATTTTCTAAGATAAACCATTATGAGCACAGTCACTACTCAGGTTTGACCTCTTCCTGCCACAGCAAGCCAACATTATACTTTTTGCCTACGTATGCTACCAAAAGGTTCTTCTGAAGTGGCCTTTTAGAGCAGCTGATTATAAATTCTCACTCCCTGATACAGTTTTTCCTGACATCTTGAAGCACTACAGCCGTGTGCTCAAGGAGATACTTCACCACTGAGAGAACGTTTTTTGAAAAAAATCAATGAGATCAGATGTCCTGGCTTGAGAAAGCAGGGAAGTAATAACAAGAGCAGAAACCTAACATCATTATTTTATTATTGAAATTACTACATATTATTGCACCCAAAACATTTTTGTACAGGACTGTTTCCAAAGAGTCTGTAAGACTTTTCAGATGCACAGCACCAGTCTCACATCAAAAGGCTACGATTATTCTCTAAGGGTTGTACTTGAGCCATGGTGAGAAGCTTTCTCCTATGGAAACAGCAATATAAATACATGTAAATAGCCACGTAAATAGCCAGATAAAAACCAAGAAGCAATCCTTTATTTTACAGCAGATTTTAAGGCAGTAATATTTAATGTGCTGTGTGTTGTCCTCCCAATTGCATGTTTGTACCGCCCTCTAAGATGCAGTGCACAAGTGTCGTGGTTCCCCCCGGCTGTGGGCCGAGATCCACGCAGCTGCCTGCTCCTTAAAGGAAAAGAGCAGGGGAAGAGGGAAAAAGGGGGAAACAAGGGAAGGGAAAAGGAAGGGGAAATAACTCCAAACCCAAGAAACTAAGAGGCCCGTGGGTTGGGATAAGGAGAGTTTACTAAGAGAACAGAAAGATCAAATATCCCAATGCTAACAGGACTTTAGAGCAAAAGAAGATGAAACTCTTGATCCCCAATGCAGTTTCTCCCCGACCCACACAACTCAGGTACCACCCAGAGCTGTCCCGGAACCCGACCGTCCCCCCAAGCAGCACGCGTCCCGCCACCGCCCCTCTTCTTCCTCCCCTCAGCCCCCCGTTCTCCTGGGCAGGACGTCATTGGCATGGAATACTCTCTTTGGCCCATCTGGGTCACCTGTCCTGGCTTCGCCCCTCCTTTCTCCTGAAGAGAGAAATAGGAAGAAGCTGAGAAAGTCCTTGACTGTCTGACTGCAACTAAGAACATCAGGGTGTTCTCAGCACTGCTTTCATTGGAACTCCCAAACACAGCATCCCATCAGCTGCTACAAATGGAGTTAACTCTATCCTGACTGAAACCAGGACAACAAGGCACACTCATACCTTCCATTTATTACTTAAAATGGAAATTACCCTGGCTTTTGATACTTTTCAAAGCAATCTCTAAATTTCTGTTTCACAGAACTGAAGCAGTTTTGTAATTGTTCTGTTATTTAAACAATGAACTTTTTAATACATACTTGGCCTTAACAGAATCAATCTATCAGGCCTAAGTTTGCTTATGTCTGGAAAACAGTCTTTCAGCTGCAGTATTTGAATGTGGGAATTGGCAGAAGGAATTCTTCAAATGACAATAAACTGAAAGAACTAGGATATGAAGATGGAGCATGAGATCACAAAACATTTGGTCATGTTCTAATCCAAGATTTCTCAAGTGTGAGAGCACGTTACACTGAATCTCTCTGGATATAATATTCCCCAAATAATCCCTGTCCACATTTTTGTAAAGTTAGAGTTTTCTAAAACATAAACCTTTCTTTAAGGGATCAGCTGAATCAGGCTAAGATAATTTTATTCACTGAAATTAAAAACAGAAGTCAGGTATTTGAGGGCTCTGAATAGAAGAAATTTCAAGTTTTTAACTTCTCTGTTTGTTTCCAGAAGTGGTGACATGGGGTAATTTATCACCCACTATTTTTGCACACTTACCTTTCAAGGAATGTGGAATGTCATAATTCTCAGCACATGCGGTATCAGAGTGTTCTAAGCTTATGACTAGGGCACTGTGAAAAAGAAACTAAGCAATTCATACCTGATGTACAAAATTACTTTGTGAAGGCATGCCTCAACTTTTCTGAGCATTCAAAGCTGACAAAGGAAACATGTAATTTTGAAAAATGTTGGCAGGTAAGGAAAAGTAACCACAAGTTTTTATCAAGGTGACATCACATACCTTATCAGGAACATATGCTGTTGGATCATGCATTACCAAAGTTACAGTGGAAACAAGCATTAACCAACGGTTACTTTGCTTAGCATGGCTAGGAATATTATGTTGCCTAGATAATGAATTCATTTAGAATTCCCAGAGGAACCTTTAAAATAAATAATTATGGTTAACCTTCTGTCTACAATAGTCACTTGAGCACATGGAGTCCATGGATGCTGAGCGACCTAGCGAAACAGCGCTCCTGTGCAGTCACCAAGGTCTCACAGAGTGGCTGCTCTGGCCCAGCTCCGAGGTGAGCTCCAGGGCGTTCTGCAGATCTTTCATTCTCATTTGTTCAGACCCTACAGCCTGTGCAATGGAAGATCTCTTATCTAACCCAATCATTAGTAACTCAGTGGAAGAATATGGCATAAAAACCTCAAAGAAGTCCCCAGATGAGAGCTGTCCAGCAGGCTGTATCCTATCTCACCTGTTAATTACCTTACACACTTTGACACTTCTAAAATAAATCCTAGTATTAGTTGGCTATGAGTTTTCAACAGCAAATCCTGCCATATGTTCATTTTAACAAAACAAATTATGTTTTCCAGCCTTTCCACAGCACATAGATAACTGTGTTCAGGGTTCAAAATGTTCTTCACCCTGTGGTCCAGAGATCCCTGGCAGACCACAACCCATCATAAAGTAGGCTACGAAAAGAATACAAAAGAAATGTAATGAAGAACCTATGCATACATATTCCCAAACATGCAAGGAAGTGCAGGGAAGAAACAAACATAATAAATATCCAGAGTTCATCAGGTCGTGCCCATTATACACAAGATTTTCCAGTACGAAGGGAATACCGTTGGCATCGCGTATATTTAAAATACCAAAGTCAAAATACCAATGTCAAAACAACCAAGGGGCAGGAAATCACTTCAGATCCCAAGCCCAACAGGCAGTTATTAAGCCAGTTATAGGCTGATTAAACCTAATTTTAATGTCTGATATCATACGGATGGCTTTGCACCGGATTTTTTCGCTGTTGTACGATGAGCCTCATCAGGCAACATCTTCAGTCTCTTTAGTGGTAAGTTCTTTATTAGCAAGTCTAATTGAAAAGCTGGTCCCTTGTCTCCTATAAAATGTAGTATTTTAAAGAAAAAAAAAAGTTCTTTAGCTTTTAAATTGAAGGCCAGAAACCTTTTTTCCTTCACTCTCATTTTATTACAAAATGTCAGAATCCCTTAAAACTAGCACAAGGGATTCTGTATCAACAACGATACCTGAATATTTAAAAGGCCAAACAGTGGTGGTATAAAATCAGGCAAAGACTTGCATCTGTATAATTGGGAAAGTTCAAGCTTTGGACTCTATTTTGCTTTGCAGTCCACTGGCCTGCCACTTGCACCATACAACAGTGTAGGGACTGTTCTCTGGAATGAGCCATGTGTGTTCACCCCACATTCTGTGTGAATCTGTTGGGATGAATGACAGTGACATCAACAGTCCTTTCCTTGCTCTTGGAGCTTTGTGCTGAATAACTTTGCCAAACCTCAAAATTGTGCTGTTGGCACTCCAATGGCACTGGAAACTGTACCACACTGAACTTCATCGCTGCTTTAGAACGCCGAAGGAATCTTTTTGAGTCTAATTGAAGTGAGACAGGGACAACTCTAAAGGTCATATCTTGTGTTCCGTTCACAAGCCTGACCTCCTTACCTCATTTCCACTATTAATAGATTTGCATTCCTTAAGACAGTAATAAATGAGGCTAGTCTTGTAAGGAGAGTAGTATCTTTTAATAGCTGCACTGAAACAATGGAAGAAAACAGAGGCTTGCAGAACCTAATGCAGTGGGTTGTGTGCTGAATGGTCTTCTGTTTTCTCCTGCTAGAGTAGCAGGTCTAATAAAAGATAATACAGCTTTACCTATCATAAATCAGGCTTTGTTTGTACCCCCAGACGATCACAACAGCAACAAATCTACTTTAGACACATGACAGTTAACAAGTCAGTTTAAAACTGAGTGGAAAGGCTTCCTATGAAAAGCTATATGTATATCTTCTGGTAACAATTCCCCTGATTGATTAAACCAATAAAAGCCTTTCTGTATTTCTCAGAATACCACCCAGATCTAAGAAAAAGTTACAATTCATGAGTTTTAACTAGTTGCAGCTTCAGGTCTTCCCTGAGTTTATCTATAAGTGATAGATCTCAGCAACACTATCAAATACAACTGTTTGTATTAAAAGCTCATCGGTTTTTTGTTCACTAAGGACAAGATTTGCCATAACTAACTTCTGCCATCCACAAATTAGAATCCTAAACTGACCTTGTTACCTGGACTCCTGGATAGAAGAAGAGACAAATATTTTGCAGGGATAAGTGATTTCTCTAGATGCCTAAAGCGGGCACACACAAACAGCTTTCAAAAGGCCCAACCTTTCTCTTCTCTGACCACAAAAATAGCTAAGATAATTTGTTTTGGCCCTGGACTAAATGTAAGGGTCCAGTCCCATGTGAGATGCTCTAGTGTAACCACTGCTGCTCCAGAAGAGCAAAGATTTGCCTTAAGTCCTGTGTCATACCTGCCAGTCCTGGGCCAGTATCTTACAAAATGTAGGGCATCTCACACGGCACCATAGGGCATTGGAAAGGGCACATGTCTAACTAGAAGCAGCTAAAATTAAAGAGAGAAATATCAGACACAGGATAAACAGTGAACTACCTAACTTTGAAAGAATTTTCACAGAATCACAAAACTGCAGGGGTAGGAAGGGATCTCCAGAGAGCATCAAGCTAACCCCACTGTCACAGCAGGGTCCCTAGGACAGGTCGCACAGGTAGGCGTCCAGACGGGGCAGGAAGGAGACTCCACACCCCCTGGGCAGCCTGTCCCAGGGCTCCCTCACCCTCACTGGGAAGAAGTTCTTCTGAAGAATGGTGAGGAACTTCCTGTGCTCCAACTTGAGGCCACTGCCCCTTGTCCTGTCCCCACAGACACTGAGAAGAGGCTGGCCATTTCCTCTGTGTCCCACCCTTCAGCTGTTGATAACCATTGATCAGATCCCCTCTCAGTCTTCTTTTCTCAGGATTGAACAGCCCCAGCTCACTCAGCCTTTCCTCACAGGGAAACAGTGTAAAGATGAAACAGAGAAAAGGACAGAAAGCAAAGAAGGTAACCCCTTTTTTTCTGCTAAGGAGGCTTTTTTCCCCTATCACTTCTATGCCCAAATCTACCTTTCTCCCAGCACTCCCCACTACGAATGCTGAGGAAAGAGCTCGCCTTGTTTCAGTCTGCTTTAATCCGGGTCAATACAAACTTGAAGCTGAGGCATGTGTTTATTTCCACAGGGATAGAAGGTAATTTATGTTTGTGTCCTGCAGCGGTCTTGCTGTCACTAAAAGTGGTTTCAAGCCCTTTGCATTTTCAAGTCCACAAAGCTTCACGAGGCCTGCCTTTCCACCACAATCCAAAGCATGTGTATAATTACTCATAATCAGCTGAATTGATGTGAAGGGGTAGCGCACGAGAGGCACGTTTGCCCCTGCACTTGCAACCGTGCTCCACGTTTACTTTTAAAGCAGGATTTTGCAAAACACACAGCATTTGATCCTGTTAGAATCTTAAATATCTCCCATTTTCTCTGCCCACTAAGAGGAAAAACCTGGGCTGTACGTTATTTGAGCACCACAAAGATGTGCAGTTCCTGAAGGCAGGAGGCTTGCTTCGGAATAGATTTCATTCCATACTTCACACACACATCTTGATTAGATTATTCTGCATCTACCTCATTTTAAAAGAGGTGTTAAAAACCACTATCAGATCTCCAAATCTAGTTCACGCCCCTTGGTATGTAAAGAATTTTAATACATGTGGAACTCTACACTTCACTGTAAGATTTATGAATTTCGCACTCACAACCTATGCTTGTTCCCAAGTATGTGATTTAAGAGTCAGAGAGAGAACTGCTCTATATCATTTTATACACTATGAGCCACGTAACAACCATTTCTGCTCTGCAAAACGAATCAGGGAAGTCTGCTTTTATTCATTGCAACATGAGCATTTGAAGGCCCAGGAATTACAATCCCATTTTAAAACCACATGTTTCTTTTCTGGTGTATGATAAAAATGCAGTAAATCTAACAGACAGTAAATAAGGCAGATTTGAACCATGAACACTTGCTTAGAAAATGTGGGATGAGGTAGGATGAGATGATGTTGTCTTTCAAGCCTCATGGACGCTTGCCCTGGCTCAAAAATAGATGTTTTAAACTGTAATTATTTATTCTAAATTAGCTGCTCCTCCCTGACCCTCAGAGACTTTCAACTGCAGTACAAGCCTATCATATGCCTCCATATCTTCATTTTAAGTCAGCTTTGCAGCTGATGAATGGTACAAACCAGCTCCATTTGCACAGTTGAAAATCCTTAAATGTGAAGATCCACGTTTGAAAGTAACAGGATATGCAAGTTACTCACCAAGGAATATGTCTGTCTTTTCTTTGCCAGGACCAGGGGGAATCTTACTTGGAATAACACATGTGATCAGGGACAAGAAGGCACACAACACCAGCTTAGCCAGGCCACGTTTTCCCTCCAGAACTGCAGCTCCCCAGGTAAAATCAGAGCAGACTGATCTAGACCACAGCTGCGCTCTAGAAGCAGTTAACAAGTACGGACCAAACTGACACTGGCAACGTACATATGTGTTGTTATCTTGGCAGTGAATATATTCAAAACCAGCTCAAATCTGTCAAATACCTTCAGGCCCCATTACCCATTCTTTTCCCCCAGCCGCTGTTTACAGACAGAACGAAGTCATTCTTTTTGCTGCACAGATCAGAGTATAACAGGCTGCAGCAGAGGCAAACTGCACGGCATGCCATCCTGCCACGCTGATGTGAGGTAATTACCTCCATCAACAGTGACACACTGACTTTTGCACCTACTGCAATATTGTAAGCCTCTTTCCACTGTGTCATCAAGTACAGAGTTCAGCCACCAGCAGCCTCAAGTGAAACGTGCCAGTGCCAGCCAAAGGGGGCTGGGACACAGAGGACAACTCTAGAGATGGACTTGCCAGTGAAGGTCTGACTCAGCACTGCCTCTTGGGCAAGCGGCTGACAGTCAGAGTGTGCTAGCAAAAAAAGACTCAATAATACCAGCAGGAGACGAAGAGGAGAGATAGCAAGTTTCAACTGCAGTTAACTGATGAAAGAAAATCTGTGGAGGCTGCTCCCCTTGCTAATGGATTCTTACAATGTATTTATCACACGGGAGTTTTTAACGACTCTCTAAAATCCTTCATTTTTGAATTTAGCTAGTTTGGGTACTGTGGGCATAGAAAGGGGACTGTGCTCAACTCTCTGTCAGGTTATGTGAGCACAGAGGAGGAGGTGGCTCATCCCACTCCCCATACCCTCACCCTGAAAGCAAAGGCAAGAATTTCATGTTCTCTACTAGACCTCACAAAGCACAGGAGCAGACGTGATTCTTCATGAAAAATCTACTGCTCCATCAGGTGCTGCCAGCCTCCTTCAGAGAAACACAGCCAGAGAGATTTTGGCCATGGACTACTTCAAACTAGTTCCTATAGTCTTGTGGAATAAACAGCACAGCTTGGGAGGACCTGCTTTAGAAAGTGAAGTGGCACTTCAGAAAATTCACAGTAGGAAAGAATTTCGATCAGCAACCTTTCTGTCATTAGAGCACCATGAAGCAACCTGGGCCCTAGGCAGTATAAACCCTGTAGGGGTGGGCTCACACCTTTGCTGCATTTATAACTCAAAGCTGGCACATTATCGACAAATAAAGGATTGTGATGCTACAAAACAGAATTCTTCTCTTTCCCCTTGGGTCCTAGGCCAATAACTGAGACACAAGACACCCATTCCCTTCAGTATAACTATTTGCGTGAGCACAGAGTCTCAGAGGAAGAATTCTAGTCATGATATCAGGAAATACAGAAATAACTAATGAGGCTCCAATCAGCACATACCAGTTATTAGGAACCGACCCAGACCACTCCTATGCATTGCTCACGGTTCCCTGTATGGTAAGGTACCATACTGTCCTACTGTAACACGCACACTGCTCGGCCACAGCACGCGGTTAGTTCATCTGCCTTCCATAAACATGGTGTAAGGGTTACCCACGGTAGGACAAGAACGTCAGAAAAGCAGAATAAAGATGCAGTAAAACAAAAGATGTGATGTGCTAAACACACTTGGAATGAAATAGGCATTACTTTAAGATTTGCATCACCAGACAATCTAAGCTAGGCTAAAACCAGTGACATTGCAAGGTACACAGCACATCCCATGCAGAGAAACACAGTCCTGCTTTACAGACCGGCTTACAATTCACAGCACCGCGAGAACGGTACCGACGCTCCAGCTGACGTGTGACTTCAGCCACAAAGATCACCTTCTATTCCCGACCATCGTTACAATAAAAGGTTGTGTTAGTCAAGGTAACAAACAGGAAAGAGGGTTTGGTTTTAGGGGAAAGAAACCCCCATGCCTCACAGTGTAATTTTAAGAACCTTTTAGATTTCTGGTTTTGATCAACATGACTGGTTTGTAAACTGCTTGTAAAACTGACATAGCAAACAAATCTTGTCAGAGAATAATGCAACACACCACTAAGCTGTAGCAAATGATTTCCCTTAGGGTTTGTTTTTGCCATGTGTCCAAAAAAGACATATCCTTCCTAAAATAAAGCAGTTTTTCAGCATCCTTCCCATACACAAATCTTTGACTTTTGAAGGAAGGTCTTGCTCTCTTCTTGGTTTATGTGCAGAGTATGGCTTTCAACAAATGTCAGAAACAATACAGCAACTTCACCAGGCTCCTCGGACAATGTTTCATCTGGCTGTGTAACAGCTGTATATGCTATTTAAAGCTGAGCAGCCTTAGGTTTATGATTAACAATTTAATATAAGTTACATCATGAGAAAGGCACCTTGTGCAATCTTCTTACATAATTTACTGTACATGGTATTTGTTCCAATGCAAGTTACAAGTCATCCATGAGTAAGTCCTGAAGAATTACAGGAAGTTGTAAGCGATACACAGGGAAGCCCGAAAACAATGAGCATTTGTGATTCATTAATAACTTGGTATTAACCTTTAAGTTTTGGGTTTCCAACTGTTAAGTGTAATAATCAGAAACTTCCAGACTGATGCAATCTCTCACATTCCCAAGATGCAGAATGTGCCTCTCAGCCAGATTACTTCCAAACTGGTGTCTTTGTTAGTGCTTGCTGCAGAAAATTACCATGGATGCATTCAAAGCTTCTGATGGCAGAACAATGAGCTTCTGACAAAGCCAGAGTTGTGTGTGATCATGATCACGTTCACTTTATGTACATGAATGACCTCACCAGATTCCTATCTCTTATGACTTCTTATTTCCACTCAACTTGGATTACTTTTATCTTATATATATATAAGGTTGCTAATGTGTTTGAATGATTGGGGGTTTCACTGAACTTAGTAGCTTGGGTTTGGTAACATTCACAATACCTTAGCTACATCTTAAGCACACCAGCAACAGTGGGCGCTCAGTGGAGTTAAGTGTTAGGGAACTGTCATGGTTTCCCCCCGGCTGTGGGCCGAGATCCACGCAGCTGCCTGCTCCTTAAAGGAAAAGAGCAGGGGAAGAGGGAAAAAGGGGGGAACAAGGGAAGGGAAAAGGAAAGGGCAAATAACTCCAAACCCAAGAAACTAAGAGGCCCGTGGGTTGGGATAAGGAGAGTTTACTAAGAGAACAGAAAGATCAAATATCCCAATGCTAACAGGACTTTAGAGCAAAAGAAGATGAAACTCTAAATGCAGTTTCTCCCCGACCCACACAACTCAGGTACCACCCAGAGCTGTCCCGCAACCCGACCGTCCCCCCAAGCAGCACGCGTCCCGCCACCGCCCCTCTTCTTCCTCCCCTCAGCCCCCGTTCTCCTGGGCAGGACGCCATTGCCATGGAATACTCTCTTTGGCCCATCTGGGTCACCTGTCCTGGCTTCGCCCTTCCTTTCTCCTGAATAGAGAAATAGGAAGAAGCTGAGAAAGTCCTTGACTGTCTGACTGCAACTAAGAACATCAGGGTGTTCTCAGCACTGCTTTCATTGTAACTCCCAAACACAGCATCCCATCAGCTGCTACAAATGAAGTGAACTCTATCCTGACTGAAACCAGGACAGGAACAGAACAAAAAAATCTCCTCAGTGCAGCAGTTGTGTCAGAAGGTTTCTGGGGGGTTGATGATGGAAGGTTCTTGATGAACTGAGGGAGAATGTACCAGGCTTGGGGGCTACGATAACAAGACACAAATATTTGCCATCAGAAATAAACGCAGCTAATGCACTGTTCAATAAATAGCATCACTAACACGAGTGAAAAGCTCCATCCTTCACCTCATTTGAAAAAAATGGAAAAGTTCCCAAATCCCATCCCATGTGTGGGGGACAAACTCCTACAGCTACTTCCCTCTCATAAGCCTACAACTTTTTTTTTCTGCTCTTAGTTTTTACATACTCTTTGAATTATAAACCTGATGGGAATGGGGACTTCTTGTATTTAACTGTGCATACAGGAGGTGATTTACACATAACAGTATCAGAAATGAACTGCATGCCTACTATATATCATGTATTAAACATTACACTGCAGCAGAGGAAGGAGATCTTTCCATTTAAAACCTGCAGACAGACTCAAAATATTACTAGAGTTTCTTAATGGAAGCAGGAACGGCCAAAGTTGTTTTGAGCTGTTGTGCCCTCTTCATCCATAAATTGCTTAATTCAAACATCTCTTTTCACACCAAATTTATCAGACCCCAGGGATTGCTGTGGCATCAGGAATTCTGGCTCAATAAAGCAATCAAATGGAATGGAAGAACTGGGTCACTGATCAATTTAATTTTTATCTCTGGGATGCTCAAAGCATCCTTCAGTCTGCTGAATTTGACTATGTGAGTGATCTTTGTTGTACAGAGGAAACTCTCAGAGGGCATGGAACTGAACTGCCAGAGTAGCTTCTTTCACCATCTTCTCCAATGGGCCTCTTCTGTTTCGAGAGGCTCAGAGAGGAGAAGGCAATGTACAGTTCCTGCTGGTACAGACCCCAAGGGACAGGGCTGTTACGTGTGCTTGTGACCAGCCTGATACTGGCACGGACGGTCACAGCTCTGCAACCACAGAGCAGAGCAGTCTCAACCAGACTATGAAGCACCCCGCTGCAGCATTCATACAGTTTGCCAAACAACCCGCTGTCCTTTGCCCACAGTTGGTATTAATCACAGCAGGTGGGATTGTCAGGCATGACTTCTGGCACACCTGCACAGCCAGAGTACCGCGATACAAACCTGCACTGAGAACTGTGCCATTGGTGGTGGTTTCTTCCAGGAAGCAGCTGATCCTCCATGTGTGAATCTATTTTTCCCTGACATCATTACTTTAAATGTAGGGCTTTTTTGATTGAAGTTGCCACCTACAGCTACACACTGTGTTTCAAAAAAGCCAAATTCTGATCTGATAATTTAGCTCAATTTTCCATTCACTGTTCTCTGACCTGTGCCTTTCCATATCATTTCCCTTAAAGGCATAACTTATTACCCATCTCACAGTATGTTTGCTTCTACACAACAGTGTATGAAGCTGAACCACAAATGAATACAGCGGAATATGGCATATAGGCATAAGTAAAATATGTATGTATGCATACATATGGCCTGCAGAGGCAGGCATATAGGATAAACACTAAGAATCCCAGCCAGGAATTAGTGATTGTATCCCTATCAAGGGATCATCACACAGCCAGGCTTTGTGGCAGAGGAAAAGGAGAAGACCACGTTCAGCATTCTTCTCTCAAATGGCCTGTTCACTATGGCAGAGGTGGTCACCTCAAGTCCTAACAGAATCAGATGCAAGACCAGCATCTCAGGCCAAGTAAAAGCTATCTTCTTCTCAGCCTGATATCCTTGTTCCAAATGGATCCCAAAGACCACAGTTAATTGGGGTAGGACTATATTTTACTCATTTTGCTTCCAGGCTCAAAATAATTCCCTATTTTGCATTAAAAAGGTCTTTGCAAGTCTGAGGGATTATACTTTGCTATCAGTAATTAAGCAATCAAGGAGCTAGGTAAGGCTAGTGAAGGTACAAAAAGTATGTGTTCTATATATCTCCAGTGCACCTAAGATATTTAATTAGCTTTATTCAGATTAATAAAGCTGAGAAAAAAATAAGGTTGATAAGAGATCCCCATAGCCACAAGTGTTTTCTGACCTATTACTGCAAGACTCCCTTTCCTCGTTATTCTGAAGTAAGTCCTTTCCAGGTAACATTATTTCTGCCCAGGATCGTTGAGTACAAACCGTGTTAAGTAAGGAAATGACACGCTGTTTTATAGAGTACCATTTGGGAAAAACTGGATTTGGAATGTAATTTCAAGTTTATGGAGTCAAACTGCCATGTTTATTCCGGATTCATGAGCACTGCCTGAGGTTGGGCTAATGTGGTTTTGTATTTTAATATGGAATAGAACCATAACAACAGCTCTGCCTAAGAGAGATTTAAGACTTAACCAAAAAATGACAATAAGAAATTGTCATGGTGCAATGTGTGGTCACCTGGCCTGAGTAAAGATAAGAGACAGGATTCTGAAAAGTACCTTAATTTTAGGATGCCAAATTTGAGACATCTTGAAAAGACTGACTTGTCAAAGCACAGGTGTTCCATACTTTTCAGAAAGAAGACAGAATGAGCAATGAACCAGTACATCTTGGAAAAAGCGCTTTATTCCAAGAAGAAAGATTGTTTACATTAAGGGCACACATCATTTTTCCATTTTGCATTAGGCAAAGCCTGCCAGCATCTGCAAAACACATGTGTTTTAATGATTACAGGGGAAGAGAGAACCATAAGGAAACTGATGGCTAAATTAATTCTACATAAGATACCTTTATTAGTGGCTGGAAGCTTCTGTATTTAGAGGAAACTCTCTCCCTCTATGTGTCCATTGGAGTAGACAGAAATTTTCATAAAGCTGCCTTAAAATCATGATAAAGCAACAACTCTAGCAGATGTCATTAGACCTATACAGAGGATTACACTATTCCCCTACTTCCTGCTGCACTGCACCCAGTTACTGTGCGCAACTAAACAAAAAATACAGTCAGAGACCTCTCTCTGACTGTATGTGGTGCTAAAAAGGTATGTGGTTTATTGGAGGGTGGGGAGGGGAAGGGCAGGTTGAGGGGTGCAAACCACTTGGAATGTCTTTCTAAGATAAACTGTATTTACATTTCCCCAGCATCTGGTGTGCAATGACCTTGGAGCCTGCCTTTTCTCTCAGTAACTGTGAGTTGTGAAGGCAAAAGTACTCATGTAGCTTCACTCCCTGCTGCAGCAGGCTAGAAAGCAAAGGAAAACACAGACTCTGCTCTTTTAAAAGGATAATCTGCCAGATTACACATCTGTATGTCTTGTATGGAATGGATTTTGTATGTCTTACTCCTTGTACAGAACTGCAGAACTGTCTAAGAATGCTTTGCTGCCTCATCGCCTCGGTGTCCCACCTCTCCCCAGGTTCTAAATTGTCCTTGCAATCCCTCCAAAGGCCTATGGAGAGATGAGGTTTTACATCCCATGGCCCTTCTACCTACAGCCTCCCAAAGATTTTTATTTTTTTGCAATCAGGTAATCATTTGTAAAGTTCAGTTGTACAAAGCTATTTTATCTGCTGCGCTCTACCACACCGGGTCTTTTTCCTGTGTACCTGCCCACTTGCACAAACATCATATCAAAGAAATAATTTATACCTAGGTACCTTCTATATAATGACACTAAGTGCAATTCCCCTCCCCTGGTAACAGACTTCCCTTTTATCACATGAAATGCCCTAGACTGCCTATCACTGACTGGTATCACTAACTCCAAGAGAACAGAAATTCGAGTTCACCCATATGCCTTGGATGTAAAGGGCTGAAGAAAGAGGTATTGCTTCCCTGTGCAATGATTCCTGTGCAGATATCATGGCTAGAACTGGCCCATTAAATCCTGAACTCTGTACCAAAAGAAATTTCCAAATCATCCTCGTCATTATCTCTGGATTATCTAAACACTGGCTATCTAGTGTACTTATGAACATCAAAATCTTTGGCATATTTCAGCATCTTGCTGCAGAAAACATACCAGATTTTCTTGCTTGTTAAACTCTCTTCCTTTGCTACACAAGTACAAAACGCATAAAGGAAATCCATCTGGCCCTTCTATGACCATGCATGCAAGGCAACAGTCAGCATTTTGTGGGACCAACCAAGGTCCCAGCTCTGCCAGTCTGCCTGCCACCTTGTATGTAAACAGAAGGGTTCTGGGTTCCAGCCCTTTCCCTTGCACCCCTGAACACTTTGGTAAGCACTCAGCAGATTCTCACACCTGTTAGGGACCTGGTTGCTACAAGAATCAAAGCCCTTAAAGGTCTTTTAATTTTTTCTAATGCAACATTGGAAGACATGTTCAAGTGCCTCCCAGTCACCTTCCCCTCTCTTTTTGTCTCCCCATGACTGTCAACTCTTCTGACTGAGTAAGGTATCACTGGAATTGATTGCTCTAGACTCACCTGAATGCCAGTCAAAATGTTTAACCTTCCATTCATCCACACACTCTGAGACACATGATCTTCTTCAAACAGTCACCCAATGGTTTGCAGGTATGGAAGAAGCATGCAGGGAGGCAGCAAAGTAAGTCCAGGGCTTAAAATGAACTGAAATGTTCCACATGTGCAGGCATTGCTAAACAGCAAAGTCCTTGTTAATGCTGCACCTTATTTTACTTTCAACCTACAGTGACTTTACGGCACCTCGTTTGTAAAGTCTGTGTATGAATTCTGACAAACCAAATAATGACTACAAACCTTTCCTTAAGGAAGCTGTGCTACTAAATCTGTTAGAGCTGATACTATGCCTGCAGTTGTGCATCAGGATAAACAGATGCCCTAAGAATGGGCCAGTTATTCCCACAAAACACAGAGAGGAGATTAGCACCACACATACCCAGGGAACCTATGCTGCCCCAGAACCAAAAGCAATGTTAACCATGTTGGCCCCAAACAGCTTTTGTGCTAATGGTGATTTGAGCCTATAGCAGTACCCTTGCTGGTACTGTTTGGAAAGCTGCTGCTTCTGCTGCATAATACCAGGAGGCAAGAAAAAACCACGGGCTTTAGCTCAGGAGCCCCAATCCACTGTACAGCAGAGAAGTAAGGCACTGCTTGGGGGGTTGGACCTGATGATCTCTTGAGGTCCCTTCCAACCCCTATGATTCTATCTCACAGAAAACCAGGCTAGCAAGTAAAGAACCCCCTAAAACACAATTATGGCATGGCACTTCCTTTCTATGCACACAGGCAGTCCCATCCTAATATCCAGCTCATTTTAGTCAATGGATATCCCAACTGGGGAGAAAATTTTAGTCACAGCCCAGACACTATTAGATCTGCAGAAGATGCAAACGTGAAATTGGATCTTCCTCAGTTACACTACCCATAGAACTATTTGTAATTCCAGAGAGAGACATAAACTAGACAAGGTGCCCTGGCAGATCCAGAAAAATGCTCACTTCCTTTCCTGGTAGCCATCTAGTTGCGAATATGACAGCTCTGTTCTCCATGTGTGTGATACAGCAAGTACTGAAGACACCAAGTTTATCACAGATGCTCCCCCCAGACAAAACCTCCCCTTGCTGCAGAATTTCTGAGATTTCCACGAGTTCTCTCCATGGACTTGTTCAATTTCATTGCCCCTTTCTGCCACTAAAGGAAGATATGAATCCATATTATCCTTACTATGCAGTTAGCAATGCTCTTTGCTTTTAACTCCTAGCAGGATCAATTATCAATGAATAATTAATAAGAGTGCTTGAAAGCTCAGGAATACAGCCTGAGAACTAAAATGTTTTCAGATGAATGCATGTGCTTTATTAATCAATTTTACAGTAGCCAATCACAAACTACTTCTTACTTCTGGTCCAGATTAATACCAAAATACAAATGCCCTTGCCAAATAATTCAGAAAGATAATCATGTCACTGAGTCCCCAGCTTTTTAAAACACAGAGTTCTACTTCAGCCTAAGACATGAAAAACTCTTGTTTTCCACAAAACAAACTCGGAATTTAAAAATAACCTGGCTTTTAACTATGGATTTTGTCAAGATTTCCCACTGTATTTTCTGTTCTTGGAAGCCACAATAGGTAACACTGTAAGTGATGTGATAGAACAGATGACAGGACAGATTGCCATGCTGTCTTTCAGAGAGCCAAAATAGAGTCAGGAGTGGAAGAGAAGGAAATTTTCTGCAGTCTGAAGTACTGACACTGATTTCCCATCTACAACTGACTTACTAGGTGTCCTGGTTTCAGTCAGGATAGAGTTAACTTCATTTGTAGGTCCTTGTAACGGGTTTACTACCAGTAACACGGTCTATGACCTGCTGATGAGAAGAGCAGTCTTAAAATCAGACCCTGCAAAAGTCCTTCCTCTCTGTACTCGGTAGGGAAAGTGCCCTTTTGATAGAGCTGAATGTCAATGCCCAGTAGGCTCTGCTGGTCACTGCAGTATCAGCATCACTTCATCCTTGACGCTGGAAGTCTGGTTGCTTATTTAAGATTCACTGGCAGCCTTAAATGGCCTAACATCTCAGAAGTTTTATTTAGGGAAACTGGGAATAACTGAGGTTTATGCAGATAACTTGTAACAACCTCTTTTAGCTAGCAGTTGCTAACTTCTTTTAGTCTAGTCGCTGCCATCCAAACTGGCAGGACTCTTCTTTTAGATTATTTTGCTGTTTCAGAATTTGTGGCCAGATTTGATTCCTCACTTTCCCCTCTATCTTCTTTGTTTTGGGTAGAGGTTTTGTGCACAGTCCCAACTGAATGAAACTGTGTATTAAGAGACACGGGCATGGATCGATCCTGTTTAGCACCAGTGGATTGAGTTAACCCCAGCCACTGACACGTCCCGGGGTAGGAAGAGCGAGTCACACTTTGCTGCATTTTCAGAACAGGAAAATACTGCCAAGAATTTTTGTCAGAAGTTGTCAGGAAGTTATCAAAATGCAGGTTGGTGAGACATTAGGAAATACTTCTAAGCTGTATATGTCAGTCATACTTGTGCTTGGAGGTCTTCTGGACAAGGAATAGGAATCTAAAGGTGTTGTTCTTCACAACAGACTGTAATTGAAGAGGCAAAAATATATCAGGAATTCATCACTGTATTTATAGAATCCCTAAAAGAAAATCAAAATAGTTTATACTTTCTGAAATATCTAAAAATGCAAGCATAATATTCAAAAGTTGAGTGAATGATTTATATTAGTTTCAAGCATTTCAGGGACAAAAAAGTATTATCCATAGTTCAAATTGGCATGGCTGGGCCTAAATATTAAGTACTTGTGAACACATGTATTAACTCTTTGCAGACTGTTGAAATGTTCCTTCAGTATACCTGCTCAAGAGCCAATAGTTAAATAACAATAAAATTGTCTGCACTAAATGCTCTGTACCATTCTCACATTTCAAAGCATCTGAGTTTTCCTGGGATATTTCAAACTACAATTCTTTGAACACTCTGGTGTTTCTTGAAAGTTCTAGAAGAGTAGCAATCAATACCTAGAAACACTGAGGGAGCTCTGACAGTGACTGATCTCACTAAGAACAACTGAAAATTGTCTTGAGTTTAGGGGCATATGCAGCCAGTCTGAAAAAAGTAAGTACTTAGTAACAAAATGCAGGATGTTGCCAAAATTTTCTATCCATACTAAAACGCCTTCATGCTTTTTCTTTTTTAATCCACAAGCACAGTATGCAATCCTTGCAGAGCTAGCCAGCTACTCAGAAAGCAACCTTTCTGTGGTTACAAAGACGTACAGACCTCCAGCCCCAGTGAAGCTTGCCACAGGTGAAACACCAGTTTGGTGTTATTTATTTAATTATTTCCATTAAAACATAAATCTCAAAATTTGAAAGCAACACTCGGTTTTCCCCTTCTTTTTCTCCATGCTTTTAACATTTCTTATACTTTTAATAGGATAATTTAAGTGTATCTGGCACCTTTTCAATGTCTCTGTTGTTGGAAAACACACAGAGAAAATCTGGAAGCTTTCTTATGCAGCACACCACAAGCTTCAAATGCAGAGGTAATACAAGAACCCTGACCCTCTTTCTTGATCCTCCTTTTCTCTCCAGCTCCACAAACAATTAAAATCCAGTTAATTTGGAAGCACTCATCTGATCAAGCATCCTGCTAGAACAAAGAGGTCAGAACATGAATCCAGGCACAAGGACTGTGTACTGTAACTGTCATCTCATTTACAGCTCTGGTCTCCACTGGTCATAGCCTGGTGACACAGTGTGAGGTTGTTTCCCAACCAGATGCTACTGTTACCATCTCAGAAGCTGATGGCAAATTAGGGATTCATGCAGCAAAGGAAGTGGCCTACTCCACACTCAGGTCCTCTCTGCCTTCTCAGAGATGGCTTTGTGCTGTGTTGGCTTTGGCTTTTGAGGAACCCTCATAGTTAAAGCCCATGGCAGGAGGTAATACATAAAGTTTGGGTTTGGGTCTTTCTAAAATCAAAAGCTTTTGTTGAAAAAATGTCTATAAACACCTACATTATTTTATGATCCTTTTTGCCTGGATTGATTTTGTTTAATTACAAAGTCATATAAGCTTTCCTTGCTGAATTTTGTGCTTTCCAAAAGGCTAGCTGGGTGCAGCTAAATCTATTCACTGGAGTATGTTTAATGAAACTGTGGAAATTAAAGAGGGAAAAGGTTTGTATTCTCTACCCTCTTTTCAGTGTTCTTTGGGGTGTATTCTTTATGTTTGTCTACTTGGGTTATAAGCTTTTTACTTAAAAAGAAGGAGCTGTATGAGGACACCATTTTGAGCGATGCTGGATAAACAAAAACCATCTGTCAAAGCAGAATTAACAAAGGTTTTTTTGTTAGAACCACTCAGGAATTCTGGTGTCATTTCATTCCTCCTATTTCCGAGCCTCAAAGCAAAAGGAGATCCAGGCATCCACAGTGGATTCCCTCCACATTACTTTTGCATATCATAAATTTCACACCTCCAGAACCTAACCAGTATTTCTGCTCAGGGTAAAATATTTCTCTGTTACAACAATCTGCCAGTGAAATCCTTTCTCTTTCACGTGGTTTCCAAGTTAGCATCTTTACCAAGACAAACCTTCGCCAGTCTTAAGATTTGTCTAGTATGAACACAAACTGATTGACAGTGTTGACTGCTTCAGTGTCTAGAATATTCTAACAGCCTATAAAGATGACACAGACCTTCAGGAAAAGGTTACTGCGTGCCTTCTGATGTTTTATTCAGCTGTTGCTTTGCTCACAACTCCCACTGAACGATGTACAGTGTTTGAGGTGTGGGCTTGCAAAACCTCGTAGGAAAGAACTAAAAAATCTCAGTAGTCTGGAATGATTTGTTGTATTACAGCTTAAAAGCCAAAATGAGGCCTTCTAAGAGAGGCACTGAAAGCCCTCAGTAGCTAAATCACTGTGATCTTGATGTCTCCTGGGGCAAAGATGCAGCCACACCACCAGTATGATCTTTGCCACGCAGAGGCATGGAGAATAGGAATTCTACCTGCCCTAACAGACAGCCATAACCCTGAGACCATAGAAAATACAGAATTAAAAGCACCTATTTGTGACAATGGAGGGTAAAATATTACAGACTTTTCAGCACGTTGTAGCATAACACATCACTGGCTTCCAAGTCTAGCTGGAAAGGCCAGGGACATTACTTCACCAACCTGCCCACTGCTACTTCCTTGTCACCACAGCTCACTTAGCAGAGCTGAGCACAGAAACATTCCCCATTCCACAGCAGTGCAAGGGTCTACTCTCCACTAAGTGTCAGTGAGACCCGATGCTTCCAGGCACTGGTTGAAAATAGGTGTTGGGACTTCCAGAAACTTCTGGCAGTCTAGCTCCATCCCATGAGGACAAATGTACCCACCATCACAGCACAGGTTTTGCATCACCTCTCTACAGAATAAAAACCTTTCCCGTATCCATTATCCTTTAAGAACTCAGATGTACAATGGAAGACATGAGTCATCTGGAGCTACTATAGTCAGAAGCACGTAACTGCAATTCATCTACAATGCTGTGGCAATGAAAAGACTCACAACTATAAATATTTCTGTCACCACAATATCTTCTCTGAATGGGAGCAACATAATCACAGTCCTGACAGCATGACTGGTATCATCAGTCTGTCCTGTGACTGGGTTCAGGAGTTACTGTCACAGAAGTTACACAACCACCAGCCAACAATTATTCTTAACAGCAAACTTAATAAAATGCTTTGGCATCCATTCCTGGAAGCCTAGAACTTACATGGCTTCTCCTTGTCTATTCCACATGCACTTTGAAGGATAGTATCACACTCTTCATCTCTGCTTATAGCTTCAGCACCTGCAATTTTGCACAAAAAAAGAAGCTGCATCTTAAAAGCATAAGTGAACATGTTTCCAAAATCTATAAAGTTAATAAACTGAAATTGGTGAAAACAGAGCAAGTATGCTGTAAAGACCATGAGCTTTCCATCCTACTGCCTGAATAATTTAAAGCTGAAACAGAATAATCATACTTTAAGATAACTTACTAAACACTTGCTTTTTTCCTGAATTAAACATGCAGTCTTAGTATCCAAAGCATGTAATGTAACGACAATATCCTACACCCAGTAACTAACTACAGGGCAGTGAAGAAATAGGAAATCCTGCCTGAGAAAGTAAGTGAATGAGACTATCCTCAGCCTGGCAAAGTTTCCTCCATAGGAGCATTGAGAAGCTTCCTTGTCTGGGTTTAAACATGGGAGCTCAATTCCCAAAACTGTCAGTCAGGAACCTATCACACAACCTCAATGCATTTTGAGGTGATGAGGAAAATAAATGGAACAGAAGCAAGCCATTCAGTATTCACAGAATGCAGCTGATTTAAAGCAAACTATGCAACCTGTTGCACAGGAGGAATTTTATCTCATGTGGGTTTACTTAGCAGAGCTAAAAATGTCAGCCTGTCCAAGGTTTGAGGCCATCTTCTGAACAGACACAGGTGATAACCTTGTGAGCTCACTCATCTGCTCCAATTGCCTTGCAAATCACAGGTGTGTTTCCAGCACAACTTACAGGAATTCAGTCTGTTTGTACTAACTGAAATTTCACAACTATGTACTCCTGCACACAAATGCTGTGGAAGGACTCTGGAGGCTTCCTTGACAGGGCTCTAAACAGGAGCAACCAGAACTCTTGAATAAACTCTTCCCAAACAAAATAATCCTTCCATTCCTAGGGAGTAACTATGGGTCAGGAATCATTCTTTGCCCTTGGTATCACACATGCAACAAGGGTCACTTCTGGTTCTCATTCTAACCACAATACCTGCCTTTCAAATAGAAGAGCATTTCACTGTAAGCATTTGACTGTTGTAACACTGCAAGACCCTGCTGTATTTAAGTCCCATATCACTTTTTATCCAGCCTAGAATCACAGAATCACAATGTTGGAAAAGACCTTAAAGATCATCAAGTCCAACCATTCCTGTCCTAAGCTAAACCATATCCTTGAGCACCTCACCTACCTGTCTGTTAAACACATCCAGGGTTGGTGACTCAACCTCCTCCCTGAGCAGCCTGTTCCAGGCACTGACAACTCTTCCAGGGTAGAACTTTTCCCTCACATCTGAGCTGACCCTGCCCTGGGGCAGCTTGAGCCCATTGCCCCTTGTCCTGTCACCTGTCACTTGGGCAAAGAGACCATCACCCACCTCTCTGCACCCTCCTGTCAGGTCGGAATAAGGTCTCCCCTCAGCCTCCTTTTCTCCAGGCTGAACACCCCCAGCTCCCTCAGCTGCTCCTCAGAGGATTTGCCCTCCAGCCCCTTCCCCAGCCTGGTTGCCCTTCTCTGGACTCGCTCCAGGACCTCAATGTCCTTCTGATGCTGAGGAGCCCAGCACTGGAGCTGCAGCCTCACCAGTGCCCAGTACAGGGGCACAATCCCCTCCCCAGACCTCCTGGCCACACTATTTCTGACACAAGCCAGGATGCCCTTGGCCTTCCTGTCCACCTGGGCACACTGCTGGCTCATGTTCAGCCTGCAGTCACCCAACACCCCCAGGTCCTTCTCTGCCTGGCAGCTGCCCAGCCACTCTTCCCCCAGCCTGTAGCGCTGCATGGGGTTGTTATGTCCCAGGTGCAGGACTCTGAAGAGCTGCGTTGTCAGAAACCCCCCATAACCAACACTGAACATGACTGCTGCGTAACAGGAAGGACTGACAATCTCACTAATGCCCAGTACATGGTCTCCAAGCTCCTCCCAAACTCACAAATGGAAAGATGTGGGGCAGAAAAATCAAGTCAGAGGCACTAAATACGCAAGTGCTTCCTTCAGTCCCCAGCTACAGCAATGTATGGGAGGAGTGGGGTTTTTGGCCCATCCAGATTTATTGCCACACAGCTCAACTCCCATAAAATCAGGCCTGGGGGTCGACCAAAGATCTGTTAAGGCACAATTGGAATGCAGTAGGAGAAGAGCACAAGTCTGAGAATGAGATAACAAACTGCAAGAATGGTAACAACTGCCTTAAAAAGGAACAAAGTGACTGTGCAGTCTGAACCAATTGTTAGCAATAGTGAGACGCATGTAAGGCGGGTGAATGGGGCGTATAACCGCTAGCAATGTAATGTAACTCGTGCACTGATACAGAAAGCTATACAAGCTCCGTGTGTGTTTCAATAGAGGAGCTCAGCACTTGATCCAATTGATCCGAGTTGAGCCCGCACAACTTCAGCTCCAGCACCGAGCTGCTGGGCTGTTCCCCGGACTTCACCTCGGCAATGCAGCAACACACTCTACGGCCCTCGCAAGTCCTGTTCGGCCCCGGGTTGCTCGATGCCTTCCCGCTGTCGATCTCCTCCGGAGCTCGGCTGGCGCATCACCGACGCGGAGGCGGAGCGCGCCGAGGGCAGCGCGAACGGGAAGCGCCCTCAGGGAAAAACGGCGCTGCTTGTCAGCTACGGCCCAGCACGGTAGCGCTTTGGCCGGGAAGGGGAGCGCCCGGCGCAGCGGCAAGTCACTCGGCAGACAGAAAACGGTCAGGCGCGGAGGCACACGACAGACGCCGGCGCCGCCGTCGGATCCACCGCCTCGGCGCAGGGAGCGCGGGTGGCCCTCGCTAGCCACGCTCGAGAGGGGGCCGGGGCACCTGCCCGCTGTGAGGGGCACCTCAGCCCAGCCCGGTCCAGCCCAGCCCGGTCCCACCGGGGCGGCTGCTCCCCTCACCGGACCCCGCACGATTTCCTGCTTCGGCCGCTCTGTTCCCGGACGCGAGGGCGGGGAAGGAGGGCGCCGCGCCGCCGGCGCCAAGAGCCGGCCGAGGCCCTGGCCGCGCTGGGGCCTTCGCGCTTCACCTGAGCGGCGGCGCGCGGCTCCGCCTCGCGCCATCCCTTCCCGCCGTACGCGGCAGTCACGGCACCGCGTGCTCGGGCGCGCTCACGTGACGGCCCAGCGCAGCCCGCCCCTTGGCTGTCGGGGTGCACTGGCCGCTCCGCTCCCCGCCAGCCGGGCCGGGCCGGGCCGGGCGGCTCAGCACCGCGCCGTGCTCTGAGGAGGCGGGCCGCGTCAGGCAGGGCGCTGCGAGCGGCGGCTGGCACTTCTCCTCCGGCCCCAGCGGGTCCCGCTCCGCGCTCAGGTGAGACGCGCGGCGCCGGTCGCGGTCGCGCTCCCGTGGAGCGGGCGGGCGGGCGAGCACGGGAGGAGGCGCCGCCGCAGTCAGGTGCTGACCGAGTCTCCCCGGGGCCTCGCCGGGTGCGGGTGGCCCGGCGGGGCGGCGAGCTCCGCTGGACCCTCGGGGAGCGGGAAGCAGCCGGGCAGGGGGCTCTGGCAGCCGCCGCGGGGGAAGGAGCGGCGGGCGGCCGAGGCACCGCGGCGCTGCCCAGCAGGCCGGGGGGGCGAGGAAGGTGAACGCCGGCCGCCGCCCTTCACAGAGGGGCAGATCTTGACAACGGGACACTGAGCGGGGCCGCCGCGTTCCGGCCCCGCGTTGGGGGGGGCGGGGAGGTGGGGGGAGACCCGGAATCTGCCTGGCCCGACCCGCGTCCCGTTCCCCCGTGTCCCGGCTAGAAATGCCGCTCGCTGCCTGGGGCATCCCGCCGCGGCGCCGTTGAGGCACTAAATACCGTTAGGAGCCGTTACTCCTCCGTGCGGTTAGCGCCGGGGCATTTACCGCGGTGTGACTTTGCTTCGAGAGCGCGGGGCTTGCGCGGCTTCCCTCGGCTGCCCCTTCTTCTTGCAGGCTTTGGCGGACGGACTGAAATCTGCTCCTGTTTCTTTTTTACCCCCTGGATATTGATCCGGCTCGTTCGCTGTGCAGAATCCAAGCCTCCCCTCGGCAGAGGTTCTCCGGGCGCTTGCTGAACGCGCTTTGTTTGAAAGGCAATTTACTGAGTTAACGTAGCGTGCACAAAGATAACCTGAGCTGACGTTACCAGCAAAGCAATGTCTACCGTGGGAGCAAAAATGGAATATTCCTGCCCTTGGGTTCCTTTGTGATCTTAAATTATTAACGGGTCTCTGCATTACGTGAATGAAAGTTGGGATCCGTACGGAGTGCAAATGGATCCAAGAGGAGCTGGTTACGAAGAAGGATGTGTCTCCAGAGAAAGCAGTGGGAGGATGAAGTTAGGGAGCCCCTTCTGTTCCTTGTGGCTGTTGAGGACCTCTAGGGGGAAGCAGCAGGCCATACCCTGGCCCAGCTCTCTTGCAGTGGTTGGAAAAGAGGAAAATGAAAAAGGTAGAACTTTTTCCTACTTGGGGAGTATAGGAAATGAGAGCTTTAATAAATACACTTGTGCGAGGCGGCTGTTAGAAACTGAGTCCATTGTGAGTGACCCCAAGGCAGGGTCAGTGGCACTCGCAGTATCCCATCTTCCTTTAGGACCTGATTGTTGATTTCTCATCACACGTCTTCAGATACTTTTGTCTATGTAATCAGTACGGGGGGGGGAGTGGAATTCTTTATTTCTAAGGGACACTCAAGAGAAACTGTGTTTGTCTAAACTGAAGTAGGAGAGGCAAAGCATTCGTATTTACTGTGGTTTCAGAAATATGTTGAGGGGAAATACTGGTTTAGGTATCGATGGGCAGTAAAATTTCTACTGTCTCTTCAACCATGCAATGTACAGCGAGCAAGGTGTGTCATAGTAAGGATTACAACTGTGAACTATGTTTCTGCTCTCTCTCTCTTTAAGTCAAAAGTTTGAAGTAAGACCATATTAAAGCAGAAACCTCATGCTTATAAGCAGTTGCTTTTTGCTCACATTATCCTGGAAAGTTGGTGAGGAGGTTTTGGGCAGATGTAGTGAAAATACGTGGTGTTACAGAGACGTGAAAGCGGTACATAGGATGACAGGCTTGTAAAAGGAAGGTCTTAAGTAGGTTGAGAGGATAAAATTCTGCAATGTTGTCATTTTGGTAGAAATCTTTAAAAAGGAAGACTGGCTCAGCCTAGGCTACTGATCCACCCAAAGGTAAAATTGGGCTGAGTTTTCCTTGAACTTTTCTTTAGTCTCATTGTGTCAGAGGAGTCACACACCAGAAGAGGCTCCTAAGCCAGACCATGCATGACCGGTTGGTTACATGTTGTCCCTGAAAAGCCATCCAGGAGCCCAACCATCCACATGGACTTGTCTGCATTCCTTCCTCATGTGGTACCTGCTGGGGTTGTATCACCTGCTGCCCCCTTCCCACCCATTTACAGTCAGGTGCCCACCTGAGAATTAGACCATCACTGAGTTATTCTGTTCTGGCTCTCTTCTGTTTCCCTGAGCCTACAGTGTGACCTTACCGTGTGTCCTCTGGACAGCACTATAGTGTGCTTGCTGTTGTGGGGTGAGCATACCTGTGGGTTCAGGTAATGCCTGCCTGGGTGAGGATTGGATGAGAGAGAAGGAATTTCACTGCCAAGACCGGGACTGGTGCTCTCAGGTGTGGGCACACAGGGTAGGAGACAAATAAAGCCACCTCTTCTCTCAGCTGTGAGCTCCTCAAGACTCAGATCAGGAAGTTGTATGTAAGGTCTAGCTACTCTATTCTTGTGAGTGCAGATCATCATCACAGAAATAGATCTGCCTCCACTACCATGGTAGGGAAGACATTTATCATTTGGATTTGCAATCAGACATCTAATCTAATTAAGATTAGAACTTTTGTGGTCCCAGCTATCTTTGAAACCAGAAAGGGGAAGTAAAGGTTTAAGGGGCAGGAGAATGGAGGCAGAAACTGGTGGGTTGTGGGTTTTTTTTCCTGTGAAGTAAAACTTCTAGGATTATGTTTTAGTGATGGTGAAAATCAGGTTTAACTGCATTTCTGTCTGTTTACACTTTTTGAACTGGTCTGACTTTACAGTGTAACAGTTACAAAAATCAGCAAGCAGCAGAGTCTCAATGTGGCCTTTAGGAGAACAGTAATGTAAATAATTAATTATTTCTGAAAAAGAATTAAGAATGAGCTCATGAAAGGGCTTTGCATGGCCCTTTTGAGAGTAAGAAGGATTTTGATGTATCTGTGGAGCCCGTGTCTTTGGATTTGAATGAGAGCAAAGCAGAGAAGCAGCTTGTTGAAGTGTCTGAGGTCTCTGTGAAATAAAAGCAGAGAAAACTCCAGGTTTATGACTAGATAAACCAGATTCTTCTTGTTTTGAGAGGGGATATTCTGGAAGAAGTTGCAAATAACCTCAAAGCCTATCCAGTCCCACTCCTCTGCCGTGGGCAGGGACATCCTCTACTAGCCCAGTTTGCCCAAAGCCCCATCCAACCTGGCCTTGAACCCTGCCGGGGATCCAGGGGCAGCCACAGCTTCTCTGGGCAGCCTGTGCCAGGGCCTCACCACCCTTATGGTGAAGAATTTCTTCCTGATACCTAATCTAAATCTCCCCTCCTTCAGCTTAAAGCCATTCCCCCTTGTCCTGTCACTCTGTGCCCTTGTAACCAGCCCCTCTCCAGCTTTCTTGTAGCCCCTTTAGGTACTGGCAGGCTGCTGCAAGGTCATCCCAGAGCCCTCTGATCATAAGAATTCACCATCTTGATGGTGATAAGATTCTCAACAGTCATAGCTGCGTGAAACATGGCAGTTGAGGAAGATGGATATGGGTTTTGTTGCTAAAATTCTCATGGATAGGTAGCAAAGATGCTTCTAGGGAAGGAATTCCAGAGGGATATAAAGATCATGCCTTTAGCTCAAGTGTCAATTATACAAAGATGGAATAAGGGGTTACATCACTTTCTATGTTCACCCTCCCTGTTGTCTTGTGCAGAATATCTTCAGAAGTTGGAAATTTATGTGAGAAACTAAATTCAGTCCTAAATTCCACTCTGAAAGGAGGGAGAAATGCCACTAAAAGCTAAGCAGGCTGCTAGTCTCTGCAGTTGGAAAAAAAATTGTATTTTTAATTTTGCTTTTCAAGCTAGCGTGAAACCTCTGAAAGCTGCTTGTTTCATTGAATGCTGCTTTTAGGACAGTGTCTGAGGTGAAATCAATGTTGCTCCCACCTTAGGTTCTTGGAAAACCTCAGCCTTGCTCTTGGATGGGAACCAGGCCACAAAAACACGGGCATTTACCAAACCCAGCAAAGCACTTCAGTAACTAATTTCATTTGGGACCAAAGGTGGAAGCAATGCAGAAGTCTGGGTTCATGTGTCATAGGGCCTGTCAGCTCATATTTTAGAGTCTTGTCACCTTGAGTGTGGGCAAAAACCCCCTCCTCAGAATGTGTTAGCTAACCTAGGAAGAGCTGCAATAACAGCAGTGTTTGGTTCTGACACATAAAGTGATAATTTAGAAATTTTTTAAGTCTAAATCAAGGAAAAGTGTTCAAGAATGAACTTTGGCCAAGCTTTGTTGATCACCAGTTATGCTGAAAAGATTGCTCTGTCTGTCCACTCATGATTTCTTCAGTGCATTGAAGTGAATGGTTAGTATTTTAATGCAGATACTCGTGTTACCTACTTGAAAGACTGTTTTGTTGATCAAGCAGGCCTGTCTTACAATGTAAGAGATGTCTTTGGTATTGCATATGTTGTAACCTTAGGTTAAAAATAGTAAGGTTTGTAATCTCCTTTTTTTCTTCCTTTCCCCTTCAGGAGAGCCACAGTACAAGAAAGACATAAAATATCTGTGACGGAATTCTGCTCTTGATCAAGGTGTTAAAAATGGATATGAACATTATTTTCTCCTGTGAGGTAAGTGTTCCCATGGAGAAATTAAAAAACAAACCAGAAGAAACCCCAAACCCCACAGAACCCAGAACCCTAACTCGTTTCACTTAGTATTGCTTGTCACCACTGCTGTTCTGGCCAGCAGTTTTTGGTCAGGTATTTTAAAGTTACAGCATCTGTGACTTGGGGAACTTTGTACTTAATTGAGAAGTCCTAGAATTAATCCTTCCATTTACAGGATTAGTCAGCTTTGTGCTGATATTCCAGTAGATAAAAACAAACATATAAAGGAGGATCTGCATTGTTGCAGTTAGTGTAACAGGCAGCTTCCACACTTGTGACCCAGTGTCAAGCTTTTTCACAAAGCATCAAAGAAACAGAACCTGCTAAGCCTAATTTTCAAGAGCTGAGTACTTAGACTGTCTGCAGAGATTGGAAAAGAAAGAGTTTGTACCATGAATGCACAGGTACTCTTTATGCAAACAGGTAGCTTTCTCTGTTCCTGCTCTCTGCAGCTTGGGGAAAAGGTGGGGCTCTTGCGAGGCTGAACGGTGGGTGCATCAGCAAGTGCTGATGATACAGAGCTGGGAGGAGTGGCTGACACACAGGACACTGCACTGCCATTCAGTGAGACTGGACAGGCTGGAGAGCTGGGCAGGGAGAGACCAGATGAGGTTCAACAAAAGCAAGTGTAAAGTCTTGCATCTGGGAAGGAATAACTGCTGGAATCAGTACAGGGTGGGGGTGACCTGCTGGAGAAGAGCTCAGTGGAGAAGGACCTGGGGGTCCTGGTGGATGACAGGGTGGCCATGAGCCAGCAGTGTGCCTTGGGGCTGAGAGAGCCAATGGGATCCTGGGGGCATCAGGAGGAGTGTGGGCAGCAGGTCACAGGAGGGGATCCTCCCCCTCTGCTCTGCCCTGATCAGGCCCCACCTGGAGTATTGTGTCCAGTGCTGGGATCCCTGGGATCAAACAGCCAGGGATCTCCTGGAGAGAGTCCAGAGGAGGCTACAGAGATGATGAAGGGCCTGGAGCATCTCCCCTGTGAGGAAAGGCTGAGGGAGCTGGGGCTGTTCAGCCTTGAGAAGAGAAGACTAAGTGGGGACCTAATCAATGTTTATAAATATCTTAAGCAGGGGATGCAGGGGAATCAGCCAGCCCCTTTTCAGTGTCTGTGGGGACAGGACAAGGGGCAATGACTGCAAGTTGGAGCACAGGAAGTTCCACACCAACATGGGGAGGAACTTTTCCCCAGTGAGGGTGAGGAAGCCCTGGGCCAGGCTGCCCAGGGGGTGTGGAGTCTCCTTCTCTGGAGAGATTCCAGCCCGGTCTGGACGCCGACCTGTGCAATATGAGCTGGGAGCTGCTTTGGCAGGGGGTTGGACCCGATGATCTCTGGAGGTCCCTTCCACCCCCTACGATTCTGTGATTCTGTGATATTGATAATACTTTTGCCAAGTCCCACACACAGATCTTCACTGGTTCGTACAGCAAAGGTGTGAGTTAGTAAAAACAAAAGAAACAATCTCCCTAATTTAGGATCTTGGGAAAATTCAGGTTGTAAGGAACCTCAGGAGGTCATATTGTCTAGTTCCCCACTCAAATTTTCCAGTAGTCAATGAAATTAAGTTGTTTTCACCCATTGACCTTCCTGGTCTGTTACATGTTCAAGAGCACCAGTGAAAGGTGGAGTGATGCCTTGCCCTATGCATTAAATGCACATTGTAAATCTGCAGGTGGGAATGTAACATGCTACTGAAATTTGTCAGAGGCGAAAGTAATTAAAATGGGATTGTACAAGAATGGTCTCTTTTCTCTGAAAAAAAGGAAACAGAAGGAAATCTCTGATGTATTTGTTGCTTGTAATTACAAATGGAACCTCTACACAGGTCATCTAACGCAGCGCCGTGCTGCCAGTGTTTTCACATGGGGTCCCTGCAAGAATGACCCCCTTTCTAGGGGGTCTCTAGGGCACCTGTGTATTTACTCTCTCCTGTAACCAAAATTGCTTTCTCATAATAAAGGGAAGGGAAATGAACATGTTGTTTATCCTGCCTGATACATGTTACTGAGATGGTTCCTCTGAAAGTGTAAATATTTGTTCATGGGAAAAAACATAGTGAAACAATGTGAATAAAAATAAGCCTCTGGTCAGGAAGCTTGAGGACAGATCTCTCTCTTTACCCCAGGCTCTCAGAGTAAACACAAATGAAATGTTCCCCCCATCATTCCATACCCCCAAACAGAGTCCTTTGTGAGCCCTAGGAATAACTGCTTCAGTGTTTTGGCCAGGGAGGGTCATACAAAGAAAGCGTTAATGCTGTGTTGTGGTGGCATTTAAAACAAGGCACAGGTGTTTGCTCACTCTCCTCTCTGCCTGGAATGGGGGAGAGAATAGAAAATGAAGGGAAAGGAAGATAAATCTCATAGGTTGAGATAAAGATAGTTTAATAGGACAGAAAAGGAAGGTAATAATGGCAAAATAATATACAAACCGAGCGATGAAAAGCACAATTTCTCACCAGCCAAAGACAAGGCTTAGCTAGCTCCTGAGCTGCCCTGCCTCCAACCCAACCTCCCAGTTACACCTGGAGCATGATGCCACACGGTATGGAATATCCCTTTGGCCAGTTTGGGTCAGCTGTCCTGGCCATGTCTCCTCCCAGCCTTCTCCTTGGCAGGCCGGTATGAGAAGCTGAAAAGTCCTTGACTGCTTGGCAACAGTTAAAACACCCGTGTGTTATCAACATTATTCTCATATTAAATCCAAAACACAGCACTATACAAGCTGCTAGGAAGAAAATTAACTCCTTATCTACCAAAACCAGGACACACTGAGAGGAGAATGAGATTTCAGCATACAGATCATGATAGGAGGGCCACTGAAGTGAAGAGACACTTGGTTTGCTTTGGATTTATATTTATCTTAATGTACTTTGAATTGATCCATCAAAATTGGTAATTTAATAGCTTTAATAGTTACATTAGTAATTTAATGAGCCTCCTCCAGAACATCATCAAAGGCAAATGTATACTTTGTGAACAAAAATAGAAGTCATTTTATAGGTAATGCAGTTCCTGAAAGCTGGTATATAGCATTACATGTATGCAAGTTGTGATACTATGAATTATTTAATATAAATTAGGAGTGATCTCAGCATCACAAAATACTTACTAAGGCAAAGAGCATACCTAAGAACCCCAATATCTCTCTTCACCCCTGCTTCCACTTTGAAGCTGCACTTCCCAGGCTGATTTTCTGTCTCAAAATACATTTCTGGATAACACAGCTTAGCTAATTCAGTTACAGCATGATGTTCTCAGAAAATACATGCTGTGAACTTGCTGGGATTTGGTCTCACGTCTTGAAGAGAAGATACTTGCAGGCCTGGATAAAAGTCACCTTAGGTATTCTCAAGTGTGTGTGTGTGTGAGAAAATGCTACCTCTACAGAAAGCCTGTGCTTGAAGAGGTGTTATTTGCTTATAAGCTTTTGTGTCACTGAAGACATTGTGAGAGGAGCAGTCAGGGGACTAGAATGGTTATGTATGGGTGAGCCACCGCCATGGGGGCTCTGGCAATTGCTGACAATTCATTTGCCTGACAATTCAGATAGGTAAAACCAAAGGGGATAGGTTTGTCTGTGTGAAATGGTAACCTTCAGTAGAATTAAATGTAGCAGAGCAAATTTTAAAACTTCTTGAGCTAATTCTTCACAAGCTGATGATTGCTCATGACTAGAGATCAGAAAATTGGGGGCCTGCTGTGTGTCTGTGGTTGGGGTGGGGGGAAAGGGGCAGTGTTGCTGTTTGTTGCTTTTAATCCCTGTAATTAATTCATGCTTGCTGTCTATCACGGACTGTTGAAACCCTTTACCCCTGCTGACATTTCTAATTCCCAAATTATGGGATTTCCTGTGCCTTGGATAAAGGAGAAGGAATGATGCTCACAACACCTGTGCAGAATCAGGAGACAGTTGTTTGTAATTGTTAGGTGGGAAATGAAGAATGAGGAATTTTGAAGTTCTAAAATGTCCATTGATTCAGGGAGCTTAAGCAGTAAGAAATCCAAATTGTGATACAAAGAGGAGTGCTGTCACATCCTCTTTCCACCTGGAATTACCTGTGTCTTATGCTTTTGGAAGCAAGGGCTAGCACACTCAGGATGAGGATTTGCAGCAGTAAAACCACTCAGTGTGGTAACAGTACTTGAGCTTAGATACTTGCCTGTTTTCACCACTTTGTCAGTGGTGAAATGTGCTCCTAGCTGGGCTCCTAAATGTGCAGGTGTTCCAGTAGTTGTCCTGAGCAACAGGTACTGTTTACACCTGAGATTGATATATACATTGTGGCCCTTGTGACTATTAATCAATGTTTCAGTTCTTGATTTGACCCTTGAACCCCTTAAATTGGGCTTTTCTCTTTCAGGTACATGTTTTCAGCTGTCGTGTGCTTAGGCAGGCATGTAGATTCCTGGTCACTAAACACAGAGGAATGTTTCCAAAAACTCTTCCCAGTCTTCTAAGGAAAGAAGTTTGCAGATGACACTAAATTGGCTGGGAGTGTGGATCTGCCTGGGGGTAGCGAGGCCCTACAGAGGGATCTGGACAGGCTGGAGAGCTGGGCTGAAGCCAATGGCATGAGGTTCAACAAGAGCAAATGCCGAGTCCTGCACTTTGGCCACAACAACCCCAGGCAGCGCTGTAGGCTTGGGGCGGAGTGGCTGGAGGACTGTGTGGAGGAAATGGACCTGGGGGTACTGATTGATGCACGGCTGAACATGAGCCGACAGTGTGCGCGGGTGGCCAAGAAGGCCAACGGCATCCTGGCTTGCATCAAAAATAGTGTTACTAGTAGGAGCAGGGAGGTAATTGTCCCCCTGTACTCAGCACTTGTGAGGCCGCATCTCGAGTACTGTGTTCAGTTTTGGGCCCCTCACTACAGGAAAGACATTGAGGCCCTGGAACGCGTTCAGAGGAGGGCTACTAAGCTGGTGAGGGGTCTGGAACACAGGCCTTACGAGGAGCGGCTGAGGGAGCTGGGATCGTTCAGCCTGGAGAAGAGGAGGCTCAGGGGAGACCTTATAGCTCTCTATAACTTCCTGAAGGGAGGTTGTAGTGAGCTGGGGGTCGGCCTCTTCTCCCGTGTAGGCAGTGACAGAACTAGAGGGAATGGTATCAAGCTGCGCCAGGGGAGATTCAGGCTGGACATTAGGAAGCACTGCTTCTCGGAAAGGGTAGTCAGGCACTGGAATGCACTGCCCAGGGAGGTGGTGGAGTCACCGACCCTGGGGGTGTTCAAGGAAAGACTGGATGTTGTATTGAGGGATATGGTTTAGTGGGAGCTAGTAGTAATAGGTGAATGGTTGGACTGGATGATCTTCTAGGTCTTTTCCAACCTTGATGATTCTGTGATTCTGTGAAAACACCTGTGGGTCAGGCTTTTCTTGAGGCAATGCAACTGTCTCTGTTGGCATTTCTCCAGGGGTCAGTTTGGTTCTTTTCATCCTCCTCTCTTTGTGTGTTTGCTGGTTCCCACTGGCAACGCTGTAATTCAGGAACTCTCAACATTTCTCTTACAATTATAGTACAGTAGTATTTTAGCTCTAGTTCTGAATTTCAGCTAGAAGCCTAACGTAAAAAATAAGAGCTGTTTACCTATTTGAAAATAGGTGGAGAAATGTTTCTCTCTTGTAATAGGTATAGTTTGACAGAATTTCATAGGCAGATGGTTCTGTAAATAATTCACACTTTTTCCTGAAAAAATGTTTTGGAGATGAGTTGGGGGGAGGCATTTAGTTCACTTGAGGCATTTAGTTCACTTGAGGCTTTTACATTGCTACAAAATCCACCCTGCTCTAGCACTTTTGGCAATATGTATGGGAGCAAATAAGAATAATACCCTTGTAGTTCTTTCCTGTCTTTACCCAGCTAAAGGGCTGTTGCCTGACTCAGCCAAGAGCATAAAGGGTTCTTTAAAAATAAAAACCTTCATATCTTACTACTTCATTGAGAAAAAAAAAAAAAGAGTAAAGAAAAGAAAAAAAAACTTGTCTGTAGAGTTTGTGATGCTTTGGCAATATGACTTCCAAGCAGGGAGTATGTGAGAAATTTTAAACCACTGGAATACTTTTGATTTTGTTAGAGCTCCCCTGAGTGGCTGGTTATGTTCAAAAACCACAGCTGGTGGTTCTAATTTGTTTCTAGTAAACCTTAGTCCCAACATATTTAAATGCTGCAGTTTTCTGTTTGTGTTTGCATAACTGGAAAGTGGTATCTTTTTCTCCATGCTTTGCAAATCACACTTTATATATATATATATATATATATGTATAAGCTTGGATCCTTTAAGCTCTCTGTCTTTTGCTGAACCTGTGTTTCAGGCCTGTAATGATGATACTTTGACAGTTCCTGGAAGGAGTATGATCCACCCTGTCTGTAAAAACTGCAAATAGGTGCTATTGTGGTTGATGGCTTCTGAATGGTAGTATTAGAAAAAGAGCAGAGTCCTTCTTGGTAACTATTCCTAATAAACATCATTTGGGAAAAGCTTATCAAACAGACTGTGGTGAAACTTGCAAGCTGTCTTTGCTTGTGTGCATTCACTTGTGTGCATCCCTTATGTCATATCCTTTCTGCATATGATATAAGGGATTGACTCATTGGGAAGAAAAAAAAGTGGTAACTAGATTTGCTTAGACCTATAGAAGTAAACTGCTAAAATAGATGGGCAATGTCTGGACAGTAGAGTAGAAACCTTGGGTTGATATAATCCAATCTAACCCACTGAATTTGAGTTTGTGGTACAGAATTGGAGTCTTTGCAAGGCAGTCTGTGCCAGTGTAACTAAATCATGTCACTGAACTGGTGTAAACGGCCCTATGATGCACAAAGCCTAACCTTGCTGGACAAGCTTTCTCTTTCAAAAAATGTGTGGTTCAAAATGAGAGAATGTGCAGAATGTAACAGGAGTTTTAGACTTTAAATTTGGATCTTTAATAATTCAAGAATCAGTGTTGTTACTGTGCAGAATCACACTATTCAAAATGAATGAAGAATTGTACTGTAGTCTTATGAGGAGGAATTGGAATCCCAAGTCTTTGAACTACCTGGTGGAAAAAATACTAAAGTGATGGGGTTTTCACTCAGTGCTGTTTTCTTTAAGCTAATTTCTTACATGTTTTCATTTTTCTAAGACAGGCACATTGCAACTAATTCTATGGACTTTTTATTCCTGGTTTGTCACCTGAATTGAAGCCCAGAGGAGTCCATGGAAGCTTTTCCCTATCACTTTCAGTAGGATTTATTTCAGGCTCTTAAACCATAATCGGGGTCTTGTACTTTCCTGTCTAGCTAAGTGTGGGACAGAGGGGCAGAAGAGGAACTTGCATTCAGTCAGGCTGTTTCTCAAAGATTAATGACGCTGAGATTAGGCTGCCCTTGATTCTACTATTTAATCCTGCTCTGTCGGTGTGACACCCCGTGAAGATGAGAATGTGGCTGTTGTCTGCTGTCCTTGGACATAACCAGTGGTCCAGACACCGGTATTACTGGTCTTTGGCAACCTTGAGAAAGGAGAGGAAATCCGCTTTGCTTCTCTTCCCCTCACCACCCCTACACTACACCTTCCAGTTCCTGTAACTAGAGATCTGTGTTGGAGACCTGTCCTTAGGATCTCTTTATAGCACTGGTATGAGCAACTCAGCAGCGATGGAGCATTGGTGCAGACATGCCTGATAATGTATTGCTCCTGTAGAATTTATGCAGTCTTTAACCAATATTTCAGTTTCCAAAATTTGGTCTACATTTTGTATCCTTCTGCATATAAAGCTACTAGGCTTTTAATGCATCAGGTGATTTTTACAAACCTCAAAAGGCAGGGAGAGCATTTATAATGCTTTAAAGAATGAGAGCTGATCCGTTTATATATGGCTTTTAAAGCTCAATGGCTCAGATCACAAGTGAGAAGCAAAGACTGTGTTTGCCATTGAAAACCTCCTCTTGTAGTATAAAGGGGTTCCAAGATAGCACCGTCCCTTTGAAACTCAGTACTCAGGCAGAGGTGTGTTTTGACTGGTCTACATAGAGGAGAGATGGAGGCCAACAGCTAGCCAGAAGGTCAGGCAGACAGAAAGTCTTCCCCAGCCGGCTGTTTGCTGTGACACTCGTTTCATACCACAAAGGAGCTCTTTCCATTCCATCAACATCTGATTAGATGGCAGAAGCATTGTAAGAAACTCTGAGCAGTTGTGCAGATGCCAGCGCTGCGGGTGAGATAAATGGCTAACACAGCACAGACATGGAACCAGCTCAAGGTGAGGATTTCCATTTCATGTCTGCAGGAATGCTGTCCTGTGAATTGGCAACAAGGAGTTGTTCTGGACTGACAATGTGTTTCTGGTATGGCCTGGTGTGCAGAGGCAGTAGCTAGGGACAGAGTTACCAAAAAATTAGTATAATTCTTCTCATATTAGTCAAACTTTCACTGCCACATTAAGCATAGCATTACCCTTAATATTGGTTAGTGAGCTTTATAGTATAAAATGTTCCATTAAATTGCCATCAAGGGCAGACCATTGATTTTGAAGATGAATCTCCTGTAACTTTGAAAACGCCTTAGATTCTGGAAATAACTGATAAAGCAGACATGCTTTGAGTAGTTGCAGGAAAGTGTCTTATGGCACTTTGGTGGCAAATACAAGCTGTTTCAAACTTGTTAACAATTTTTAAAAGAAAACAAAACCATCTAATACAAAGCTGTGCTGTGCAACAAATTCTTAATACAGCCTTGTCCTCCCTGGGTTGTGAACGCAGTGAGCCATAACCCTGCCACTTCTTCCCCTGGGAGACTCTTATGTAACTGCTCAGCTGGTTCTTGTACTGCTCTCTGTGTTAAGTCACAATTTTATATGGCTTAATTGTGTCCTGGTCCACCTAACTTTGCAAACTGGGACTATTTAAATGAATCCTCCCTCAACAGGCTGCATAATCTGGTCCTACGAGGAGGTAACAGTAGCAAAGGCTGTAATAGAGTTCCCTACGTTTTCCTGAGAGAGACCCTTGCCCGTGCAGGTGACCGGGCTGAGACCTACCCAAGTCAGCAGAGCGCCCGTCCAGCAGCGAGGACTAGCCATACACTGGGCAGCGTCAGGGCCAGAGTAGGGAGTAGCTCCATGTCAGTGATTATTCCTCTCTACACAGCACTAGTGAGGCTGCACCCCACGTACTGTGTCAGTGTAAGGCTTCACAGGGCTGAAGAGAGATTGACCAACAGAAGAGGGTGCGATGAAGGGCCACCGGTATGGTTAGGAGACTGAAACAGGAGAGGTACTCTGAGAGACTGAGGGAGATGTTTATCTGGCCAGGAGAATAGAAGGCTAAGAGGGCATCTAATTACTATCTCAGGTACTTAACAAGAGGGTATAGTGGAAACTAGACTCTTCTCACAGTTTCACAGCAAAAGGATGAGAGGCAGCAGTCACAAGTAGCAGCAAGGTAGATTCTCACTGGGTGTGTAGGAAAACACTTTCATCGTGAGTGGCTAAGCAATGGAATGGGCAGGCTGGAGACTGTGGGCTTACTGCCATTGACCTGATTGAGCTTTGAATTAGCTGTGTGTTCAGGAGGAGGCTGGACTAGGTGACATCTGGAGGCCTCTTTCCCATCCAAACTGCGATTCTGTCATGGGGAGAGTAGGATCTCATAATCAACAGGTTAAGTTTGGAAGGGGTGGAACACCCTACATGTGATTAGACTGAAAACTAGTGCATTGGAAAATGCAGAAATCCATAAGGCAACCAACTGGTGCCATATGCCATTCATAGAATGCTCTTAAAATCTGGTGCATTGCAGGCTTCTTAGGTGATGATGGTCTTACACTGTATTCAGCATTCAGTAAATAACTGAAAAAACCCTAACATATAAATGCACAGTGTCCTATGTTACTGAGTCTAGTGCATGTGGTGAAGATGTCATTAGATACGTTGCATGTATCTGTCTCTGACAACTGTGTGGGACAGTATGAAAGGGGTGCAGCTGACCCAACCAATTTGCACAGTTGGCTGAGAATAGATCTTGACATCACTAAATGGAAGGACCTGACGTCAAACGCTGAACTCTGTCCTTATTACACCAGAGAGACAAAAGGGCTGTGTGCAGTATCTACTAGCTTTGAAAAGAAAGCTAATTGTGAATGCATAAGCATTTGCCATGGGTACATTACAGTTCTGTATGCAAGCCCATTAATACAAAAATTGTATTGACAGGAAATGGCTGGAATTTTATTTCAATGTGTATAGAATATGCATTTGCATAGTTTTTTCAAGGCATTTATTCTCTTTATGAATTTTTTATGGATAGAATCTAATGGAATATATACTAATCCATTACAGAAGTAGTTAGAAATTATTTTGATCTACCCACATAATTAAAGCCTCTAAGCCTAATTGTGGGGAAAAAGTAGATTTCAATGACAGGAGCTGGGTAATTCTGACATTTTTATTCACATGCTGCCAGTTGGCTGAGACTACATATATCACATGCAGTGGGTGGATGGTGAAGTCCATAACTGAAGTACCACATGTCTCCTTATTTTGGTTGTACATCATTCATTCATGTTCTTTTGTACTGTTGAAAGCAGGTTTCATGGACCTTCTATCCCTATGAGATTGCCATATGCAACATAGAGCCCACACAGGATAATTTACTTTGTTTTTATTAATTCCTTGTGCATTTAAACTTACAGTCTTTTATCTTAACGAGCTTTTAAACCCTTCTGATAGGAAGGGCCCCTGCATTTAGGGATAAGAGGGAGAGGAGCTCCAGTTCATCTTGTACTATGGGGTTCTGGGTGTGGACTGTCCCAGGTTGCCTTGCAATGTCAGATCTTCCTTCTTTTCAGTGCTCAGTCAAGTCCAGTCCTGGAACTGTCCATGCTGACTGTTGTCAGCCTGTGTAACTTGTCTTAGAAACTGGTTTTGTGCTGAGTTTACTACTTAAAACAGAGGGAAGAAAAAGCCTCAGTTGTCCTGAATTAAAAATTTAAGTGGCTCCTCAGAAGGAGCAAGGGGACAAATCACTAGAAGATGATATTATTATTGTCATTATTATTATTTACATGGGCTTCTGTGATAGACCCTACCTAACCTCAAATACAGGCAAGAACCTTTTTCTTCCATGTGACCTGGAGTCTGGATGGCTCTGGGATGTAGACTTTCTTGGAAGGCTGGTAAACAGTAATATAAATCTGCAGATACAGCAGGCTTTGATTCTGATGGTAAGAAGCACAGGCTAGTCCATTTTCTCCTTTTGACAAAGCAGCTGAATTAAATGCTTGCAGTCCTTTCTTCCTGCTCCTCCTGCCATCCTTGACTGGTATTTTTTCAGCCTATCTGCTTCGGCACCTATCTCTGGTGTCTTAGGAGTAGGGAGGATGGAGGAGCCTGAGGGCACCAAGCATCAGCATTTTTGAGCTGATAGAGAGCTCCCTAAGGAGTTCTGTTAGCACTGCATGTTGGAGCAGCCTCTGATGTGAAACTAACTCTCCACATCCAGGAGTAGAAAGGTTATTTGTAAATACAGTTATGGTTTGTGTACAACTGAGGTTCATTCCTGCTGTTTTCTAATCACCTGAGAAATATATTCTCAAAAACAAAAGGTTAATTTAGCCCCAGAGTGACAAATAAGATGTTAGAACATATGGGAATATACCTTTGCATTTACACTGCCAAATGTGTTTTGTGATTTAGCAAAACTGAAATAATTCCAAGTCGAATTCTCCGTGGATATGGATGCATTTTTTAATTATTATTTTATTAATTTTTTTAATCCAGTTATTCTCCAAGTTGGATGATAGTGTTAAAAACACACAGCAGAGATCCAGTGATGGGGCACACTTGGCAGCCTATCATCATGTCTTGGAAAGCTGTACAGACTTGTCAGAAGCAGACTTTGCAGTTAAATGCCAGCCAGGGTCCCATGCCTCGTCCTTTAGGACTGCTCGCAAAGATGGAACTGATCTCCTCCTCCCTTTCCCTTTAGCCATTATTCTCCCCTGAGAATAAACAAAAGAATCCAAGCCAATGGGAAATCCTTACACACCTAATTGAGTAAAGCTTTGCTACTCATATATTTCTAATGCTTATTAGAAATATAATAATACAAGTCAGGAGAATACTTGTGGTTTATTACTGGGCTTTCTTGTATCAAAGCCTATGAACTGTCAGTTGCTGTACACCCTGTAGAGATGCATTCCAGCTGCCTCTCAAGGGGTGTCACTCAGGTTTAAGGTCAAAACTCTACAATTAAAAAGTGTAGAGAAATGTGAATACGGTTCAGTAGAATTATATGTCAGAGAACAGAGAGCATCTAGCTGTCCTGTGTTTTTATTTTATACTTTGCTGGAAAAGCTGTTATTATATTTAACTTCTTATATAAGAAGTTCAACGTTTGTGATGGGAAAGCAGTGAATGGCAAAAGCTGATTGGAAACTACATAGTAGCATGTAGCTGTTTCCACAGCTGCAGGAGCCTTCAGGCTCTGGCCACTCTTTGATGAAACAGGAAAAAGAGAGAGAAACTTGAGACCTTTTCTTTATCTCCATCAAAAACAAAGCCCTGTTTCTCTTCTTTGTCATTGCTGTATTCTGCTACCTTTACTGTTGTGCACTAAAAATAACACTTTCTCCCTTCTTCCTGCCCTCCTCTTTTATTCCTGTAGCAAAGCTCTGTAACAAGCTTGCAAGCAGATCTAGAGTTTGGGTTTGTTCAGTTGCAGTGGGATACTACTTGAGTGATGGCTACAGAGCAAGCCTGGTAGCTTCCTATCCGTTTGCCCCAGCATGATGCTCACTTAGCTAAGGACAGTACCGTTCACTCTGCAGCAGTTCTAGCCAAGGTTGTTGAATGGAGACACGGGGTTCTAGCTCTGCTTTGTCTTCAGAAAGGGATCATTTAGACTGCAAAACAAAGGTACCAATAACATCTGCTGTGCTGAAAGAAGCCAGCAAAATGAGTATCCTTTCTAGCACCCTGCTTTGCTCAGCCTCCTGAATTAAGTGGGAAAACCGGACCTGATTGTTTTCCTAAAAGCTCCATGTCCTAGAAAAATGTGAATACACAGGGACTGTTGTTCTTGTTTAGAAGGAAAATTTTTAGCCCTTGTTTGTGGGGGTTTTAGCCCTTGTTCATGTTGGGGGTTTGAAACAAAAAATGGAAGGTAATTATGCTGTAAATACTACCTCTGTAGGTTATAGGTTTTGACCTTTTTTTTTAACCTTCTGTTGCCTGCATTATCAATTCAGTACTTCCTTGGTTGTAGGGAGACGTCTGAGTGAGTGTTGACTTCGTTTCTAATCTGTCTTGTCCATCTGAACTGCAAAGCTAGAAAAAGAGCAAGATTTGCAGTGATGCAGGTTGCTCTTCTGCACCTAATAGTAGCCTCCTGTGATATGAAGTTGCAGACTCTGTTTTTCCCTGATGTAGGTGTACTCAGTCACAAAGGGTTGCGGTTTGACCTGAATGATAGAAGTTTGGCTTCTGGGTATTTGAGAAATGCAATTGACTAAAACCAAAAGCAGCTGGGTGCTGTTAACCTGCTGTCGGTACTGTAAATGATGTTGGGAGTGATGATTTTAAAACAACTTTATAACATGTTTTAAAAGAAGGAAAAAAACCCAACCCAAACCCACTCTTGCTGCTACAAGACGGTGCAGTGCATGAGCCCACGGCGCTGTAAGAGAATGGGCCCTTCCCAGCGGTCACGGTGGTGTCAGAAAAGCAGCCCCAGCTGCCCCAGTCCTGCCCAGGCCCCTCACTGGTTAGTTGTCCATGCCGGTGCTGAGCGGTAAATGGAAGAGCTGGGGCGCAGTGTTTTAGCAGGGAGCACGGTCAGTTCCGGATGCTTTTCCCGAGTATAGAAGTGGCCTTGCCGGTTAGAAAGCTGCAGGCCTGGACTGTCAGCTTAGGCAAAGGGGTGGCTGTGGTTTCATCGCGCTTTATGTCAAGGGTTGGAACTGGAATGTCAGTGGGAATGGAGAGAAGCCCTTCCGAAACGCAGCAGCAGCAGCACCTGCGATCAGCTGAGCGAGGCGATTACCCGGGGAGGCCTTCAACACCTTTGCACAGCTTGTGCGTACGTGTGTGCATACCGGGGCGTGCGCAGCCGGGCCACCCCCTCCTCCCTGCTCGCCGGTGCGGTTGCCACCCGCTCCCCGCGCTGCCGGGCGGAGGCGCCGTGAGACGGGCCGGGCGGAGGCGGCGGGCGCGGCTCCAGCCGCCGCCCCTTTACGCGCGGCCCCGGTTTCATGAATGAATCCAACCGCCGCGCTAAAAATAGACCGCGGGGCCGCAGACGTCACGATGCGCGCCTCCCGCCGCCGCCCGGCCGCCCGAGTCAGCGCCGCGGGGCGGGCCGGGCCGGGCGGGGAGCCCGCCGCGGGGCCGGCCGGCCGGGCAGAGCAGAGCAGCGCCGCCGGCATGCTGCCTCCCTGCCGAGCCGGGCTGACTCCTGGCGCTGCCCCGCCGCCCTAAGGAGCAGCGGGAAGGGGGCGCGGCGACGGCTGCCACCCCCGTCCCGTCCCGTCCCGTCCCGTCCCGGGGCCGGGGGGCCAGCCCCGCTGCGTGCACGCTGGCTGCCGGGCATCCCGCCCTCCCGGGTAGGTCCCCGCGTCGCCCGGGCGCGATCGTGCTCCGACCTGCCGACGCGGCCCCCGCGGCTGCGTGTGCGGCGCCGCGGCGGGCTGGCAGCTGGGGCCTCGCAGGGCGCGGGTGGCAGCGGCCTGCGCGTCCCGTTTCCCCGCAGGTGCGCTCCCGCCTCGTCGGGAGAGGGGGAGGACAGAGAGGGCTGAGTCCTTGATGAAGCAGATCTGCCTGGCTTCCTCCTCCAGCGAGGCTACAAGGTGCAAGGCAAAAATAGAGGGGTGAGGCGTATACGGGAAGCAGAAACCTCCTGGCTCTCGGTACTTCTGAGTACCGAAATCCTGAAGGATTTCTCTTTTTCCCTGTTTGTTTTTTGCCCCTTCTTTCCCCTGCTGTGTCTGTGGAGTCTGTTGTGGGTTGCTGTGACAACAGAAGGAGGCTACTGTGGGGTCTCGCAGCACAGACTGTGAGGTGTCTGTCTCAGGACCTCGGGGGGGGGGGGAAGGGGGAGGCGGTGGGAGGGAGGGCGCGGCATAGAAAGGGGCTGTAGAGACAAACAGTAGTAGACTTCAACTCGTTAAGTCAACCTTCAATGGACATTGTGGCATCCAACATTTAGAGCAAAGAGAAATCTGTCACTGGACAGAGACTGACTAGTCGGAGAGCTCCTAGTTGCCTTCTATTGGTCAAGGGTTCTGGACACAGCAATATACCTGTTTAAAAAATGCCAATAATAAAAGAAAGCCCTTGAAACTCTGCATATGGTCACAGCAAGAGCAAGGAAGTGATGCCAGAATATTCTCAATGACTTTGTTCATCCTCAGTTTGTGTACTATTTCAGGACACACAGCTGACTCAAAGCCAAATGTTCAGCTTGAACTGTAATAGAAGCTGAGGTGGAAATTACTTTGTTCATTGTGCTCGAGGGGAGTTCTTAAGCTACCAGTCTTTCGAGGCAAAAATAAAGCACGTGGGGAGAAAAACGTGGTTGTTTGGACTGCATTAAAGAATTGCTGTATGACTGCTGGGTGTTAAGGAGCAGCTGAATGGCACGTAGCTATGTACAGGCTGTGGCGCAGGGTTGAGAGCCGCAGTACATGGAAACAGAACAGCTTCATTGCTTTTCAGTACTTTTCTGAGGTCCTCTCCCACTAGGTTATACTTTGCTTTTATATGCACCTTGCATCTCTATACCTGATTCTCGGTCTTGGGTGGACAATGTATCCATATACTATTAACAGAGAAAGAAAGAACTGGGTGAGTTTGGTATTTGTGCTGGGGCTCTTTATCTAAGTGACATAATACTTAAGGAGGGTAAGATCTGGGGCAGGCTCAGATGTGTAGAAGTATTTTTATCCAAGAAGAAATAAACATCAATTTTAGCTCTGGGGAGCTTTCTAAAACTCCTGCCCTTTTAAAACTCCAAGCTTCACAAATACTGTAGAGCATTAGGCTGAGAGGAAGAGCTGATCACTTGATCAGTAAATCTCAATGTTTGATTCTTTGCTAATACATTGTGTGTGCTGGAAAACGCTTAAATCCTGCATCCAGATGTTGCTGCACAGAGGAGCCTTGAGGAGCACCGGGTGTTTGATATGCTTCTCCCTTGCTCCCGTCTATCCTGCTAGGAGAGTGTGCAAATGCTGTGAAGTACGTACTGGGGCGAGGGGCAGGAGGAAAGGCTGTGCAGCCCTTGCTGCAGACCACGGACCTGTGTAGCAGCTCGTAGCAAGACTAGTCAGGCTGGTGTGAATGTACCCTTGGATTGCTGATTGGATTTCTGTGAAAGAACTCAAAGCCTTGTGCTGAAGGAGTGAATGGTAGCACGGTGTGTGAACTGGTGCAGCCTGTGGGATATGTGCTGGTGGATGTTAATAGTGGTAGTACGGATCCCCTCGGGTTCTCACCCACCACTATTCTACTTGTCCCCACCCTGGCCTGAAAGGCACAAGGTGGCAATTTCTTTCTTTTTAATTTTTTTTTTCTTTGCAAATAGGTTTCTGCATTGTGCTAGAAATTACAAGTAAACTGCACACACACTCAGCTCCTGCACAGTTCAGTTAATGTTGCTGGATTTTCGTTTGAGACATAAATCACAGAATGTTAGGGCTTGGAAGGGACCTCAAAAGATCATCTAGTGCAACCTGCAGCGCAGAACTTGACCCAAGATCTGTAGGTAGCATTTATCTGAAGTCTGCTACCATGAAGTATTTACTGTTCTAGTCAGTGTTTAGGTCTTGGGGAGGAAGGGGGCTTGGTGGGGGGTTACCTGTTGTCATTGTGAGGTTCCACTCTCCTGGTGTAGTTTATATGTCACAATCACGTGTGGGAGTGAATAACATCACAAATAGTATCTTTCTAACATCACTGATTAGCAAAGAGGAGAACGCAAGGGAAATGAGACAAATTTCAGGAAGCAAGAGCATGGTTCTGTCTTTTGGAAGGAAAACAAGCACAGAAAGTGGATTCAGCAGCTCTCTGTGCTAGAAGGTCACCAGTGTCTCTGGAATATTTTTCTTTCTTTGTAGCTCTGGAAAAACTTGATAAATATTTTCCCCACAGAGATGCACAAAGTTGGGAGAATGCCACGTTAGGTGGTCATTGTTGGGTTCTTTCCTTCTGTCCTCTTGGGAGCACTGCTCAGAATAATGTCCTAATCAAGCAGGCCATACAGTGCCAGCACCTGTCTTTATAAACAGATACAATCAGTAGCAACCTACGCTACAGTATCAGTAGTTTAATGCTGTACAAGCTTAATTACACAAGAGTAAAAGTAAGGGCTTTGTGTAGTTTATGACTGTGAAAACCAGTAGTGCTAAATGAGGCTTTTCCAGTGATCCTTCTCCTTTTAATCTCGAGTTCTATATGTTACCCCAGATATTCTTGAGCATCACAGTCAGTAAGGATTCAGCTGCAGCTTTGCCCTAATTATGTAGATCCAAATAGCAAACCCGGAGCCAGAGCTTCTGGTGCTCTATCTACATTGGTGGGTCGTGTGATGCAGTAGCAGGGCATCTGGGGATGGAGCTGAGGACCCAATGTCCGCACTGCACACAGCTCAGGGGCAAAGGGTGTCACTTCAGATTGCCTTTAGTCTGGTCCTGTGGACTGAACACTCGCTCATTAGTGGTGGGTGGCACGTTTTTCACTTCAAATTCATCTGAAAAGAATTCAGTTTGTGAGCTCTGTCACCACACCTGATGCAAAGCACGTTGAGTGGTGATGACTGGGCCATTTGCTTCAAAAACGTATTCTTGCTCTGACCTAAAAATGCTGACAGAGGGGCACCCTTAATCTGCTCCTGCGGCGTAATCTTTCGTTGCAGGAGGAGGACTAATCTAGGGATTTGGTGCACAGTGGCATTTTATGGGTGGCTGCTTTAGGAAGTACCAGCTCTTTGGTGATAGCTAGCACCCTCAATGGGTATTGTCCACTCTTCAATTACTTTAAGAAAAGTGGCTGAGAGCCAATGTCAACCACAGCTGATTGCAGTTTGGGATAATATGCCAGATTATAAGGCACAGCAATGCCATGTCTTGGTCAGTGCCTAGTCCCCTGTGCCCTATGGCCAGCTCTAGCAAATGGAAAGAGCACTCAGTTGCAGCCAGGTGCATCCAGAGTCCTAACGAAACGCATCTGCAAAGCCAAAGTGCGAGCCTTAAATCAGTCACCCTTCCTTGTGTCTCTGCACAGCAAGAAAGAAGAAACAAAAGGAGGCACAACGGGCTGCCCTGTGTTGTGGCTTGTTCTTGAGGTAGACTGTGAAGAATTGGTGAAGGGTGCAGTGGCGGTGTTGCAGGCCATCCTACCATATAGAAAGCGCTCATCTCAGATTGTCACACGCGAGGTTCTGAAACAGTTAAATGTCCTTCACCTTCTGTGTGGATTAATTTCTAGAGATGATCTCATCACAAAGGATCCTGCAAGGTATGTCACAGGTCAAAAAAAATATGTAAGGTGCTGAGTGCAATCAGCTTGTTGATTGCTGCCCTCTGTGTCTTCCAGAACTTGTCACAAAACGGGCATAGTTCAAGTCTACTGCTTGAGCTTTGCATTTGGATCTCTATTTGGCCTGATAAGACCATGAGTGTGTATAACACAAAGGCAGGTCCTTGTGGACTGGCTTTTTTCAGGAGGCTCAAGAGTTACTGCCCCTAAATTTGGATGTTTTCATGCCCAGCTCTTGAGCTTCAGGACAGTCTTTTATACAGTAACATGGGAAGAATGTATGTTTTGCTGGTATGTCTGATATTGGGTCGTCTAAGGAAGTGCTCGTTCTTACAGATCAGCAGGTGTTGCATCATCACAGAGGTAGTTTCGGTTTGATGAAAGGTCCTAATAACTTGCCTTTAGAAACAGTCAAATCTGGAGTCAAGCATGCTGAGAAAGAGCGGACTGTCAGGCTTCTGATACTGCAAGGGGTGAATTACTATTCCCTGTCTCTACGGCTTCTACAAAGGTGGTGCTTTGACTGAGAAGTTTTCTAGGTAAACATGTTCTGTCTCCAACTTGACATCTTCCTTGCAGGCTGCTCCTTTCATTTCTGTGTGTCACCATGGTCAATTTTTTTGCTCCCTTCTTTTAAATATGAGGGATAGAATGGGATTATGGCAGCTGACTGAAGGCTTCTGAGAACTTCTTTCTTCCAGCAGGTAATGCAAAATAAGGGGTAGCATCCAGGATTAAATCTGATGCTTCTTGCCAAAAGCTGTTATGAAAGAAGCTGGTTCAGGCAAGCTAAGTGGAGTCTGTCATGGTGACAACATCAGTTCATACCCTCTCCAGCTGTATCATATTTGAGCAGCCTTATGAGGGATTTATTTCTTTGTTGAAACTGGCCCTAAGCCGAAACACCCCAACAATCCCAGGGTAGAAGCAGGTGCTGCCTTAGTAGAAGATAAAGGTGCTCCTGCTGACCTGCACTGTCCTTCCATGGGCAGCATCAGTCAGGGTTATCTCGTTTATGACCTCATGCAGTGAAGCAGTGTTTCAGTCATTACCTTTCTTTTTCTACCCATGATAGATCTGAGGGCCTGACTCTTCAGATCAGGATAACTCTAGAATATAAGGGCTTTTCTCCATTCCCAAACATTGGATGTATCTGTTATCCTCTGTTGTTGGGCTGGGTAGGGCAAGTAGTTGGTAATTCCAGAGTTAATTTTGAACATCTTCCTCCTGTGTCAGTCACTTCTTTTTCAGTCTTCCCATGTAAAATGCCAGAACTTCAGAAGATGGCAACAGGACAATATATTTTCAACCTGGACAAGAATCCAGCTTAACATGCATCATGTCCATCTTTGTCCCCTGGTGACATAGTGATCTGATTCTACCTTGAGTCTTACTACCTTTTGTTCTTTGATGCTGACAAGGCATAGCTTTCATTTTTAAAGCAGGCTCCCCACTGGCCTCGCTGCAATTAAATGCAATGTAAATATTAATTTATACCTTGTGAAAAATTTTTGTGATGGTCTTTGAGCAGCTGGTATATTTTACCTGTTACTTGATACCATGGTATGATTTATTTCACAAATATACTTAGTTGGAGCCCTAAATTCATTGACTAAATGAATCAAACCAGCCTATCCTTTCCCCAGATCAGAGCTGTCTGGAATTCTATGCTCTTGCACAAATGGATGGTAAGTTCCCGTGCTTTTTCCCATGGTATATATGTGTTAATCCATAAAGATTCTGAAACAACACATGGTGTGTTGGGTATAGAGAAGGCCAGTATTTCGCAAGCTTGTTCTGGCTCATGTGCCGTTCGATCCTTGCCAGCACGCTGGTACCTTGGGATTCTGCAGTGTAAGGTAGTCACGTCAATGCCTCAAGAACTTGGTGTTTTGCATCTTCTTTTCCAGTTTCCATGGTTGCAAGCTGTAAGTTTGTAATGTGGGGATGGAGGTAAGAGCATTGCGTAGTCCTGTAAATTATTTTATGCTCCTTTGATGAGTTATTGCATAATGGCTCTCTGAAGGAGTCACTCTAAAACCGTGCTCAAAGTATATCTCCAGAATCGATTGACATACAGAGTGCCCACAAATGCTCTTTCATATGTTTTCAAAACAGTCTGTTTTTCAGGGATAAGTGGTGGTGGTGTTAATACCTTACTGGCAGCCTGAATTTTTCAAGTCATCCTCACTCATGCCATTCATATTCAATGGTGTTCCTGTATTTTCATTATATTCCTTCAAAAATCTTGACACTGTAATTGTGGTTGGTGACCTGTTTGTGTGAAGGACTTCCCAGTTTGGATGTTTGGTCAGGTTACTTGAGGCAGGTTGGAATTATCAATTGAGCAGGTAGGGTTCTTCATGCTGTCACTCTGAACCCTCAGCTGAAGAGTTTGGTCTTAATACAAGAGCTAAGTGCTTGCTTGTTTTCATGCTAAGAAGTGCTACATCAGTGTTAATAAATGTGTTTAAATACTGGGCTAAGAAGTAAATGCCTGCAGGATCACTCCATAATCACTGATTAATGTAGACATTCTTAGTGATTTGTTCGTGGTCTTTTGCTGAAAAGCACCAGGAATTAGCAATTGCTCTTGGAAAAAAATCCAGAGTATGTTCTGTGTGTGCTAAGTGATGATTTAATATATCCAGAAATTTAAAAATGGGCAGTTAGCTGCATAGGCAGTGAGATCCCTAGGAGTGGATTCCTGATCCTGCACAGGGAACTCACTCTTGGGTTTGGATCTTCATCCACTTTCTTTCCAGCAGAGAAAAATGCAGTCATAGCTTCAAATATACTAAACTGCATTCAGGATGTGGTTCTCCTTTGTCTATAAATATGCCTGCATTAACACAGAGAGAAACTGTGTTGTATCTGTGGTGTTTAATCTGTGTACCAGCAGTGATCATCAAGTGATGTGCTTCATCTACAGGACCTTTGGAAAATTTCTCTAGAAAAGCAATGTTTCATTACTGAGGCTGAATGGCCAGAAGGACCCGCATGCCATGGCAACCACAAACGTTTGCTAGTGATAATAAGAACAACTCCTTCAGCCAGGAGGAAAAACTAAACAAAAACCAAAGCACCCTAAGCAGTTTGAGGTGAAGCAAGAAAGGAGTTGGTGACCATAACCATCTGCAAGCCGTGGTTTGGAACAGTAACCTTGTTTCTTTGGAAATAGATCAGCTTTCTTCAGAAGAGTTCATTTCTGCTAATCAAGTGTATTAATTAAATGGCTTTATCTTAGATCTCGAGTCTGCTCCTATCTCCTCATATTTGGCTCCCTATCTCTCTTCTTCATCTGCAAACAATCACAGGTGACAATGTAAAATTAGAAACATCCTAAGAGTCTTCTGTGATCCTGCATTGTTCTTGCAGGTACCTTTTTCATTCCATCCACCTGCTCATCTCTCTTCAGAACCGGATCTCGCAGCTCCATCGCTTGTGTTTATTTGGGACCAGCTGTATCTGAGCGGATCTTTCATCTAAGAGGCTGCTCACTGCTCCTCGTGCCGTGGCCTTTCTTGCTCTGGCCCTCTCACACTGTGCTTTCTGACACTGCTGCACTTCCAGTAACCTTCCTCTTATTCTGCTGTTTTCATTTGTTGGTAAACTGAACTGTTGCAGGTTGTAGGTTGGTTTTAGCAAGTTTTTCATTAGTTTTGGGCTTTTATGCCGGGTTTGGGTTTGGGGTTGGTTTTTTTTTTCTTTTAATTAAGCTTTATTTGCACCAGTTTGCTCTGGAATAACCAGTTTTGTTTTAGTTGGTCTTTCCAGACGTTACCAGACTTTCAGAGCTCAACTCTAGATGGGTTTTTTTAATTATTTTTTAAGTTCTGTAAATGCATGTTTAGTGCTTTTAATCAGTGTGATTACATAATAGGTTTAGCACAAGCTTAACCTAGAGACTGCCTTAAGAAAACTGACTGTGGCTGTATTTTTAAGATCTTGTACATATTCCTGACTTTAATCATTCTGGTAGCCAGAAGGCTTCTGGCTACATTTATAAGCATTTAATCCACCTGTTTAGCTAATTGTTTATACTATAATTTGTTGTTAACATCTGTTTTTATTTGAGGTGTCTAAATATCTGTCCAGGCTTCTGTCAGTCGGTCTCTTCAGAAGCTATTTGTGTTTTCATCATTTTGTGCAAACTAGTGAACTATATTAAAATGGCCTGCATTTTTAATACACAGATATTCTATATATGCACCAGAGTGAATTTAAGAATTTAACGTAGCCACAAAGCTCTAGTTTGGTTTTTATTCCCAGTTTATTTTAATCTCTGTCCTGTGCAGTATTGAGTCACGCTAAAAATATCTCCATTAGACTGCCATTACAGCAGGGCATTTGGGCATGCTGTGTCTGAGTTCTGTGATTACTTACCAACTTAAAGTTTATTGGAAATTTTAAAAAAAAATCAAATTTGATGTTCATGTGTTCCTTTTCTAAGGGTCCCGAATAACTGCATTGATTTCTGTTGTTACTTTTATTTAGATTCACTTATTTATTTAAAACTCACTTTATTATCCTCTTGGCATTTTCATTGAGATTCCAGACTCAGTACTTAATACATATTTTGTGACTAACCATGAAGTGTGCTTTTACAGAACATAAGAACTTTGGAAGAATTTAAAAATCATATTGTCTTATAAAACCTCAGCTAATCTGTGTAACAGCATTTTAATGGAATATTGGATTGGAGGAGAAATTGGCTTGGCAGGTCTCTGCTTGGTAGTTTAAAACCAACCAGACACACTGGCTAGCCATGTTCCTTCATTTTGTTTTCCAGCCTTGTAAACATTTCCACATTCTGTCTGTGAATGTCTGGTCTGTGCATGAATAAAACATGAAGTGATTTAGTACCACGTATTATGTCAGGGGGTTGCTGTTTATTCTCAGACTTGAAACCTTTTGAGATCACCCACTGAAGCCTTTTGGGGTTTCGCTGCTCGTTCAGGGCTGTGGTGCACAACTATGTGGAGTGTGCAGAAAAACATTTGGGTTTTATACTTTTACCTCTATCGTGACCATATTCTTGGAAAGGTTGTGGAGCAGGAAAGAGGAGGTAGCTCTCTTCTCTTGTACGTGGCCGTGGTACAGAGCCCATGGGCCGTCCCATGTATTGGGCTCATGGGAGCTTGCATCCAGCAAGCAGTTGTGGTTGCAAGTCTCTGTAGTCCTTTACCTCAAGACTAATCTTTCAGGGTGCAGGTTACATCTCAGAAGAAGGGATATACTCAAGGCAGTATTTTAATAGCATTGTTTCCTTATCAGCTAAAACCTCTGTGCTGACATAGCAGGTTGGTATCACAAGGCCATTAGGATTTATGTGCTGCCCAGAGAGGTGGTGGTGTCACCATCCCTGGAGGGATTTAAAAGGTATGTAGATGAAGTCCTTAAGGATGTGGTCTAGATGTGGGCTGGGCAGGGTGGTTAGACTCAGTGATCTTAAGGGTGTCTCCCAACCAAGGTGATTCTATGATTCTATGATTCTGTGTTTGAAGCCCTTATTATTATTTGCTTTGTGTTGGGCAGATTGCACACTCCACTTGTGGACCCATGTATTTGTGCCAGGATGAAGAACTTCTGTGCCAGTGTTTCAGTCTATTGTAGGACAGATCTCTAACATATATTCTTACTCCCTGGTCCCTGCAATGGCATTTCCAGAAGCTTTCAATGTCTGTGAAAACACACCAGTGTGACACACTACTGGGATGGACTCGCCCTGGCACCTTGCTGTCAATGTGGTCTCTACCTCCTCCTGTTCACGTGTACCTTAGCCAGTACAGCTAATAGCATGCAGGCCACACTCCAAATTTTAAATGAACTGGTGGTTAGCTCTAACACTGACTTTTGCTGCTTGGTTTACATCCATTTAAGTACTGAAAGAATGCAGTTAAATTTGTGTTTTACTAGTAAGTGACAATCATGCTTTTTCTGCAGTCAGGCTGTAGTGCCTCTGGCAGTGAAAGATGGACACTGAAACAGCTTGTGTCTGTTATTTTAACCAGCCTGACATTAATATATATCCTATATTTCTATATGAGTGAGAGGAGAATATTAAACAAGGTATCAAAACAAACCATTTGGTTTCTGTATACATAGTGTTTTCCTCTCAGGGAAAAAAGGACACTGTCATTCTAGATGATGACCTGTGTTTTTGTCAATTAAATCGCTGTACGTTTCCTTGATGAAATAATTATTAGGCAAGCCTTTCTGAACATGTCTGTGCTTTGTATTTTCCCTTTTCTCCCTCCTTGATTCCTATTCCCTGGCAGAGACCGGATTGCTCAGCTGACTGCTAGACATACGAAAACCAAAATGAGATATATTAAATTATGATCCCACATTCCCTTATATGAAGATGACAGACTGTAGTAAAAGTACAGGAGTGGGGTTTAGTTTTTCAAACAGACATTTTTTCTGGCTTATGTTGATAGCCACACATTTGTTCCATATGTTGCTGTAGGATACTTAAGTAAATATTTTCAACTTTGCATGAGGATGGTATCTTCAGAAATCTCCTTCTCTTCAATTTATGTTTTCACGTGGAAAAAATTTGCAGATACAAATAAGTATGTTTACAAGTTCCTGTTAGGCTGTTTGGTTTTGGTTTCGTCTGTGCTCTGTATAAACTTCTCCTTGGAAAATTAAGAGTGTGTGATACATGCAGGATATAATGGGAGTTGTGGTTTGTACAGAATAGGGTCTCTGGAGTCATCTTACAAGTGAATTTTATTGTGTGCATAGAATGAAAACCATCTGTGTGGCTTGCTGCTAGCAATATTGTTTGGACAGCCTTAAATCAAATCTATAATGGGCAAGATTACAGAAGGCAGGTTTATACTGGAATCCTTCAGGTTAAACCCACTGGTGTCAGTCTTTTCTCCTTCTTGGCATAAAAAGTCTTAGTGAGAGGTAAGTTTGTGCTAGTTGTCCTTGTTTTACCGAGATCTATCTTCTGCAAACAGGCTTGTGTTTACAGAAACCAAAGTGAAAATAGCATGTGAACAGCATAAACCAACTGTGGTCAAAATAGTTGGGCATTTGCATAACTGTGTGGTATTTAAAGGAAGGGCTGGCTTACTTGGGTGCACTTTACTACAAGCTTTTCCTCAAGAGTTTGTCCTCCTCAGGCATCTCTCCAGAAGTGGAACTAGAAGGCTCTGCTTCTAAATAACATTGGCTTTGAGCAGTAGTAGAAAACCAGTTTAACTGTCTTGTTACAGTTTTTGATAAATGGACACTGACATGGACTACGAAAGACCCAACGTTGAAACTATCAAGTGCGTGGTGGTGGGAGATAACGCGGTGGGCAAGACTCGTCTGATCTGTGCAAGAGCGTGCAACACCACCTTGACTCAGTATCAGCTGCTGGCAACTCACGTACCAACCGTCTGGGCCATCGATCAGTACCGCGTCTGCCAAGAGGTAAGGACTGCAGGTGTACCAAGCAGGCAGCACATGCTGTGAGAGGGCGTACTATTTACTTGCAAGCCTTGCTTTGTCAGGATGCAGCAATGAGCTCACAAGTATTTTATGTGCGGTCTCTACTGCAGCCACGGTCTGATACCCACCTCCCAGAGTCTGTCATTCCAAAGTTTTTTTGTTTCTTTTTTAAATCTAGCTTATTTTTAGGAAGATGCATATTCTGCCTGTTTTATAAAATACTGCAATTGCTAAAAACTGGATCATAGAATCACAGAATCCCAGGGGTTGGAAGGGACCTCGAGAGATCATCGGGTCCAACCCCCTGCCAAAGCAGCTCCCTAGGACATTTCACTCAGATAGGCGTCCAGATGGGGCTGGAATCTCTCCAGAGAAGGAGACTCCACACCCCCTGGGCAGCCTGGCCCAGGGCTCCCTCACCCTCACTGGGGAAAAGTTCTTCCCCATGTTGGTGCGGAACTTCCTGTGCTCCAGCTTGCAGCCATTGCCCCTTGTCCTGTCCCCACAGACACTGAGAAGGGGCTGGCTGATTCCCCCTGCATCCCATGCTTAAGATATTTATAAACATTAATTAGGTCCCCCTTAGTCTTCTCTTCTCAAGGCTGAACAGTCCTGATTTTCTCAGCCTTTCCTCATAGGGGAGATGCTCCAGGCCCTTCATCATCTTCGTAGCCCTTCTTTGGACTCTCTCCAGGAGATCCATGTCCTTTTTATCCCAGGGAGCCCAGCACTGGACACAACACTCCAGGTGGAGCCTGACCAGGGCAGAGCAGAGGGGGAGGATCCCCTCCTGTGACCTGCTGCCCACACTCCTCCTGATGCCCCCAGGATCCCATTGTCTCTCTCAGCCCCCAGGACACACTGCTGGCTCATGGCCAACCTGTCACCCACCAGGACCCCCAGGTCCTTCTCCACTGAGCTCCTCTCCAGCAGGTCACCCCCAGCCTGTACTGATAGAAACGGCTGTTAATGGTTGTTAACGGATGCGATAGACTCATGGTCTAAGATGCTTTGGACCTTCTTATGGGGTGAATTAGAAATGTACTTGTTTGATGGAGGGAAAGAGGATGTTATGTGTGTTCTCTTCTAGGTTCTTGAACGCTCAAGAGATGTGGTGGATGAAGTGAGTGTTTCTCTCAGGCTGTGGGATACATTTGGGGACCACCACAAAGACAGGCGCTTTGCTTATGGAAGGTAAATTGATCCAAGCAGAATTTGAAGTAATACTTGTAGTAAATTGTTAGGGATGAAAAAATTTTCAAGTCTTGATTTTTGAAAAGCAAAGACTTAAAACCAATCAAGGGTACTCATATTCCTGCCTACTCTAAAGAGGATTATCTGCTGCAAGGATTAAAAAGATATAAATATTTAAAAAGCAGTGTAGTTCTGCTATACTACATTTCCTTGAACAGCCTGCTAAGCTCTGTCAACAACTGTTGTCCTAGTTCAAATTTTAAAGAACTCTCCCCAAAACAAGATTGCAGTTTTACAAAACTGAACGTCAGCATTCCCCTCACTGCATAAGGGGTGCAGGATAGAATTGCCTGACACACAACTAACAAGGAGAGATGTTGGGAAACGTCACTCCTGCTCAATGAAATATTTATTTTATTAAAACCTGTGAGGTTGAATGGGAAGCTGACCTCTTGACAGCAGAGCCAATTGCATGAAAGGTGAGGCTCTTCTGTATTTTCTTAATTAAAGCTGAGGGAAGGAAAGGCTTGCTTTCCCCAACCCCCTTCTATAAATAGCAAGTGTCTGTTAGTGAGTCAATTAAGACTGGAAATTAAAAAAAAAAAAAAAAAAATCAATGTAATCTAGATTTTTCTAGCTAGTATGTATAATGTAACTTCAGCATAGTTTCAACAAGTGCCAAAGCCAGTAATGGTCTTTCTGTTGTGTTTGATGGTAATTACATCTGGCCTTGTGGCAGTACAGACAGCAGAACACCCGAGTAACGGGCGTTTGAATACACAGATCATGAGAACCCATGAACTGCTTTGGGCAAATGCTGACCTGAAGACGGGGTTCGGACTGCTGTGTTCATAACTGGCATTGGAGCGAGGTCTCGGTCCTCACACATGTTTTCACCTTCTTAAACTTTTTCCTGCCTGCTTCAGCCACAGCAGATGATCAAACTTCAATAGACAGATTTATTTTCTTTTCCCCCAGCTGTGTAGAACTTGTGTCCCAAAATATACTCTTACTGTTTTCCTTCTCTCTGTGCTACCTGATGAAGCAAATGGTTTTGAAAGATGACTATCCTTTTTAGTCTCCATCCCCATAGAACTGCTGGAGAGGGGTCAGTGGGTTGGATCCACCACTTACATATTTACACTGTCAAACTCCGTATGGCAGGTGGTATAAACCCTCCTCTGTGTGCAGCACTGTTTTAGTTGTGTTTCCAGAGTCACAACTCAGATTCAATTTTGTGTCAGAAACTAAAGTAGCAGCACCTCTGGACTGCACAACCTGTACCCTTTATAAATACGCTTATGAGTGAGGGCAGTTACTGGCTTAAGGTAACCACATTTAGTGCTGCTCCAGTATGTGAATAGATACTGTTTTACCACGTGGCAGCATATGGAGCCTACTTTGATAAATATGGATGTAACTTAACGTTTCCACTAACTGTTCCTCTTTGATGTGGCCTCCTGATATTCTGCAACAGATACTGTGTCACTGAGAAGATTACTAGAGATTAGGAGAACAAAATCAGGCATGTTCTGAACTCTGATCCCACATATACTGACAGGATGGGAGAGGAGGGAAACAATATACTTAGATTCTAATCCTACAAATGCCAAGGAGGACGTGAATAACTTGAGATCTCGTGGGATTAAGCGTATGAATGCAGCAATTCATTTGTGATGTTAGCAAAACTGAACCTGTGTAGAATCAGGCTTGCTGTGCCCTGATCAACTTAAAAAGGCTATTCTGGAAACCTGCTGTGCTGTTTGTGGCCTTTCTGCAAGTCCATTAATGCAGAAAGAAATGGAAAACTCTAAAGAAACTATTTTATAAACAGAATTTCAATTGTAAACTTCCCTAATTGTAAGCACTAATTAGGTACTTAATTGTTTTGAACATTATTGATGTTCCATTTTAAACCAACTGTTTAATACTTTTATCTATGTTGGCATTTTGATAAGAGATTTCCAATATTAAATGTTCACATTTGTAGGACAGGATTTTAAATCGTCCCTGTACATTGGAATACAGGCTGCTCGCAGCCCAGTCCAGTCTTGCGGTACAGGGTGCCCCTGTACTGGGCACTGGTGAGGCTGCACCTCGAGTGCTGGGTCCAGTTCTGGGCTCCTTGCCATCAGAAGGACATTGAGGTCCTGGAGCGAGTCCAGAGAAGGGCAACCAGGCCGGGGAAGGGGCTGGAGGGAGAGAGAGGCTTTGGACTGAAAGCCATATACACCTCTACTAAGATGAGATAAATACCTGTTGTCATAAAATGTTAACCAGTCACATTTGAAGTAAGTATTGTACTAGGTTTTACACAACCAAAGCTACTGTATGATTGTACTCTTGCCAAACTGTAAAGGATATATAAATGAACCTGAGGTATATGCAATAATATCCAGTTGTGCTAGTTATCAGCTACTATAACCAAGTGGCTGGTTCATTTGGTTAGTGCTGTCTATGGCCTTTACTCTTGGTGGTTATTTTGTGTTTTTTATTTTGCAAAAAAAGAGAAAGTCAATAAAACCATTTAGTTACAAATTGTCTCTCAGCTCTTTGAAGCTTTGAAGAAAATTTCCCCAGTTTTCCATTAGGGCTCACCCTTTTTTGTGCTGCTTACAAGCACTTGGTTGTGCTCTCACACACTGAATGAACCGCTCCTTGCACGGCATATCAGGGTTTATGGTTGGGAGCCCTGTACTGGGCACTGGTGAGGCTGCAGCTTGAGTGCTGGGTCCAGTTCTGGGCTCCTCACCATCAGAAGGACATTGAGGTCCTGGAGCGAGTCCAGAGAAGGGCAACCAGGCTGAGGAAGGGGCTGGAGGGCAAATCCTCTGAGGAGCGGCTGAGGGAGCTGGGGGTGTTCAGCCTGGAGAAGAGGAGGCTGAGGGGAGACCTTATCACCGCCTGCACTGGCCTGACAGGAGGGTGCAGAGAGGTGGGTGATGGTCTGTTCAGCCAGGGGACAGGAGATGGGACAAGGGGCACTGGGCTCAAGCTGCCCCAGGGCAGGGTCAGAACAGATGGAAGGGAAAAGTTCTTCCCGGACAGAGTTGTCAGTGCCTGGAACAGGCTGCCCAGGGAGGGGCTGAGTCACCAACCCTGGATGTGTTTAACAGACATTTAGGTGAGGTGCTCAGGGATATGGTTTAGCTTAGGACAGGAATGGTTGGACTTGATGATCTTAAAGGTCTTTTCAACCTTGTGATTCTGTGATTCTGTGACACAGTGAAAGGTGTATTTTTATTCTGAACTGCTCAAGGCCTCATCGCCAAGTGCCCCATGTTTCTGATTGTCTGAAGCACCAGAGAATAATGTAAGCCCTTGGTCCCCTTCAAGATTGTTATGTGTATGTCCCTTGTGCAAGGGGAGGCTTCTGTCAGTCTCATTTGTCTTAAATCTGGTGTTATGAGAACCAGCTGGTCATTAATTCAGCCTTTACTTGTTGGAAAAGATTGCTCCATACAGTTGGCCAAAAGGCTACATAAATGCCATAGGTGACAGGGTAGACAGTTCATAGGACTTGCAACAAAGAGAAATCCTTCTTAATTCTTTTGGTTTTCACATGGCAATGACAAAAGAATGTGTTCCCCTCTATTTTTCGGTGTCACAGAAAGTAAGGGGAGACTTATCTGAATGCCACTGAGGATGGAATAGTTAATGTTTCTACTGCCATCCTTTAAAATGGGAGTATGGAGAGGGAGATCCAGTATTCTACTGTGTGGTGTTTAGTTTAATAATGACAATCCTCAGGGAAATTTTGGGAAACTGTTCCTGACAGCTTAAAGGAGGGAGGGAGATGTGGCTGGAGGGAATTGTGGAAATATTTGCTGCAGTTTTATAGTTGACTTCCCCGCCCCCACTAAATTAGACTGCCTGCTCTAGTTTTGGAAGCACTGTGTGATGCCAAACAGTCATTTGTTGATATTGTCCCACAGGGTTTCATTTGATGCAAAATCACTCCAAAATGTTCTAAAATGATGATGTCTTTGTTATGATTAGTGCATTGATTTCCAGCTCCTAGTCACCTCTTTGTTTAATAACAATCTAGTCTCAGTGCTACTGTATTCTCTAAGCCTGCAAATAAGATGGCAACTTCATGTAAAGCTCAAGTTGTTTTTGTTATGTACCATTTTCCCTGGGAGGCACAAAATTGCATGTGTAAAGAGATTAAAACATTTAAATTTACCTTTCAGCTTGTAAGGATTCACTATCCTCTATCCTCCTGTCCAGTCTGGTTTTGAATGAGAGTCAACATGTCAGTGGTAACTCATTCTAAGAGCAAAATGGGAAATAGACTGGCTTGCACTTTTTTATTTTCCCTTTTACATCCTTTTTATTTTTTTCAGGTAAATGTATTTGACCACCATTTGGTTACTATCCTATGCATCCTGGCTTTTTATACATGCAGCTCTGGTATCTGTAAACGTTAGTACAAACCTTCAAAGAGTTAAATCAGTCCAAATCAAATATTTATCCTCAATACCATGGATGTGGTTTGTCAGCTAATTCAGCCAGGATGATTTATTTACTTGCAACTTAAATATGAGCTGTAGACCAAACAAAATCTGTTCGTACAGCATGGACAGAAAACAGCTTTTTCCTCATGACTTACAAATGTGAATGAGCCTTGCTGGGAGACTGCTGACAGACCCTCTTATAAAATATGGTTAGAGTATTTTCTCTATTGTGAATGGGTTTTATAAACCTTGTGAGTATTGTATGCATGCAGAGGAACACATGCATTTGTCTTTTTCTCTGTGATTACAGTTCCCTTAACCGGTTACTTCAGTGTAGCTGAATCCCTAAAGAGACGCCTTCTGAACGCTGCTGGAAAGGGTCCCTGAGCACAAGGGTTTATCACTAATATTTGAAGACTTCCACTGGTCTCTTTAGGGTTGTTTTCTTTTCTTTGCCTTAAAAGGACAGTGGTGATGATATTTCCATAAAAACAAAGCCCAGGTAGATGCAATGTAAAATGGTATTTGCATTCAGCAAATTCAGTGAAATTAGGGCGAGGTGGGTGTCTGCCGTCAGTTAGATCAGTGCCCGCTGTCGCCCACAGCCTGTGCCTCGGCTGATGTAGGCCCCAACCTCCTTACCTTTCTTCAGAGATGGCTTCAAAAATGCTTTGAATGAAAGCCCACTGTCCCTAAAAGTCACATGCAGCATCTTCACATCTTCTTCAAATATCAAATATTGATCAAATATCAAATATTTGCCTGCTTTGGCAGGGGGTTGGACCCGATGATCTCTCGAGGTCCCTTCCAACCCCTACAATTCTATGATTCTATGATCAAAATTTGTGAGCCTCCCCATCTACTTTACAGTGGCTTTTAAGCTATTTGGGTTCTTCATCAAACAATCCTGAAGCACTGTTAAAACCATGGTTTTGATATGTGTTATGATTTTCTTTCTCTTGTGTTTGACTCAGATCAGCCTCAAGAAAGACTAGAATAAGTAGAGAGGTTCACAGTGAGAGAGCATTCTCAGTAGCTTTGTTCTGGTGTGGTGCCTGTATGCACTTTTTTCTCTTTCTTTATCTGCATCAATATTTGAGGCTTCTTCACTCAGTCACTGGGAAAGTATATGTGCAATATGATCTAGGGAGCTGCTTTGGCAGGGGGTTGGGCCCGATGATCTCTTGAGGTCCCTTCCAACCCCTACAATTCTGTGATTCTGTGATGTGGTTTGTATACTTACACTGGTTAAATGAATGCAGATCTGCTACTTTTCTTCTCTTTTATCCTGCTATGGATCTATATTGTGAGTAGAAAGAGGTTGCTATTGAATTGCTGTTAGGAATCCTTTCCTCCTTAAAAAGGTGTCAAATGAGTGTCGGTGGGGTCTGAGGCTCAGCTTGATGTGTATGTCATCTATCTCTAATAGAGTGACACCTGTAACTTTTTAAGCCTGCATTGACTGGAGTGAAAAAGTTAATATCCAATGGTGTTTGCAGTATGACATAACCTTCTGTTTTTCCTTTCTGCTAAGTCAGTGGCTGAGTGGACGGAGGGCATTTGGGCTCTATCCTAAAAGACTGCACAGCATCAAAATCTTTTGGAAATTCTAAACCATGGAAGCAACTTTCCATCAAAATCTTAATCTTAGCACCTATTCACATTGAAATAGTTCACTAGATGGATTTCTTGAGCTGTTTTCTACTCCAAGGGTCCCAGGATCTCAATCTGGATTTCCTCATACATACGTCAGAACACTGCACAACCAGTTGTAACTGTTTTAAATTGAGTTCTTATCAATGACTTTGTGACATCAAGTTGGCAGTTAAAATTTCTCGACTCTCAGCTTTTAAAGAAAAGGGGAGGAAGAGGCTGGTTTTGCTGACAGCCCAAAGCAATTGAAAAATATCAAAGTCCTTATTTTTCTCCCCCAAGAAAGAGATGCATCTAGCATGTTAATGCTCAGTTTTCATGTCTTCTGAGACTTCTGAAGTCACTCTCATACTGGATGTAAACCAGACCTTGTCATTCTTTCATCTTCTCTGGACTTTTACCTACCTTTTTATCTTGTCCCTGGCTCCCTATCTGTGTTCTTCATCAGTGCTTATAAGGAATTGTGCTTTGACTGAATTTTGGGACCTAGCTATGGATCTTCCTTTTTCTTTTTTCTTTTTTTTTTTTCTATCCTTACATCCCTACCTTGGAATAATTTAATTCTTCTAATCATGTTGCTTCAAACGATGTTTTAACTTAAATCTGTTACTCCTTTTAAACTTAATGTTTTTCTGGTTCATCAGTGGTTCTTGGATTTTTTTTTAGAGAATGGGTCTGGGAGTAAAGAAAGGGCTCACTTCTTCTTTTAGTTGTTCTTCTGCAGTATCTTTGATTAAAATTAGTTCTGTGTAGTTAGAGAGTGTGTGGGTCTCACAGGTAAGATGCCTCCCATCAGTGACAGAAAATAAGTTTGAAAAGCCCACCTTTGCCTATTCTGTTTTCTCCATTTTGTCAATTTATTTGTCATCATCTGATTTCCCAACCTTCAGCTGGTATGTCTTACAGAAGCATTTTTGGCTATACTTTTATCTGTCCCTTTATATGATACTGTGAGTTCTGGTGTTTGTCCTGGGGAAAGGGAAAAGGCATGTAGAGGTATGTTATGGTGGATGTGTATATTGTAAACATACCTCATTCCAAAGAGACTTTCACTGAGCCTACTGGCTCAGCCTCATGCTGGGGTACCTTGCAAGCAGCTTGTTTCAACTGCAAACTCCTATTTAGCACCGAGATGGAATTTTTCATATGCAAATGCTAAACCAGAATTACGGGTGAATTTGCTTCTTATAGCCAGCAATAAAATGAACCAAACTGCCAGACTGTGTAAGCAGTCCTTTAAAAAGAAACAGTTTTCCTCCTGTTACATTGTTCCATATGAGTTTGCTGTTCTTTTTTAGCACTGCTCCTGATCAGGCATTCGTACAGTGACAGCCGCTCGTCTAGGTTTCTGCAATGGAAAATGAGATATTTTAATCATTCTTTCTGATATCTGAACGTTTTTTTTTTGTCATTCTCTGTAAATCCATCACTGATTTCCCATGAGTACCTCAAAGGAAATAGAAGAGATTTAAGAATGCTTAACGTTTAAGAATGATGTATTGTTTGTAAGTAATGTACAGGAAAGCTCGCTCTACGATTGAAGCATGGTCTTGAAATACGCAATTTTCTTGAAGGTAGCTTTATCTTCTCTTTTCCTCCTGTTGTTTCTTACTAAAAATGATGTTACAGAAATTTTAGAAGTAGATCTGCATGCTACTCACCACAAAATCTGAATATATTTCAGGGCATTTTGACAGTTTTGCACATTACACCAGTGCTTAAGAAGCTTCACTGCTGTCGGTAAAGTATAGAACTAATTGATTTTCCTGCTCACGTCCAGGGTACTGCATGGTCTTGCCCTGCCTTACCTGGATACCTTCAGTTCTTCACATGCCAGGCACTACTTGCATTTAAGTTTTCCTAGCCTCTCATCTGTTTTGAGTGTATGCTCATAAGTCCTGTGTCTTCAGGTCCTTTTGTTATGCTCACCCATCATTTAATGAATTTCTTCTCATTTCATGTGATGGCTGCAGCTGCATTTACCAAACACTGAGCCCATGTAAAACGTTACCAGCTTTGCTTATCTGCACCTTTTTTTTTTTCAACTCAGTGAGATGCATGCATGAAAAATATTGTGTGGCTGAGTGAATCTCTCTCTTCAAAACGTATCTGGATTGACACAGATGTAGCAGGATTTTGTTCAGCCATAAAAGAGATTCCTAATTGGATTTTTAGATGGCCACCTACCACCTGAACCAACTGCATTCAGGAACTTGGGAGCTGGAGTTGGCACTTGGGCTGCTGCCCTATGCAGTCTTTCTTTTCAGGTGGTTGAAGGACTATGCAGGTGGACACTAGAGACTGTTCAAATCTGGGACTTGGTGGGATAAGTTCAGCTGTCTCTGAGGAACCTTGGGAAAATTATGGGAAATGTGTAAAGGAAAAAAAATGACAACAGGAGGAGTAAAATTAAAACATTTTTAATTGATAAATAAATGTCTAAGGATCAGCTGTTCTGGTGAAGTTGTGAAAGTCTTAACAATTTGGATGAACCAAATTGTTTGCTCTGAAAATTTCTAATAGAATCCCTTTCTTCAGCCTTGCTTCTCAGAGAAAACTGATATCTAAAAATAGGGAAAAAATAGAGACCATAATAGGAGAAATCCATATTTCACCACCACCTATTCTACAAATTTGACTTTATTAAATATGTGTGACTGACTTCTTGTCAACCAACCTATAATTTTTCTATCCCTTAAACTGATTCTGTCAGATTCAACTCTTGGGTCTCGTTTAAGCTCTGTAAAACAAAATATGTACCTTTGAGCTGTCCTCTAGAGAGATGAGAATATAGCATGGCAGTGAAGTATAATCTTCCTCCTTTTCTTCTTTCCCACTCCCTGCATTGATTTTCAGACCAGACACGTCTCCCCTTTCATGTTCTGCATTCCTCCCAGCTTTATTTCTTCCTCTTTCCAAACCCAGCAGTATTATTCCATGACTCTATGCCAGATGATACCCCTTACACATGAGCAGCAATTCTTGTGCACAGCAGTTTTACCCGTTAACCTGTGAATTATAAACTAGAGGGAATGAGTTCTTGCTAGGTAATGCAGTGTGTATGCTTCAGAAGGCAGCCTGCTTCTGCACCAGGGTTCCTAACTCCAGATTCGGGCTAGGAACCCTTAAACTTTTAAACACCCTTGTATGGCATGTAGGTGATGTGATTTAACACTGCTGTTTCCCTGAAGTTCTATCTGGAGTAAGAGGTGGGGAATATGTAGCCATTTCTCATTGAGACATGTATCAGCAGTGCAGTGTGTAGGTACCACCGCAGTGCAGCTCCTTACACCAGCCCTGCAACACACACAGTGTGTAAGCTGGTGAGTATATCTCAGTCCCAAACCAATGGAGTGCTGTTACACAAAACAGCTCTAGGTAGAAAATGTTAACTTCTCTGCTGCTTCTAACTTCCAGGTGGTTACAGTGGCTACCTGGAGCTTGACTACTGCTGAAGTCTGAGGTTGATAGTTGAACATTGTCTTGTCTTTGTCAAGTGCTCTACTGCCTGCTATCCGGCAGTGACTTGGGCTGCTCTCTGCACGTCAGGCACAGTGTGTAACTCACACGCTAGAAGCTCGTGGGACAGCAGCACACCATGTGCTGGTTCCTGCCAGAGCTTTGGTTGTCTAGAGGGTTTCTTTTCATTCTCTGAAGTCTAAAAAGAGCCTGTTGCTTCCAGCAAAAGTTCCTATCCACGTTTGGGAAAATATCACTGAACGTGTTGGGTAGATGGGTTGGTTCTAGGAATGGTGGTAAGGTTTGTTCTTTGCCCAGGGAAGCCCCACATGGATAGTTTGTAACGATGTTTAGATGGAGCTGGGCTGACTTTAGATGTGAATGCTTTGCATTAGAATTCTGCAGCTCCAAGGGGAGCATCTGAAGTGCTCTTACGCTGTAGTGTGAGACTCCAGTCCAGGCATCTGGTCAGCCAGGGAGTGACAAACACGTGAGGGGTGGTTGGTTTGCCTACAGCTGAGACAGTCTCGTCCCCGTTTCCACCTGCCAAGTCCTACACGTCTGCATTGTGTTCTCCCCTGTCTGGAGGAGAAAGAAACACATTTTCTCTTACACTGGTGATGCAGAGTGGTTCAGTGGTGGTTGATCACACCTAGAGCAGATCACACAGAACTTATCAGTTTTGGTGATATTTAAGTATTTCAGGTGTTTCAGATAATAGGAGCAGATGAATCACAATTTCCTCTGATAAACTTACGAAAAGCAGAAGGTAAGAATAAATCAGTTAAGTGGTTCCAACACATACTGCTGAATCTGCAAGACAATGTGTTGGCTATCCAAGCTACCATTTCTCTTTGCTGATTTATTTGTAATACTGATCTTTTTTTTTTTTTCTTTTTTCTTTCAGTGACACTTCAGTGTGAAGCATCAGTATATCAGCAAGCCCAGTATATCAGCCATGTGCTTCCCTTGTATTTAATGAAGGTGGAGGCATTCAGTGCCTTACCCATTGCCCATCTCACTTGGTTTGTGCTCTAGGAGGGATGCAATGGGGAAGTTCTAAAGCACTTGTGGTATTCAAGCCTGTGGAAATGTTGTGAAGTTTACTGGAAAATGGTTCTGATGTTTCTTTTTGGAAAGCAGCAGCTTGTGTTTGCAAATATATCGCTGCAGAGACAAAGGAGAAAGCAGGAGTAAGCCTGATTCATCCTTTCTTGTTCTCCAGGTATCCAAACTGCACAAAAATAGCAATAAATTAGAGGGGGGCTTTTTTTCTTAAATCCTATCCTTTTATGTTCCCTGAGAATATTCAAATAACACTGGTAAATTTTTAATGTTTGGGAAATATTAATGCATTATTTTAACCTGACAGGTTCTGGCTTTTATGAACACGTGTCAAACCAAAGTTTATTCTGAGGCATTAGGAAGTTGTAAATGTGCCTTTGACATTAAAAGGATTGTAGGTATTTTAATTAAAGTTTCCAAAGGATAGTTTTCCCCAAATGCTCACAGTATTATTTAGACACTTAATCTTCCTCATATATTACTGTCTCCAGCTGGTGCTAAAAGTGCAAATCATGCTTATGCCATGAATGAAATCTTAATTTATTGTGATAAGGTGGATCTTTTTTGTGAGCTAGCAGGCCCAGCTTGGTGCTGGTTCAGCCTGTGAACCCTGTCACCATCCAGTGATTCCCATCCGTCCTGCTCATGGCACAGCGCCGTTTATTCTCCCTGTTCAGAACAGAACTCTCAGGATATTTATTTTACAGGGAAGCCCAGGTTTTAACACAGGATAAATAATACTCAACTCACATTTTTTTATACCTCTTTATTCTTTTTTTCACTTTATTTGTAAGGCAGTGAGGTGGAAATGTCCTGCATAGGCAATGCTGTGTGTATTGTGAGCTATGGGTGAAGAAAGGAGCTTTCCCCAGCTCAGTTTTATGGCCACCCAGGGAAGGTGGGAGCTGATGAGTCGCTCCAAAGCCACATGCAGCTCTGTGGCAAAAACGCAAGACTCCCTTGGCAAGGGTTGTAGCACATGCAGGACTGCACTGGGGCCAGTCTGCTGGATAAGCTGGGCCTGTCCTGTCCAAAGAAAGAGGTCATCACCAGCTCTTCTCAGTGCCCAGACCTGTGACCAGCCCAGCAGCGGTCAGCAGCAGCGCTGCAGGGGAGCTGCTGTCATCTCCTGCCTGTGATCTCTGCGGGAGCTCTGCTGCTTTTTTGGCTTTCTGAGATGCGAAGTGTGTCTTGTGGGCTGTAGAGTCAGGAGGGTTGGATACTCGTGACTGCAGTTACTGGGCTTAGGTATTAATTTCTGAAGGACACAAGACAGACAGTCTCTCTAAGATGCTTACTTATTGTTAGGTAGGGCCAGCCAGCCAACACTTGCCTCTCCAGCAGTCCTGATGATCTTGAATGAAAAACAATTGACCAGATTAGAATACGTGTAATGTGGATTTTATTTTTTTCATCTTAACTGTACACTGATTTCTCCTTTCTGGGAGCTATGTCAGATGTTAGCTGGAGCCTTGGTGTTACACAAACCTGACCTTGAGCAGAGCAAGCTTGAGTTTAAAGGATAATTCCCTCCATTACATAGAAGACCGGTGTATTAGCTGCTTACTGCTTTGCTGTTCAGTAGGTAACTTTCCGGGTTGAAAGGGCCTTGTTTCTAGATGTGACAGATGTGTTGCAGTTTATATAAGACACAGACTGGGAGCGGGAGCATTTCTCTTGGGTTAAATTTATGCTCACAGCAGTACCGGTAGTATGCATGGCTATCTTTAGAAATCACAATTGCTGGATGTATCTGTGCCCCAAATGAAATGGAGAAAGCAGCAGTACTGAGGAGGTATTTCATTATTTAAAAGGTGAATGTTAAGATTCACTGCTGCTGCTCTAGACATTACACAAACTGCAGACCCAACGCATTTGTGCTAAATTAAAGAATAACAGAAGCAAGATAGACATAGTATTGCTGAGCTTATCCTGCTGACAGTTCTGTAGCAATAAGTTGCCTCCTCAAAATGTCCCTTCCCCTCAAGTTTTCTTCAGAGTTTCAATTCAACTTTTCTTTTTCTTCTTTTCTTTTTTTCCCCTGAGAGACCCAAGAACTCATTTGTAACATCCCATCCCAGTTTGTAAATAATGAAATTGCCCCAAGTTAGGCAAGCCCTGAGACAAGTATTCCAGCATTTCTCTGCCTTAGGGTGATAGCTCTGACAAGAATTAGGTAGTGGTTTAGTGGATGAGCTGTCAACCTTAATCCTCATACTTACGATTTATAAAGTGAGTTTATATAGCTGAGGACTCTCTCTTTTCTGAAAACCTTTAAAAAGTGTGCACATGTTGTCAGGCTCACCCTGATTTAAGCCGCTGTCCTACACCTCACTGACCTTACTTTCATCATAATGTTTATTTTTCTTGTATTGTAGAAGTGGTCGTTCCGCAGTAATTTGCCCTTCAAAGAGGTTATTCATTAAAGATGTTAGAGAACTGCTCTGCAACGTGCCTTGCAGAGGGGACCGCCTTGGTATCTAAAATGCTGCAATAAAGGGTTTTCTCCCTGACAGGTTCAGAAATGATCGGTGTCTGCCTGCGTGTCTGCTCTGAACCTCTTGCATAACTCCTCTCTAATTCCTAAGCACCGGTGATCTTTGAATTGCCACTTAGGTGTCCAGTCAGCAGAATTATTTCTTGAGCAACGGCAGCCTGCGAGTAACTGTAGTGTAAAAGAAGGGTCTGGCAAGCCCTACTTCTCTTCCTAGTGCTCTGTTCATCGGTGCAGGGCTCATCCCTAGGCTCAGAGGGGCAGTGCTTCCTAGGTATGTGGATCTGTACTCCCGTGCTTTTGTGGTGAAATGTGTAGCTTCTCTCAATCAAACCTCTGCACAACAACATGTATTCGGACATCTGGGCATCACCATGTTCTTTTGAAGTGGAGTAGCTTTAAGCTGGAGTGATGAAAATGGGTGAAGCTGCACCGGAAAGCATGTTTGTTGGGTTTTAATTGGGTGTTTTCTTGTCGTCTTTCTAGGTCTGATGTAGTTGTCCTGTGCTTTTCAATTGCTAATCCTAATTCCCTGAATCATGTGAAAACGATGTGGTACCAAGAAATCAAGCACTTCTGTCCTCGCACACCTGTCATTCTGGTGGGCTGCCAGCTAGATCTCCGCTATGCAGATCTTGAGGCTGTTAACAGAGCCAGACGGCCTTTGGCAAGGTAAAGGTTAAAGGGAAATAAGAATTAAAAACCCCACATTGACAACCAGGTACTGTGCTTTCAAAAGAGACATGAGAGACAGTAGTTTCCTTTTTTATTTTTTTAAATAAAATGAGAATGTACGTGCTTTCTTCTTTTTAATTCTCTTCCCTGAGTTGGTTACTTTAACACATGCAGCTGTTAGACAATTCCTGCAATATTTTTGCACTTTGGACATCTAAACTTCTTTTTTTTCAAAACTCAAAATCTGTCTTCTCCCCTAAAGCTCCTTTCAGATTTTGCCATTAATAAAGTTTAAATTGGTACCCTGCCTGTCTGGCGCAGACTTCTGCCACCTGAACTGATTATTTATTAGCTGGCAAGTAAAGCAAGCTGTTGTCTCAAGTGTTTAAAGTCTGTGCCAGCTTGTGTCTGCCCAATATGGTATGCTCAGAGAACATGCTGATGGGTTGTGTCTTCTGGTGAGATGATTTTATTTTGGGGGGGAAGGGAGGAATGGATCCTAGCCCAGACACTTTTCTGGTTTGTTTACCCTATGTCATGTACTAGAGCTGCTCTGGAAACTCACGAGTCCCTGCATAATGCTTCTACAGCCAGCACAGGCCTATCTATTGAAGCATGTGTTCAGTTACACTCCTTCCTATGATGGTTTTCTAGAAAATGTATAAGCTTAAGAAACCCTTCCCTGTGAGGGTGGTGAGGCCCTGGCACTGGCTGCCCAGAGCAGCTGTGGCTGCCCCTGGATCCCCGGCAGGGTTCAAGGCCAGGTTGGATGGGGCTTTGGGCACCCTGGGCTTGGTGGAGGGTGTCCCTGCCCCTGGCAGGGGGTTAGGACTGGATGGCCTTTGAGGTCCCTTCCAACCCAAACCAGCTTGTGTGTAATTCTATAAGATATCTTTTCATTTCATATTTAGCTTTATTTGTGGCATTTCTATGTCATTAGAGTTTCCCCATTGAGTTTAAGTGATGGATACAAAGATACTGACAGAGTATCTGAGGAGAAAGGGGCTTTAGGGGTCTTTTTTAAACAATGAAACTTCTCAAGCATCCTGTCGCTTCTTCTACTGCAAATTTCCCTTTAAGGAACAGAAGCCTTGCTCCATTTTTGCAAATGATTTCTACATATTTTTAGTAACATTGCAAAGACACCACAAAATTTAAACAACATCACAAGTATGTGCTGTTGTAAAACACTGGAGTCACGGCTGCAGATTTCTAAAGGGCTTTGAGAGCTTAACTTTATATTTTGTTTTATTTGAATGTGAGTTATCTTGGAATTGTTTTTGAGATGTTTTGTAAAATTCCATACTTTCTGGAGTAACTTAGTGATGGTCCTTGTGTATGAGAAGGTTTATTTTTTGTTCAACCCTAGGCCGATAAAAAGAGGAGACATTTTGCCACCAGAAAGAGGCAGAGAGGTTGCCAAGGAACTTGGGATACCCTACTATGAAACCAGTGTGTTTGACCAGTTTGGGATTAAAGACGTGTTTGACAATGCAATTAGAGCTGCCCTGATCTCCAGAAGACACCTGCAGTTCTGGAAATCTCATTTGAAGAAGGTCCAAAAACCTTTGCTTCAGGCTCCATTCCTACCTCCGAAAGCCCCTCCTCCGGTTATCAAAATTCCCGAGTGTCCCGTGCCCAACATGAATGAAGCTGGATATTTATTGGACAGCCCGCTGTGTGCAGATGTTATGTTTGTTCTCCAGGAGCAGGACTGCATTTTTGCTCACAAGATTTACCTAGCTACCTCCTCTTCAAAGTTTTACGATCTTTTCTTGATGGAATGTGAGGACAGTCCAGACCTGGATGAAACGCAATGTAATCAAGAAAACGCTGCTCAGGATGTTCTGACAAGTCACCTTGAGGCGAGTGGTGACGGCGACGTGGCAGCCTTGAAACCTGCTGATGTTAAAATTCCCCCCCAGCAAGTACTGACTCTTTAAACGTGCTAGAACCCGAACCCGGGGAAACAAATTCTGCAGCCAGATCTCTGTCATCCTGGGGGAAGGGGTTTGTCAGTGTCCATAAGGAAATGCAAGTGAATCCTGCCTCAAACAGGACTTGCTCTGTAACTGTGGTCAAAATGGATTCGTCTGTGCAGGCCGGACCTTTTAGAACTGTCCTGCAGTTTTTATACACGGGGCAACTGGATGAAAATGAAAAAGATCTCACCAGACTGGCTCAGATTGCTGAAATCTTGGAAGTGTTTGATTTGCGAATGATGGTGGAGAACATTATGAATAAAGAAGCCTTCATGAATCAAGAGATCACGAAAGCATTTCATGTCAGAAAAGCGAATCGGATAAAGGAGTGCCTTTGCAAAGGGACCTTTTCTGGTAAGTAAATACAGCAGGAAAAGCACCCATTCTTTTCTCATTCCATGTTACTGTTGCTTCACAGGCTTCAAAAACTGTGACAGCCTACATTGTTCTAAGAGGATGGATGAGCCCAAAATTACAGCGTTACTCAGGGCCAACTGTTCCAACCTCGGGGTTCTGCAGTTTAATTTCTCTAAATCTACACACAGGCTTTTAAAGAACTGACCCAGTTTTACAAAGTGTTGAACGTGCAGTCTCCCCTTTTAAGGCTTTTTATTTAACTGTATGAAACACCAGAGTTATCTTTGGGGTGGGGGTCCTGGGAAGTGACAGAAGTTCTTGGTTAACAGTGGGTGAGTGAAACGTATCCTTGAGAGACTGTTTCACTTTAAACTCCACTTGCAGCATGCCTGTTGCTTTGTTCCCATGGCAGATGTGACATTTAAATTGGATGATGGAACCATAAATGCCCACAAGCCACTGCTGATCTGTAGCTGTGAATGGATGTCTGCTATGTTTGGAGGATCATTTATTGAAAGCTCAAACAGTGAGGTATTTGTCCATTTATTTTTTTGGTCCATTTTGAGTATAATGTCGGCTGGATTTAGGGTGGTGGAGGCATCATTTTGTATCTATTTGAAAGGTGGTAATAATCCCTGGAATTATTTTTTATTCTTCCCTTGCAGACCTGGGATGCTTTTCTTAAGGCAATAAATTAGGATGCCTGGGAGGGTAACGCATTTTCTGCAAGGCATGAGACTTCCTCCAGTGCTGGAGTGTGTGTTTAAAGCTGAAATCCTTTAAAATATTAAAGGCTGGGGATGGAGAAATTAAATATGAATTTGTGAATTTCTTCAAAGTAATTTTTAAGCCTGAGTGAATGTATATTTCTACAGTCAGAAGCATTACAAAGAATGAGCAGGGCATTGAGGAAGGAATTAAAGGGAAAAAGGCTTAAAGAGCATGAAGTGTTATACTAGAAAAGGGGGCTGGCTCCACACTGCTTTAGTAGAAACTAAGCTCAGATTCTCTGGTGTATCAGCTTATCATCTTGAGTAAAGCAGGTATAGAGTACAGTATGAAAGATCTCACTGCTTTGAATTAAGAGTTTGCAGCAGCAGCAGCGCTGTATTTTTCAGGCACCTCCGTGGTCTGGTTTTCAATCTCTGAACACTCTGCTAGCATTTTTTTTCTTGTGTCTTATCCCTACCCAGGTTTTGATTTTTTGTTTTGGTTCTCTTGTTCCTTTCCATGCTTAGGGGTCTTGATAGGAATAGTTCAGGGCGTTTGTGTATCATATTCTGGAAGATTGTGTTTTACTTAGATTTTTTCTTGCTTCGAATACAGCTGTAAACAGAATTCCTTTCCCAGAGGCATGCTCGATGAGTGGTTCATTAAAAATACATAGTTTGATTCTAGTAAGCAGCATTTGGCAATGAAGAATACACATTTATTTCCTACCAGCCTGTTTTTAATGATTAACTTAACAGCCTTAGTTCATCTTTCCAATTTAAAATATTTAGCTTCCAGTTTGTAGAGTTTAAAGCACTCAGTAATGCTCTTGGAAGTTGTAAAATATAGATAGATAGGAATTGAATTATTTCCTTTGACTGGCTTACAAAAACCAAAGCCACTTACTTTTTACTTATTACTTTTCCTGTACTTGTGACACAAGATTTTATAGACTCATTCCCTGTTCTCTCTGCTAACGAAAATATACTAATAACGAATGAGTTTCACAACTAGCTCCTCTCACTCTGCTTCCCAGAGTGGCTGATACGTGTAAGAGGTTCATGCTTTAGCAGTAACAGATCTGCCTTTGAATCCCATGAGCCAGGCAGAGCTGAAAGAAAAATAGCTGAGCCCCCAGAGGGTAATGATGTGATGGCGATTAACCCCCATCGAGCAGGAAGCACGTGTTGCTTCCGTGCAGCCAGACTGAGTTGCAAGGACATTTAATTCTCCGTCATAATTGAATTATTACTACTTATCTGCCTGCCTTTTCTTTAACTGCAGTTTCTTCAGAATATAACAGTGCATTCCTCAGTGCCAGCATCTCCTGAGTTATGAAGATGTACATTACAAACTTAATGATTAGTGGCACCAGCTAGTGCAGGGGTTGGAAACAGATGTACCTGGTACAACACTGAGCCCCGCAAGAATCTGCTCTGTCCTGTGGGGGAGTGATCTAGTGCACAAACCATAGCTGAGATGCTCCAGCCCTAGGTTACACTGAGGCTTTCTAACTCTCCTTCCTCTTCTTTTAGGTCTCCATGCAGTGAAGTGGAGTTAAGGTTGTGCTGGCAATATATTAGGTAGCTTTTGTCCTAGTCTTAGTAGTTTCATTACACGGCGGTTACACTTAATCACACGTGTGTGGCAGAAATGGTTTACATTTTCTTTGCTTCATTTCTTCTGTCCTCAGTCCCTTTCCAACCATCACTTACTTGGATAATTTGGATACTTATAAAGAGACTGAGAGAGGTAGCTTTTTGTTATCCTTTGGTTTCTGTTCTCAGAATCCCCAGAATATCCCTTGCCAGGAGCAGATAGATTGCATTCCTCAAGAAGTCTACCAAGGGAGGTTTGGCATGGGGAATGCTTCATAGCTTTATGCATCCCACAAAGCATTTCGTTCACAGGCTAGAAAGCATGGAACAGATTCACTGTTTGGTGTGGATTGAATTCCAGTAACTTGGTAGAGTTGTTTGTATATAAAATGGCAAAGGATCTGATTCTGGAACTGTGCTCCCTTGTTGGCAGCTTCTTGAACTTTAATGGGAAATTTCTGTTGTGAAAAGGGTTTTCCCTGCGTTTCTCAAATGACCTGAGGAGAACAAAAGGCAGCCCAGCAAGCCGGCAGCAGTAAAACATGGCCTCTAAAGGAAAATTCCTTATCGTTCCTTTCTTAAACATCTTTTCCAGGTAGTTCTTCCCAACATAAACAAGACTTCCATGCAAGCAGTTTTAGATTACTTGTATACCAAGCAACTGTCCACCAGTCAGGAACTGGACACGCTGGAGTTAATCGCACTGGCAAATAGGTTTTGCCTTCCTCACCTGGTTGCACTAGCGGGTAAGGATTTGCGGCTTTGCCCAGTGCAGTGTCACCTGCAATGGCTGAAATGTGTTTTGATGGGTTTGGGATGCACACAGGATTTTCTCAAGCGTCAGGGAATTCGTGTATTTTTTTTTCTGGAAGGGATATTGCAATACAAATTGGTATTTTCACTAAGAAAAACGTTTTTGCCTTTTTATTACCTTCATTTTATGCTAAACCAGCTCAGAACATTGAAATCTTTTGTGTTTTTAAAATAGAAAGAGTAAACCTCCCCTTTAGCATTCATGTAACATCTGTCTTTTGTCATACATGAATATAGATCGTTGTTAATTTACCTGAAAACAGGGTAGACCCAGGCTTTCCATTACATAATGAATGAAGTGCTCCATCATACATTCCTAACCCAAGAGAGTAGCCGAGCCAATTTAAAACTGCTCTAGCTCGGGTGTTGTTTATTTGTTTCTCTCTCTCTGTATGTAACTTGGCATTATTCTGAAGACATGGCCAAGGCCAAAACTCAGAGACAGATGAAGCAAAGCTACGTGTTTTTCAGGACAACATTTAGGCAAAATTTAATAACATACTAAATCTTAGCTGTCCTTCAGTTGTTCATCAGGACTGTGGACCTTGTCTTCACCAGTTCTGACAGACCGAATTGTTACTGCTTGATTTTTATATACACTTTTTAACTGATGTTCTGGGCTATTTTTAAAGTCATTTCAGCATAAACATACATACAGTATTATAAATATTTAATTCTTGATGAAATAATTTTTGAGTCCCAAGCCTACCACCACCAACTGAACCGAGTAGAATCAAAGCAGCTGACAACATTTCCCCAGGAAAACCCTTCCAACATCTAAGGTGCTAGGAAATGGTTCTAGGAAAGGGTTAATGAGACTCTTAAACTGAAGTGAACTCTTTTGGGGGAGCAGGTCAGCCTTCACCTGGATCCCTGGGAATGACTAATCTTCGAATCTGAAGAGGGTCTGAAGTGTATTGGTGCTGTAGGTACATTCATTAATAAAGCCACAGTGCAATGGCAAGTGCACCATTACCTAAAAATTGGCTGCTGCTTTTGTATTACCCAAAAGAAGACAGCTGATCCATATTTCTGAATTATATTGAATGTTGCACCCATCCATCCTGCCAGAAAGAGACCAGTGGCTGCTGAACTTTATCATTCTATAAGCAGTTATTAATTGCAGGCACGCTTTCTGGAAGATAGGGGTAAGAATTGTGTGTCAGACCAGAAATAGTGTGGGTTGAGGCAAAGGGGCAGAGCCTCAGATGAACTGTGCTCCACTGGAGCAAGACACTTTATGCTTGTGATGCAGAATCTCTGGACAGCTCCAAAGGTCAGAATCTGACTTCACCCAAATCTGAAGCTGCTCAGAATATCTGGGTGAATGTGCCACTTGCATAACGTCAGCATTCACACTAGGAGGAGGGAGAACATGCTGCCTTGTTTTTTGGTATTTGTGGATGATTTGACCTTGAGCTATGACTGCTTCCCATGTGAGTGATGAGTTTTTCTCCTCTAACAGAACAGCATGCAGTACAAGAGCTGACAAAAGCCTCCGTGAGCGGCATTGCAATAGATGGAGAAGTACTGTCCTATTTGGAATTGGCACAGGTCAGTGTGTGCTGATTTTGGAGATAACTCTGACCAACTGCAGGATTTGCTTTTAGCACCTTACTGGTTTTGAGCATTGCTTCTAAGCAGCTCAAAGTCTTCAGTTCTGAGAGTGGCTGACATAAAACTTCATTTTATCTTCTGTTTTAAAGAAGGTTCTTCCACTAGTGCAAAGGTGAAAAATCTATTTAAGTAACCTCAGAGGATTTCTTTCATATATATACACACACATATATAAGTTTCTCTTGATTCTGGGCCTTCCAAGCTCCATGTTCTCATGGCTGTGCTTCAGCAACATGAAATGCAATCCAACGAAGCTTTTCCGCTTTGTGATGGTGAATGATCCTTGGCTTTCAGTTCAGTTCTCATAGATATATTTAGCCCTGTATAGCAAAGGCAACATTTTTTGTATTCTTAGGCTTGACTACTCAGAGCCAGTCACCTGAGTAGTTCAGAATGAGTGCAAATCCTACTACTTTGTGTTCAAACACGTTTCTCTGTTTCTTGAGTCTCAGAAACCACGAAAAGAGAGAGCCCAGCTCACAGCTAAACCACACACCTCACTTGCAAAAGGAGGGCTGCAGCAGTCTCCCAGATGCAGCAGTGCAAGCTAAAATATTTTTGAAATTTTACTATTCTTTATTTCATGCTACTGATGAGTCAGGCTGCAGCTTGGCTTGAAATCTGGGGTTTAAGTAACACTGAAATACAGCACAAGCTAGCCACGGTGCAAGACCTTCTGCAGCTGCTTTCAGGCAAGCACCTCTCTTGCAATACTTACAATGCTGTTGCAAAACCAGGACTGAACCCCTTCCAAAAAAAGGCATCTTGCTTCATGTTGTTTTGATTTCGTGAACAGTGTGGTTTAGGTTTGTGTGTTTTCCTCCTGGTTGAAGACAGGAGTAATACGCTTAACCACTGCTAGGATATCCTCTGTGCCCAGTGCCTACATCAATATGATGTGTTTATAACCTGAGAAGATCATAGCAGATGGTCAGAATGCCAGAATAGATACACATGCTATACAATGACTTGCATTATAGCTGTGCTTCCTTACGACCGTAGGAAGCCTGTGCGGGATTGAGCTCTCAGTAATACCTGATGTCTGTCAGCAAGCATGGTTTTCCAGGGAGTCACTTCAGAGCAGGGCTTGTGGTACCCGACAGGGATGTGTGACTAGCACAATCACACCAGCCAATTCAAAACCTTGGCTTCAGATCCTGTGTGGGACTGAATGCAGTTTTCTGGGTGCTGTGCATGCTAAGCACCTATTCACGAGCATTATGGGTCTCTGGTTGTTCCAGAAGAATTGTGTGACAAGGTCTGGGGCATCTGGAGGCCACCTGAGCCTCGAAAGCTCCCCTGTATGTTTGGAAGAGTGCTGCTGGGTACAGTCTGGCAGGGACCGTTTTCGCTTTAGCTGTTAATTGGGGCTGCAGAACAAATGATAACCTCAGCAAATGGAGTAAGGCCTTTGTTTCTCTTTGCAGTTTCACAATGCTAACCAGCTGGCAGCTTGGTGCTTGCACTACATCTGCACCAATTACAACAGCGTTTGCTCCAAGTTCCGCAAGGAAATCAAAGCTAAATCTTCAGGTACGGGCAACTTTCCTCCCCAGTTTTCACGTGGCTTTTCCATTTTTCTTCCCACCCAGTTGATTAAACATGAAGACAAAGATGAGGCTCAGATATCTAAGCCATGAGACTGAACCTCTGCGCTATCCTGAGCAGCATTCATAAATTCAGCTTATCCCTAAAGAAAGGTCATCGCCATAAGCCTGATTCCTGGGCAAGCATTACGCTCTCTGCCTGTTTCAGTGTTTATAAAGGAATGGAGCTGTTTTCAGTTGTGTCCAGTTCTGGGCTCCCTTGTGTCCAGTTCTGGGCTCCCTGTTACAAAAAGGACAGGGATCTCCTGGACAGAGTCCAAAGAAGGGCTACGGAGATGATCAAGGGCCTGGAGCATCTCCCCTATGAGGAAAGGCTGAGTGAGCTGGGACTGTTCATTCTTGAGAAGAGAAGACTAAGGGAGGACCTAATTAATGTTTATAATTATCTTAAGCAGGGGATGCAGGGGGAATCAGCCAGCCCCTTTTCAGTGTCTGTGGGGACAGGACAAGGGGCAATGGCTGCAAGTTGGAGCACAGGAAGTTCCGCACCAACATGCGGAAAAACTTTTTCCCAGTGAGGGTGAGGGAGCCCTGGGCCAGGCTGCCCAGGGGTGTGGAGTCTCCTTCTCTGGAGAGATTCCAGCCCCGTCTGGATGCCTATCTGAGTGAAATGTCCTAGGGAGCTGCTTTGGCAGGGGGTTGGACCTGATGATCTCTCGAGGTCCCTTCCAACCCCTACAATTCTATGATTCTATGATTCAGGCTCCGCAGCGTAAAATACTCCCTCTCAAGCACTTGCTTTTTTGCACTCTTTGCTGGACAAACCGCTTTCATAGTCTTTTCACCCTTTAAATCAGGCACATGAGGAAACAGAGGGGATCCCTGAGAAGTCAGCTAACACAGAGCATGGATAAATTATTAATGAGACAGCTTTTTGCAGACGTATCTGGGACTTGTGTATCTCATTGGCTTGTTTTGGGGGGGCTTTTTGGTTGTTTCTCTTTAACCAGATAATCAAGAATATTTTGAGAGGCATCGCTGGCCGCCCGTGTGGTATTTAAAGGAAGAGGATCACTACCAGCGAGTTAAAAAAGAGAGAAAAGGAAGATGTTGCACTGAATAAACATCATTCGAGGCGGAAGTGGTGCTTCTGGAACTCCTCTGCTGTAGTTGCCTGAACAAAGCAAATAAGCAGAAATCTGTAGCCAGTGCCAGAAGTTAGTCTTATTGTTAGAAATAAGATGTAGTTCAGGTTTTCAGGAAACTTCGTTCCACATGTGCATTTATTATTGCTAGGGTCAAAAGCACAAGCTCGCTGAAAGTGAGCCTGGAACAGCTCCTTGAAGTCATAGGTATATTTTTGGCTAGGAAGCAGGTCTACCATTATTACATTTCTTTTTATACAAAGATAAATAATAATCCAGCATTAACGTTTCAATCTCCAATTGGGAAATATTTTTATACTGTCTGGTGTGTTTTGTTCAGATAAAATTCTGGATACTGTTTTATTTTACAGACCACAAAATAACCATGTAGCAGCTTTGTAATTAGATTTTAACTCTTTTTACTCCGCGAGTACAGTGAGATAGACAATCTTCAGCCATAAGAGACTGCTTTTAGAGTATCTCCTAAAAAGTCATCTTAGGAAAAAAACCCTCTAGTTGCCTAGTGTAGGTCGTCTGTTTTTAAACTAAGTACTCTGCACCGGTAATATAATTAGATGGTTATTTTCCCTTTCTAAAGTAAAGGGCTAGAATAAGATCCAATAACTGCAAGATATAGAGCGCTTGATCTTTGCTCAGCTGAGTAAGAGTCAGTATAATTACCTGTTCAACTGCAGGCAAATGTATTTCTAATATTTGCCATGTAAGTGCAAATAGTTATGACTATGTGGGCCATGTGAAATCTAGTGGTTCTAAGGATTCAGAGGTTTTCTCTGTCTAGATCAAAGAGAATACTTCTAAAATCATTTAGAAGGGCTTATTAATTTATATCCTTATACAAGTATGGATCCGAATACCAAAAGCAGTTATACTGCTTGCATTTGAATTACTGCATGGCAGTTACCTTGCTCTGCGGGATCGCCGCCACGCAGCCGCTCCTCACGCCGAGTTCCTTTTTGCTTCAGGGCAAGCAAATGAAAGGGCTGCAAAACAGAGTTACCTAGTGTTATAGCATTTTGTAAATGAAGAAGGGTCTTCACCCACAAGATCACTTGGGTTTGATCCAAACTGTTTTATAGCTTTTTCCCAGGTAGATCTCAAAACATTGCATTGTTTTTAAGTAGGTCTTCTATTTCTCTGGGAAGTAGGGATTCCCAGAAAGCTGGGGGCAAAACGATGGCAGAAAGGCAGGAATTCTGCACAGGTGGGGCAAGTACAAACAAAAAACCTCCAGTGTTTTCAAATAGCCTGTGTGTTTATGACTTTTTATCAACCATTACTCTAAAGCTGCAGTGTTATGCTAGATTACGTAAGGATGAGAGCATTTTTAAAAAAAATAAAGACCAAAACTAAACTGTAGACCATACACACACAATCCTGTGCAGCGTCTCAGGCACAACTCTGTAACCATGGTAGTATTGTGTATGAGGTTTGTTAGTATTGTTTTGTGCTGGCAGCTCAGCATACCAGTGTGAAACGCTCTTTCTTTGTGTTCGTTCTCTGTATTCAAAGGCAAGGCAGAACAGTCAGCCCCAGTACTGTAGGTCAGGAGAGAGAGGCTTTGGACTGAAAGCCATATACACCTCTACATATTTGCATTCTGAATGGACTGACTCTTGGCAGGTGCTACCGCAGGATGGTAGAAGCCACCCAGCATGGAAAAAGATGCTGCTCTACAACCTTTTGTAAGGAAAGGCAGTGATGGATTCCTACCCCTGTGAGGTTCATCACCCTGTGGTGATACAGAAGGGCTATCAGTGATGGGTGCAAACATGTCTCCTTAATTCTTGGTCAGCAATGATGTGTATTCTGGAGGAGAAGGATGAATGAGAGAAGACATGTCAGGACTAAGATGAGATAAATACCTGTTGTCATAAAATGTTAACCAGTCACATTTGAAGTAAGTATTGTACTAGGTTTTACACAACCAAAGCTACTGTATGATTGTACTCTTGCCAAACTGTAAAGGATATATAAATGAACCTGAGGTATATGCAATAATATCCAGTTGTGCTAGTTATCAGCTACTATAACCAAGTGGCTGGTTCATTTGGTTAGTGCTGTCTATGGCCTTTACTCTTGGTGGTTATTTTGTGTTTTTTATTTTGCAAAAAAAGAGAAAGTCAATAAAACCATTTAGTTACAAATTGTCTCTCAGCTCTTTGAAGCTTTGAAGAAAATTTCCCCAGTTTTCCATTAGGGCTCACCCTTTTTTGTGCTGCTTACAAGCACTTGGTTGTGCTCTCACACACTGAATGAACCGCTCCTTGCACGGCATATCAGGGTTTATGGTTTGGGAGCCCTGTACACGGTTCATTAGCCCCTGTACTGGGCACTGGTGAGGCTGCAGCTTGAGTGCTGGGTCCAGTTCTGGGCTCCTCACCATCAGAAGGACATTGAGGTGCTGGAGTCTGTCCAGAGAAGGACAACCAGGCTGAGGAAGGGGCTGGAGGGCAAATCCTCTGAGGAGCAGCTGAGGGAGCTGGGGGTGTTCAGCCTGGAGAAGAGGAGGCTGAGGGGAGACCTTATCACCGCCTACACTGCCCTGACAGGAGGGTGCAGAGAGGTGGGGGATGGTCTCTTCAGCCAGGGGACAGGAGATGGGACAAGGGGCAATGGGCTCAAGCTGTGCCAGGGCAGGGTTAGAGCAGATGTGAGGGAAAAGTTCTTCCCTGAGAGAGTTGTGGGGCTGTGGAACAGGCTGCCCAGGGAGGGGCTGAGTCACCATCCCTGGATGTGTTTAACAGACATTTAGGTGAGGTGCTCAGGGATCTGGTTTAGCTTAGGACAGGAATGGTTGGACTTGATGATCTTAAAGGTCTTTTCCAACCTTGTGATTCTGTGAAATGAGACAAATACATACACTGTGTCCAGCACAGAGGTACTGGGCTCTTCTGCAGGCCAAAGGACAGAGCGAGGGCTATCAGTGCTATACTAGGACAGGACTTGAGGGGATCTGCACTATGAGAGCACCTATTGCTGCAGAACAGGGCTGCAGCTATATGGCCTGCTTACAAATGAAACAGCCAGGCTGAACAACTACAAAGGAGCCATTACAATCCTGCTGTCCCATGCTATCTCTGAATCACATCTTCATCTCAGTTTGACTTTCTCTGGAGATGGGATACATTAGCATAATCATTCTTGCATCCTCTGATGTTCAAATTTTCTTCTTAGTCTCTCACAGCCTTGATCCAAAAGCTTTTCATATTTCTACCAGAAATCAAGACTTTCCTGTAAGCTGCAGTGAGGGATTTAGTTTGCATCTATAAATATACAGCAGTGGCTACCCTGGCTGCTAGTGCAAAGTGAATCCACCACAGTGGTTATGTTCCTTTAGCTAAAGGCATACATTAACTGTGAATTATCCTACAGTAGAGCCTTCAGGATGGGGATTATTGCTGCTAACACACTGTCTTATCCTGCATACAGGACACAGAGCAAAACTCAGTTACCAGATTTGGAACACAGGCCAATGATAATGTGTGAATTCATTAGGTGGCACCTCAGCCCCCAAACATGCACACATACACACATTGGGCTAGTGCATCCGTTTCAGTAGGAATGCTGCCTGCAGAAGTAGACTAATGCTGCTAGATCACTTCCATAGCCCCAAAATCTAAGGGAATGTTAATGTTTATCAGTATGTAAAGGGTGAGAGTCAGGAGGACAGAGCCAGGCTCTTCTCAGTGGTGGCAGCGATAGGACAAGGGCAGTGAGTGCAAGCTGGAGCAGAGGAAGATCCATGTGAATGTCAGGAGGAACTGTTTCACTGTGAGGGTGACAGAGCCCTGGGACAGGCTGCCCAGAGAGACTGTGGAGTCTCCTTCTCTGGAGACATCCAAACCTGGCTGGATGCCTTCCTGTGTGATTCAGTCTGGGTGATCCTGCTCTGGCAGGGGGTTGGATTAGATGATCTTTCAAGGGTTGGACCAGATGATCTTTCGAGGTCCCTTCCATCTCCTAACGTTCTGTGATCCTGTGTGAATTCAGGAGTTGCCAGCAGCCCCCTCAAAGACACCTCACATACCATGGAGTCCAGCCCAGAGTAAATAATGCTGGCCTATCCAGTAACAAGAGCATCGAGACTGACATAGGGAAAAAATGGGACAGACTAGGGACAAAACTGTAGTTTCATCTGACAAAGCTCATCTCTTCACATGACTATAGTTTTAAAAGTCTGGAAGAACTAAAATATTTTACCATCCCAGATTTTAGGTACCAAAATTAATCCTATTGTTTAGTATATTAGATCTTTATCTAAACCTCTTTGTACAGAAGATGGAAGACTTGGCCCTCAGAGCAGGGTCTCCAAGTTCCCTTCAGCTGGTGTCCCAGTTCTTGTTACTGGAACATGGGGAAAAAAACGACTTGATTTTACAAATCAAACACTTTTAGTCATAAATTACTCCTGAGGCATATCTGTGGGTAAGTTGCTGAAGAATTAGGGCAGCAAAGCAGAGTGCTGCTCTTGCCTTACTTGCTCTGGTACAACCCCACTTTCAGTGCTCTGAAGGGATGTCCAGATTAGTCTCTCCTAGTGGGCAACCCTTCTTACTGTGCCCACTATTTACTGCTGCCTAGCTTACCTTTGCACACTCTGAGGCCTGATCCTTTAGTCACTAAAGGACAGTGATGGGCAGATCTTCACTGAAAGAAATTAGTGAGTTGTGGCTGAAGTTGGGCCAGTTCCATCTATTTCTGGCTTTGGTTTGCTATTTGAAGTTCACATTGGGCTGTGACGCAGAGGAACTCGCTCACGGGAAGTCTGTCTGAAAGAACAAACAGAAACAAGACATTTTCTAAGAAATGAGTGTAATGAGACTCCCCAGAAACAAGGGACATGCAGGGCCCTTCTAAATGGTCCTAATATTTAAAAAAAAAAAAGAATGCCCCAAAAGCAGTGTTTCTGCTTTGCTCCTTCCTTCCATGCCCCTGGTTCTACTGCAATTAATCAAGAGAAAGGTTTCTGCATCCAATCTCACCCTCTTCCCATGAAGCCCGTTGCTTTTTCTAATGGTAAGAAATAAATTTCTGCTTGCACAAATAAATCCCTGATGTGAAATATTCTTTTATAAATCAGCATGTTAAACGTACACCATGTGCTGAGTGTGCTTGCTTTCCAATGTCCTTGGATTTGCTTAAGAGCTTTTAGCAAACGTGGGCAGGGCATCTTGAAAAAACCCTCTAGAAGAGCACCAGCTTTCTCTGTCTGTCCATTAAGCAGCCTGTATTTGGGGAGGCAGTTGCTGAGAGTCCACTAACAGGTAACAGGAGATTCCACGTAACGGTTGATGGGCAGAGAGAAAGCAGGGGAAACACGGGCTACAGAAGTTTAGAGGGTACTGAAAACCATGCAGACTTCCTGCTGTTTACCTGCATGCTTCCTCCCCATGCCTGTCATGACTAATTAGTTTCGTGTCCCTTGGGTAGTATCATGGTAATTAAATAGCAGAAGCCAAGGGCAGAAGTGGCAAGAGATTTCCTGGCTTCTGTGGGGTTGAACGGTAGGTGACAAACATCGACCTTCCACCATCCACAAGTACTGTAGGATCCCTTGTGATGTTCACAGAATCACAAGGTTGGAAAGACCTTTAAGATCATCAAGTCCAACCATTCCTGTCCTAAGCTAAACCAGATCCCTGAGCACCTCATCTACCTGTCCTTTAAACACATCCAGGGATGGTGACTCAGCCCCTCCCTGGGCAGCCTGTTCCAGGCCCTGACAACTCTGCCAGGGAAGAACTTTTCCCTCACATCTGCTCTGACCCTGCCCTGGCACAGCTTGAGCCCGTTGCCCCTTGTCCCATCTTCTGTCCCCTGGCTGAAGAGACCAGTGCCCACCTCTCTGCACCCTCCTGTCAGGGCAGTGTAGGCAGTGATAAGGTCTCCCCTCAGCAGAGTTGAAACAGAAGCAGTTTTGCCAGAGTCATGGAAGTGATCCAGACCTGGCCCCATCTCCCTCCTTCAGGTGCACAGCTCATCATAATCCACTCTTGAATTGACTATCAGGTGTAAGCTACAGGTTCAACTAATTTTTTCTCTCAGTTTTTCATTCATTGCTATTTTCTTTCAGGAACCCATCAGTGCAAGACAGATCTTATTGGATTCCCTTTTGGTCTTAATTGCAATGCCTAGGGGGAAAAATACAGCCACACCATTGTCCCTTTGTCCCTTCAGCAGTCAGCTACACTGGCATCTTCTGATTTGGCAGCATTTGAGTGAAGCACTAATCAAGTCAAAACCATTTGATATGGGCACTTGACATCTCGCAAGCAAACTCATCCTCTGGTACAGGCTCTGGTGGGGCACAGGGAGGGCAGGCTGGCACAGTCACTGCGTTCGTGCCAGTCCTCTGCATGTTTGTAGGGAGCTGAATACTCTAGGAAACCAGGTGGCTTTTCATGAGAGCAAGCCCTTCTCCCCACTAAGAAAGCAGGCATCTGTATTACATTAAGGGCTGCTCTCAGCCTGGAATGGAGGGGCAGGGGGATTGGAGAAGCCCAAGATCAAGGAAGGTCACTCCTGTCAGGGAGTAACTAAGCACTTCCATACTATGGGAGGGGAATGGGATCAATTGAAACTACCATGTGGCAGGTTCACACCCAAGAGACATCTTCCCATACCACTGTTAGTTGAGCTTCAAAATTTCTTCCCAGAGAACGCTGGCTGGAAGCTCACACAGCTCCCAAAAGAAACCTTTGGGGAGGAAAGCTCTCCAATACAAGATCATCATCACCTCTGCTTCAGGGACCTAAGCCCAAGGCACTGAAAGCTGGGAGCATACCACCAAATAGCATTTCATGCTTACCTTAGCGTTACCAAAGCATCTGCTGTGGGCCTCTGCCAGGGGCAGGATTTGGGCTGGGCAGAACTTTGGCGATGTGCTTGTGGCTGTTCTTGTGACCCTCATTCAGGACACTCCTACTTCACTGCAGCAATACCTAAGCCTGCTCTTCCTCCCCCTTCACTGCAGGGACTCCTTTGTATTTAAACAGGTCAGTCCTCTCTCTGGTGGCAGTTTAAGAGCTCATCACTTACCTGTTGCCAAGTGCAGGCTCAGACTGCGAAGGGGGAAGGGGGAAAGCAGAAACATTCACTCTATTAAGATTACAGTGCCCCTACATTGCTCTGCACAGGTTAGTCTTTCAGAAGAGAGGGGTCAGATCCATTAAGTGATTGTGTCTACTGACACAGACTGCTCCTGGGAGTAAGTTAGACTAGTCCTGCCCAATATACTTAATGATGAAATCTGACCTCACTGTCTGCAGCAAACACTGGCCATCCTTCTGGGTAAGTCACATGAGAATAAGCAGCACCGATGTGGCACCTGGCAGGGATTTTAAAGACTCTGGAATCATTTTGCCCTTACCACCTGAGTAACACGTTAGATGCAGCTCCTCATGTTGCAATCCCCAGTCACCTTTGCTGCCTTGCTCTTTAAGACACCCTTTTGCCTATCCAAGGTAATCAGTTTCCAGTTCTGGAGTTGCAGAGTAGTATATTTAAAAATAAAGTCACTCAGAGATGGGGACTGATGGCAGGGAGATGTGTCTTACCATAAGCATAACCATCAGCCTGTTGCTGACTGTGGATTGCAAAGGGAAATGCTGTGTCCAGCCACTGTCTCTCCCTCCCCTCTTTGTCTTCCTTCTTACCTGCTTTGCTTATTTTCAAGGCTGACAAAGTACTGTCACTTAGTGTGATATACATTTTTTTTCTACTGCCCTGGGAATAATCTTTCATTATTATAAGCTTTTTCAATTTTCTTAAGGCCTTTTGCCACTTTGTCAGTGTAACACAATTTATTCTGTTGAGTGGTTTACACACTGAAGTGGGTGCAGTTGTATTTATATGTCTCTGATGAGTTCTTTGCTGGCTAGTGGATCAGTCTTGAGCTTTTTTCCCCTCTTTTTTTTATTGCAGCTCTCTGCTTTCACAGTGTAATTTTTCACCAGAAGCAAGGCTTCAAACCTGCTGATTTCTGCCACCTCCAACCAGTTCAGTTCTCAGCTCTGGACAGACAGTGCAGGACCTGCCATCCTCCCTGCAGCGAGACCTTCTCCCTTCTGACCAGAGCAGCTGAGGACCCTTCAAATGGCAAACCACAGCCATCCCTCTAAGTTATTGTCTTTTGGGTTTCTGGCTCCATGCCCCTCATTTCAGTTACATCTATTTTAGAAGGCTTAGGCTCTTGCCTACTGCTGCCTTTAAAAGGCTCTTTTCTCCCCATACATCTTCCTCCCTCTTGTAGCTTAAGCTGTGTAGCAAAGTCTGGGCATCAAGTGCCATTAAAGATGGCTGTGGGGATACTCACATCAAAGTCCAGGAAAAACTTTGCTCAGTTTTTGCAAGTGCCATTAGTGACAGAGATCTTCTGCAGCACACTGGGTAGGACGGGAGAAGGCACAGTCAGAGCCATCAGCCACAGACCGCTCCTTACTGTTTATTGTCAGAGAGAGAAACAGCAAGGAGACCAGTCAGCCTCACTTCTGTCCTGGGAAAAGTGATGGAACAGCTTATTCTGGGTGCCATCTCCAAGCAATTGGAAGAGAAGAAGGTCATGAGGAGTAGTCAGCATGGATTCACCAAGGGGAAATCGTGCTCGACCAATCTCATAGCCTTCTACGGTCTCATCACCGGCTGGGTAGATGGAGGGAGAGCAGTGGATGTCATCTACCTTGACTTCAGCAAGGCTTTTGATACTGTCTCCCATGACATCCTGATAGCAAAGCTGAGAGAGCATGGGATAGATGAGTGGACAGTGAGGTGGGGTGAGAACTGGCTGTGGGACCGAGCCCAGAGGGTCGTGATTCATGGAGTGGAATCTGACTGGAGGCCTGTGACTAGCGGTGTTCCCCAGGGCTCGGTGTTGGGTCCAGTCCTGTTTAACATCTTCATTGACGACCTTGATGAGGGAACAGCATCGACCCTCAGCAAGTACCTGATGATCCAAAGCTGGGAGGAGTGGCTGACACACAGGACACTGCACTGCCATTCAGTGAGACTGGACAGGCTGGAGAGCTGGGCAGGGAGAGACCAGATGAGGTTCAACAAAAGCAAGTGGAGAGTCTGGCCCCTGGGGAGGAATAACTGCTGGAATCAGTACAGGCTGGGGGTGACCTGCTGGAAAGGAGCTCTGTGGAGAAGGACCTGGGGGTCCTGGTGGAGGACAGGGTGGCCATGAGCCAGCAGTGTGCAAAAGGAAAGCAGTATTTAGAAGAGGCTGAAGAGTATGCAGCCACAGCAGAACCCCAGGGCTTGTTGTTACACACCAAGTCATCACCATGAGTGGATTCACCTCAGCTGAGGACATGTTCTCCAGCCTCCTGCATGCACACAGCTCCTAATCCTCCCTTTCACCCCATGTCCCTGATGTGCCACTGCAGGAAAACTCTGGAGCAGCTCAGTAGGCAGTACCACAGGTGAGCATTAGGACAACCTTTTTGTCATTCCCTTTGAATCTGTGCCAGCCACACAGATGGCTTCTTTTCAACTCTGCTTTCTGCTGAGTTGTACATATTAAAGCCTGTCTCAGATCAAATCTGCCTTTGCCTAGTTAGCTAGAACATAGCTGCACAGCTAGTAGTAAAGAGCATCACGTCCCCTCATAAATATGAGGCTCGGTTCTTCTGTTTGGGGCTATCTTACCCACCTGCTGAAAGCTTTGAAGGTTGCTAGGAACAGAGGAAAATGGGACCCCCAAAAATGCATTACAATATGTAAAAAGGGTAAATTAAGAGCCAAATTGGCTGTTGAAAGCCTTATTCAGGCATTAAGAGTGGCTGATCATTAGCTCTTCTATAGTAGATGAGGCAGGTCTATAAAAGCACATTACTAAGATTAATTAATTTAGTGCCACAACACCACTTTTAAGTAGGTGGATTACCCCACTGGAAAGGTAAAAAGCAGTAGATGAAAATGCTCTGTGGAAGCTAAGTACATCAGCTGCACAGAGAGCCCCACATCTATTTGTCCTCAATCATTGTACAAAGCTACAGCAGCAATACCATCTGTAATGTTGAGCAAAGCTTTTTCCCTGCTATTAATGATCAGCTAGGCTTCACACTCAAGATATCTCCCATGACAACTCATCCCTACAGTTGTGAGATGTTTCACTAGTAGCTCCTTAATTAAACACCTCTTTCTTTAGCACGTTAGCTTAGTGCAGCAGCAGGGAGCAGAGACTGAGCTCTGAGGATGACAGGAGCATACAACTATTTCCTGGGAAGAAACATCCTAGAGCATTGCACACTAGCACAGAGCTAACCCAAATGAAACCAGGAAGAGAAGATTTCTAGCAAACTGAGGCCTTGGATAGCAGAACAGGCCAGGGGAAGCCATCAAGAACCCTTGGCTCAATCTGTGAGCAAACACACAGGTTAAACAAGCAAAGGCTTGGACTGCTAACAGCATGTAACTGCTGACTCATCACAGGGTGAAAGATTTCACACAAAGGAAGACAGATTCTGACAGACCCTCGAATCTAAAGAGCTCATTTTGCAGCTTATACAACAGAGGAAAATTATCAGTTTAAGGCAGGTAAGGATGAAGAAATTCCCCTTCTACTTTACTTGAATCTAGCTACTACTCCTCTCCTCCACCTACAAAGTCTAAACTGGCCCCCTCTGCTGCTGCTTTTATAGCCCTCCCACTGCCCAGAAGCCTTTGTAGCCTCTCCTCCTCCCCCTCCTCTGGGCTCTAACCTTCTAGGAGAGTAGATTCAGTTCAGGTGTAGTGGGGCTTTTAATTCTTGTTTCTGTCCATCGTTTCCTGCTGCAGTTGTGTTCCATTAAGCACACTGATGTTGCCTTCTTTTTGCTGTGCAGGGTGAAGTAGTTTACATGAAAAAAAATATTTTTAATCTTTTTTTTTTTTAGTGGAGATTTATTCATGAGCTTTGATGTGTTTTTCTGCAAGGAACCATCTACTACAGCCCTATGGAACGTTTGGGGCTTGGATCTTGAGAAGGAATCAAATAAGGGCAGAAGGTAAGAGAATTTTCCTGGCTGGAAAAGAACAAGGTAGCGGTGTTCAACCCTTCTAGTGTCTTGTGTTGCTGCTTCTCCTTCAGCCTCCAACTGAAGTTTTCCACATAACCTTTGATTCCTGTTTCTGTTATGCCACAAATTGTGATGGAAAAGTGTGTTTCAGTGTCCCTGTCCCTTGCACAATAAAAGGAAAATCCTTCATGGCTGCTCTGTGACCTCCAGTACAGGTGATGGGTTCTCCACCTCCTTGGCAAAGCATTTCCTTTGCTGCTCCATCTACCCATGTTGGAGATGCTGGCATTTGTTGGCAGCCTGTGGTCTTGCAGGGAATGTATGTGTGTGAATACATAAAGGAACTATTAGGGACATTTGTGGGTTTAGATACGTCCATCTGAGGCCCTCTGGAGCTTTGTGTTTTCTTCAGCACAATGAAGCTCTCAAGGATGCTCTGTCAGGCTGGTGTGTGGTGTGCATGGTCTAGGTGCATGCTCCTCTGTAGAGAAGATGCCTCCAGTACAGTTGGCTGCTAGAACAGTGGAACTTTTTGCCTTCCAGTCCATCTGTGAGGCTCAGAGACTTTACAATGAAATGAGAAGCCTTTTAAATGAGAGTAGAGAGGCTGATAATCCCAGCTAGCCATAGGACATTAAGCCCACAGTATTGATGTCTCACTTTGGCTCATGTAACTGGCCAGAAAGTCTTATGGGGCCTATAGAGATCACACAGCTCATAATTTTATAGCCAGAAACTATTAAAATAATTATAATAAAGTAATAATAATAAACCTTCACTTACTTTAATGTCAGATCTTTCTGACACTGACTGATTCTGGCTAGCATATAACTCCTGTGGCCTGAAACTCTTCTGCACAGCCCCATGCTTTCGTTCCACAGCCCCGTGGGTAAAATCTAAAAGGCTGACTTTAACTCCTCAATAGTTGAAAGGTTTTTGGGGCCTTTCTAAGAGGTTTCACTGAGCAGGTAAAGCTTTCCTTTGGAAGCCAGCTTATTAAAATGGCAAAGTCAAGCAGCGTCAAAATCACGGCAAACGCTGGGAGCCTGTCACTTTGAAATTGTAGGATCAGATGGTGAGAAACTTTCCTGCTGGTCAGGGAACTTTCTGAAGGCTTGGTTACTTGGATCAGCCTGATTTAATTTTCTGGGGGGTTTTTTGGGGTGTGGTTTTCTTTTTGGTTATGGGGGGTTGGTTGGATGTTAGAACTAAACTTGGATTACCTCTGGGTTGTCATAGGCTAAAAGCATATATCATCTACTAGAGGTTTCATGGTAATGTCACGTCCCAGAGTAAGTTTTTCATCTGGTCATGCCTTTGGTAAAGCAAGGAAGCCCATGAGCTTGTTCTGTGTTCCTCCTTAATCTTAGCAAGCCAGAATTGAAATGCAGTCGTGTGTTGGTTTTGTTTAGTTTGGTTGGGATGGGTTTTTTCCTCCCAAGAGACTTGAAATGACAGAATACTTTCAGGAGAGGGCTTAAGAGCAAGACAGCCCCTCTTCAAACACAACAAACAACTGGAAGAACAACCATTGTTGAAGGTGGGCTCGCTACTGACCTGCTGATAAGGTGTTTTGAGGCTCTTCAGAATTCGGGGGGGTTCAGTTTTGTTTACCCAGTTGCTGCTGAAGTTTTCCTTTCCCTGGTATTTTACAGACCCGTGCTGTGACCTGCCACTTGTTAGATCTGTTTGATGTGGAATTTGAGCCTGGCCCTGGAAAAGCAGGCTGCAGAGATGTGTTTATTTTGGTCTCTGCTGGAGGAATGGCTTAGTTTCCAGTTTTGTTCAAGTTTCAGCTCAGATTTGTGTTGTAAATGTCATTTTTTTAAGAGGAAAACTGGCACGTGTGGTCTAAAAGTAGAAGGCCCAGAGCCTGCAACTGCACTTTAGCTTCCCCCAGGCAAACCATCGTGTTCACATGAAGCTCATGGCAGAAGTGGAAACACCAAAGCCCAAATTCAGAGCTTCCCTAGGACCTTCTCTAAATCACATCTACTGAGGCTGTCAGCTGGGAAACACTCCCCAGATTTCCAAATACCAAATGGAGTTTAAGTCTATTTACTCCTAGCCTAAGAATTAAAGAAATCAAATCAAATAAACCATGGCATCAATGCAAAAGCATTTTGTTCAGTGCTGTGTGGCTGCAGAGAGACTGCAAACAGAATATTGTGCTTTGCAAACACTCTGCCTAAAATAAGCAGGTAAATGCAGAGAATACTCTCCATTTCAGCTCAATAGAGAGGTGTTAAGAGTTAATTAAAGCAGTTGTTGTTTGTTCGAAGTTTGAAGAAGGGAAAACCTGGCCAAGCACTGCTTTTTATTACCCACTAAGGTGTCCTTTTCAAAGCCAGGGCTATTCTTAACCAAGGAAGTGCTTTCAAGCTGTGTGACATGCATTGCATGAGAAAATACTACATACCAACTTACTTAACTCTATAAAATGGTTCTTAATTGCAATAAACCATAATATTAGAGCTAAAATATCTTCTTACTCACATGAGGGCAAATAAAACTCCATTTCTGTAGGGTTTTTTTTTGTTTTGAAGACTCCAGCCTAGTTTTTACTGTACATGGCAGGAGCAGCCAGAGGAGTTTCGTTTAGGTAGGATCCAGCCAATCATTTCACAAGCCAAAAAAGAAAGCATCTCCTGTAGAGTTCTTTCTGATGGCTTTTGGTAAGAAGCTGGGATGTCTCGAGCTCCCCTGACACAGGGTCTTTCCCACCTGTGGCACTTGCTTGTGCCCCTCCTGCACCCGGGTTTGTGTGCTCACTGCATTGCGACAGAGGACACGTTCCTTGGCTGTGGTGTGCAGAGCACCCTCACTGAACTCAGAGGTTTAGCATTCCTGTTGGGAAGGAGCAGAGCCTGGCTTGTGGTCTGGGGTGCAGAAGAGGAGCAGCAAGAGCTAAATCATACATGGGTGGCAGGGTTTCCATGAGCTGAACAATGTGTGGTGACGCCGAGCTAAGCCAGGGACAGGTTTTCCTAAAGACACAGTTTTTCTTTGCACTCAGTCTCTGTCCTTAGACTTGAGGCTATGGGTATGTCACGTGTGCCTTCACGTGCCTTGGAGAAACACCCCCATTATAAAGCAGCAGCTTTACTCCTTACGTACCAGAATGACTCCTTTGACAGGCCCACATCTCATGAGAGGGGACCCACTGTATATTTACATGTACTTATGCTTCTAGGCTACATAAAATGCACCTTTACCTAGTCCATACCACCAGCACTCGAATGAGACCTGGGAAGTGAGTATTCTTTCCCTTCCCAAGGATAACTGTCATGACATCTCCTACACATCAGCACCTGCATTTCTGCCTCAAGCACTTCACTGAAGAGAATTATTAGTGTAAACTTGTTAATTATATACCTCTGTGTCACTCTGTACATTGAGAGAGGGGGAAAGAGTTCCTAATGCTTCATGTACCAGCACTGGGGTGAACTTTATCAGGCATGTGACTATAATAATCCCATGCCTCCCAGAGCAGAGAGAAATACAGGATGTATTTTACATAGTTCTGCTTTTAGCCTTTGCATTTAGGAGCACACCATATCAACAAGTAAACCCACGGCCTTATGTTTGAAGTCAGTGTTGAGGACCAGATTCCCAACAGCTCTAGACTTGATTTGTAGTTTTTTTCTTTACCAGCAGGGCCTGGCCAAGCCTAGGAACCATGCTGAGAAAAATCACAGAATCACAGGGTTGGAAGGGACCTCCAGAGGTCCAAGCCCCCCACCAAAGGACATTCCTTAGGACAGATCACACAGGTAGGCGTCCAGATGGGTCTTGGGCACCTCCAGAGATGGAGCAATTTTGTGCACACATATCAAGCACAGAGTGGGGAAATGTAGGGAGTTAGTGTGCAGGTTTCAAAAAGCCCACAGCAAGACTGGCCACCGGATCTTTCATAAGGATTTGGGAGCCTGTTATGGTCTAACTATATTGACCAGCACGTCTGTGACACTTGCTTTATTAAGCATAGTCATTCTGATCATTACTTTCAGCATGAAACAGGCTAACACACAAAAGCCTCTGTAAAACTAAGTGATTCTTCACTGAAGAAAGAAATCAGTGTGTCGGCATGGCACTGGACATCTTTGAAGTTAGCGAAATTTAACTGCCCAGATGTTTCATGAAAGGCTTTCAATTCAGAGAGTATTTTCAGCCTGGCTGCCTACCAGAAAATAAATACGCTTCAATTTTTCACGGAGCCAGGAGAGTCTGAGGGAGTTTTTTCCTCCTGGTCGCAGCAGTGACTGTCAGCACTGAGGTACCACTGACACCTCGTGGTCAGGAGGCAGAACCGAGGGACTGGAGGAGCAAGGCGGGAGGAACCTCATTCCTTCAGTAAACACACGGCAGGCCTTACTGCTGCTTGTCGTAGCTCGCCTAAAATCATGTTTCCTACAGCTCCGTGGGTTTTATTTTCATAAATTTATGCATTAAGCCCCTCATGCTAAGAAAAATAAAATGTATGCATTACAGGTCCAGGGAGAAGTACCAGATTTCTGCAAAGAGATTTTAGGGAAGAGCTCACACTTCCAGATGACACTAAATTGGCTGGGAGTGTGGATCTGCCTGGGGGTAGCGAGGCCCTACAGAGGGATCTGGACAGGCTGGGGAGCTGGGCTGAAGCCAATGGCATGAGGTTCAACAAGAGCAAATGCCGAGTCCTGCACTTTGGCCACAACAACCCCAGGCAGCGCTGTAGGCTTGGGGCGGAGTGGCTGGAGGACTGTGTGGAGGAAATGGACCTGGGGGTACTGATTGATGCACGGCTGAACATGAGCCGACAGTGTGCGCGGGTGGCCAAGAAGGCCAACGGCATCCTGGCTTGCATCAAAAATAGTGTGACTAGTAGGAGCAGGGAGGTAATTGTCCCCCTGTACTCAGCACTTGTGAGGCCGCATCTGTGTTCAGTTTTGGGCCCCTCACTACAGGAAAGACATTGAGGCCCTGGAACGCGTTCAGAGGAGGGCTACTAAGCTGGTGAGGGGTCTGGAACACAGGCCTTACGAGGAGCGGCTGAGGGAGCTGGGATCGTTCAGCCTGGAGAAGAGGAGGCTCAGGGGAGACCTTATAGCTCTCTATAACTTCCTGAAGGGAGGTTGTAGTGGGCTGGGGGTCGGCCTCTTCTCCCGTGTAGGCAGTGACAGAACTAGAGGGAATGGTATCAAGCTGCGCCAGGGGAGATTCAGGCTGGACATTAGGAAGCACTGCTTCTCGGAAAGGGTAGTCAGGCACTGGAATGCACTGCCCAGGGAGGTGGTGGAGTCACCGACCCTGGGGGTGTTCAAGGAAAGACTGGATGTTGTATTGAGGGATATGGTTTAGTGGGAGCTAGTAGTAATAGGTGAATGGTTGGACTGGATGATCTTTTAGGTCTTTTCCAACCTTGATAATTCTGTGATTCTGTGATTCCACAAAGTTGGGTTTTTTTAATCACTATTAAAACCATTATGATTTCTCAGAAAATTTTCAAGAGAGGTCCTGTTGTCCTGTCCCTACCTTTCTTTGTTTCTGTGTTGGGAGCATGAAAATGGTTTAAGCCTTCTCCTGCATCTGCCAATTTTACACATTCTACAGGGTTTCCCTTCTTCCCTTTATCTGTGACCAAAGGATGCCGAGTAACTATTAACTTCCCAGCAAGTCAGCAGTCCCCATACAGGTCAGGGTGAGATGCTGAGCTGGGCAAGGTAATTCACAGAAGCTGTAATTCCTCATCCTCAGATTATAGCTTTAAAATAGCTTCAAGACAAACCTAATAGATGAGAACCCTGCCTCCTCCTCTGCAGCCAGTGAGTCAAATATTTCAGAAAAGCCTGCCTGCAGTGATGGGGAGGGGTGGGGTGGAACTGGCAGGTGTCAGGCACTTTTGGAGTGGGAGGTATACGTTCAGAGCCCAGAGCAAAGATTGTTCAAGCAGCTGTGAAATAGTCACACTACTGTCCAGAGCTTGCACAGCAGGGGTTGGAACGGAGCGGGGAAGCTCAGGGACGCGCCCGCACCAAGTGACGAGCAGCTCTCCAGGGAACATAGAGGTCAAGATTGTGTAGGAAGCAACCAAAGATGACCCATGAAGGGGGACACTAAGATGCTTAAGTCTTTTCCCTGCCTTCAACTAGTCAAATCCTTCCTGATCTCCCCAGGTGCCTGAAAGCCTGCTAGGTCACAGCAGTAAGCTGTCCGCGGTGTGATCCATTGAAAGCCTAGAGGGCAAAGAGGGCTGACCTTTCCTTTTATTACCTGTGCCACTGACCAGGAGCATTTTAGAGCCTGAGCTCCTTCTGATATCAATGAGTCAAAATGGGACAACCTCAGGCATTACACAACTCTCCTTGTTGTCTTCAGTCCCCACTGGAAGTGAGAGATGTAGAGCCAGACCTTGGTTTGGGGATGATGTTCTTCCTCTAACTGCTGTCAAGGAGAACGGCCTTGAGAGAGGCCTGTCTCTGACGGCTGCTGAGTCCATAGAGAGGAAGGAAAATAGCACTGAAGGGAATAGCAGTGAGGGGGGTTATGACACAGGCTCAGATCCCCTCCTCTTTTTATGGCAAAAAAACCAAATAAAAAACCCTGAATAACTCCTCTGAAAGGCCAACAATGTGCAGAGAGAGTGATAGCTAATGGGTTGTGTACAAAGAAAAGCAGCAGGTGCAGAGCAAACAAAAAACCTGGGAAGATCCACGAGTCCCAGCTGGACTAGAAGGTCCCATGGGGTATTGCTAGTTCAGCAAATCTGAACTCTCCTGGGAAAAAAGACTAAGGACAAATTTGAACTCTCACAGGACTAAGGATCCATGCTAGAAATTACCAACATCACAGGTTGTGATTGTTGCAAGGCAACATATATTTGGGGAGTTGTAGGCAGGACCTTTAGAAAATTAAATACAATACAAGTTTCCTATTTAAAATAGTTTGGGAAAAATATATTCTTACACAGCTTCCTCCAACAGTCTAGTCTAAACCCTACAGAGGTCAACAGAAAGGCTTTTCCTACAAAGAACTGAATATAACTAATGCTGTAAAGCTACTAATTAGCCCCAAAGACATCATAACATCTGTCATCTTGGCCACCACAAGGGACCAGCTACTGCTTTCAATTCTCCCATTAAAGGCAGGCAGACACCCATACTAGATACATAAGTTTGAGTTCAGTCAATCAGCAGCATCAATAGAGACCACTATCCATTTGAAGACAAGAGCACATTGACAGAGACAGCAGAGCATGTGGAAGTACACTACACCCAACAGAGGTGAACACCCAACACTACCCTGCTGACATCTACATGTGAGGAGGCAGCACTTCCTACAGGAATTCACAGTGGGGACAAAACCCAAGAGTCATCACCCAAAACCAGCCACTGGCACAGCAGGTGTGAGCCGGCACAGCTGGAGGTCAGAGCAATGGGAGGTTTTTCCATTACCCCATAAATTGATGCAGCTTCTCAGCAAATAAAGCAAGGAAGCTTGGTTGGGAACAAATAGTCTAGCTTAATGAAGTCTAGCTCAATGAGGCACTGTAGCAGTGTTTCCTTCGTCTCACTCAGTCTTTACAAAGCAGGTGCAAAGCAGAGTCGGGCAGAGCCAGCAGTAGTACTGTGTCTTCATGGCAGGCCTGCAGACACCAAGCAGAAGAGACTTCTGAGGAGCCTGTTTTTAACAGCAGTAATCCCACATACTGATACAGAACACAAGTTTCAGTCATTTGCTGCAGAACTTTTGTTTGTTGCTTAAAAGTAATTTTAAGTGGAGCAAACGCAGCTGCAGTGGGGCTGGGTAGAGGTCTCTATGACTCCAGCAGGTACATTTCCCATTCCCAATACAAAACTGACACCTACCCCATGCTTCAAGAGATGAAGTAGCTAAGGAGCAACTTGCAGTACATGTTCTAGGACAAACAGGAGGTCTCTTAGGTAATTAGGAGAGGAGAAGGTTGCTTATGTGATCCTTTTTAGCAGTGTTGCAACAGCTTGACATTCCCTCCCATCCTGGAGAAAAGTGGTTTGGCAGATGCTGAAAGCAGATCTGCGCCCAGCAGTGAAAGCTCAGGTCAGTCCTCTTTCAGCACTGAACACGTTTGCCAAGCTGCTGCAGGCCTGTCCCACAGCAGAGCCTCTTCAGCCCCTCAAAGCCTGGTACCTCCCTGAGCTGCTCTATTGATTTAGTTAACAGCAACTTTAGTGTTCAGTCAGAAACCGACTGATGCGTTAGAGATACTTCCCAGCTTTGTTTGGAGCTGTGCAGCACCCTTTTCCTTCATTTAATAGGGCTGCTCTTTAGTCCTTAACCTCCTTCCTCTCATTGCACACCTCATTACCCTCACCTTATTCCCTCTAGCACTGACTGCACGCCATGTGAAGCGGCAGGCAAGCGTCTCATCTCCTGGCAAATTGTGATGTGTTCAGTGGACTTGGCTTCACCAGTAAACACACTCTTCTGGTCCTAGTAACCGCCCTTGTATCGAGCACTGAAGTTTTTCAGCAGCTCAGACTGTCAGAAGCCCTTTCCTACTATTGACAAATTACCACTAGTTGTATCTGTGACATTCCTACAGCACCCAAGGTTGATGTTATCAAGCCTCTGAGATGTAATTATGGTCCACCTAGTGAGGGACAGGGTAGGGATAACAAAAGACCATGCTTGGCCTTACTATTCTAGAGCTGGGTAGGAAGATACATTGTGGGTGACGGTTGGAGGCTTACTTTTTTCTTCCTCTAAATCAAATATCACCAGATGGCCTAGTAGAATAAACAGAGCAGGTTACAATTAAGTCACCTACAACTTGCTCACCAGGCTCACAACAGCCTTAGACAGACAGTGCTTTGGTTATACCAGCTCACCCCCAGCAGCGTGGGTGCCCGACACAGCATGCAGACCCACTTGGACATGCACAGCACAAGGCTGGCCAACAAAACCCAGAGGGGACGAAGCTCCTGACTCAGCTCTGAGGAGCTTCTACTTTCCAGAAGCAAAAAAAAGTAGGTAAATCTTCCTTCTCTCAGGTGCTCCCTGGCTCCTGCTGAGATTTTAGTAGTATGGTTTTTCTTTTCTGAATTAGAGAACTGGAGCAGTGCTGTTGGGGGGTTCTAACATCAGGTTTACTCCAGGTAGGAGAGAGAGCACAGTGGAGTCTTAAACTGAAAGCTTTCTCCATTGAAAAAGCATTTAGGAAACTCCTTGCATGTCTTCCATACTTTTCATTGCCTTCAGGCACTTTTTTTCCTTGCATCCTTTCTTTCCTTCACCTCTGTCCCATGCTCTGAGCAGCCTCCTACCCACTTAGGAGGACCACCTCTTTCTCACAGATAGGACTTCCTCCTTCAGAGCTTCCTTCCCAAGAACAAGAACTCTTCCAGGAAAACACCAAACAGCCACCCCTGTGCTCTACTGCAGGACCCAAGTGAAAATGTTGCTCTCCCCCAGACAAATCATGAGGCCTCTCCATCTCAGGTGGGTTTTGCCTTTACCTGACACATCATCCTTTCTCTTTCATGAAGCTTCTTGCGTTCCATACCCTAGTAAATACTGGGCAGAGAACATGATTTGTAACCACACACACAGCCGTTGAGTTCTAGGAACGAGAGCCTCTGAGAAAATTCAAGATGCTTCCTTCCCCTTACCAAAGCAGGCATGACTCCAGAAGGGGCTGCTGTGACAGGGCAAAATGTTCAACAAAAGCAAGTGTATAGTCTTGCACCTGGGAAGGAACAACCGTTTCTATCAGTACAGGCTGGGGGATGACCTGCTGGAGAAGAGCTCTGTGGAGAAGGACCTGGGGGTCCTGGTGGGTGACAGGGTGGCCATGAGCCAGCAGTGTGCCTCGGTGGCTAAGAGAGCCATTGGGATCCTGGGGTGCATCCAGAGGAGTGTGGGCAGCAGGTCACAGGAGGGGATCCTCCCCCTCTGCTCTGCCCTGGTCAGGCCCCACCTGGAGTGTTGTGTCCAGTTCTGGGCTCCCGGGGATAAAAAGGACAGGGATCTCCTGGAGAGAGTCCAGAGAAGGGCTACGAAGATGATTAAGGGCCTGGAGCATCTCCCCTATGAGGAAAGGCTGAGGGAGCTGGGGCTGTTCATTCTTGAGAAGAGAAGACTAAGGGGGGACCTAATTAATGTTTATAATTATCTTAAGCAGGGGATGCAGGGGGAATCAGCCAGCCCCTTTTCAGTGTCTGTGGGGACAGGACAAGGGGCAATGGCTGCAAGTTGGAGCACAGGGAGTTCCGCACCAACATGGGGAAGAACTTTTCCCCAGTGAGGGTGAGGGAGCCCTGGGCCAGGCTGCCCAGGGGGTGTGGAGTCTCCTTCTCTGGAGAGATTCCAGCCCTGTCTGGATGCCTATCTGAGTGAAATGTCCTAGGGAGCTGCTTTGGCAGGGGGTTGGACCCGATGATCTCTCGAGGTCCCTTCCAACCCCTACAATTCTGTGATTCTATGGTTCAAGATGAGAGAGATACCACAGCTTTGGTCACAGTGCTAGGAGAGACTCTGGGTAAAGGGAACTCGAAGGTACGCGTTGTGTGCTTGGTAGCAACATTTTCAGGAAAAGGCACCTGCTGACACTGGTTTGTCTCCAGGCACCATAAAGGCACACAAACAAGGACAGGGAAACACCCACAAGAAGGGAAGTCACTAGGAAAGAACAGGTTGTAAATGAAACTCTGATTGAAACAGGTGAAGTCTGGAGCAGAGCATGCCTGGCCCCTAACCCTGCTCAAATTAGAGAGAGGATGGTTCACTGAACACTGCAGCATAAAGGCACTGCTCCAAGTACTGGCCCAGGAAGGACCACCTCTGACCCCAGCAGCTGCACCACCACACAAAGAGGTACAGGTTTCTTTTTACAGCAGCTTTTACAGTATTCATCCCATTCAAGGACTTGAAGTTTTCTCCTCTTTTCGTTGCTCCCTGTACAATCTGGTTTTAAGAGGAACTTACTTTAAAAGCAGCAGATGGCAACACCAACCTCACTTCAGTAAATTATGTCAGAGTAAAACAAAAGCATCTGAGCTCACTCTACAAGTGTTTAGTAGGTGGTTAGCTATTTTGAACAGGACAAAGTTTGGTCTCACTTGGAAACCTTAAGACGACCACCAAAGCCCTAATTCACCCCTGCTTATCCCATTCTTGTATATGCCAAGCTTTCATCTGCACTGCCTTTTAATTAGCAAGTTAATTCTATTCTGTGCTGGGGTTTGTCCGTGCTCTGGTAGAAAACAGGTTACTGAGCAGCAGCCATAGCCCCAGAGGTAACATTGATGCCAACAACATTATGGAACTTTATTTAAAAGCAGCCTGCTCTTGGTTGAAATAAAGTAATGGCACCCCCAGTTCTTGTCATGTTTGGAAAAGTCCTATTACAAGCTTGTGGAGCACAAGCAAAAGCACATAAAGGTAAGTTCACATTCACTGTGGTTATGTTATTTACCAGTAATAACACCCAGAAGGCACTAAGCACATCAGTAATACATACACTGGCATATGGGGGGGCAAACCACTTAATGCTCTGACTGCCAGTCATTCATTCATTCATTCATTCCTATCTTCTGCTAATCACTCCTACTTGTATCCCCACTGCAGCCCTGAGACAGGCTGCCTGCTGGGCCAGTATCCAATGCCTAGACTGGTACAACTCAACTGCCTAAACATCCTAACAGACGTTAGGACAAATAGCCCTGCCAAACACTGCAGTATCCTCAGCTGACAGATTCTACACAGCAGCAACTCCATTCTCTCAATACCCATCCAGGGCACTATCAGTAAAGAGGGCTGCCAGTTATTCTCTCCAGTGGGGTACCCCTGAAGAGCATGACCCAGCAGCGTAACGTGGAGTTCCACCAGCGGAACGGGGAGTTTCTGATGGCCAAAACTTGAGCATCACAAGCCTTCCACATATGTTAAGTCCAGACAGCAGATTAGCTACCAGGTGTAGGTGATGTACTTCTCCTGAAGTTACTTGCACTGTACTTCACAAAGCTATTGAAATGAGTCCTGTCCAGCTGTGATGTTCACCTTACCTGACCTCAGACAGACAGCAGTACGCTCCTGTCTGTCCCATTTACTACACGTACTGAAGCGGCTCATTCAGAGCTACAGTGCTGGCTGTTACACCACCAGCCAGAACAGTGCCAGGGTACACAGGAAAGATTGCAGGCTTGTAGTAAACTGTTTAAAAAGCATTCTTTAGAAATTCTAGTACTGAAATCTTACACTTAAGATAACAAAGTGTTCACTGTATCACATGAAACCAAGATAGACACCAGTACTTCTGTGACAAAAATGGGGCATTGCCAGTACTACAACAAAGAGTTGGCCAGCTGAAGTCTTCTCCACACAACAAACTTAATAAAAGTCTGTCCATACAGAGACAATGCTGTTGAGGTCCCCAGTATTTGCTTAAACAGATTCATTTTGGATTTTCAGAGCAGTTGCTAGCAGGTTCCCCTTATCTTTCTACACCGAGGTAACCAGCTGGCACCAGCAATGCCATTGCTTGGTCTGCAGAGCTTGTGTCAAGTTACTACATTAAAGCAGATAAGTTCCTAGATTAACTTGTCTTGAAACCACATCCTATTGCTGGTGTTAATAGAAAGGAGTCAGTCATGGCAATCTTCTCCTCCACCTTCAATTAAGAAGGAACTTTCTTGTATAAGCAATTTAAAACAAACCTCTCTTTGCCCCTCTGCTGCTACATGACTCCATTAAGCTGACAGCATCCAGATACTTCTGGGGATTAAGAACCACTCTGCAGAGAGCAATGCTAACACCCCAACTGGTATTTCCATCTAAAAGCAGGACTTGTTAACAAAGACAAGATGTACCGTTAATGCTTTCAGCTACCCACAGGTAGACACAAGCAGCAGGGAGGGACAGGATAGTATCACCTCCACTGCTTTCATTTCAAAGTCTCACTCTTCAGCAGCTGTAGGACAGGACTCTTCCAAACCTTACTGTGCATGAGAAGGTCCCTTGTGTTCCTTTCACATGTCTGAATTAGACAAATACCTTCATTTCTACCCCACCCATTGCTGTGAGCTTGGGGCCCTAACCAGCAAGTTAAGGACCCAGTACTCGTCCAGACAGTTGGAGGATTCTCCCTGTCCATGTGCCTGAAAGCCAAGAACTCCTTGAGCCAAGAGCTTGACTCCCAGGAGTCTAGAGAAACAGAGCAGCTCCATCTCATCATAATTCATAGCAGTCATGTTAAGTCAACAGCTACTTGATTATTCCTATGTGAAGGCAAGACTAGTTTTCGAATTCAAGCACACTCCAGAGGTGTCTACCTTCAGTAAGAGCAAAGCACATTACTCTAGGAGCAAGAGGGGTCCCTGGTAAGCAGGTACACATTGGCATGGAGTCCAGAGTTAGGATATCATACCTTACCTGGTCCAGGAGCTGGGACTGTGCCAATTCACAAACTAACATGCCAACATTAAGATGAGGGGCCATGGTTTTAAACTGGAACAGGGTAGGCTTAGATCAGACTTTAGGAAGTCATTCTTCACTCAGAGTGATGGGTCACTGGTACAGGTTGCCCAGAGAGGTGGTGGAGGCCCCAGCTCTGTAGATATTCAAGGTCAGGCTTGATGGGGCTCCAAGCAACCTGATCTAGTGAAGATGTCCCTGCTCAAGTGAAGATGTCCCTGCTCACTGCAGGGAGACTGGACTAGATGACCTCTAGAGGTCCCTTCCAACCTAACATATTCTTCAATTCAAATGCCTAGGTAAATCCTTGGGCCTTCAAGGTAGCAGAAGCACACAGAGCAAGGATTTTTTAAAATCAAACACTGTTTTGCAAATACCTTCAAGAACTCAAACCCTAAAGTGAGCTTGGCCACTTACTTGGCTTCAGCAGTAATCTGCAGTTCTTCAGTTCCAGACCCCTCATTCACAAGCCCTTTGGCACACTGCCTGCCCTGATCCAGCAAAACTTGTAGCTAACATTATACTGAAATGATTCAAACTTGAAAGGAATTGCCTATTATATCACAAGTAGTCTATGTTACCTGCATTTTTTTGAGATAAGGGGTAACTTACCAGCACATTCCAAAAGAAACAGTCCTTTTGTAGAGAGCACCCATAGTCTGGAGAGAAATTCAGTCCTTTACTGGATTTAAAGCTTTATTTATAGAAAGTCCACTGCATTAACAGCAGTGATATTTGCATTGTGTTTGAACTTAGCACTAACAGGTTAATATTTACATTTAGATAACACTGAAACCAAACTAAACACAGCCAGTTTCAGAGTGGAAAGACAGACATACACATTATAGACAGACTTAATAGTAAAATTAATCCCAATTGTTTCCCTCTGGTTGATCTAGTCCAAAAGGTCTGTTATTTCTTAATCAGATTAGCAGGAAGAGTTGATTTATCCAAGTCATCAAAATAGGGATGGTTCAAGGCCACTTTGCCAGAGATTCTTTTTGCAGGATCATAAATTAGCATTTTCTGGAAGACAAAGGAAACATATTTACTCCCTCAAGAAATGGAAACTAAAAGTCACATAGCACAGCTAGGTATGCCACCACAGCAAGAATCAAGTTTTCCCCTGCATTCCCAGATTTCTCCCAGAGGGAGAGGTTGTTTCCACCTACAGTAGGAACACAGAACATCTCAGACCACGAGGAAGCATTTGTTCTGCCATTCAGTAACCAAGCCCATGCAGGCATGGGGGTACCACAGGCACTGAACTCAACCCTGAACCAGGCATTAAGCAGCAACGGTTATTAGTCTCAGCTTCCCAATTAAGAAAAATGAACAAGCTTTAGGCTATTCCAGCCCAAAGTGCTTCCAAGGACAAGGGGCCCTAACACTTGATTCATTAAGCTGACTTGAAGGAAACTGCTGAGTGGGTGATGCAGCTGTTGACAGTGAAATAGGGGAGCGATGCCTGAACTACAGAACCCAAACAGAAAAGCAGCACACAAGCAGGTGGAACTGAAGAAACCCAGCTTCAAAACCTGAGTTTCTTTGCAGTAAGTTACTTCAACCATAGACCTTGACAAGAAAATTGATGAAAGCAAATAGAGGGGATACCATAACCGCTAAAATATCCCCCAGAACTTTCTAGAACAGACAAGAGATTTGTTTTGCTTCCATTTAAAACTCATCTGCAGATTGGGTCATGTAGCCAGGGGCCAAAAAGAGGAGAGGAATGAAGCATTAGCAGCTTTCTACTAGGCCTAAAACTATTAGAGTCCTTGCTTTTATTCCTCCTTACTAAGGGAAATTAGAGTTTAAATTCAAGTAACTGGCATCCTATCCAGCTTCTTCCCCATCCCCACACAAAGCTTTTCTTTCAGGAAAGTATAACCTGTATTACTCTGCTTCAGTCCAGACATTTAACTATCTTCAAACTTGATCCTAGCATCTTCCATGTAGGTTTAAACCACTAAATTTGCATTTATCTCCTCTGAACTCCTGCCACATGCAACACTAGATTTAATCTCCCACATCCAACTTAAGGTGAAGTGAGAGGTTCCCTTTAGCTATACCCCAGAGCAGCAGCATCCTATGGCTAGTACTGATACCAAAGGTTCCCAAAATTGGCTCAGACTAAAAAGGGCAAGTCTCTCTCTGAAAAGGGGATGCTGGGACTACAGCACTTCAGAGAAGAAACAGTCAATCAGCTGAAGAGTCTGGGACAGTTTTCCTGAAACTTACTCTCTACCAGACCAAAGCTTTTGATGGCAGCAATTAAACACTCTGAAATGCTGGCCACAAAATTCATTTAGCTTATGAAGGTCTTGAGTTTGCATCCTCACTCAAGCCATTGGTCTTAAAAAGCACAAGCCCTTTTCAAGGACAGCTATTTTATATACTGCTCCCATCTGCAATGGTCTGGAGGAGGGGAAGTTGGTATTTCCATTGACGTGGGTGAGTTTGTGCCTTTGTGTTCCTGCTTCAGGCTTAGAAGTGTCACAGGATTCCAGATGCCCAAGACCTCAGCTACATCACTGTCACCAGGCATCCACAGCAACCTTAAAGTTCAACATTTATTAAAGGCAAAAATCTTCAATATTTTGCAAGATTTAATATGCTTGGAGATTAGTATTGTGCTAATGCTATTTGAGGAACTAGTAATTGTTTTGTCTCTATTAGTAGCAGCCCAAAACACTTGTTTTACACAACAAAGCCACAACTAATCTCAGGTGAGTACTTAGCAGGCCAGTTACATGACTATCAACAGCATTCACTTGGCTGTTCAATTGATTTCAGTTTGTAAATACAATCAGTATCAATTCTACTTCAACCTGACTTAGCCATGCTGTCAATGGACCCAGAAGAATTATTCCCAGCCTCAGTGGGTTGTCTCTGTAAAACCATACTGTTGGAAGGATCAGTGAGCTACCCCGAGCCATTATACACTTAATGTTCAGGTTGTCAGGCTGAACTGTGGCTCTGCTCTCACAGTGAAAACTTGTGAGAAGCTGTGGACATTTGAGACTCTCAGGTAACACCACTCAGTATTTTGCTGTGGACATGCCAGTGTTAGTAATGGGCTGCCCTGACTGTTTAAAGTAATTAAAAACGCTGCACAAGCCCCCCCTTAGAGCAGGGTGGGACTGTATGATGAATCTGAAGCTTCAGCTTAACTAGAGAGACACTGCTCACCTCACACCTCCGTGTGCAAGCCTGCACTCTAAATGCAGCTTTAGCACAAGGCACCAAGGTACCTTCTTGGTGGTACATCTGAAGTCACACCTAAGATGTTCTCTAAATCGATCTGCAGCAGCAGCACGTGAGCTGGAAGAGCTTTGAATGGAAAGGCCTGATGAAGAGCTTGTCAAATGAAAGCTTGGTGTGGTAGCTCAACTGCATGGCTGCAGAACCAAACTAAGTTTGATTTGACAAAATATACTGATTGAAAGTTCAAGTTTTTGCTCTGATGTGCAAACTCAAAGTCTAAAGGCAGCTGAGACAGACACTAGAGACTGACTTAAACTAAGGCCCTGGTTTAACAGCTATCAATAAGTACAGATGTTTCCATCATTGTTTATTCAGTTAAGGCCACTGTGAAAGCTCAACCAAGACAAGCTCACCAAGATTAATCCACATGCTACCATTAAAGAAACATTTCCAACTGGATCGGCAGTCACACAGCTACATCATGAGCACTGGCACCAGAACTGCAACAGCTAGTGAAGGCTCCTGCCCACCATCTTAAACTTGTTTGTAAAAGCTCATCCTCACTGTCAAGTTCTATTTGGCTTATTAATATAAAAAAGCTGAGGCATAAGTAACTAGACTACTTCTGGTTAGGGATCTATTATTTGAGGAAGAAGCGAGCAAATCTCACACAAGGCCTCAGCCCTACAAGACCAGCAGCCCCTGGCACTGCCAGGAGTTTGAGGATCACCACACCTTCCTTCTAGCCCAAACTGATCAGTGTAGGGAGCTTTGTGTGTTCTTCAGTATTTGAGATGACCTGTTCCAGTTTCTTAACCAGCAGTTTGAGACAGACTACTTACAGACAGCAGATCGAGCCCATCTTCATCCAGGTTTTTGACATGTGTTCCCAGGCTGCCAGGTTTCCATTTTGGGAACGTGTTCTTATAGTCTTGCAGGGATTCCACTTCAGGCCACACCTCATTGTTGGGGGTACCTAAAGCTCTACAAAAGCACAAGCAAAATACCAAGCAGTTTAGTCTGAAATCTGTACATACAACCACAGTCTTGGCGTGTGCACAGCGCTGGTGTGCAACGCTGCACAAGCAACAAGGACAGGTTCAGCCTGACGTACCTGAAGATTCTGAAGAGCTGGTCAATCTCTGAGTCCCCATGGAAAAGTGGCTTTTTAGTGGCCAGCTCAGCAAATATGGTTCCTATGCTCCATATATCTACAGGAGTAGAGTAACGAGCAGATCCCAGCAGCACCTCTGGAGACCTATACCACAGTGTCACTACCTAGGGAACAAGGACTTTTTTTCTTTTACAAGTTTATAAAATCCTGCCTTCTAACTGACTGCCAGCACATTAGCTCTTTCATTATGAAGCAGCATCTGAAGGTTTCTTTGTTAAAAGACTCATTGCCAGAAGTTTTAGTGAAAACATTGGTTTCAATCTTCATCTACAGACAAGCACAAGGTCCATTACAGGGGTTTCTACTAGTAGTTGCCTACAGTACTCCAGAGAGAACATGAAGCCTTTAGCCCTAACCTCTCAAACCTGAGTATTCTGCAAAGCAAAATCGTCCTTATGAGACAATAAGCAACAAGTTCTGGCCCATCTGATACATTGTCAGGGTAACAGTGGGATTCACAAGATGCTTTGAAACCTTTAGAGTAAAAACCACAGTCAGGAATATGGACAGCCATTGAGTTTTAAAAAGGAAACCAGAACTTTTTGATGCTGTTAGCTTATGACTTCAACAGATCTGTGATTTTATTCTTTTTTTTTAGCCATTTCATATTCACTTATTACCAGGAAGCATCACCCAAATCACTAAGAGGATGTTCAGACTCACCCACCTCATGAGTGTATACCCGCACAGGAATTCCAAAGGCTCGAGCCAATCCAAAGTCTGCCAGTTTAATCACCCCCTTGTCATCTATTAAGAGATTCTGAGGTTTTAAGTCTCTGTGCAGAACTCTTCTTGAGTGGCAGAAGACAATACCTTGCAAGATCTGATACAAGTAACTCTGTCAAAAGGATAAAAAAGGGAAAGTAACCTTTACACAAGTTCCTGTTCTGCAACATAAAGCTTTCCCTTGCTTTAGCTCTCCCCATGGTAGTAGGAAATGGAGATCCAGAGCATTGCAGATAGGGAGTTAAGAACTATCATGAAGCCACAAAACTGAATTCTTCAATTAAGCTTAGTCTAAGACAGTCTAATTTCAGTAATTAAAAGAACTTGAAGTGGCATTTGAGAGCAAAACTCACATTCATCTTATCACCCACAGCTGCTTCTTTAACCTTTCATTCCTCCTCAAGGACTCAGTTATAAGTGGTTCTTATTTTCAGTATAACTTTGTCATCTTCTTTAGGTTAATTTTGCTCATATGAAGAGCTGGTTCTCATTACCTTAACACGTGAACGATCCAAATACTGGCCAGATGGAATAGTGTCCAAGTATTTCTTGAGATCCATGGAAAGGAATTCAAAGACGAGGTACAGTCTCGCATCCTGCATAAGAACATCCTGAAGACTGAAAATTGAGCGTACAGTCAGCTCCATTGGAAAACACATGGACTCATGGTTACATCTCCCCTCTTGAGGGGAGACACAAGCTGACATTTCCAGGCTCCCATTACCAAAGCCTTAAAAATCTTGCAGTCTGCAAAGATGAACAGACTCAGTGAGTTACACTGGTATCTGGGAAGTCAGCTCCACCCAAAATCCTGCCAGACAGAAATAAAGCCCTATACAGTTTCCTCTCACTTAGGTTCCTCGTGCCTAGAATTACACACAGGAAGTCTGAGGACAAGATATTGTTGTCTTGAACAGGAGACTGTGGATGTTGATGCCCAGCTTCTGTTTGAAGCTGACTGATTAGGGGGAGCCTGAATTATCAGGAGTGTTTAAGGGAATGTTATACCAGGAACCTAGCAGACACAGCAGGACTTGCACAGGTTTAAGTACCTCCCTCATCCTTAATAGATCATAAGCGTTCCTCAGCCCCAGCATACGCACAGAGGCATGTATGGAGCTTGGCCAGTTTTGAGGCACTTTAAATATTTTGCTGCACCAAAGAGCAAGTAAATATTTTTGTGGGGAGGGACCAGTGGAAGTTTTACTCCTGGCTCAGATCAGCCTGACAGCATCATAACACAGCAAGTGATTGATGACAAAGTCATGTCAGAACGCTAAGGTCAAACAGTCTACTCCAAGGTGACAGGCAAAGAAGAGTTCTGAGACTCTCTAAAGTAACAGCTCCAAACGGTTTTCAGGAGATATGCTGTCCCCATTCTGACAGTAACCACTCTGCAGGTAACATACATAAATTAGGAAATCAGCAAAAGTTTGGTAGCTTCCTAGAGTGGGAAGAGGCAACACAAGGAAGTCTTAACTAGAAAGCTGGCATAGACACAGGACTGGAGACTAGAGCTCTTCACTGCAAAGCAGCCACTGTACTGAGCAGATGAGCTCTCCCATCGCTACAACGGTGGAGAAACAACTCCTCACCTGACGGGCCCGAGCGCCCTGCAAACAGTTTAACTAAAAGCCAGTGTATGCATACCAGACTATGTTGGGATGATGCAGCTCTTTTAATAAAGAAATTTCTCGGATAGCAGTACATGGAACACCTTCCTCCTCACTTTCTAGGCGTATTTTCTTCATTGCAACCACTTGGCCTGTGATTTTGTGCCGACCTTTATAGACAACACCATAGGTACCTGAACAGGAAGACAGGGAGACACATGTAGGAAATACCAGCTTCAGGTACAGATACATCATTGCAAACAAGAACTGCTAAGGTGGGCAAGAGCCCTGCCCAGCAAGTATTTTGTGTTGAAGTATTTGCCTTGCTGATGAACTGCTACTTAGTTTCAGTAGCTTAACTGTGCAATTGTTTTGTTTAAAACACGCTACCCATAAACAGTATCACTTGTTACCAGGGTGTATTTCATAGCCTGAGCCTCAAACTGGAATGTTTGGAAGATGCTGTTGCAAAAGAGATACCTTTTGAGCTTCAGGTTGATTTGCTTTCAGGCAAGACAGCTACACCTCTTCAGTCCCAAGGTGTTATGGCTTTGCCATTGATACATCGTATTAAAAGGGGTAAGGTTTAGCTGCCAAAAACCTTCCTGCTCCCTCTGCAGTCAGGGATCTCTCCATCCATTGGTAGAGCCATAGGAATACCTCTAGCACATTCCTGAGAGCAGGAGAGTGGGTAGTGCTGTGGGTCTCAGCACAAGCTAAGGTCGGAAGCAATAGTAAACCAAAGACCTATTTTGACCATCATTCACAGAAACCAAACCCCTGACAAACCAAGACAGCATTAAAACTCCCTTTTCACCCTTCTTGAAGCATTAACCATGCAGATTAAGCTCAAGCAAACTAGTTTCTTTCAGAAAGATTCACACACAAAGCTTCAGTTACACAGTTTTGTTGTAAGATCTAAGCCCACACATTTTTCAACTACCTTAGTTAGCATCTTCCAAGTAATGTAGTGTACATTCTCAGGCCTATGTAAGGCCAAAGCATTATAAAACACACCGATTTCTACACTTAACATCAGTGGCATTTCCAGTGAAAGCAGGGTTCTGACAAACATCTGCATCCAAGCAATTGTAGTACCTTAGTCACTAAATCTCACTTCTCCAGAGGTTTACAATCTGCTCTGTCCCTGAACAAGTAATGACTGAATATAATCTGAGCAGAACAACCCAGAAATCACTACTCCTTACCTGCAGCTCCAAGCAAAATAAATACACCATGCAACGCAACTCCAAGAGCAACTGGTAAGCAAGTTCACATACAAGGGAACAGAGGAGCTTCCTAAATTGGAAAGGTGGTTTCAGGCCTCAGAACATCCCCCTTCCCTTGAGGGAAGTTATGCCATTAGTCACCAGTGTGAAAGTAAACACTTATTAATCACAGAATCGTAGGGGTTCAAGGGACCTCGAGAGCTCATCGGGTCCAACCCCCTGCCAAAGCAGCTCCCAGCTCATATTGCACAGGTTGGCGTCCAGACAGGGATGGAATCTCTCCAGAGAAGGAGACTCCACACCCCCGGGCAGCCTGTCCCAGGGCTCCCTCACCCTCACTGGGGAAAAGTTCTTCCCCAGGTTGGTGTGGAACTTCCTGTGCTCCAACTTGCAGCCATTGCCCCTTGTCCTGTCCCCACAGACACTGAAAAGGGGCTGGCTGATTCCCCCTGCATCCCACACTTAAGATAATTATAGACATTGATTAGGTCCCCCCTTAGTCTTCTCTTCTCAAGAATGAACAGCCCCAGCTCACTCAGCCTTTCCTCATAGGGGAGATGCTCCAGGCCCTTCATCATCTTCGTAGCCCTTCTCTGGACTCTCTCCAGGAGATCCCTGTCCTTTTTATACCAGGGAGCCCAGCACTGGACACAACACTCCAGGTGGGACCTGAGCAGGGCAGAGCAGAGGGGGAGGATCACCTCCTGTGACCTGCTGCCCACACTCCTCCTGATGCCCTCCAGGATCCCATTGTCTCTCTCAGCCCCCAGGACACAGTGCTGGCTCATGGCCACCCTGTCCTCCACCAGGACCCCCAGGTCCTTCTCCACAGAGCTCCTTTCCAGCAGGTCACCCCCAGCCTGTACTGATTCCAGCAGTTATTCCTCCCCAGGGGCCAGACTCTCCACTTGCTTTTGTTGAACCTCATCTGGTCTCTCCCTGCCCAGCTCTCCAGCCTGTCCAGTCTCACTGAATGGCAGTGCAGTGTCCTGTGTGTCAGCCACTCCTCCCAGCTCTGTATCATCAGGTACTTGCTGAGGGTCGATGCTGTTCCCTCATCAAGGTCGTCAATGAAGATGTTAAACAGGACTGGACCCAACACCGAGCCCTGGGGAACACCAATAGTAACAGGCCTCCAGTCAGACTCTGCTCCACTGACCACCACCCTCTGAGCTTGGTCGACAGCCAGTTCTCAACCCACCTCACTGTCCACTCATCTATCCCATGCTCTCTCAGCTTTGCTAGCAGCCTGAAAGCTTTCACGTTGCCACAGCCAACTGTAGGCTCGTTCCGCTGGACGTCGGCAGTCCCTCTCTTAGCCCAAGCACACAGAATTCCGATGACACCCGATAACTCCACCAGTGCAGCAGCGTCACACGGCTCGCAGCTCTCCATACTTACCTTCCCCGATCTTCTCTATCTTCGTGTAATCGTCCATCTCTGATTATCCCTGAAACAAACAGGCAAAAAAAGAACCCACAAACGTAAGCAGTTGCCACCCTCCACGCAGCCAGGTCACCAGTGTCAGGCCAAGCCTTTGGAAGCTAGTTTAGCCTTACACAATTAGGGTGTAATGTGGAACGTGCCTCATTCTCAATAAAACCCCGTGGCTTTTATTGAGAGTTCCGACTAGAAAAGCCACATCCCAAAATACAATGAGCCATCAACTCCAAGGAGAAGGCTGCTTTTGGGAAGAGACCTCCGGGCGGCTGCAAAAGCCCCACGCTACCCGTCAGCTTTACGCGGCTCCTCACTGGCAGGAGCCCTCCGCTCGGCAGGCAGCAGGCTGGAGGCCAGCAGCGCATGGGAACTCCAGCCCCGCAAGAGCGGAGCCGAGCCTCTTGAGCCGCGAACCCGGTCCGCCTTACCGGGCGGCGCTCACGCCCGGCGGCACTGGCCCTGCGCCCCTCCTGACCCTCTCCGCGCAGCTCGGGAGCGCCGGCCGGTAACGCTCGGGCCTGAGCCGCCCGCGGGCAACGAACACCCCCCGCACCGCCGAGGGCAGGGCCACGCGTCCGCTGTGGCCCCGCTGTCTCGGGCCGCACGTCCCCGCCAGCTCCCCCGGTACTGCCATCCCAGCTCCCCGGCGCTCGAGGGGCGACGCTGCCCCGACCAGGGAGCGCCGCGGCACACTGCCCCAGCGGGGAGCGGGATCCCTAAGCCCGGAACAAGCGGGGGGGGGGGGGGAGGGGGCGACCCCGCGCCGGGCCGGGAGCGGCCAGCTCAGCACAGCACAGTCCGGCCCGCATCCCCGCCTCCCCACCGTGGTCCCAAGCACCACCAGCCGCGGAAAAGCGGTTCCCCGGCTCCTCCGCGGGGCCGGCGCCAACCTACGCGGCCCGGAGTCCCAGCGCCTCCCCACCAGCGCCCCGCCGTGCGCCCCTCACCTGAGCCGCCGCCGCCGAGCCCACTGCCCGCCGCAAGGATGGCCCCAGGCTCGCTCGGGGGCGGGCACGGAGCATTCGAACTAGCCGCTCCGCCGCCGCGGCTGGGCTCCGCCAATAGCGACACGCCGAGATGATTCAAAGCGACCAATCAGCGACCACCGCTCGCAGGGCGCCAAAGCTAGGCCGAAAGGCGGTGTTTAACTCGGCGGTAGAACTGAAACGGCCGGGCGCGGCAAGCTAAGGATTGCGCCGGGCGTCCGCGTGGTTCGCGGTCGGTGCGGGGCGCAGGCAGGACCCTGCGGTGGGCCGCGCTGGGATGGCTCGGCTGGGTAAACTGATGGCTGTTGGCGCGGTACGCGGAGGGGAATCGTCTTTGGACCGAGCTAGGTTTGTGGCAGCTGCTCCTTTTTAATCCACCGAGCCTTTTAGGTTTTGATACCGCGGCCGGCTGACACTAATTCGTTCCTGCTCGCTGCTGGTGGGTGAGGATCTGCTGCTGTGACGTTTGGAGCCGACTGTAACGCGCACGCATGGGTGGAAGGTCATGGGGTGGCTTAACTCCCCAGCAGCTGGGACACGGGCCTGACTTAAAGTCATGAATTGCCGCGCTAGGGATGTAACTGAGGCACCCGCTGGCTTCGCTCAGGAAGCGCTGGGGTGGTTGTGACCTCACTCCATCGGTACCCAGGGGAGCAGCGATGCGATACACTTATAGAGAGAAAAAAAAAAACCCCAACCCCGAACCCTGGGAAAATGGTTTTCCAAACATCGCTAAACAGTGTTGTGTAGAAACTTCAGTGCTAAATCGATTGGCAAAGCAAATGTGTTTCCAGTTTAGAGGTCTTTTCCCCTACAAGCTAGCTTCACGGTGGATTCTGTGGTGCTGCTGACCCACTCTGTCCGGCACAGAGGGTGCAGGGTCAAGGTGCTCCTCTGGAGCCCTGCAGCACCCCCCAGCAGCGGTGAGGTACAGGCACCGCTCCGCCTTGTTGAAGTAACGCTTCACTGCACTGGTGTACAACATCCTGGAAGGACGGCACTGCTGCTCCTCTTAAACTACCTCCTTCTCTGAAGATATTCAAGCCCCGTGTGGACGCCTCCCTGTGCGACCTGTCCTAGGGACCCTGCTTTGGCAGGAGGTTGGACTCGATGAGCTCTGGAGGCCCACTCCAGCCCCTAGTTTTGTGATCCTGTGAAACGTAAGCCGGGCAGGCCGCGGTGTGCAAAAACCTACGGCTTCTCCCCTGAAATGTTTCTCTGGGCAGGTGATTCCAGTAGGCAGGACTATTTGTGGTCTGCACCTCCCCGGCCCATGGCAGAGGAAGGTGAGAGGCCACTTCTCCAGCTCCTCCCTGCCGACACACACATGTCTCAGGGGGAAAAATCCTCCCTCTTCCCCTCCCTTCTGGGGAATTTTTGTGGCATATGGCACGCATGCTCACAGGTTTCTGTTTACCTTGAATTCTCAGCATTTGCCAGAGGTTTACCTGCCTAGAACAAGGCTTTTGGATCTCTGGAAAATCCCAGGTAGAAATATGGCCTTGTGGCGTACACAGTTTATAGGAAAAGAGTCTGGCGTGCTCTGCAGCACACAGCTGCAGAGAAACTCTTTCTCTATGCTTCCACATGTCCAGAACAGCCCAGGCTCAAGTAGTGCACTCAGACTGACTGGCAGAGCTTGGGCGAGATGTGTATGTGACGTGTGCCTCAGCCCAGCTCTGCCCATGGGCAGTGCGGCACGCTCTGCATGTTCCACGCCGGGGATTGCTTTCTATGGCCAGCACGGGATCGGAGCAGCTGCTGCTGGTTCCGCTGGACTGATCCTTCTTCAGAGACCTTAGGGAGCTGGCCAAAGTCCACCTTTCCCTTCAGATAAAAACGCGTCTGGGAAATCCCAGACGTATGGTAACCTTAGTTAACTTTGGGCAGGGTTAGTACTATCATGAACATTTAGTACTGTGATTTAATATAAGTTATATTACAATGCACACAGATTATATTTGTATATAAAATATATGGTGTCTGAAAGTATTGGATACATTGATCTGAATCTTTGGGACATTTTCTTTTTTCCCATTTCAACCAGCTTTGGTTGAAATATGCAGAAATATTTCTTAGCTGCGCTCCTAGTCGATTCTGTCAGATGCCAAGCATTCACTGTGGATTTTCAAACTCTTTGCAAATAACATCTTTTTTTCCACATGTCCCATTACCTCATGAATTTTGAGTGGGGAAGCCTGGGAGGCACCAGAGAAGAAAGCTGTGGTCTGAGGAGAACTGAGCTGCTTCCACGGGAGCCTGGTAGCCTTACTTCTGCTTCTCACGTGAGGAGACTGCTCCAGGAGGCAGCGGTGTACATCACAGTGATGTGTGTGGGGTGAGGGTCCCCTCCAGTTGCGCTGGAGATGATAGGTTTAGCCTTTTCTGACACCTCTAGTAAAAATGTAGGAGGTAGGTGGCTCCGAGATCCGCCTGAGTGCCGTTGCACTCAAAGCCCCCCATAGCTGCTCCTGCCTTTGTGTCTGCTCTTGTGATTCTGCCTGGGCAGACAAATTCTGCTGGCTTAGTCAGAGGCTAAGCAGCTCAGGGAAATGATTTTGTCACGGTCTCCGTGTTCAGCAGACTAGCAGCTGCATCCTTACAGTGCTGGAGAATGCCTTTGTGTGCAGTGGTTTCCTTCCAGTATGACAGAGGTTGCTTTGCCCTTAGCACTTGCTAAGGGTGTTCTGGCTATGATGATGGGTGTTGACCAAAAGCAGCTTACACCAACTTCATCATGTCCCAGTTACTTCACAGTATGGCCGTGCACTGCATCACTCCACGGACACCCAGAGAGCTGCTCCATGTCCACTCTCTCCATGCGCACTTTCTCCATCTCCCTCGGTGTAGCAGTAAGCTCTGGCTTAATGTGTTTGCAAGGCAGGGTACTGCCCTGGCTTAGTGTACTTGCAAGGCAGGGCACGTGTAAGTGGCGACCTGTCACGGCATTCACCTGCCCAGTGTCCGTCTGACAGCTCAGCTTGCCTCTTGCTCTTGTCTGTGTCTCCTTGGGATATAAATCATGTCTCCTTCCACAGCGGGTAGTGCTTATCTCAGGCTGATCATCGCTTTAGATGTGGTGGTACCAAGTGATAATGCTCGAGATGAGTGATACAACTATGTATTGACTTTTGTCTGAGGGGATTTACTGTGAGACTGCTGATGGATGGAGAGGTGCAGATTTGGGAATCCCTTCAATTGCTGCACCCCTTTACAACAAAACATGGATCCAGGTGCAAAGCCGAGGGAAAACTCCAAGGCAAACAGCAAAGGAATGTGGATCTGCCTTGACGATGGACTGTTCATTGCCATTTTTCTTAGATAAATGGGAATTGCGTACTAAAATCTCTGCGACATCCAGAACTTCCACTCGCCTGAAGTGCACGGCTGTTTGGGCAAGGCATATAGGGTCAGACGTACAACGCCAAGCTCGGATTATAGTATTACAGTTGTGTTCATGGCTAAGAACCCAGTGTAATACCCTGAACGACTCCTTCTGTTCCATTTAGCAGGCAGCTGCACGAGTAAACGTCGTCTTGTCTTTCGTGTATTAATCATATTGTCCTTGGCAATAACATCGCTGTAAGGAAGAGAGAGAGTGTATTCTGTCTTGTACATAATGGTGTGATTAAAAAAAGGTCAACTGGTTTGTGAGCACCAGTGAGGGTGTCTGCAATAGATTGTGTTCTCTGTGCTCAGAGGCAGATTAATGTTGCAATAAAGCCATTGATTGGCTTCTTTTAACATTTGCTAAATACAAAAGGTTGTTTTGTTCATGTGGCAAAGCAAATGTACAGTAGGAGAGACTTGGCAGCATCTAGGAAAGCCAGACAATGTTAGAGGGGTGGTAACTCTTTAATGCATAGCTGAGGTGATGCATTTCATTTGTAACACAGGACAGTTCCCGCCTGCAAGAAACCCGGAGAACTCCTCTGCTGCTCTTATCCAGCATCAGCATTTTGACAGGGTGCCAGAAAGAAAAAAGCTCCTGAGAGCTGTTTGAAAAGAAAGTGGAAGGATGGAAACTGCAAAGAAAAAAAAGAATTAAATTGTCACTGTCTCCTGAAAGCATGGATTGAAATACTTAAAATTAATTTTTTTGGTAGCATAGTGTATAGCATGTGCTAAACCACTTTCCCTAAAAACCCAAACATCAATATGATTGCAGCAATGAAAATCTCATAAGCCAACCTGCATTTCAAATAAAGTGATTGCAGATGTGGGGGGAATGTCAGCCTGGGGGTTACTCGTGGGCTTGTGTCTTCCTGGAGGAAACCTTGCCTGACTTTCGAACCGGGAAAGTGTTACCGTGATCTTTTATGTCAGTGCGAGAAGGGGAGTGAGGGGAGAGCGTAGTGTGCGGGGAGCTTGTGGGAGGGAGTAGAGGGACACACAGAGTCCCTAGCCTCCTCACCCAGAGACAGAAACATGTGGGACCCCTGGATGTAAAGTTTGAAACCATTCCTCAGCTCTGTTTTTGCCCAACTCCTGTCCCACAGCAAGGAAAGCTTTGCTTTCGCTGGAGCTCTTCCTTTGTCATGGGACCTGCACCTGGTTACATACAAGCCTGTGAAAGAACACCTACAAACACACCAAGTGGATTTTATTTTAATAACTGAAATTAACAAAGAACATACTTACTGAGCCTAGTGGGGGGGGGGGGGGGCAGGGGAAGAGAAGGGGAAAAAAACCCCTTTGATTCTCTAGAGCATCTGGGCAAAACTCTGGGCCCCGCCAAAGCCATTGGCACAACTCCCTTTAGCTTCAGTCAGGCAAAGCTTTCACTTCTGTCCCCTGTGACGTACATCCTCCAGAAAAAAGTAGCTGCTTCCTGATTTTACTGGAGGCAGAGCCCTCCAGCTGAGCAAGGCAACCCACTCCCTTAGGCTTTCTCCAAGGGTAAAGGCCTGCCCGCACAGCCTTAGCAATGGGTGGACACAACTGCGATGACTAAAAATCTCTTTGCTGGTGTGGCTGTTCCATTTCAACAAGTAATACTCTTCTTTTTGTCCCAGTTACTTGAGGTTTTCTCTGTGCTCCTTATCTGTTTATCCTCTTTCACCCTACCACAACCACCTGCCGCTGTGCTCTAGCAGCTCAGAGGCACTGCAACAGCACAACCTCGCTCAGGGAGCCCTGACCTGAGACCTTCTCTTACTGGAAGCAAGTCTTTCCTTCCCTCTGGCTAGCATTCTGGTGGCCAAATGAGGAGGTATGCTCCTCCAGGTGAGAGGGTGCGGTACATAAGCTGGTGGGAATGGTCTCTGGAGTTGCATGTACACATCACACTTGAATTTGTTTAAGGACTCCTCCTCAGTTGTGAGAGTGAGACTTTTCACTTAAACTATTTTTTTTTTTTTAACTTAAAGGGTTATTTTCATTTACAGTCTGCAAACTCCATGTAAGTTTTCACTATTTCCCTTCCCAAAAAGCAATGGAAGGTGGTATGCAGCAATGACGTGGCATGTGAGTTGCTTAAAAATAGCGCGTGGCCAAGCCACAGAGCTGCTAATTGCCACTGCCAGGGATCGTAGACATGACCTGACCGGCTTCATGCTTGCTTTTAGCCCACGTGGAGGTTGTGATCCTTCCCCCCGCCCCCCATCTCCTCCGGCTCCTGGTTCCCTGAGTGGGCTGAGGAAATGAGTCACATCCAAAACAAGAGGGATGAAGACTTAGGGAATTGACTTCTGGTAAGAGACAGGGCCAAGGTCTTCAGTTAAATATTTTCGTTTGGCTCTGTATACAAAAAAAAAAAAAAGCCTGTACTTCGTAGGGAGAGTGAGGAACCATTCATTACCCCGTGTCACAGAGAGGTATGAACACCTATGGACAGATTATACAGCTGGGTAAACTAAGGCCCATGGCGCTGATGAAACCGCTAGCACCAATGTTTCCAGCTAAATTAGAACTTAACAGAGACTGATGCCCTTGGCCATGGTGAACCCACAAATCAAGTTGTAATGGCAACAGGGAAATAGGTTGACACACCAGGACTGGCTTTTGAGAGGGGAACGAAAGTAAAATGGTGGGATAAAGGAACTGAAGGTAAAGCTAAAATAATCGTCATTGCTTTCACGCTAACTTCACCGTTTTGAGTCCTGTGATAAAATACACTTTAGCAAGATTGGCTAAAATCTTTTTTAGCACTGAGAAAAAGCACGAGCGGATCTACCGACTTGTCTGAATTACTACAGCACCTGTGTGGGGTCTGACAGCGGGGTAAGGGGAACGACCTCAGCCTGGCTGACCCAGGCTCAAGCCTATCAGCTACTAGCTATCTATATAG